>CAJQZJ010013540.1:9172322-9225941 GCA_907164525.1 Lophiomys imhausi | reverse complement strand
GAGAGAGAGAGAGAGAGAGAGAGAGAGAGAGAGAGAGAGAGAGAGAGAGACAGAAGCACAATTCTGACAAAGTGTTATGATCAAGAACAAACCAGACTGGAGAGATGGTTCACAAGTTAAGAGCACTTGTTGTTCTTTCAGAGGGCCAGAGTTCAGATCCCATGTCAAGTGGATCATAGCTATCTGTATTTCCAGCTCTGGGGAGTCCAATGCCCCATTCTGCCCTCCTTGAGCACCCATATGCACCAGGCATACAGACATACATGTAAACATGAATGCATGAAATAAATCCTAAAAAAGAATAAGGAATTCCTTTTTTTCTTACCAGTTGTTATATTTATTTATTTTTAGACATTTATTTATCTCTTCAAGTTACACCTCAATCATAGTCCCCTCCTCCCCCGAATAAAGAAAAGCCTCCTGAGTCCTGAGTTTGCAGGTGTGTGGCTCCATGCTCTGATTGATTTGTTTCTGAGTCAGAGTCTTGCTATTGTAGCCTGGGATAGCCTTAGATTCCTTACGGTCTAAGTGTCCAGGCTGGCCCCTAGTCCTTTGTTGAGATTGCAGTTGTTGGCCATAATGCCGTCAGGTGTTTTTAACAGCAACCAGTGACAGTCACCATCTGATATTTTAGTCAAGGGGATCTGATAGTTCGGGGGGGTGGGGTTAAGGCTTAGTAATATATGATTGTTTTAGTTTGTGTAAACATATCCCTGGAGGTTCAGACAATGATAAAATTCCTCAGTGGTGCCTTTCTCGGAATGTACCCTTGTCCTCAGATGACACAGGACTCTACTGCAGTTGTGGTGTATCTGTGCAGTGTATGCTAAATGACAATTAGGAATAAGTTATCGATACATGCCATACCAAGGATCTCAAAATAACTATCATGATTTTTAAAAAAGCACCAGGTGGTGGCGCATGCCTTTAATCCCAGCAGTTGGGAGGCAGAGGCAGGCGGATCTCTGAGTTTGAGGCCAGCCTGGTCCACAGAGAGCTCCAGGACAGCCAGGCTACAGAGAGAAACCCTGTCTCAAAAAACAAACAAAACAAGCAAACCAAAGAAGAAGAAGAAGAAGAAGAAGCAAAAGAGCATATGCTCTGTGACAATATGTACAGAACTCTAGAAAATGCAAACAAACCTGTAGTGATGAAGATGAATTGCTTGACATAGGGCGGGGCAGAAGGAAGAGAGTGAAACACAGGAGTGACGTTGATCGACACAGCTGTGTCGACTGTAGTAATGACTTACGTAAAAGTGTATCTTACTTTGTACTCTAAACACAGAGCTAATTGTCCTCAATTATGCCTTGGTAAAACTTTTGGAAAGAACATGTGGGGGAAGGAGGGTGGAGAGAGAGTGGTTGATGAGTACAGGAATGGTCGAGTAGGAAGAATATAGCACAGTACAGTGACCATAGCTGATAGTTCTTCACTGAATATTTCAAAGTAGCTGGTGGACAGGACTTTTGAATGTTTCCAGCAGAAAGAAATGATACATGTCTGAGGTGTACTATATGCCTCGTACACTGATCTGCCTGATTAGTCGACATTGTTTACACATATTGGAATGCCACACTGTACCCCAAGCATATACACAATTACTATTGATTCGTTATGATATTGTAATATGGGCTGTCAAGATGGGTAAGTGGGTGAAGGTGCTTGTCTCCAAGCTGACTCACATGGTAGAAGAATCTAGCCAACTCCTTCCAATTGGTTGTCTTCTCTCAGACTTCTACACATGTACCATGGCGCACTCATGGCCAACAACTACAAGCATGCAAAATAAATTAAAATGTAATTTAAGAGGTATATACTAATGACTGGGGGGTGGTGGTGCACACCTTTAATCCCTTACCAGCACTCAGGTGGTAGAGGCAGGTAGATCTCAGTAAGTTTGAAGCCAGCATAATCCACAAGGCAAGTTCCAGGCCAGCCAGGAATAATATTGTGTGTATTTGTGTGTGTGTGTGTGTAATATATAGGACACACACACATACACACACACTTCAGCTTTGAGCCATGGGCCAGGCTCCCACAGCACCCCTTCTTATGTAGGGAACACCCCAGGTTTTCTATGTCCTCCATGAGCTCATTTACAAGACCCCAACTAGATGTCTGTTTGTGACAGGGGCACTAACTGATCTGGGTTAGCTAGAGGGAGGGGTGGGAAAGGCTCCTGAAGAGACAGAGGGTGGGAGGAAGTGGGTGGAAGGAGTGGCAGGAGCAGACAGAGATCGGGCACAGGCCGCAGGCTGTAGAGGGAAACGGAGATGGACCAAGAGAAAGCCAACCCTTCATCAGTCCAGGGACTGACCACCCCAGGGGTTCTATAGTGTCTTTTTTGTTTGTTTGTTTGTTTTTCGAGACAGGGTTTTTCTGTATAACAGCCCTGGCTGTCCTGGATTTGCTTTGTAGACCAGACTGGCCTCGAACTCACATAGATCCACCTGCCTCTGCCTCCCAAGTACTGGGATTAAAGGCGTGCGCTACCATTCCTGGTTTATAGTGTCTTAATTTAGCTCCTGCAACCTCTGTGACCTTCCCAGACCACACTCTGAGCTCTGCCTCCCTGTGTATAAACTACTGCTTTTCTCCTTTCCTGCGGCTAAGTTGGGACAATGACATGGCTTTGCTGCCCACTGTAGCCTCAGACTTGGTCCTAGCATGAGCAAGCACTCAGAAACTGGGACTTTGCCCAGAAAGTTATCAACACAGACATATAGTGTGTACACTCTTGAGGGGACCTTGTCTTTGCCATCATGGGAAGCCCAGTTAAAATCCCTCTGGGCAACGTCTAGCCTGCCCAGTTACAGTGACGCACCCTTCACTTCCAGCCAAAAGTGACTCATGCCATCTTTTTTGCTCCTGGGAGGTGAGAAGTATCTGGAATTGAAAGCCAGGAGACTGGTGGTAAGAGATGAGCAACTGAGACCAAGGCCACTCCACCACTCTGCTACTGACCAAAGCAAACATGTTCATGGCCTGTGGGACACAAAGGGATCCCATGGGCAGGGGAAGGAATCTGGGGTACAGGCTGCCACCCACACTGGGGTCTTATGACTGCTCTGGGGCCTTGGATTTAAAACACGGAAAGGACTGAGGCTTGGAAGCTTTTCAAGTACAGAAAGCTGGCACCCAGGAGCTGAGCTCTGCTGCTTCCTGATAGCAAGTGGACCCCAAACCCCAGGCCTGCCTAATTGAACAAGCTTCCAGCAGAACAGAGAACTAAGAAGGCCAGTAAGGCCCTTGCTCTGGAGGTTGAAACCTTAGGGCAAGGGTGGCCATGTCTTCAGGGGCACCTGAACCCCTCTTCTTCTTCCTCCTTTTCCATTGTGTGTGAGTGGTTTTTTTTTTTTTTTGAAACAGGTTTCTCTGTGTAGCTCTGGCTGTCCTGGAACTCATTCTGTAGACCAGGCTGGCCTAAAAACTCACAGAGATCCACCTGCCTCTGTCTATGAAGTGCTGGAACTAGAAGCGAGTGCCACCATGTCTGGCTGAACCCTTCAGAGTGGCAGCTCCTATCCTCACCCAGTGCCCCTGCCTTGTCAGAGTGGGAGACCCCACAGCCCCATTGCCATTCCTTTTCCCATTGAAGATCATACCCTCTGTAGTATCTGTCCACAAGCCATTCCAGCCCAACCACTAACCAACACCCAGAACCACAGTGTCCTCTTGCTCCTGAAGCCTTGTTGGTTTAAAGTTTTGGACCCCTCATGCCACCTACTTTTGAGAATTCACTGGGCCAGAGGCCCTGCTGGCCCTCCTCCCCTGCCTATGCCTACCTAACGGGTGGGATCCCTGGGCTGCTTCTCCCCTCAGCATCGATGCAGAGCTGGGGATAACAGAAGTCCAGGGACAAGAGAGAGGAGGCTTCAGGGAGGGTGACCGTCACTGGGGCAAAAGAGGCTGAAGGGCATTTCCAGAGCCAGTGAACCCTAGATTCTAGGAGAGGACCCAAGATGTATTTGGATTGATTTTTAAAGATTCATTTATTTTTATTTTATGTATGTAAATGTACATGCAGGAAGAGGATGTTGAACCCTTTGAACTGGAGTTCTGGATGGTTGTAAGCTGTCGTGTGGGTCCTGGGACTCAAACCCAGATCTTTTGTGGGAGCAACAAGGACCTTTAACTGCTGAGCTATTTCTTTAGCCCCTAGGATTTGTTCTATCTATCTGTCACAGAGGGTGGTAGCAGGTGTGGTGGCCACTCACTGTGGATATTGAAGAACCAGCCACCGAGGAAAGAAACTCCTGAACAGGAGGCCTTCTGAGGACAGGCCTCATGACTCCTGAGTCTAGGTTTAAGGATCACCATCTCAGCCACTGCTGTCTCCATTGCTCTAAGAGCCACAGTCTGGGTTACATGTGACTGAGGATTTACAAAATTGTAGACTTATTTAAAACATTGTGAGAGCTGTCAAGACAGCTTAGCAGGTTTTTGTATTTATTTACTTGTTTATTTATTTATTTTTACGGCCTATGGTCCATGTGCAATACCATGAAAACTAAGTAGGAGCCACTGCTTAGCGGGTTCTTGATGACCAGAGTTTGATATCTGGAACTCACTGGATGGAGAGAGACAATCAACTTCTTTTTTTTTTTTTTTAAATATTTTATTTATTTATTTATTATGTATACAGTATTTGCTCTACATATATGCCCGGGCAGATCTCAATGTAGATGGCTGTGAGCCACCATGTGGTTGCTGGGAATTGAACTCAGGACCTTGGGAAGAACAGCCAATGCTCTTAACCTCTGAGCCACCTCTCCAGCCCGACAACCAACTTCTGAAGGTTGTCCTCCTACATATGTGCTCATGTGGGAGCATGAACACATACAAGTAAGTATAACAACAGAAGAGTATGCTAAAAAAAATGGAGTCTTGTGATTTTCATTTTTTGTAACTTGGTTGTGTTGTTCCTGAGAATGAACTTTGTAGGGGTGACAGTGTGGCCCAGTGAGGCCCAAAGGCTGGACACCCTTGCTACAAGTTTTCGTGTTGAGTCTGTCTGGCCTGGGTGACTTGGTTCAGTGTCTGATTCCTGTAAACTGACCAAGGAGAGGGTGGAGGGGCAGGACCTTGCAGCAAGGCCACTTCAGAGGCACACAGACCATACAGAGGCGTTTCTGTGTCAGCCCGTCCCCACCCTGGGGGCAGGTGAATCATGGGGCCTTCCATTCTAACAGTGCAGAAAAAAGAGCGATGGTGTGGTTCATCCTGGGCCAGACTGAATTTCTGGCAAGTTCTGTTCAATTGCAACTGTAAGCCTTGAAGTTCTTAATCAAGTTTGTTTGGTTGTTTGTGTCTTATGATGATGACTTTAAAATAAATACCCAGGAGGAATGTAGGTGGTTCCTTCAGAAGTTCAAGGACAGCCTGGGCTACAAATAGCGAGACCCTGCTTTAAAATAAACAAAACCACCACCAACAAAAACTCAGCAGAAGTTTTTGTTCTGGTGAACAAAACCATGAAGCGCTGGGCATCATGAGATCTTTTCCATCAACAGAGCATAAATGTCAGGGGGACCTGGGCCTGGCCCTGCCACGCTTGGATTTTTCAGCTGCTTGCCATATTGTCATTGTTCTTGTCTTGTCATAGTTTTGACACTCAAAGGGTAGGAGGGTACCCTCTCTAATTTTCAAGTAAAAGTAGAGGTGGGAAGTCGCTTTCATGAGAATGAAGGACAAGTGGGCTTGAAGTTTGTGAGAGAAGTATTTGCTGAAGAAAAAAAAAAAAAAAGAAATCAGATAGGATTTTCCGTGAGGATCCAACCCACTGGCCTTCCAGCCACACTTCACCAAGTTTGGGGTGAGAATGGCAGATTGTGTGATTTAAGGTGGGTTTGAAAGAATGATGGAGAACACAGTAGCTGGCAATACTTAAGCGGCGACCTGTGTCTAAGTGACCAGTGCCATTCCTTTGCTAATACATCTTTTGGCTACTGACAATACCCAATTTAAAAATCATTAAAAAATAAAAAAGGGCAGGGATTTATTTACTGGCTCAGAGAAGCACAAGAGGAAGAGGTCAGTGTGTTATTGCAAACACTGGCATGCAGGACCTCAGAACTGTGAGCATGGCAGAGTGCCAGCGGGAAGCTGTTGTGAGAAGGGCCTCAGCTGAAGATGATCTGTAACTTCTGTTACTCATGCTTCGGTCTTAAGTGTTGAGATTACCAGAATGTGCCATCATGCCTGTTTTTTACAGTGCTAAAGATCAAACCTAGGGCTTTTTTTTCCTTTTCTTTTCTCCTGAGACAGGGTTTCCCTGTATAGCCATGGCTGTCCTGGAGCTCACTCTGTGTCTGCCTCCTGCGTGCTGGGATTAAAGGTGCATGCCTCCAATACCCAGTTAAACCCACTCTATGGACTGAGTTATATTCTCAGTCCATTTCCTTAGGTTTTTTTTTTTAAGATTTTTTTTTTTTTTTTTGGTTTTTCGAGACAGGGTTTCTCTGTGTAGCCCTGGCTGTCCTGGGCTCACTTTGTAGACCAGGCTGGCCTCGAACTCACAAAGATCCGCCTGCCTCTGCCTCCCAAGTGCTGGGATTAAAGGCGTGCACCACCACTGCCCGGCTTTTAAAGATTTTTTAATGTTATGAGTGTTTTATCTGAATGTATATATGTGTGTATGTGTGCCCTGTGGATGTGTATATGTATATGGGCTAGTAAATAACTTCCAGTGTTTGTTATTGCTCTCTGTCCATGTTGATATTTTGTTTGTGACAGGGTCTCACTCTATAGCCCTGAGTGTCCTGGTACTCACTCTGTAGCCCAGGATGGTCCTGGAACTCAGAGAGATCTGACTGCCTCTGCCACTCGAGTGATGGATGGGACTAAAGTCATGAGCCACCAAGTCCTGTTTATTTATTTATTTATTATTTTAAAAGACAGGTTTCTCTATGTAATAGTTCTTGCTGTTGTTCTGGACTCGCTTTGTAGACCAGGCTGGCCTTGAACGCACAGAGATCCACCTGCCTCTCTGCCTCCCGAGTGCTGGGATTAAAGGCATGCACAATCTTGCCCAGCATAAATAAAAATTTTATTGTAACAAACACCAGTAATAGGCTTAGGCAAGCAAGTGCAGGGTCAGACTTGCTTTGATTTATTTATTAAAAAGTTTGAGCTGGGTACAAACTTTTAAAAAGTGGTGGCACATTTAATCCCAACACTGAGGAGGCAGAGGAAGGCAGATCTCTAAGTTAGAGGCCAGCCTGGTCTACATAGGGAGCCTTGGACCAGCCAGGGCCACACACACACACACAAACCCTGTCCAGAGAAACTGGTAAGAGCCCAGTTTTACAAGCTTCATGACCTACAGTCAGTTTCCAGATCCCACATAAAGGTGGAAGGAGGGAAGTCACTCCACAAAGTTGATCTCTGACCTCCCCATGTGTGCCATGGCAACTAGAAAACCCGCACTCACTCATACATATTTGCATAATAATGAAATTAAATAAAAATATTTTATTTGGCTGGGCAGTGGTGGTGCACGTCTTTAATACAGCATTCGGGAGGCAGAGGCAGGTGGATCTCTGTGAATTCAAGGCCAGCCTGGTCTACAAAGTGAGTCCAGGACAGCCAGGGCTACACAGAAAAACCCTGTCTCAACTCCCCCTCCCCACAAAAAAAGAAAATTTTTACTTTTTTCCCCCTGTAGACTGGGTTCATACCTAATCTCAACACAACCAGCAGAAGACACTTGGATTATTTATGAAATGGTTGTCAAAAAGATCTATTTTATTTTCTATTATGTGTATGAATATGAATGTGCGTCTGTGTAGGGGCATGTATACATACATGAGTGCTGGCCCTGAGGATCTCTGCAAGATCAGCACACACTCTTACCCACTGAACCATCTCTCCAGTCCCTAGTTGTCAATATTTTTAAGTATGCGGCAGGTGGATCTGGAGTTTGAGGACAGCTAGGACTATAGCAAGTTTCAGGCCAGCCTGGGTCACATAGGGAAACCCTATTAAAAAACAAGGCCTACTTCTAGTTCCAGTTTTGGAAGGTCCAAGTGTGTACTGAGGGCAGCCCTTCTTTGTAGGAGTCCGGTAAGAGACCCGGGTAATGCTTACTTTCCCAGAGAACAGCTCCTGCCTTGCTTGGTGAGCTCAGTGTGCTGAGCCCACACAGGATTCCCCTCATCCCTCTAAAAGACCAGATAAAGAGCAGCCTGACTTCCACTCAGCTGTGGGCTTGAGGGAGAGACAGCTGTTGCCATCACTCCCGGGGGCCTGAAAAGATGAACCACCCGGGTCCAGGTGCCTGCTGTTCCCACACCAGGCAGGGAGAGGCTGTGCCAGGCACTGGCACCTGTGAAATCTCGGGGGCAGTGGCTGGAGGGGTGGAGTGCCTTCTTCATGGCGCCCTTACTTTGGTCATCTGTAGGCCGAGCTGGGAGGTTCAGGCTTCAGCTCACAGCCTTCTTTCCTAAGAGCAGAGAGGGCGGCACATATTTCTGGAATGATGGAGATGTGACTGTCAGGTAGGCAGGTTAAGCTGGTCACTTTTTCTTTTTCTTTTTCTTTTGTTTTTGGTTTTTCGAGACAGGGTTTCTCTGTGTATCCCTGGCTGTCCTGGACTCGATTTGTAGACCAGGCTGGCCTTGAACTCACAGAGATCCACCTGCCTCTGCCTCCCAAGTGCTGGGATTAAAGGCGTGTGCCACCACGCATGGTAGTGTGGTGCCTTTCTGGTCACCTTTCTAAGGCCTTTAAAATTGTATGAGGAGGAGCTTGGTGAGATGTCTCAGTGGTCAAAAGCATTTGTTGCTCTTGCAGAAGACCTGGGAGGGTTACAACTTCCCATACCTCCAGTTCGAGAGCTTGTGAGACCTTCTGGCCTCCGCAGGCACCAGGCACACAGGAACACTCATGCACATCAAATGAAATAAATGAAGCCAAAAAACCGACAACAACAGAAACCCAAACAATAGCCTGAGGAAGCCAGAGGCTACTTTGTACCCTGCATTACACCATATTCTTCTTTTAAAAAACTAGCTCAGGCTGCTCTCGGACTCACTATGTAGCCCAGGATGACCTTTCTCATGCTGAGTGACAGCTAAATGGCACTGCATATGGTTTCTGTGCCACTAAAGACAGAGCCCAGGGTCTTGTACACCCCGGGCACGTGCTGTTCCCCGTGCGCTACATCCTGGGACACACAGCGTATTCCTGTCTTTAAATTTATTTATTTTTAGAACTTTGTACATGAGCAGTGTAACCACGTCCTCTCTTGTCCCCTTCACCCCATCACTTGCAACTTTATACCCTTTAGCAGAGTTTAGAGCAGGGGTTCTCAACCTTTCTAATGCTGTGACCTCCCCCCAAGGGGTCTCGACCCACAGGTTGAGAACCACTGGTTAGAGGCTCATGCCTTGAGAATAAGGCTCCCCGTCCTTTTTATTTGCTTATGTTTGGTCCACATGAGAAGAGAGGGTCCACCTTTCACCAGCCACTATGGCCAGGCATCTGGGAAAAGACTCCTCTGGCACACCCTTCTCAGTCTGACACTGGCAGGCTGCTATGGGTTTGTGTCTACCTTGTAATCTACAAAGGTCAGGGAAGCTGAATCCAGAATTTGCCATCCCCTGGTGCCACCAAGTGTCCTGAGCTCAAAGGCTACCCCTTTCTCTCCTCTGGCTGCAAAGAGTGACAAGGGATCGTCCTCTCACAAGGAGGGCGGTCAGGGTCTCTCCCAACCCTCTTCCCATGGCTTGGTTTGAGGAGATGTCTGGATAATGGGACTTCAACAGTCTCACCCCTGGGCAGCCTGGAGGGCTGGCACTCTTTGGGTGCTCAGCCACCCAGGATCATGAAGACAAGCATCTCTTCATATCCATCACCCGCAGCTGCTGGCTGGTGAGCGGGAATCCTCAGACCACGTGATGGTGACAGCTTGGCAAGGAAGCTATCTTCACTTCCTGTAGGACTGGCTGCCTGTAGGAGAGAAGCCAGAGCCACATGACAGGCCAAGTTGAATGACAGGCCAAGTTCCTGCACAGAATCCCTCTAAACCATACAATCCCTTCTTTCAATCTGGCCTCATGCAAACAGAATAATGAGATCTTTCCCTCCCAGGTCCTGGCTCCGTGGCCCGCCCAGGTCTTTCTTCACAGGAAGCAGGCTGCCTGGTCGGCTTGCCCAGTGTGCCTTCTGGCAACAGCTTATAAGGACTTCACTACTCAGGCACTTCGGACACCAGGCTTGGGCTATGTGATGTTACTGAACATAGGGTATGGCCAGCTATCAGCTACAGGGTGTTATTATTGTGATTATTACCAACTGAAGCTCCCCAGCCCTGTGCAGCCTGGAAACAGGGCAGGGTCAGAGAGAGCTGACTGCTTTCTTCCTGGCCTGGCGGTCTCATGGCCTCATGGCACTGCCTCAGGGCCTGGGAGGAAGCAGCCTGACCTGAACCTCCGCTTCACCATTTCCAGAGGGATTAGAAAGAGCCCATGGTGGCTTAGCCATGGCCCATTACCTGGACAGAATGCCAGGGCCTGGCCAGGGAGGGGCAGACAGAGGTGTCTGCATCCGAGCTGGCGACTCTGTACTGCTTGACATCTTTACTGTGAACTTCTGTTCTCCTTGTTGTTAGTAAAGCCCTTTGGAAAGATCTGCCAGTTGGAATGAATATCAGTCAGTCAACTGGCTGAGACTGAAACAGGGTGAGAGAGATAGAGAGGCTGGGTTTGAGCAGATGCTTCCCACTAGAAGGTGGATCTGTGTTCTAGACCAACCTTACATAATCGAGATAGATTAGTTTGGCCTTTGCAAGGCCCCCAGATGTGAGAATCTTATTTCTTAGGGATATGACCTTCAGGGTGTCACTCTGCCAGTTTATATGCTAGCTGCTGACCCAAGAGCAATGAATAAACAGGAAAGGTTAATAAAGGACAGGTCCCCAGGGCAAAGGAAGACATTGGAAAAGGCCCTGGCCCTGTAAAGATGGGATATGTGTTCTTCCTATTGGCCAGGGCACAAACAGTTCACGGGCCCAAATGCAGGAACACAAGGCCCTTCCTCTGAGCCCGAGCAAGGTGCAGGCTGCTTACTGTGCAGGCTCCTTGTGGATGAAGCTGTGGAAGCTGGACGGCTGGCCTGTTGGGGGCCACTTGAGGAGAACTGAGGGGCCAGAGACAATGCCTTCACCTTGAGTGGCCTCAGCTCCATAGTCTCTGGAGTACTGGGTACCCGGGGCTTGTTGGTGAAGGCTGATGTGAATTCCCTAGGAGAAAAAGCGTACAATCTAGTGTCACATTTTTTGTTTCTGTTTTGGCTTTCCTTTTTTTCTTTTGTGTGTGTGTGTGTGGAGGTTTCAAGACAGGGTTTCTCTGTATATCCCTGGCTGTCCTGGAGTCACTTTGTAGACCAGGCTGGCCTTGAACTCACAGAGATCCGCCTGCCACTGCCTCCCAAGTGCTGGGATTAAAGGCGTGCACTACTATACCCTGCCAACATTTATTTATTTATTTATTTATTTATTTATTTTTGGGGAAGGAGCACATGACAGAGAACACATATGGAGGTAAGAGGAGAACTTGCAGGAGCTGGTTTTTCCCTTCTACCATTCTGGGGGTAATATGCAGGTCATCAAGCCTGGTGGCAAGTGTCTTTATCCACTTAGCCATCTTACCAGCCCACAGGTAGGGACAGTTTAGTGTAAAAAAAAAAAAAAAAGAGCTAATTAAATTGTTTCCTAGTATTTATATTATCTTTAATTGATTCGGTGGTGTTAATCCTTAACCCGTCATTATAAATGAATACACAGACACTGGGTGGATCTTAACAAGCCTAGGGCCTGGGTTGTGCAATCCTAGCCCATCTAAGCTAGCTCATAATTCTATTACCCAAATATAATCCCAATTCGTCCCTTTGGACTATTATTCTCCACACTAAGCCGATGTTCCAGGCCACGTGGAAGGATCTTTAATCTACCTCATGGCATGTCTTCCTTGTCTACTCCTGGCTTCTCTCAGGCAACCTTTCTCTTTCCAAGATGCTCTGTGTCTATCTGTAAAAGCCGGCGAACCTCAGTCCCACCTACCTCTGTCTTTGCCCAATCTCCAGGCCTCAGCATTTATTTAACCAATCAGAGTCAAATAAGTAACAGACAGCAAACAGGACCAATTAACATTTAGAATGCTTAACACCACCCCATCAGTTTAGTCTGTACCATCAGGGAGGCGTTGGAAGCAGAACCATGGTCCCCAAAGGGGTCTGGACCACACACTCCTGAGTCAAAGAGGATATTGTAGGAGTGTTGTCAGAGTTGTTCCATTAGATTGTGGGCCAAGGCCACCCTAACAAGCTAAAGCTAGGCTTGGTCAATTGTCCTGCTATTAGTAGTGTTATTAAAGGTATGCACAACAGTGAAAAGAAAGGAGATTTATTCAATGTGGCTACAGCAGGAAGGGGAACAGATAAAATGGTTCAGTGGACATCCTAAGCCCTGAGCCTATCTACAGGGTCCTGATGTGGTTGGCTTTAAGCAGAGGGCAAGGGGTTTACACAGCTAAGCAGTCCTTGTGAGAGTTGTCCTGTTCACCCCTGATTCTTCTCTGTCAGCTCCAGTTTCTGCTGCAAGGTGCTCCGAAGGCTGTCGGAACTGTATGGAAGAAATACTATTTCCTTGGGGACCATTGTCTCAATAGCCTGGAAGGTACAAGTGTCTCTTAAAATATATATATATATATATATATATATATATTTTGGTTTTTTCGAGACAGGGTTTCTCTGTGTATCCTTGGCTGTCCTGGACTCACTTTGTAGACCAGGCTGGCCTTGAACTCACAAAGATTCGCCTGCCTCTGCCTCCCAAGTGCTGGGATTAAAGGCGTGCGCCACCACCGCCCGGCTTAAAATATATTTTTAAATGGGGTTGGAGGGATGGGTGCACACGCACGCGCACGCACACACACACAAAGTAGATAATTGTGAAAAAGTAAAGGTGTCCATATCAGTGGCTGACAGCACAAGCCTGGCTGGCTATCGTTATGACTTTGCTTATTTTAAAGGGCTAGGAATGCATGGCAGGGTCACCTGGCAGGCAAGGTGGTTATGACAAAGTGGCTGCAGTCAGCCAGGCTGGGTCCCAGCAACCTTGAGGGTAGAGCTAAGGAAGAGAGGCAGCCTGCAGGAACAGGTAAAGGTGAGGAGACAGTTTTCCAGGGCAAAGGAGTACACGCTGCTGACACCCTCTGAAGGGCATACATAGTGTCAGACTTGTACCCAGCGTGGGAGACTGACACAGTGAGGTCGCCCAGCTTCTCACCATGCAGGGACTTGCTTCGGTAGCACAACAAATTGATATTTAGGAAGGTGGCCAGGGGAAGTCTTGCTGATGAGCGGATGCTGAACTCTCAAACCGGTCCTTCCATACAGGTGTTTCATCTTAGTAGATTTAGACTGAGGGTCCAAAGTTCAGGAGCCTCCCGGAGGTCATCCACACAGCAGGCAGGCAGTGACGCCAGGAGCTATGAACAGTCGCTTTCCAGCTGTCTTCCACTAATCCCCACAGCTGCCTGTTGTCAGATGGCTCTAAGGTTCCACTACCTCCCAGGGACAGGCTGGGGCTGGGCGGAGTGCTCCCTGCCCATCCTGTCTTGAGTCACAAGGGTTACTGACACGCTGAACTCTGCTCTCTCACCTTGAGAGTCTGACTTTCACTACTTACAAAAAAAAAAAAAAAAAAAAAAAACCTGTCCATTTTCCTATGTCTAAAGCAGTGAAGCCCTAGCACCATCCCTCAGTGTTATCGCCATTAAATGAACACCCTCCACCAGCTCACACACCCCCGCAGGGGCTGTTCTTCCCTCCCCAAAGTGGGCGCCTTAGAGTGTGAGGTACAAATGGTTTGTGTATCCAGATGGATTTGTGCCTGCCAATGAGGGATCCTAAGCTAGTACAGAGATGGTGCCAGGCTGCAGGATCCACCCCCCACGCCATAGCACTGAAGGACGTGCTCTCTCTGTTGAGGTGTGAAGCCTAGGGCCATAGAAAGCATGAGACATTCTTCCTAGAGAGGCCAGGGCCTGCTCTGCCCTTCTCTGGCTGGTGGCTGAACACGAACAAGTCTTCTGACACTATGGAAGCTTCAGCTTCTCCATCTGTAAAATGTTTAAACATGGGGGCTGGAGAGGTGACATGTGGGCTGGAGAGGTGGCCCAATGGTTAAGAGCACTTCTTACAGAGGACCGAGTTCAATTCTCAGCAACCATGTTGGGCAGCTCCTAACTACCTGTCCCTCCAGTTCTACAGGGATCTGACACCTCTAGCTTACTTGAACATGTGAACTCCCGTGAGCATACTTATTTACAGTTACACACATATACCTATGATTAAAAATAAATATAGCCAGCCGGGCGGTGGCACATGCCTTTATCTCAGCACTTACGAGACAGAGGCAAGCAGGTCTTTGAGAGTTTGAGGTTAGCTTGCTCTACATATCCAGTTCCAGGCCAGCCAAAGCTACATGGTGAGACCTTGTCTAAAAAAAAAAAAAGTTTAAACAACGTTGTGGTTGGATTTTAGTCCCAGTGTAAACACTCCATAAATGAGGGTTACAATTTTGGGAGTGTCTTTGGAGGAAGCTGTGACTTTAACTTTTTTTTTTTTTTAAGTTTATATTTACCTATATAACTGTCTGTCTGTCTATCTTGAGACATGGTCTTGTCTGTCTACTTACCTACCTACCTACTTAAATATCTATCTAGACACAGTGTCTCATGGAGGCTGGCCTCTAACTTGCCAAATGTAGTTGAGGATGATGAACTTCCGGTCCTCCTGCCTCCACCTCCTGAGTGTTGTGATTGCTGGTGTATACCCCCATGGCCAATTTATGTGGTGAACTCAGGGCTCTCTGTGCATGCTAGGCAGGCCCTCTACCAAAGAAAGCTACAACCCCAGCCTGCTTCAATTTTGTAGTTGTTTTGTTTATTTGAGTCACAGTCTGACTATGTAGCCCCGGCTAGCCTAGAACTCCATATGTAGACCAGGCTGGCCTTGAACTCACAGAGATTGGCCTGTCTCTGTCCTCCTCCTGGAGTGTTGGATTAAAGGTGTGCACCACCATGCCCAGACTGGTTCATATTTAATATACTGCTGTTCTGACTTTAGTATTTTGTCACTGGTAAAACACACATACATTTCCAGTACGTCAACCATCTGAAGGTATAGTTCTAGCTCATTTAGAGAAGGAATGACTATGAAGAAATCAAAATTACCCACGTCAACGACACTGAAATGACACTGTAAGTTACCCTTGTGAGCCACAGCAATCCCGGCAGTGGTGGAGCTAGTGCTGCCCTCCCGGACCTGTCCTCAGTCCACAGGCAGAGAGGCCAGGCAGTCAGACTGGAACCAGTCCTCAATGGCTGCCGGAAGCTGGCCCTATTGGCATTGTGGCTGAGCCTGTGAGGCCATACAAGTGGAGCCAGAGGACAGCAAAGGTGATTGACAGAAGGCACGCAGGCAGCAGGGTGCAGAGAGCTGTGCTCTCCCAGCCTAACGGGAAAGGATACCAGCCTTCTGTAGAGGGATTCAGCCTGTACCGAAGCCCAGAGGAGATGGGTGTTTTAGGATAAGATTTGGGTTTTTCCAGTGAACTGGGATTAAAGCAGATATCCCTACTGAATTCAAGTTGGAATTTATCTTTGGAGACTTAGCTAATTGGTTGGAAGCCTGAATAAGGAATGCTAACCCCAGTAGGAAGTACCTCTGCTAGCAGGTGGCCTTTGGACTGCAGTCCCTCCCTGAGTCTCCTACAGTGCCCCCTGAAGTCTGAACCCATCAAGCCTCCACGGTTGGTCACTGGAGCCTAAACAAGTTAAACCCCTCTCTAGTCACACATACTGTTGTCTTTTGGAGGAGCTCTGACTCATGCTATAAGAGCCACAGGACTCTCCCTCTGCTTAGCAACACATGACCCTTCCTGAGTCAAGGAGAAAGGTCCCTCCGGCTGGCTCTTCCCACTGGCGATGAGGACTGCAGTCCTGGCCCAGAGCACCAGGGAGTCAGCCCTCACTTGGCAGGACCCATCCCCCACAAGGCTTTACAAGTCTTGGGTTATTGCTGAGGGGGAGGAGGGTGTGTTGGCAAGGAATTGCCATCAACTTCTGCAGGAGTGATGGAAAGGGCTCTGCCAAAGGCATAGTGGCCTTTGGACCCCCCAGGGTAGTGAGCTAGCTGCCCAGAGCTATAGCTGGAGCCAGGAAATGACCCTGGGTTGTATGGAGGAGAGCCAGGTTAAGGCACAGCAGTGAGCAGCTTGAAAGGAAGTCCAGGAGGACACTCACCCATGACTTTCAGAAAGTCATTTGCTGCAGGAACACATGGCAGTTTTGATGTATGTGTTCATTGGGAGGTACCCCAAAGATAGGCAAGGATTTGTTAGGGTGCTGCTTTCTGTCAGCTCATCAATGGGGATATTGTGTGGGCAGGGAAGAGCAATACCAGATACCAGAGAGTCTGCATGTCACTTGTGTTTGGAATGCCGCTGAGTCACCTGAGCACCCCAGCAGGGGATCCCATGTCCTGTCCTTATGCGGGAAGGCACAAAAAAGGTGCTTAGGGTCTGCTCTGTGCTCTCTCCTCACTAGGTTTGGAACTGGCTCTTGGTTGTTGCTAGACACCCCGTCCGGAGAATAAGGAAACCTAGCCAGTGTGGAGACAGGTAGGTACAGCCGTTGGTGCAGATGTCTAATGGCCACCACGGTCCACACAAAATCTGGGCTCTCCTGCCCTGCTCACCATGGCCTCTGATTCTAAGGTGTCACTTTTAGTTGGATGTACTAAATACTGTATCTTGAGTTGCCACATTATCTGGAGGGGACACATGAGGGAAGGAAAAAAAAATACGCACATAAACTCTCTCATATTTAAAAAAGCTGCAGGAGAGAATGAACCTTTACCTGAGATGCTTGGGACTAGAAGTATTTTGGATTTAATTTTAAACCATTTTGGAACATATGCATGGGCATAATGAAATATCTTGGGGACAGGATCCAAGTCTTTTTTTTTGGTTTTTCGAGACAGGATTTCTCTGTGTAGCTTTGGCTGTCCTGGAACTTGATCTGTAGACCAGGCTGGCCTCCAACATATGAAGATCTCTCTGCCTCTGCCTCCTAAGTGCTGGTATTTAAGGTGTGTGCCACCACTGCCCTGCCCCAGTCTTTTTTTTAAGATGAGGTCTCACTATGTAGACCAGGCTGACCTTGAACTCACAGATCCACCTGCCTCTGCTTCCAGAGTGCTCAGATCAAAGGTGTGCATCACCATGCCAGGCCACGTAGGATCCAAATCTCTCTCTCCCTTCTTTATGTGTATGTATGAGGGCCTGCATGTATGTGTGTGTGTATGTATGTATGCATGTATATATGTATGTGCACCATGTGTGTGCCTGGCCTCAGAGGCCAGAAGAGGCTGTTAGATTCCCTGGAGCTGGGGTTACAGATTGTAGTAAGCTGCTTGAGGTGGGTTGCTGGGAAGTAAAGCCAGATCTTCTGCTAGAGCAGCGCAAAGTTCCCAGAAGGAAGCTGCACCTTTTACTGAACTTTCTACAAGGCTCACTGACTGCTTAGAATGGCAGTGCCTATGTAGAGGTTGGAGTGATGCGGGTCTAATAGTTTCTCTTGGGCTCTTGGTTGCACACAAAATAGATAAATAACCACAGTAACGGGTGCACACAGCCACACCTGCCTTTTATACGGGTGCTTGGGACCCGAGCTTAGGTCCCTGTGGTTATGCAGCAAATGCTCTTACCCACTGGTCTCTCCAACCCTCTGCCTGGCTCTCTGGTCTTCCTGTCTCTGCCTCCTAAGTGCTGGGACTGCAGACTATGCACTTTCATAGCATAAATGGTCACACCTTGCTTCAAACGGCACTTAAAATTTTTCTTAAAAATAAGCCGGGCGGTGGTGGCGCACGCCTTTAATCCCAGCACTTGGGAGGCAGAGGCAGGTGGATCTCTGTGAGTTCAAGGCCAGCCTGGTCTACAAAGCGAGTCCAGGACAGCCAAGGACATACAGAGAAACCCTGTCTCGAAAAAACCAAAAAAAAAAAAAAATTTTTTTTCTTAAAAATAACTCGGAGCCGGGCGGTGGTGGCGCACGCCTTTAATCCTAGCACTTGGGAGGCAGAGGCAGGCGGATCTTTGTGAGTTCGAGGCCAGCCTGGTCTACAAAGTGAGTCCAGGACAGCCAAGGATACACAGAGAAACCCTGTCTCGAAAAACCAAAAAAACAAAAACAAAAACAAAAATAACTCGGATGTGGTTGGTGTGCATATCTCTAATCCCAGCACTTGGGAGGCTGAAGTATCAGCATTCTCAATAGCAAAGCCAGCCTGGGCTACATACTGAGATCCAAGCCAGTCAGGGCTTCCCAGGAAGAACCTGTCTCAAACAGCCGGGAGGGCCGGGAGACAGCCCATCACGTAAAGTACCTGTTATTCACGTGTGACTGGAGTTTGAATCCCTAGGACCTACATAAATATAAACGGCAGGTAGTCATGGTAACCCACCTGTAATCAATCCCTGTACACAGGAGATAGCAATGGAAATCCCTGAAGTGAGGCGGCTAGCTAGACTACTTGAATCGGAGGGCTCTGGGTTTAAATGGGACTCTGCCTCAACACAGAAAGTGGAAACCAATCAAGGAAGCCACCTGATATCAACTTCATGCCCCACAGGGGCAAACACACACAAAGAACATGCATACACACAAGAGTACAACACTTCCCACCTGACAACCCCCCCCCCCAAAAAAAAAAAAACCCAACCAAACCAGTTCTACTTACTACAAAGCCAGTATTCAACAGTTTCAAATTTTGGAGCATTTGGATTTCAGACTGGGTGCAGCCAGCCAGGAAGCAGCCAGTGTTCAATCCGAGGAACAATCCACAGTCCCCTGTGGTTGGGACTGGCATGCCTGGGCCCAAATGCAATCCTCTTGCTTACTCTGTTGCTTACACTATTTTACTTATTTATTTTGCGTGCATGTGTGTAGGTGCGAACATACTGCGGCCCACGTGTGGAGGCCATGACAGTGTGTGGGAGGCAGCTCACTTCTTCTGTTTTGGGGATCAAACTCAGGCCATTAGGGTTGGTGGCAGGTGCCTGTACCCAAGGATCCATCTTGCTGGTTCTATTTTGGTTTTGAAGTTTGGAACAGGATCTTGCTATAGAGCCCACACTGGTCTTGAACTTGCAGCCTGGTGCAATAAATGTATTTTTAAAGTCTGGTCATTGGTGTTTCCCCAGTGACTTAACGCTGGGATTTGAAGGAGCCGGTATGAGTAAGATGAGTGTATCCAGGGCTATGGCTGCTCAGACACCCCACTCTTCTGGGATGGGGTGCTGCCCCTACCCCAAAGACAGAGACAAATGCTCTCTGCCAAGGCAATGCAGACAGCCACACTTTTCCCTATCTCCTATCGACTCATCTAACATGCCTTCTGACAGCCAGGAACACAGTGGCAGCCACCCATCCGTGCTATCTCTGAGGATGATGGGTAGCAGCTGTCGCCATCTGACAGCACAGCTGCCTCCTTGACTGTGGGAGAGGGACAGTAGCTGCCTGAAGCCTGTGGCCAGGGGAGTGATCTGTCTGTGTGGTCAGTTTGGAGGGAAGGATGCTTGGCTGAGATTCACAAGGGGGCTGTGCTGAGGTCAGCCCAGCAAACAGGAGGTTGGGAGTAGGCAAATAATATTCCCTAAGTGGTTTGTGGGGAAGAGGGGAAGATGGGACAGTGTTGACTTCCCTCTTTCCACCCTATTCTTCCTCATATGGAACCCTCACACCTAGAGCTGAATTCTGTGACCCAATGAAGTTGAAGGCAATTCCAAGGGGCAACTCTGCCCAGTAGAAGCCTGGAGGGCCAGCGGGGTTTACTGAGAGCTTTGTGGAGGTGCCCTGCCACTTCAAGAATGGCTATTTTGGGGGAAAGGGCTGTCTTGACTGAACTTTGGAAATGAGCTCAGCATTTACAGGAAGAGGTCCCAGCACAGGAAGGCAGATTTGTAATAGTTGAACAATAGGAGAGGACCCATCTCGAGGCAGGCAAACTGAGGAGAGTTCCTTACTTTTGATCCTTACTCTCACTCTAGAAGACCCAGAACCAAGGAGCCCCTGAGCTGGTAGACAAGCTCCTCTTTCGTAGCTCTGAGAGAGGGTAGGAAGGCCCCGGCAGACTGGTCAGAAAGTAGAGCTGTGTACTGCAGACACCATGGGAGAGGGGCTACTGTTGACTCCAAATACCATTGTGAGGTGGGGTTCCTGCAGACACCATGGGGGTGGTGCTCACTGAAGGCGTAGATGGAAGCATGGTCACGGAAGGCCCACAAAGGCCTTGGCCTCATTCCTCCAGTGTCCTCTGAGAGTGCATGCTCACCCAGCACACTCTAGCTTTACCTCAGCTAGAGACTGACTCCATCTTGAAGTTGCTCTGCCTGAAGGGCATATGTGGTCAGGAGGCCTGGATGGCCAGGAGATGGACAAGGTTAGCCCTCCCTGAGATTTCCTCGAGTCTGAAGGGGCTGGTAATACCCTCAGAGAGGTGCTTTTAGATTGTGAAAGACAGTAGCAATCCACTGAGAACCTGTGTTCATCTGGGGCTACAGGAAGGAAAACACTTCTCTGGTCTTACTCTAGGGTCCAGAATCTGTCTATGGAATCAATGCCTGCACCATTGACTAATGTCATTCCTCATCTCTGTCTGCTTCACCCCTCGTTCTGTGAAAGCCAAAAGCCTTCTGCCACCAGATCATTCATCTCCTCAACACTCCAGTAGCTTTTCTTTCCTTCCTTTTTCCCTCTCTCCCTCCCTCACCTCACCTCTCCTTGTTTTGGGACAGTCTTTTTATGCAGCCCAGGCTGGCTTCAAACTGCTGCCTTAGCTTCCTGAGTGCTGGGGTTATAGAGGCTCACCATCAGGTTTGGCTTCTAAGACTACGTCCTTAGCGGCAAGAGGAGAATCTTTGGGTTTGAGCGATATCTAGGCCAGCACAGTGAGACCCTGTCTCAAAAACCAAACCAAACCCAAACCCAAACCAAATCCAAAAGAATGAACATCTTCTTCTGGTCTGACACTGATGGCTATCAGGCAGCAGGTCCTAACTGTCCCTGGGCTCTGACACACTGATGGGTCACCAGGCATTCCCACTGGGCATATTTTACCATGTTTTAGGCCCCAGAGAACCCTCTTCCGCTTCTTTTGGGACACAGGAGGCCTCAATTCTAAAATGCTGTATATCAGACAGGCATGGTGGTGCACATCTTTAGTACCAGCACTCGGGAGGTAGAGGCAGGAGGATCTCTGTAAGTTTGAGGCCAGTCTGGTCTACAGAGCGAGTTCCAGGATAGCCAGGGCTGTTACACAGAGTGACCCTATCTCAAAAAAAAAAAATATAGATACCATATATCTAGCCTGTGGGGGCTGATCCCAGGCACCTGATGGATAACAGGACTCACGGCATCCTACCTGGTGGTGTGTCCACTGCTTGGGTCCTGGCTCAACTCCCTTGGCCAACTGGGGGCTGCTGTGGGAATCAAGCGAGTCTCTTGATGTCCAGCTGGTAACCACTCTCTTGGCTTGTGATTCATGACTGCTGGGGAGAAGACAGAGCTCAGTACACAACTGCCCTGGAGCCTTCACGGATATCCTTTCCTGGGCTGCACAACCAAGGAAAACTCCACCCCAGGCCCGTGCATGCTGGCTCCCAGTCCCTGGTCCTCACAGACCTGGGTGTATGAACCCTGCAGCTTGGGATCTCGGGGGCAAGGGTCACAGTATGGGAGTTGTTGACCCCTTCCTATGTAGCCCCAGTCTCCTCCCTGCTTGTGGGGAAGGCAATTGTCATAGGACTGTCTCCCTGGGCTCCTGGTCACACCTCCACACAAAGCCTGCACTTGGAACTGCTAAATCTGGAAGCCTTATACTTACAGAAATAAAAGCCAGGGACTCAACTGCCTGAGGAGAAACCATCAGGCTGCACTCTCTGTGCTCACAGGGCTAGCAAGTGGTCATGGCCATGTTTGGGGTGCCAGAACATCTGAACATGACGCTGAGCTTCTGTGGAGGCCTGAAGATGGGCCTATGTTGTCTATGTTTCAAAGTCATACACCCATTCTCTGGCCCAGTTGCTGTCAGAGTGGCCCTATGACAGGGTCTGGGCTTGCTGCACCCTTCATGTAACTTCTCTCTATTCTCAACATAGAAGATGCATCTGTCTCCACCCATGAGGTTTGACTAGTCAATCTTTTTTTCTTTTTTTTTGAGACAGAGTTTCTCTGTGTAGCCCTGGCTGACCTGGAACTCACTCTGTAGACCAGGCTGGCCTCCAATTCAGAGATCCTCCTGCCTCTGCCTCCCAGTGCTGGGATTAAAGCCAAGCGCCACTATCTAGTCAATCTTTTTCAACTTTAAATTTTCTCTTCTTTGTTCTCTATTAAATATAAAAGGAACCTGACCTGAATTTCCCCTCAAATTCAGAGCAAGTGATTTTTTTTATTAAATGAAGAAATTCATTTTTGTTATGGAACCTAAAAGGTAGTTTGGTCTCTAGTCTATCTGGACCTAGAATTTCCCGCTTCTGACTTCCTTCTCTGAGGGACCATGGCTGGGCTTGTCTGTGCTCTCTGCTCAGTGTGCTGGAGCTGAGACCACGGAGACAAAGGCTTCGCATGCAGAGTAAGAGGCATACACACAGGCGTGACTCTGCATGAGGATACCACCAGGACAGGAAAGACCTCCAGGACCTGGGCTTCCTGGGGTCAGGGTACGGTGACAGCAGAAGAGAGGAGCATGGTGAGCTCTCTGGAGCACCCACTGAGGCTTTTGTTCCATCCTTCCTGTGATAGCTGGTCTTTGTTGCTTAATTTTTATAAGTGTGTGTGTGTGCCGGAGTGTGCATGCCTGTGTATCACGTGCATGCATGAGCATTCAGAGATCAGAAGAAGGCAGTCAATCCCCTGGAACTACAGGGGGTTGTGAGCCATCACGTGGGTGCTGGGAGTCAAAGCCATCTACGCCAGTCTAGGGTTTTTTGTTTTTGTTTTTGAGATAGGTTCTCACAGGCCTGGAACTCACTATGTAGACCAGGCTAACCTTAAAATCAGATCTGTCTGCTGTTGCCTCTCTAGGGCTGGTAGTAAAGGGATGTAATAGCACACCAAGCTGGTAGTTAGTTTTGTTTTTGTTTTTCCAGACAGGGTTTCTCTGTGTAGCTCTGGTTGTCCTGGAACTTGCTCTGTAGACCAGGCTGACCTCAAACTCGGAGACTTGCCTGTCTTTGCCTCCCAAGTGCTGGGATCACTGCCTGGCTCTGACGGCTAGTTTTAATTATCAACTTGACAGCCGACAATCACATGGGAAGGGAGTCCCAATTTAGGATGTCTAGATCAGACTGGCCTGTGGGCATGTCTGTGGGAATCCTTGATTGATAGGAAGACTGTGGGCACTGTGGGCACAACCATTCCCTGGAAAGGGAACCCTGGATTGCATAAGAGTGCAGAAAACCAGCTGAACCATAGCAAGCATGCTGACTGCTCTCTGCATGTGGGAGTAACATGACTGGCTGCTTCCAGTTCCTGCTGCCTTGGCTTCCCTGCAGTGTAACCACAAACTGTGAGCCAAATAAACCCCTTAAGTTGCCTTTGCAGAAGTATTTTATTGCAGCAGCTTAGGCAGCCCACTTGTCACCTCCCCTGTCACATGCTACACTGTGGACTCTGGGTTCCCACCTAAGTAAAATGGGCCCATGGACAGGGCCAGGATCTGGGAGAAAAGGGCACTATGGGTGCACATTGGTAGCTACCGGGACAGATGGGCAGGTTGCTTCCTCTGTGGCAAGTCCACTTCAGACAGTGCTGGGCATCTGAACCCCACATCTGCTCACTTGTATGAGTTTTTTTTCAAAGGTAAGATCTCAGAATGTAGTCACAGCTGGACCTGATATTAACCTGCCATGTAGACCAGTCTTGCCTTGAATGTCAGTGATCATCCTACTTCTGTCTCTGAGTACTGGGAATACAGGGGTATGTTACCACACTGGGTCTAACCAGTGTACAGCTGACACTCAAGTTATGTTTTGGTGGCTGGGGACACATTTTCCTCAGGCCAATTAGTGTCCAGTGGGAAGAAACGAAACAGTAGACAAGATGGGGCACAGAGAGCTTGAAACATTATTCCCTCAGGCCCAGGCTGATGAGAGCTGCAAGACATGGGGCGGGTGGCCAAGAGATGAATAGGCATTAGTGTGGCTTGGGTGGCTGTGGATTGGGCCAGGTTGAAAGATGGTAGAGGAGAAGAACAAAGGCCTCAACATCAGAGCCCAGAGGCCTGGCTAGCAGGTGGTGATGGACATGGGGCTGAGGCCCAGCATAATGAGGTCAACATGGAAGTGGGAACCAGTGGGGAGCCTGAGACCCAGGCTGGCTGAGTGATCAGGGACAGGGTAAGGAACTGACACTTGGAATATGTCCCAGCACTTGGAGCAGGCTAGCAGATCTGTCCCAGTTCTGGGTGGACTCGGGCTAGGGCCTGATATCTAGCTGCTGCCACCTTAGGGAGGGGTCCTGGGAACTTTCCATAACTACCAAGGCAGAGTGTACCAATGGGCAACCACTGAATTCATGGGAGAAAATGAAATTTGCTAGGGCTGGAACCGATTCATATTCACTCACTCTCCATCTGTCTCCATCTCCCACTCTGTTCTTCCTCTCTCTCTCCTCCTGCTTCACCTTCCTTGACAGGATCTGTGTAGACGAGGCTGGCTTGGAACTTCTATCCCACCTGCCTTCACCTGTGGGGTCTGCCGGGATGATGCGCGTGCGCCACTACACCCCGGGCCTGAGGTCAGCTATTCTTGAAAAGTAGTAAACATCTATATCGACTGCAGCAACCGAGCTACAGCGTGATGAATCTATCAGAGAGACAGGACCGGATGCTGGGGGTGTGGCTCAATGGTAAACCATTTGCCTGGCGTGTATGAGGATGCAAAACAAAGTCCATCCAAAGAGACCCTCATCCTTCATATCAGCAGAACCATCAGACATCACACTGGATGGCCGAGCTAAATGCTCATGGTGAAGGCATAATTAGTAGGACTTAGAACTGCAAATGCAGCCCAAATAACCAATGACCAGTGATTTGGCAAAAGTTCTGAAGCGATCCATAACCAAAATGACCCTTGAGTGTCCCCTGAGTCACAGGGACCTTCTTTGGGTTCAGTAACTAGCTGGTTCCTCAGAGTCTGGGCATGGGAGCCTTTGACGCCAACCAACCCAGAGCTGATGTTTCTCTTCCTGAGATCTGATTTGCTGCTCTGTGGCTTTGACTATTTGAATGGAGATTAGAGCCTTATCTGACCTGCTCACAATCCTTTCAATTTCCTTTTGAAAATTAAAAAAGGAATACTCTGTATATTTCTGGTTCAAAATGCTTCCCCCTGGCATTTAAAAAACACTTTTATGTCCCACCAGTTTCTGTTTAACTCCACTTATTGGACGCTTCAAAGCATTTTGATCTCGGGGTTGTTTGTGTGCCCAGCTGAACATTCTGACGCCACGGAACCTCCTAACGCATGGTTGAATTTTCAGCGTGAGACTCTGAGGTACTGAGATTTGGCCACACATCTGTATTGGGAAGGTTTAGATAGATTGGGAATGTCACCTGAGGGGAGGGTTCATCTGGCAGTGTGGAGGTGATGAGACCCATGGAGGTGGAGTCTAGGGCAAGTGATTAGGTCAAGAAGGTATCACTTCTTAGGGGAGGATGTTGATATAGTTACTGTGGGGATTTCATTAGTTCCCTCGAAAATCAATTGTTCTTGTCTTCTGTACGCACTGGATCACTTGCATTGCATGTAGTGCTACCGACCAGAGGCTGCGGCACAACCGAGGAGGTCCTCGCAAGAGGTTGAGGCAATGGGACCATTGGGTCTTAGGTTTCCAGTCTCCTAAACTGTGAACTAAATGAACCTATTTTAAAATAAAGTACCCAGCACCAGGAGCTGTGGGACTAGTGCACTTGGTAAGACGCTTGTTCTGAAAACATGGGGACTGAGTTCAGTCTGTAGCATCCACATAAGAGCCAGGGCATAAACCGGGTGTGATGGCGCACGCCTTTAATCCCGGTACTCAGGAGGCAGAAGCAGTCGGATCTCTGTGAGTTCAAGGCCAACCTGGTCTACAAAGGGAGTCCAGGACAGTCAGGGCTACACAGAGAAACCCTGTCTCGAAGGAAAAAGAAAAAAAGGAAGCCAGGGCATGGGAGTGTGCACCTGCAATCCCAGTACTAGGGAGGTGGAAACAGAAGGATCTCTGAGGCTTGCTGCTGAGCTCAATCAGTGGGCTCCAAGATCAGTGAGAGTCTCTGACTCAAAAAAAAAGAGAGAATGATAGAGAAAGAGACCCCATGTTAACCCCTGGCACACAAAATAAAGCACTTGGCCGCAGGCATTCTGTTATAGCCACGGAATGTGGACGAAGCCAGACAGCCAAGAAACATAGCTACTCCGAAAGTCTCATTCTAAACCTAGTTCCAGGACACAGGAAACACATTGCTTCAGTGAGATCTGGAAGATGAGCCCCACGCTAGACGCGACAGTGTGACTGGAGGCCTGTGACCTTCCCTGAGCCAGGACTGTGGCTGGGGCCAGAGCTGGCCTCCAGGAGCAAACATGCTCCTGAGGACCCTCCTGTTGCTCAGGACCGGCTCTGCACCCACAGTGTTCTTACATGACGAGGTCGTGCCATGCCCAGCAACACCAGGTTTGCCCTCTTTGCAGACATCTGGCCGAGCGGCTGGTAGGGCCTGTAGGCAACCATTTCGGGCTTGTTGGGCATTCTGGGGAGAAATGAGATGGTCTCCCAGCCTGCAGAAAAACATGAAAAACCCAATAAATACAGATAGCTGGGAGGTATTTGACAGCCGACTGCTGGGTAGCATCACAAGGACACGCAGGAAGCAGCTGTGCCTGAGATTCTTTTGGGAAATGGACATTTGAAGACATATTTTTTGCTAGTTTTGCCTGTTTAAGTTTTTAAAAAGTTACATTTACATAGTGTGTGTCTGTGTGAGCACACTTGTGCACTCATCCCACAGCACATGCATGGAGGTCAGAAAACAACCTGGAGCAGTTGGTTCTCTCTCTCCATTATGTGAGAACCTGCTGATTGAAGTTAGACCATCAGGCTTAGTGGTGAGGGAGCTCCTTTATCTGCTGGGTCATTATTTATCTGCCTGCTTTTTTTTTAAGGATAGGATCTCAAATAGCCCAGGTTGGCCTTGAACACGGTAGCTGAGAATGACTTTGAACTTCTGACCTTCCTACCTCCCTCTCCCAACTACTGGGATGACAAGTAGAGCCACCATCTGGCTAAACCATCTTTTCGAAGAGCAGTGACAGAAGGCGGCAGGCCCCGTAAGGTGGCAGCGGTGCATCACAAGGAACCTGCTGGTTCCCTTGGGGATCCACACACTACAAGGGTTAGCATATGTCAAACACATCAAAAACCTCCAGAGCTGTGGGTCAGTCGCCCCTGATGTCTCCACCAAACCTCTTCTCTAAGGATGAGGTTGACTGTGACATCCTCCCTCGTAAAGTCCTGAACAGAGACAAGAGTGAGGCAATTTGAGTTCTTCTGACATTGAGTGACGCACGTTGCTGGCCTCACGTTGGCAGAGACAGATGGCAGGTTCTGGTCCAGCCTTCCCATGCCATACTCAGATTTGGCAAGAGAGCTGTCCCTGAGAGACAGGCAAGCATCCCTGGCAACCTGTCCAGGGTCAGCCTGGAGAGGCAGGTCTGAGGAAGGCTCTCTAGTTGTGTGTGAGACAAAATATTCAAGTCACACCTGCCACGGACTCAGCAGGAGCTCAGAGAGTCACAGCACAGTAGCAAGCCTCTGCCTGCCTAGGGCCAGATCTGGGAAAATGGCTTTCAATAAATACCAACTCCTTATGGTCCAACAGGACAACTTGACCACCCTCACATTGCTGGAGAGACTTCTCAACATGGTGCTGGGGATGCAGTGTGTTAGTGGTGGGCTTGGGGGGTGGGCCACTCAGCCTCCAGCTCTGAGTTGGGTTTTTTTCTGGCCAGAAAGGGAAAGCAGCAGAGGGATTGTCAGTAAGGTAAAAACAAGAAAAGATACAGAGATTTGAGTCCCATAGGAGATAGAGGAGCCAAAGAAATGGACATCTTGTGTTAGAAGAATCCCTCTGTTGTCATGGCAGGTACAGGATGGCAAGAGAGAAGGATGGAAGGCTAGGAGAGAAAGGGGACTCAAGTGAAGACCCAGAGGACAGAAGACAGGGGCAACAGCGAAGAGTGGGGTTTTGGCTGGCGTGTTGCGGTGCTTTGTGCCCCTGAGGCAGGGGCTGGTCCTGGAGACACTGATTGGGGTGTTATGAAGCACATGTAGTAAGCCCAAGTTGGGCTGAGGTACCATCACTGAGTAGGATGGGGTGAGGGCCCCAGATCGGGGCTCTAGATCCCGTCTAGAGCATAGCATCTAGGTGGAAGCAGGGGAGCGGCAGGAGGCCATCTACTGTGGCAGGGACAGGTCAGTCACTGCAAGAGTGCAATGGGCCCTGAGGGTGCCAAGAGTTGGGAACAATTAAGCCACCCAGGATCCTGGATGTCACTGGCTGAGCATGCAGGGCTGTGGAGGATCTAAGTGGGAGGGACCCACACACTCAAGTGCATGGAGAGGCTAAAGGAAGAAGAGGGTGGGGAGGGGTAGAAGACAGCGCAAAAGGGGCATTAGGTTCAGAGATGGGAGCAGGGGGGTAGTTAGGCAAGTGTGCGATTAGGAATCAGTTCTGAGGGACACAGCCAAATAAGGCTGAGTCCTATGTCCATGCTTACCTCAGCCTTTCTGTTCCTGATGATAAAACCGGTGTTTATTATAAAAACTCAGATAATGTAACAGCGGCATAGAATGGCCCCTACCACAACACCCACAGGTGACCACTTAACTCTGATATCTTTTCAGTGTTTTAAAAATGCAAATATATGGTTGGGAATGTGGCTCACTCGGCTGGTAGACTGCCTGCCTGACGCACAAGAAACCTTGGTTTGGATCCTCAGCACCGTATTTACCAGGCGTGCTGGTACGTGCCTTTAATCCTGAACTTAGAAGACAAGAGAACTGACAGCTAAGGGTCATCCTCAGTTATACAGCAAGTTCCAGGCCAGCATGAGCTACATAGACCCTGTCTCAGTGTGGTGCATGTCTGTACACCCAGACACAGGGAGGCAGAGTGGTTCGGATCTCTTTGAGTTCAAGGTAGATTTAGTCTACAAAGAAGTTCCAGGGGAGCCAGGGCTACACAGTGAGACCTTGTCTTTAAGGAAAAAAAAAAAGGCATAAACCACCACACCTGGCTTTTGTCCCACAGTAGAGGAGAAAGGCAAATGTATACTTAAAGGAACCTGGACCAACGGCCAGTCTGGCTATACATACACTTTACAGTTTGCTTTTCTATTAAAGAACACATTGTCTCATTGTCACAGTCCTCCCATGTCATCAGCTACCCTGAGTGCTGCCCCTGCTGATCTCCAGGACTTAGGCAGCCAGCCTTTTCTCTATATTGGCCATGTAGATATTTTTTCATAATCAGTGTAGTAACAAGTACCTCTGTGCATACTGACCCAGAAAGTGTCCCCAGGAGTGCTGGGATTCTGGATTTATTTAGAAGCAACATAGGGCTGCCAAGGGGGCGATGAATGGAGAATCAAATTCCCTGAGTGTAAATTCAAGAAGCAGAGAAGGGTACTCTGACCAGCATCACTCTTGGTCCTCACGAATCTGGAGTTTTCTGCATATTGTCACACTCTTATGTCACCCCTCTTGGATTTCTCCAGGTCTTTTCTTGTACATGGTTTGCTCTGAGTGCTTCTGAGGGTAGGAATCACATCTCACTTACTTTTGGGCCCCCCAGGACTGAGTTTACACTTCATCAGTCATAGAAATGAAAGCAATGTTGAATTGGAGATGGTGGTGCACACCTATAATCCCAGCACTGAGGAGGCTGAAGCAGGAGGATAGTGAGTTTGAGGGCGGCCTAGGTTACAAAATGAGACTCTGTCTCAAGAAAAAAAAAATTTGGGGGCAGCCACTGCTTCATGGAAAGTGGGATTCCAGACCCAAAGTGTGCTCTCTCAGCTGGGCAGGTCCATCTTAGCCAAACACCTCCCAGATATGACCTCCAGCTGGGGAGCCAGCTGAGTCCACACGCTGGAAAAGCCAGCTCAAGGGTCTCTCCACAGAATAGGTCACATGGCCCAAGAAAGAACAGTGTCCCTTGGTGAGGTGTTACACTTGTTAGATTCACAGTCACCTCTGATTAAAATGTTCTTGTGTCATGGCTGCGTTGCTGTGGAGCCAAGGTTTTAATTATTTCCTAAAAATTGAAAAGAGTTGTTTTCTTCTTTCCCACATCCATCAGGAATTTCACTAGTTCCTCTGCCTGCTTCCATCCCGGACTGATTGTGTTTATAAACTAGGCTGACTGATTCTCACCTCTCACTATTTTCTATATCAAAACAGAGAACCCTTCAAATGTAAGTGATGCTGGAGGCAAGAAACCCATGCTGACACAGTTCACACTACTGTTAACTTAAGTTGTGGTAACTCGGTTGTTCTTTTTAAAATGTTTCCTGCTAATTATCACAGTGTTTGCACATATTTCTGGGTACAGTGTGACATTTCAATATATGCACACACGGCACTGACTGTATCATGGGAACTGGTACAGCTATCTGTATGAGGGCATTCTTAGTCTTAGGAGGTATATGTTGAGGTCTCTTTAGTGTGATGGTCTCTCGGTTTTCCTGCACGTTGAAAGTGCTGCTTCTGCATGAGAGGAAAAAGGACAACATACTAATTTGTGTATCAGTAATTAAAAATAAAAACCTAGAAAGTGAGTTTGAGGCCAGCCTAGGTTCCAAAATGAGACATTGGAGCTAATCAAACAGCCCTCAGAGCACTGATCCAAGGCATAGGCTGTCTACTATCATACAGCAAATTCCAGATGTATACCAAAACTTGGCAAGAGCTGGTGTTGGACACTGGTGTTCCTGGTAGCTGTGACATGGAGCTCACAAAGACAGGTATTTCCATCCTACAAGCTGCTAAGTGCCTCCTTGTTTATCATAAAGTTACCACACAGTAAAACTGGAAACAATCAATCTGCCCAGCAATAGGGGCTAAGGAAAGCAAGGTTGGTTGTTAAAATATAACAAGGTCACTGCTTGCTGAGTGGGTAACAGCAGGCTTTCAGCCAGCTCCCTCTGACCTCCTGTTCACGCACATAGGTTTTAGTTTCCCCTAAACAGGAAAATACAGGTTGTGAAGATCCCAGAAGGGACTCTTGATTGGCGGCACGACCTTTTGGGGGCCCAGAGACCTAGGTAACCTGACTGAAGTTTTATTTTTCTATCAAGAGGTAGAAACGAGGCTATAGACAATGAACCGTGCCTAGCAGCTTGGAAAAAAAAAAAAAAGGACATGACTGCTTTCCCTATTTTTTCCCCCGTGCTGGGAACAGAACCCAGGGTTTTATGAATGCCTCAGGCCACATAGTTGCTTTGAGAATCTCATCTAAAACAGAGCCGAGACACTCTAATCCCAGCACTGGGCCTGGTGCTATGGGACAGGCCACAGGAATGAACACTGGGCAACTGGGTGAACCCACCATTGCTCAGTAACTTTCCTCTGAAATGACCCTGGCCAACATTCGTCTGTGGAGGTGGCCCTGGGATTCTAGTCACACATTTTTTTTCCTTCTGGAAGAAACCTAAGAGTGTACAGGGGAGATGAAACCTCAACTGTTTTCTCTTAAAAAGAAAAAAATCCTCAGCTGGGCGGTGGTGGCGCACGCCTTTAATCCCAGCACTTGGGAGGCAGAGGCAGGCGGATCTTTGTGAGTTCAAGGCCAGCCTGGTCTACAAAGTGAGTTCAGGACAGCCAGGGCTACACAGAGAAACCTTGTCTTGAAAAACCAAAAAAAAGAAAAAGAAAAAAATCCTCAAGAGATAAACAATAAAGAGAAATGCTTTCGAGTATGAACACTTTATTATGCACTTTAATGCATATTACACAGCAGTTAATGAAAGCAAAGCTTAAGAAAATAGACTCCCGCCTCCTGTATCCCAAACTTACACTGGGCACCCCATTCTGTGGCCACCAGGGGTGACTGGCCGACGTAGGGGCTCATCCCCACTCCACTGTACACTGGGCATCCCTTTCCGCCTTGCCTTCCCAGTGTTGGTCATGATCTGGTGGAAGGAGGAAACAAGTTTGAGACAGTGTGTCCCTAAGAGCCCATCCAGAAGCAGGGCAGACTAAACAGAACAGGTTTCCAGGGACAAGATACTATGCAAGCCAGGCTAAGGGCACTTGTATTCTTAGCATTTAAGAGGCAGGAAGATCAGAATCAGTTACACAGCAAGTTAGAGGCCAGCCTGGGCTACATGAAAAACTTTGTCTCAAAAAACAAAACAAAACAAAGCCAGGTGGTGGTAGTGCACACCTCTAATCCCAGAACCCGGGAGGCAGAGGCAAGCGGATCTCTGAGTTTTGAGTTCGAGGTTAACTTGGTCTACAGAGAGAGTTCCAGGACTGCTAAGGCTACACAAAGAAATCCTGTTTCAAAACAAACAAACAAACAAACAAACAAACAAACAAACAAACACCCCAAAACCCCAACCAACCAACAACAAAAAACTAAAACAAACAAAAACAGGGGGGTGGGTGTGGGTTGGGATGGTGCAAGGGCATACATCATTCAGGTCCCCAGCACCTACATAAAGGCTTGGCAGACATGGTGTTTAGCTTGTAGTCTTAACTTGGGAGGTACAGACAGGGAATGCCTACGGTGAACAGGATCAGTAGACTAGCCAGAGCCCAGAGCTCCAGGTTTGCTGAGAGAATGATCCTGCCTCAACGTGTCAGGTGGAGATCAATAAAGACGTGGCAGGTGGTGTCAACTTGTGACCTTCACATGTACACACATACACATGAGCACACATTCCTGCACACACATACCACATGCCAAAAAAAAAAAAAAAAAGAAAAGAAAAAGCTACTAACTAAAGATAAACAACAAAAGGGCAGGGTGCTTAGAGTAAGAGAGTCCATGCTACAGGTTACTTGGGAACACAAAAGTTAGGAGAGAGGAGTCTTTTAGGCTTTGTATATGATCACATGTAGCAGTATAAAACTTTAAGTCACGGGAAGAAAACAGTTGAGAACAGCAGCTGCTCTAAGCTTTGAAGAGGACTACATTTTTGAAGGTGAGAAGGGGAAAAAAAAAAATCAGGCAGATTTGATTTTAACAACAACAACAACAAAGTGTTTCCGCCTGATGTGGCATGCAGGCCTGTGTAAGGCCAGCAGCTGGGAAGGAGGCAGCTGCATCTCTGTAGGCTCAGGGACAGCTTGATCCACATCCTCTCAGCCATGCTAGTTAGAGTATGCCTTCCCAAGGAGCCTTCACCTGGGATACATATCAAGTTTAAGGCTAGCATGGGGTACTTAGTGAGCCTGAAACTAGGAGTTAAGCTACTAGAGAAGGGGTCAGTGCCAGGGGCTTCTCCCAGCTGCGTCAGGTCAGTGCTGGCTCTCTGCTTCACGGGAGCTCGCCCCTCCTAGGGTCTGCCGTGGGCTCAGCTAATAGGTCACTTATATTTGCTTTTCAGATGTTTGAAAATAGGACCCAGTAATGCAAATGGCACTTACTAGCAATTCCTATAGGGCACAGCTTCCCTCCTATTTGCTGGGTTTGCAGAAGGACGACTGAAGGACTTGTCAATGGCCCTGCCTGCCCTACACCAGCTGACCAGGTAGTGTTCTACAAGCTGAATTCCAAGGAGATGCCTGCGGAGCTTCAGACACTGAATGATGGCTGTGGCTCCACCTCTAGCCCCAAGCACAGCTTCCATCTGGATTACAGATGGAGAGTCTTTGTGAAGGAAGGTTCTCCAGATGCAAAATGTGATTTTTAACCATGCTAAAAAGTAATGAGGCATATGACTTACACAGTTTATTTAGTAGTAAAGGTTGGTCAGCCCAGGCATGCTGGTGCATGCCTAAAATCCCAGCACTGAGGAGGCCAAGGCTGGAGGATCTAGGCCAGCCTGGGCTGTATGGTGAGAGACTGCTGCAAATAATTAGCAACAATAAAATCAGAACAACAAAAGTGGTCAACTAAAGCTACAAAAGGTTCCCTTGAGTTTTTGTTCCTTCCTCCCCTCCCTCTCCTTTTGCATCACTAAATGTGAAATTCTGACTGAGTGCAAGCTAGGCAAGGGCTCTACCACTGAGCTACACTCCTCAACTCTCATTTTGTGGGTGGTGGCCGCAGGGTCTATGTAGTTTAGGCTGTCCTTAAACTTTCGATCCTCCTGCCTCGGCCTCCTCAGTTCTGAGATTACAGGTGTGTGCCATCATGCCTGCCCAGAATGATTTACTGTAAGAAAATACAGGTATACTTCAGGGCAGGCAAGTTGGCCAGTGACAAGCTTCACAGAATGACTTTGATCCCCATGACCTACAAGGTAGGAGAGAAACGACTCTCATAAGTTGTCCTCTGACTTCCACATGTGTGCTATGGTATGCACATGCTCACATAAATACCTCTCCTCTGAATAAATAAAGGTAATTAGAAAAGAAAACACAGGATATATCTATCATCCATCCATCCATCCATCTATCCATCCATCCATCCATCCATCCATCCATCCATCCATCCATCCATCCATCACTTCTGTACATATAAAAAATAACCCAGAAGCAGCAGACTCTGTTAGCTGACTACTGTTCACTCCCTCACCAACAGAACACTATTTTGTTGACATAGTAATGTGTCTAGTTAAAAATAATTCATCTTCTCAGACTCTCTTGCAGCTTGGGGCCACATGACCCTGTTTTGACTCATAAGAAATGGAGACCACCAGAGTGAGTTTTAGGGAAAGCACTGTTGGGGGTAGGTGTAGCTGGCTTGCGTGGCTGGCCTCTTCCTGACTTTACTACAGATTTGTGGCAGTAGCTTTCAGTCATCTCATGACCAAGAGACAACATGGCACCGAGACAGATGTACAGAGCCAATGAAACCTAAGCTTCAAGGCTTTAGGGGGGCGCTAGTGATGTGTTCATATGGTTTCCCCCCCCACCCCAAGATCTGCAAGAGTAGAAACACTTGGCTGCAGTCAGTTAATGCTGACATTTGTCTATTTTGAGTTCTTTGTCACTTCTCTTTATGTCATTTGATGCTAAAATGATCAAAACAATATATTTCAGTTTGCCAATTTTTCAGTTTTTGAGCTGAGCTGAGGTTCCATTGGATTTGGGTTTAGTTAGGAAAACCTTACGATTCAGTCACATATGGTGAAGTACAGCTCTTCTAGTGTAGAGATTCACTATATTGTCAGAGTTATTTTCAGATTTCAGTGAGCAAAGAAACATGAACTGAAGCCGGGCGGTGGTGGCGCACGCCTTTAATCCCAGCACTCGGGAGGCAGAGGCAGGCGGATCTCTGTGAGTTCGAGACCAGCCTGGTCTACAAAGCGAGTCCAGGACAGCCAGAGCTACACAGAGAAACCCTGTCTCGAAAAAAAAAAAAAAAAAAAAAAAAGAAACATGAACTGCCTGTAAGTCTCATAGGTGGAGGGTGGAAGAATATCATTCCAGAAGAGCCCACTTTGCCACAAAGGTTATTTTGAGCTAAAGACATGAAAAGGCACACATATAAGAATGGCCTCTAACTTCCCTTTTTCTCTTCGTAGAAATTAGAGCTAAAAACTTCACGGAAAGCTAACTTTCCTCTATCAGGAGTCAATACATTCTTGGTCAGGACTCCATGGACTAAGGGAATTCTGTCAAAATACATCTTGTTAAAATATTTCTTGTCATTTTTTATCTCTCAGTAGAAAACATTACAAACTCATTCTAATGTAGCTGTAAAATAAAAAAATCACATTTTGTGAATATAAAATAACTCTGCTCAGCCGGGCGGTGGTGGCGCACGCCTTTAATCCCAGCACTCGGGAGGCAGAGGCAGGCGGATCTCTGTGAGTTCGAGACCAGCCTGGTCTACAAAGCGAGTCCAGGACAGCCAGAGCTACACAGAGAAACCCTGTCTCGAAAAAAAAAAAAAAACCAAAAAAAAAATAACTCTGCTCTAAAGGAAATAATTTTTTTTATATTTTATTTATTTATTTATTATGTATACAGTATTCTGTCTGCATGTATGCCTGCAGTCCAGAAGAGGGCACCAGATCCCATTATAGATGGTTGTGAGCCACCATGTGGTTGCTGGGAATTGAACTCAGGACCTTTGGAAGAGCAGACAGTGCTCTTAACCGCTGAGCCACCTCTCCAGCCCCTAAAGGAAATAATTTATTCTATGCCAAATATGAATAGTTATGGTTCAGGACCACGGATTCAGGTCATCCTGAAGGAGCAACATGACCTTTTACAGTCACAGAAAGTAAAGTCATGAATCAATGTGTTTATAGTGTGTGTGTGTGTGTGTGTGTGTGTGTGTGTGTGTGTGTGTCTGCCTGTCAACAGGTGGAAGGACTAACAGGCCTTTTCTTTTTTTCTTTTTTTTTTTGTTTTTCAAGACAGGGTTTCTCTATGTAGTTCTGGCTGTCCTGGAGTCTGTTAGACGAGACTGGCCTCAAACTCACAGTGATCCACCTGCCTCTGCCTCCTAAGTGCTGGGATTAAAGGTGTGCGCCACCACACCTAGCTTAATAGGCCTTTTCCATTGGTCCCAGACACTTTTTTTTTTTAAATCAAGGATGAGGCCTTTCCTATGGGAATCAGATGCTATCTTCACTGCATTCTTGGCTTTAGGGTCCCTCCCTGGAGGCTAGAGATCTGTGCTACACACTCTCAGTTTTACTGAGCAGTTGAGGATGATATAACTGAGATACAGAGGTTGGTGCTAAGTGGCTGGTAAAGGAAGTAAAGGTCACTAGGGGTAGTCTGTGAGCTTTCCAAAGCCTTTCCAGGCCCAGTCTCCCTCTCTCTCTGAATGTGGGTCAGGATGTAAGCTCTCAGCTACTGCTCCAGCAGTGTGCCTGCCTCCCTGTTGTCATGCTCCCTGCCATGGGGAAACTGTAAACAAGCCCTCAGTTAGATACTCTCTTTTATAAGTACCTTTGGTTATAGTGTCTCTTCATAGCAACTGAACAGTAACTAAGACACAAGGTATGTTTGTACAGACTTCTCTTGCTTCACCACAATTATGGGCAAGTACCATGATGTCATTCTCTTGAGAGCTTGGAAGAGTAACTTACTCCCCTCTTCAGCATATGGCACCACCTGGCTCTTTGGTGCAGAGGTGCTGGGTGCCCTGATAGGCATGTCTTTGAGGGGAAGAGGGCAGCATCACAGCTCAGCAGGGACAACTCCCTTCCAGGCCTAGGCACCTGGGCAAGCTGTCTTCGTGCCTCGTCCCTTCCGTGTCCCAAGTTCCTATGCTGGTTTTTAAATCGGTGTGCACAGTAGTAGTTCTGGACATGACAGGGATTTCAGGAAGGCATCAGACAAGCTCTGGCTGTTGAGAGTGACTCCTGCCAGTCTCCCGATCATGGCAGCTCTTATCTGAACCTCTTATTAGGAACAGTTCCATCAGTTCAGTGTCTTCCTTTGTAAACTCCATGGAGACAAGTGCTACATCTTGACCTTCATCACCATTCTGCTAGGTCAGGGAAATGGTCTTCAAGATTAAGGCTGTGAAATTAGTTTTCTGATGAAATGTTTCACAAGTAAACATTTTCAGACAGCCTGAGACCTCTGCTGGGTCCTGCTGCCTCTCACTGAAAGCCCCAAGTCATGACTTCCAGGCACATACACTCCAGAGAAATGCCTGTGATCGATCCGTGGTCAGTGTTATGGTTGGAATGATGTCCTTACAGGCTCATGGTCCCCAGTTGGTGGTAGAGTTTTGAGAGGTTGTTGAATATTTGGGACATGGGGCCCAGATGGCTGACGTAGGTCTGGGTGGTGAAGGGCAGCTTAGGGGGACTTTCTGAATGACAGAGGCACTAGCAACGCACATGTGGCCTCAGTGACTATGGCTCTGCTCCTGAGTTGTGTGTGTGTGGGGGGATTTAAATAAAATAAAGATGTTTCTATGATGAGATCCTGAGCTGACCTGGGGCTGGGAGCTCAAAAGAGTTCTCCAAAAATACATGCATGCTCTGACCCTGATACCTGTGAACATGACTTTATTTGCAAAAAGAGTCTGCATATATGATTAAGGATCTTTGAAATGAAGAGGTCAGCCTGAGTTATTGAGGTGAGCTCTAGATCTAGTGACAAGTGTCTCTACAAGAGACAGGTGAGGACATACAAAGAGGAGAAGGCCATTGAAGATGGAGGCAGAGCTCAGAGTAAAGTGGTCACAAACCAAGGATCACCTGGAGCCACCGTGAGCTGGAAGAATCAAGGAACGTTCCCTCTTCAGAGCTTCGGAGGAAGCCCAGCCCTACCGATACCTGGAGTTTGGACCTCTGCCCTCCAAAACCATGACAGAATACATTTCTGTTTTAAGCTAGCCAGTGTGTGGTCCTTTGTTCCTGCAGCCATGGGAAATGGATGCCCTTGGTCTTCACCTCTATATAAGCAATTCTTTCTGTCCTCTCTGACTGCTCATTGCTCCACACAGTGGTAACGGACACCAATGAGATAAGCAAGTGTGTGTGGAACTTTTCTCTTGGATCCAAACCACTCCCTCTGCAGTAAAGGGTATATATGTACTCAGGAGGCTCTGAGTGTGGATCCAAACCACTCCCTCTACAGTAAAGGGTATACATGCACTCAGGAGGCTCTGAGTGTGGATTATGGTGAAATGATACTGTTTCCGAGTGCCCACCATCTGTGGTTGCTAATTGAAAGCTGTCTTTTGCACCCAATCAGGATGTTCAATCAAACTGGCAGTCCCAGCATGCTCTGCCTCAGGTTTTGTTAAAAACGGTCACTATGTCTACATCTGATGTTACCCACAGCAGTGTATTATGTAGAGGGGCCAAAACATTGACTGTGGACTGGATTTAGGTTTATGTCTCACAAAGTTACAATTAATTCCTTTGTTGGCATTTGGTGCTGTGGAGTCAGAGGAACAGGATCCTGCCCTGTTCCTGGTCACTTGCTTCTGAAGTAGAGGCCTGCAGATGCTCTGAGGAGCATGTCTATTGTGCAGCCCAGTCTCTGAGAGAAGTCAGCATGCTGCCTGAGGGAAACAAAAGTCTAGTTCAGGGCTGCCACCAGCAACTTGGAGACCCTGGCTGGCCCCCTCCTGACCTCTGTCTAGCACCACTGCATTGAAGAGCAGGAACAGAGCCTCCATAGCCAAATGGGCTCCTCTGGTCCATGATATATTCTGGGAAAAATAGTGGGTACTGCCCAGCAGACATTCCTGACTAGGTGCTGTGGCTAGCCCTCCTTGTCTCCCTCTGTCACCAACTTCTCTTTCTTCTTTCATTCTTGCCCCAAGTGTATTTTTCACAAAGTAGCCAGAGTTCAAATCTAAGTTGATATGTTTTATTTACTTATTTATATTTTATTAAAATATTTTTGAGATAGCATCTCATATATCCTAAGCAGATCTCAAATTCACATGTAGTTGAGATCATTTCAAACATGACTTGGAAATTCAGATCTTCCTGACTCTACCTCCTTTGTGCTGGGATTGTAAGTATGTGGTGCTTAGAATGGAGCCCAGGACTTCACACGTACTAGGAAGGCACTCTAAAATGGGTACATCCCCAGCCTCTGTCAAAATATAAATCAATGGGGTCCTCCCCTACTCTTACTCCCTGTAGTTTCTCAGCACTTATGCAGCATAAAATCCACATTCCTGCCATGACCCACAGAGTTCCACGAGGTGGCCCCTGGCTGTCCAGCAACCTCAGGTTCTACTGGCATACACTGCTGTCTAGCCCAGAGTCCTTGGAAGTTCCTCACATGCTGTGAAAGAGATGAGGACAGGTTACCAGGGAGACCAGGTCCTGATGAGGGCATGAGGGCTCAGCTTGGGGTGGTAGTGGCATGGAAGGTGCTTTCTGCTTCCACTTGCTCCTGTCAAGGGTCAGGCCACTTGACCACACCACTTTCCTCTTCCTGAGCCTCTGGCTTTGCCTATTCCTGTTGAGAGGCTGGTTCCAGTATCCCTCCCAGCTCACTTATTTAGAGATTTTAGGACCTGCATAACTGGCTCTGTCAACCTTTAGTTTCTAAGAACCAACAGCTTGTTGGAAAGATAATGGTGTGCTCCACCAGCCAGCATAGGGCTTCAACCTAGTTTGGTTCATTTTCCTAGAAATTGCCCCTCCCCGGTGGTGGCGCACGCCTTTAATCCCAGCACTTGGGAGGCAGAGGCCTCCCAACTCACTTTGTGAGTTCGAGGCCAGCCTGGTCTACAAAGTGAGTCCAGGACAGCCAAGGATACACAAAGAAACCCTGAAAAAAAAAAAAAAAAGATCCGCCGGGCGTTGGTGGCGCACGCCTTTAATCCCAGCACTTGGGAGGCAGAGGTAGGTGGATCTCTGTGAGTTCGAGGCCAGCCTGGTCTACAAAGTGAGTCTAGGACAGCCAGAGCTGTTATACAGAGAAACCCTGTCTCGAAAAACCAAAAAAAAAAAAAAAAAAAAAGAAATTGCCCCTCCCTTCCAAAAGCTTGCACATTATCATCCTATCTGCCTACGCATCTGCTCACTGGAACCCTGAGACACTCTTGGGCCTGGCACTACATCACTTCATGGGTGAATCAGCAGATTCCTTCTAATGGGAGCTTGGTCCTGTTTGACTATTCACCTATTTATTTTTGGTGCTGGCACTTCAGCCTGGGGCCCATGTGTGCTGACAGCATGCTCTACACCCCCAGCCTGATTCCTTCCTATTTAGCTGGCCGGTCACTGGCCAGTGGCTCCTGGAGCTGGCTAATCATCAGAGCTACCAAGGATCTCTCAGAGGGCAGCTCCTGGCTCTATGGCAGATGAGTACACCACTGGCCACTCTTATGTTTCCAAGACACTGCATTCTTCAGGTTCTCTGCAGTCCCCTCTAGCTTTTTGATTTCTATCCTTAGGGGTCCCTCTTCCTTTACCTGTGCCTGACATGCAGGGGAACCCTGGTTCTTAATCTAGTCTCTCCTTGTCCACTGAGCTTCGGCTGCTATTTCTATGTCAAAAGCTTCTATAGAGATTTAACACAAGGAAATGAAAAGATTCAGCTGGCGATTATAGTTATGGTGGGAAAACACTGTAGACATCGTGAAGGCTCCTGCAGGCCCTTTTATATCTTTCTCTCCAGCTCCACTTCCACCCACCAGCAGGTCTATCTATCTCTGATGGGTCTGCAAGGTACTTCAGGGCCACTGAGAGCAATTGGCTAACACGGGTCTTTTCAAAAGTCTGAGCTCCATTGAACCTTGTGTTACTGAAGGTATTAAATCATTTGCCTGTCCATTTGTCCCTCCTGTTCCTGGACACCTCTGGCATGTGCACTTACTCCCAAGTACTCTGTGGTTAGAAGCTTCTCGCCTGACAGTTCTCCAAGCTGGGGCTGGATCAGTTCATCTTTGTCTAGGTCAGCTTCCATGATGTCATGATCCTCCTGTTTCAAAGGAGACAGAGGTGAGGGCTCTGGACACCCACCCTCCAAGCCACAACCCCCCCCTCCCCAAGAGTGTGTGGGCAGCTGCTGTGAAATGAGGTCTCAGGGCAGCACAAAGTCCCCCACATTTCAGAAGCCAACTGTCCCCTGCTCACAATCCCTCCAAAAAGATGAGGGGGTGGAGCTGACAACCAGAGGAAGCTGGGCTCCCAGGAGGTGCCTCCATGACTGTGGACATGAAGAGGTCTAAAGGGCCCCTCAGCCCCCATCACAGCCAGGATATCTCTCTCTGAGGCGGTCAGGGGACCAGGTGAAAGGCCAAGCAGTTGGACGACAGACAACTAGTAAGCACTTCCACATACACAGGCCTTACTGGGTCTGTGAGGCAGTTCATGACAAGCTTGCTCTTCTCTAGGGTTCATGGGTCATAGGAAGACTCAGCACTTTGGTCTCAGTCACTGAAATAAGATAATGGGCCTGGAGTGATGGCTCAGTGGTTGAGTGTTGCTGTGTGGCACAAGGACAAGGAGCTGTGTTCAGATCTTAGCACCTACATACCAAGCTGGGTATAGTCTTGCATATGCCTGTAACCCAGTGTCATAGGAGGGATGATAGGAGAGTCAAGAGGATCGCTGGCTGGCTACTAGTCTAGACAAGAAAGGTTTAGGGAGAGACTGCCTCAAAGAAACAGAGTAGAGTGATAAAAGGTCATCCACTGCCTTCCTCTGGCCTCTGTACATGCATGTGGGCATGCATACTTATATCACACACGTGTGCTCCAACACACACACAGACACACACACACACACACACACACACACACACACACACACACACGCACACACACACACAGAGAGAGATAACAAGGGGAACATTGTTTGGAAAAGGTTGCAGTAAAATGCATAACACACCATTGTGGTTCTGAGGTCTATCACCTACACAAGTCAACCTGTGGCAAAGGAGACTGCCCTGCCAAGGGCAAGAGTGAGACAGATGAAGGGCCATAGGACTGGCCGAACAAGCGCCTAAATAAAAACTGTATATGGCTGACTGAGGCATGGATTTGGTGACGAAACTCCTAAGGCAGTCTGAGCAGCATCCAGTGACAATGAGAATTTCAATGGTTAGTCACACAGTAGACAACAGACTTAGCAAGAAGAGAAGGTGAGGTGGTTTTGCTTCTGGGAAAAGGCTTTGGACACACATCCCCTTGTCTTGCTACCAAGTACAACTAAAACCCTGGATGCTACACAGAAAATAGGCACACAAGACCCTGGGAAACAGAGAAAGCAGACCAACTAGGAGTGACAGGAGGGGCCAATACCTGTCAGATCTGGTGTGAAAGAAACCAGCAACCAGAATGTCAATGGTGAAGACACTCTGAACGGGCAGCCTGCTCCCTTTAGCTAAGGGACAAGAAAGGGTAACACTAAGAGGTCAGATACATTTTAGAAAATAACTACCTTAGAAAGCATGGTGTGACCAGTGTCCAACCACGCCAACGAGGGCCTCTGATCCCTGGGCTTGTGCCCTCTGGGACTCTGATGAAGCACCGACACCTCTAGGTGGTGTATCACAGAAAGCTAAGCGGAGTGGTATTTCATCTGCGTTGGGAGGTGTAGAGGCCCCCACTGCCGAGTGAGTAGACACCAGATGGAACAAAGGCTGCCTCTCCCATGTGATAGTAAGTTGGTGTCTCCCTGAAGGGGCAGTGTCAGAGGCCAGTGGCAAGTAATCATGGTGCAATGCAACCCCTTCTAGTCAGGGCAGGTACTAGTAAAAGCCTCTGCACCATCTTCCCACAGCTGCAGAAATAACGGGGCCTGGAATCCGCAGGTCCATTCTTGTCTCTTTCCTGTTTTTGGCTAATAACAGGTTGAGAATCTATATTTGTCCAATCCAGAAAGCAGGTTCTCGTCACTGCTGTGAGCTGATCCCAGGCCCAGATCCATTCTTCACAGTGAGGGCAGCTACAAGCAGCAGAGGACTCGCCATGCTGAAATTTCACTCAGAGTTCCCCTGAAGGTAATGCTACCTACAAGCCCCTAGCCTGAGGTCACCTCTGGGAGAGGTAAGATTCATGATGCTGCTTGGCTTGGAGTTGAGTTTATCAAAATAGCAACACCTTAGGGATCGAATAGCATGTGTACATTATGTGATTATTTCAGGAAAGTGACTGCTCCTTGGGAACCAAGGCAGTGAGCTCTGCGGTCTAGTGAGTGGCAGGCATCTGGGCCAGGTAGCATTTCACCTCCTCCCCAGGGAACCAGCCTTGGAGGCCCCAGCTGGAAATGGGCATATGAATCACAGTTTCATGAGGTATTGGTAACACACCACTTCCCTGCCAAGAGGGAAAATGAAACACAAGTCCACATTCCATTTCAAAGAGAAAGAAACTCAATGGCTGACCTCAGCCAATACCTGCAGAAGTATTGCTTACCCGGGACAACAAAAACATATGTAATACCCATTCACTTGTAAATCAAGCTATATGTACCCTACCTTGCCAACAGCACTCCTTAACTGTAAATGATTGCAAAGCAAGCTAGTAAGAGAATCACTTAAATATTTAGTCAATTTTGGCTTTTAAAATTAATAAGTTAAAAGTTAAAAAAATTTTTTTTGAAAGTACTGCTGGGTGTGGTAGTGCATGACTTTAATCCCAATGCTTGGCAGGCAGAACCAGGCAGATTTCTGTGAGTTCGAGACCAGCCTGGTCTACCAAGCAAGTCAGCCAGGACAGCCAGGGTTATTACACAGAGAAACCCTGTCTTGAAAAACAAAAAATAAATAAATAAATAGATAGATAGATAAATAAATAAATAAGAAATCACTTTAAAACCTTTAATTATGTGTGTGTGTGCATGTATACATGCATATGTATGTGCAAGTGTGGGTGCCTGTGGAGACTCCTTGAACTGGAGTTACATGTGGTTTTGAAGCGCACTGCTTAGTTTGAGAGCTGGGCACTCAACTCGGGTTCTCTGAAAGAGCAATATGAATTCTTACTGAGACATCTCTCCAGCCTCTCCTCCCCCCTTTAAAGACAAGGTTTCATGTAGCCTTGCATAGCCTTGATCCTTCTGCCTCCACATTCCATATGCTGGGATTATAGGTGTGCACCTCCATACCTGGTTTATGTGGTGATGGGGTTTGAACCTATGGCTTTGTGCACACTACACAGCATTCTACCAACTGAGCTACATCCTCAGCTGCATTTGCCAGAAAGCACAGCCTGCCAATGCCAGAGCTCAGGCTACAGAATAAAAAAAAGACTTTTACCAACTGCACATCCCATAGAGGGTTAATATTATCCAAAATGTAATAATAAGCTAAAAAAAATGGACATCAAGAAAACAACCTGCTGGGCATGGTGGCACATGCCTTTAATCCCAGCACTCAGGAGGCAGAGGCAGGAGGATCTCTGAGTTTGAGGCCAGCCTGGTGTACAAGGCGAGTTCCAGGAAAGCCAGGGCTACACAGAGAAACCCTGTCTTGAAAAACCAAAACCCAACCAACCAACCAACCAAACAAACAAATGGAGTATGTACAGATATAAACAGACAATTCTCAGAAGAGGAATCTTAAATGGCTGAAAGGACTTAAAGAAATGTTCAACATCCTTAGCCATCAGGGAAATGCAAATCAAAACTACTCTGAGATTTCATCTCACACCTATCAGAACAGTCAAGATCAATAAAACAAATGACATCTCATGCTGATAAGGGTGTAGATCTCATCTACTACTGTGGGAATGCAATGTTGCGTGTGGTTCCTTAGAAATCTGGGAATTGATCTACCCTGAGCTCCAGCTCTCCCACTCCTGGGCATACACCCAAAGAATGCTTCATCCTCCTACAGAGACCCTTGCTCAACCATGGTCACTACTGGTCTATTTATAATAGCCAGAAATTGGAAACAATCTAAATGTCTGACAATGGATGAATAGATAACGAAAATATGGTGCATTTACATAGTGGAATAATACTCAGCTATTGAATAATAAAATTTGAAGGTAAATGGATGGAACTAGGAAAAAAATCATCCTGATTGAGATCCAAATCCAGAAAGACAAATTATAATCCATGCCTTGCTCAGCCACCTTTAGGGAAGCTTCCTCCTGCAGCAGATGGGAACAAATACAGAAACCCACAGCCAGACAATATGCAGGGTGAAAGACCTTGGAACATTCAGCCCCCAAAGGGATGTTTCCATCAAGTGTTTTCCCTCAGGGCTCAGGGAACTTGTCAAACAGGATGTGGGAAGGAGTTTAAGAGCCAAAGGGGATGGATGGAGGACACCAAAGAAACAAGACCTTCTAGACACAACAGGGTAGATGAAGAGACCGAGACTGTGGCAGCATGCACAGGGCCTGCCTGAAACTGACCAGACACAGTGCCAGAGTAGAAATGAGAAGTGGACACATACCCTATTGCTAACTTAGGCGCTATCTCCACTAGACAGCCACTTGAAAATGAAAAATTAGTCTTCTCCAAGGGAGTCTCACTCAAGAAACACAAACTAGTCAAGAGGGCTGGTCTTGTCCAACAGCAGATGGTGAACACAAAACCGACTCGGGCATTTTTGGGGTCTTTGTCTTCTGTTGTGTTGTTATGTCAGGGCATTTTTGTTTTGTTTTGAGCCTTACAGTCCTTTCCATATATATTAGTGCCTATGGTTTTGTGTTTTTATTATTCCTGTGTGTGAGAGATCATGTGTGTCTCCGTGTCAATATTTCTTGTGCTTTTTCTTGTTTGGTTGTTTTGTCTTATTCAGATTTGTTTGTTTTTGTTACATTTTATTTTATTTTACTATTCTTTCTTTCTGTTTTTTTTTTAAAGGTTTTTTGAGACAGGGTTTCTCTGTGTAACAGCCCTGGCTGTCCTGAACTTATTCTGTAGACCAGGCTGGTCTTCAACTCACAGAGATCCGCCTGCCTCTGCCTCCTGAGCGCTGAGATTAAAGGCGTGCACCAACACTGCCCCGCTTACTATTATTTCTTAAATGTCTGTTTCTTTTCTTTCTTTTTTTTGTTTTTGTTTTTCATTTTTTTGAGACAGGGTTTCTCTGTGTAACCCTAGCTGTCCTGACTCACGTTATAGACCAAGATAGCCTAGAACTCACAGAGATCCACTTGCCTCTCCCTCCCAGGTGCTGGGATTAAAGGCATGTGCTACCACGCCTGGTGTCTGTCTGTTTTCAAAAGAGAGACAGAAAGGAGGTGGATCTGGATGGGAAGGGAGGTGGGGAGGAACTGGGAAAATAGAGGGAGAGGAAATCATAATCAAAATATATTGTATGAAAAAAATCTATTTTCAATTAACAAACAAACAAACAAACACACCAACCAACCAACCCAAAGCGGACTGCGGTTCCAGCCATGCTGTAGAGGTCAGTGCTGGCAGAGGAGCCAGGGACTATGGGCTACAGAGGGTCAGCCACGTGCTGGGAGTCATAGGAGAACCTGTACAAGACACAGTGCTTGCTGACAGTGGTATGGGCTCCACTTTCCGAGTATCAAGTATGTAGAAACTAGTTGGAGTGTGCACTTTCTAAATCAGGAAAGTATGGTGGTGAGAGCCAGGGGCATTCAGTGAGGAGGATGGCTCAGGTGTGTGAGCACGTTCAGGACACTGCCTCTCACTGAGATGCACAGCAATGGTTTGTCCCTAGTTCAGAAGAATGGTGCTGGCCCCACTCCAGCACCAGCCACACTCCAGTGTCTTGTGAATGCCAAGCATAGTCCTCACCTCACAGGGATAAGGGTTTACTCTTGAAATAAGTATGAGTGAAGGGCACAGGCAATCATAAGCCCTAAGTCCCATGCTTCAACATGGGTATGAGGTTTTTGTACCTGAAGAACAAAACAAAGCCATAAATCAAGGCATTATTCAAATATATTGCTGGGACTATATGTAAGTGGGTTGCAGAGACTCAGGGAAACCCGTGCCATGGTCTCAGATGGTGTCTCCTGACATTCTTAGCTTGGGGGTTGGTGGGAGCTAGAGCTCCAACAGGATTTAATCCATTAGTTATAATGTTAAGTCAGATAAACAGATGGGCAATGAATAGCTATGAAGGAAGCTGAAGACAGCAGGAGAACATTTGGCTCTGGATCTGCAAGATTCTAATTCTTTACAACCACAAAGTTCTAATCAGTTAATCAACCTTGTAAAAAACCTTTAACAGGGCTGGAGAGATGGCTCAGTGGTTAAGAGCACTGGCTGTTCTTCCAGAGGTCATGAGTTCAATTCCCAGCAACCACATGGTGGCTCACAACCATCCATAATGAAATCTGGTGCCCTCTTCTGGCCTGCAGATATACCTGCAGACAGAACACTGTATACATAATAAATATTAAAAAAAAAAAAACCCTTTAACAGCTGTGGCTTCTTCCTGGGAAGCTGAGTTTATAGCCAGATGCTTCCATGTGGTTACCTGCTGAGCTTCTCTGAGAGACTCATGAGTGCCCACAGGAAAGAGAGTTTGCTCAAAAATCCACAGTGAAGAAGGAAATGCTTGGAGAATAAATGCCTCTTTAGGGTGGATCTTAAATACCATTGTTTGAGGAATTTTACTAAAATTACTGCCTTTATGTTCTGGGGCAGAAAGTATCAGATTACTGGAGTACAATGATAACAATTACTTCAAGAATTAAGAATGCCTTTCAAAAACAAAGGCCCTTGAGTTGAGATGAATTTAGATGCTCTAAGAGGAGGCTTCCCCATAGCAGTCCATGACCTTATGACACTACAGGACTCTTAACTGAAGGCTTTAGATATATAATACTCCAGACAAACCAGATTCTAAGCAACTGGCCTGAAAACAGAACTCAGGTTGACCACTAAATGCATTTGAAAACTCAGACTCCTCCAGATAGAGCAGGCGACAGAATGGACTCAAGTGCTTTCCTGAGTCTCCAGTGTGCTGGCCGTTTGAAAGAACTATAGACTTTGACGAGCGTCTGAACCTGAGACAGCTGTTCAGTAGGCTGAGCTATAAACCCCACTCTTTGTAAACACACAGGAAAACCTCCACATGGGACAGTTTGCAGGGTGGACCAAGGTGACCAGGCTCTGTGTTGTGATCTGCAGGTTTCCCCAGTGCAAAAATCCCTGTCTTCATTTGTAGTAGCTTTCCTCCTGCGCCTGTGCCCAGGCCTGGGCTGTGAGTGGGCTCAGAATCCTTAAAGGTCACAGTGGTGCCCAGTTGCTGTCAACATCAACTTCCTCATTTACAAAATGCTTCTGGCCTCATGATGGCCAGTGTGACAGCCACAAGCAGAAACCACTTCCGATGTCAAGTCTACTTCAGCAGCTCAATTTGCTGATCCCCCCCCCCCCCAGCCCCAAATTCTAAGCAAAAAAGGGCAAGAAATACGGAGGTACTGTTAATGATGTCATGGGAGAACTGAGACCTAGCAATGTATTTAATATACGGAATCAGAGGTGACTTGGAGACTTGACAGGACCAGAAGTGACTGCAGTAGAAGCTTCCGTGAGGTCAGAGGGCAGGGAACTTGCCTTGTAGAAGCCACTGGAGGTGTAGACAAGAGTGCAAGGGCAGCACCCACAAATCTCAGCCCCTCAGGTAGAAAGAATGCCCCACGGCACCAGGCAGGTGGGAAGCACTGAGGAACTCACTTCCATGTTAATCAGAAATTCTTTACAGTCTTATTGTAAGTACTCACGTGTATTTTCCTGTAAGTAAGCAAAGACTTTGGAGAATGGGCAGTGTGACTCCCTATTAAATTCTCCCTTGGCGTCAGGTCAATCAAAGAGCCAGTGAGTGCACCTGTTGTCTGGGTCATTCCTTAGACACTCTGAAAAACTACAGGATGATCACAGAGAATTGCACAGCTCCTGAAGGCATTGCCTCAGCCAGAGCTGTTCCAGCCAGCTTGTACTAGACCAGTGGTTCTCAACCTTCCTAATGCTGTGACCCTTTAATATAGTTCCTCATGTTGTTGTGACCCTCGACCATAAAATTCTTTTCGTTGCTATTTCATAACTGTAATTTTGCTACTGTTATAAATTGTAAATACCTGACATGCAGGGCATCTGATATGCAACCCCTGTGAAAGGGGTCCATCCTCACCACGGCACTAGACTTTCTGTCATCACAAGCCTCCAGAACTTCCAGATGCTCCACAATCCCATAGGTCACAGAGGAGCATTTCCTTTCAGGGGCCTGGCACAAGGTGCTGAACACAAGTTCTCCTGGGCTACTAAGGCTCACTCAGTGCGCTAGCTCCCTCAGAGGGACACGCTCCTGCATTGCCTTGGCTGGGGTTGCAACGTCAGGCTCAGTAACAGGCTTCTGTCCTCTAGGGAAACAGCAGCTGAGGTCAGCAGGCTGAGCTGTGAAGGCAAGGGAAGTGGCTGCAGGTGAAGAGGTAAGAGTGCCAGGGTGGGAGGAAGGTGGCAGAAATGACAAGAGAGGACACACAGCTGAAACTGAAGGACAAGAGGCTGTAAGAAGCCGAGGAAGAGAAACTGCAGGCCCTGGCTGCTGGAGAAGCTGCAGGTGCCTGTCTCATCTCAGGGCCAAGGGTCTTTAGAGCCTGGATGAAGAGCCTTCTCACTGGTCAGACTAAGGGTAAAGGGACCCCAGCTTCCTAGACCCACGTAGTAGCTCTAACACTGGCTATGGCTGAGGAATCCTTACCCCTAGGTCTGCCTAGAAGCTACGATGTTAGTCTCAAGGGCTGAGGAATGCCAGTTTCCTAGGCTTGCAAAAGAACTGTAACCCAAGAAGGGCTAGGGGTCCTGCTACCAGAGCCCTGTCACTCCAACTGCCTACAGCCACTGTTGAACCAGCACTAAGGGAAACCAAAGCTTCAAGATCAGCATTTGAAGCTTCTCCTTGCCTAACCACAATTCCTTTCTTTCCTTACACCATATGAGTCCCAAGACACAACTTAGGTTGTTAGCCTTGGCAGCAGGCACCTTTACCCACCCAGCCACCTTGCCAGCCCATTCAAAAAATATTTATTCTAGCTGGGTGTGGTGGCTCATGCCTTTAATCCCAGCACTTGGGAGGCATGAGTGTTCTCTGTGAGTTCAAGACCAGCCTGGTCTACAAAGCAAGTCCAGGATAGCCATGGATACACAGAGAAACCCTGTCTTGAAAAAAAGCAAAGGAAAAAAATTATTCTAACCACAATTTCTACCCAAGTAGAGCAGAACAACTCCCTGTCATTTGACTGGGACTGACTAGTATAGAGGAACTGAAGGAAGAAAAGCCCCAGAGACCAAGGCAGAGGGTATCAAATGTCCCAAATTGGAGTAGGGCAAGGTGGGAAAAACTGTCACCTTAGAATTGAAACACTTCTCACATGGGAGGGGATGTCCTTTTATGTTGGCATGAATGTCATAAAGAACTATTCTTTGATATGCTGTGAGCTCTAAAATAATATTTAGATGAACTTCAAAGTTATTACAGAAAGTTATTCTCGGCTGTCTAGGACATAAATAAGTCTTCCCTTGGGCCAGCCAGACTCCATCCCCACAACTCCTTCCTTCTTATTTACATCCCCCTCACCACTGCTCCGCTTCCCCTTCCCCCCTCTCTCTGGTGAATGTGTGTAGTATACATGTGTTTGTCTTCTTTGATCACTTTGTACTTTATAAAGTTGATATAGTTAGGCAGGGTCTCTTGCTGAACTGGAACTCACTGACTCTGTTAGGCTACCTGTTTGTCCCTGGCGCCATCTTCACCACCCAAGCACCGTAACTGTCACAGCACTGTCACAGTGGCCTGGCTTTAACCGGGGCTCTTGGGATGTGAATTCTGGTCCTCAGGGTTGTGCAACAAGAACTTTGTCTAGCAAGCCACCTCCCTCCCCAGTCCTTGTCTTACCTGTAACTCAGGGAGACCAAATATGTCACCTGGCTGCTCCCTACGCCTGCTCCATTCCCGTCTCCCACTGTCCCTGCCTCTTTCTGACTTAGAACAAGCAGACTATGGTTTGTATCCAGTCATGAACCCTAAGCTGGCACTGTACACTGAGTGTGGTTACTCTTTGAAAATCAAGTCTCTCCACAGGCTCATGTACTGAATGCTTGGTCCCTAGCTAGTGGCATTATTTGCGGGCTTCTGGAAATGGTAAGAGTGGGATCTTGTTGGAGAAAGTACACCATGGGGTGTGTCTCTGAAGGTTCTGTCTGGTTTCTAGTCTCCTTATTGCTCTCTGCTTCCCGTCTACATGAAGTGACAGGCTCGTGTTCCTGCCATGCTGTTCTGTGTCACCATGTGCCCAGAACTGAGAAAGCCTGGAACCAACCAACCATGAACTGAACCCACTGAACCCACGAGCCCAAATAAGTCTTTCCTCTTTTGAGTTGTAGCAGGCACTCTGTGATAGCAACACAGAGTAACAAAACAGTTTCATGGTCTCCTCACAAACAGTTGAAGGAAGGGGCCTTCACAGACTCAGACACTGATGCTGAGTGAGGTGAGCCAGCTTGCTCAAGGCCTCACAGGTGACGAATGGTGGGCAGGATGCAGGCCCAGATGAGATGTCTTTCTTTGTATTTAGACTTGCTATCCACTGACTTGGCATTGAGTATATTAACCATGGTCCTGCCCTTTCTTAGGGTATCAGAGTGTAGAAAAGGGCTTTCATACTTGGCCCATTTATTCCTTACTGCCCTGGACTTGGGATGAGGTCAAGGACAGACTGGTGATCAAATGACACAAGACAAGAATTTGACCCAAAGGGGCTGGAGAGATGGGTCAGTGATTAAGAGTATGTACTGGTCTTTGGAAGGTCCTGAGTTTAATTCCCAGCACCCATATAGCAGCTCACAACTGTCTGACACCACCTTTCTGGTATACAGATGTAGTACCCATATACATAAATACATAAATAAAGAAATCTTTTTGTTGTTGTTGTTTTTTGTTGATTTTTCAAGACAGGGTTTCTCTGTAGCCCTGGCTGTCCTGGACTCACTTTGTAGACCAGGTTGGCCTTTAACTCAGAGAGATCCGCCTGCCTCTGCCTCCTGAGTGCTGAGATTAAAGGTGTGCAACACTACGCCTGGCAATTACAGACAGCTGTGAACTGCCATGTGGGTGCTGGGATTTGAACCCAGGTCCTTTGGAAGAACAACCAGTGCTCTTAACTGCTTAGCCATCTCTCCAGCCCCAATAAATAAATCTTAAAAAAACAAACAAACAAACAAACAAAAAAAAACAATTTGACCCAAGACCCCAGTAACCTGAAACCATAAGCTGGTCAGCTAGGAACATGTCCATCAGAGATCCTAACAGTCACTGTGGCTTCAACCCTGCCACAGGTGCTTAGCCTTCTGGATTAGAGTTCAGCACAGCTCCAGAAGGAGAAATAGAAAAGAAGGGGAGGAAACAAGCATGTATGTACTTTATGGGCTATAGATTAATTAACTGTTTAAAAACAGATCACAGCCGGGCGTGGTGGCACAAGCCTTAAAGCCCAGCACTCGGGAGGCAGAGGCAGGCTGACCTCTGTGAGTTCGAGGCCAGCCTGGGCTACAAAGCAAGTACAGGACAGCCAGTACTAACCAGAGAAACCCTGCCTCAAAAAACCAAAAAATAAAATAAAAAAAACAGATCACTTCTGGTTTTCTATTCCTATCTTACACATGTGAATAGAAAACTAATAACACCTGTGAAAATATAAAGTAGACAAGTTGTGCTGGGTGTGCTTTACCACGATGAGCAACTTGAGATCTTACTGGGTGAGGTAGCACATAGCAGTGGTATAGAGGGATTGTGTCAAAGGGAAAAGGGTCTAGCCTCTTCAGAGAGCGATTGGGCAGGATCGAGTGAGGATGAGGGTATCATACTACTCGAGCCAGTGATTTGATGTCTGGATGTGAACTGCAGAAGCACACACAGACACACACACACAGACACACAAAACACACACACACACACACACACAGACAGAAACAGACACATACACAGACAGACACACACAGACAGA
>CAJQZJ010013540.1:9155095-9167322 GCA_907164525.1 Lophiomys imhausi | reverse complement strand
TGGTATGTTCTTTCTTAGTTTTGGAAGCTGCAGGCTCTGCACTTCCTATATAAGCAAATATATTTATCCCTCTCAGGTCTCTGAGGTGGTTGAAGAATAGACAGATAGAATCTTATAGTTAAATTTTGAACTGTTTAGGAATCAAGAGGGTGTTATAGATCTAAGAAGATACTCTTAAAAGTGTGTTGAAAGATAGTATGAATGTTGAGTCACATATAGACCTTTAAACTCATGGAGTTGGGTAGATAGTAGAAGGTTAAAGTCAGGGGCCAAATAGGTATAAAATGAACATTGGGAAGGTATACTGGGCCAATTTAATCTCATAAATGTGGCATAATTATATCTATTGTTTTGTATAATACTTACTGTTATAAGAGAAGGAACCAGCTGTTGGACTGAAAGGGGAAACCTCTGGAGGGAAGAGGGTGGAAGGGCGGGTTGGGAAGGGGGAATAGGGAGGGGTTTGTTACTGAGATGTAACTTGAAGAAAAAAAAAATAAAGTATTTATAAAAAAAAAAAAAAGAATCATCCACAGAGTTTACACCTCAGTTTTAGGGCAGTACCTAATTCTGGGAAGACGGGCCAGCAGGGAAGAGGTAAAAGGCAGAACTACAGTCGTCTACTGAATAATCTTTTGTACTTTCTGCAAAGTTTAAAACATTCCTTCAGGGGCTGGCGAGACAGCTCACCATTTCACAGCTCTTCCAGAGGAGCTGAGTTTGATTCCCAGCAACCACAAAAGATGGCTCACCACTGCCTGTAACTCCACTTCTCTATGGGCATCTGCACCAAAGTACACATGTCTACACACATACATAATTTAAGATAATAATAAATTTTTTTAAAAGATAGAGGGGCTAGAGAGATGGCTCAGTCAGTGGTTAAGACCACTGGCTGATTTTTCAGAGGACCCGGGTTCAATTCCTAACAGCTACAGGTGGGTCACAACCACCTGTAACTCTAGTCCCAGGGGATATGACACCCTCTTCTGACTTCCATGTGTACTGTACACACATGGTGCATATACATCAAGACAAGATACACATATCCATAAAAATAAATGAAAGCTGTGGTGGAGGATTGGATTTTTTTTGGAAACACAGTTATGTTGAAGGAATATGTAAAGGTTGTGGGAGTATTTAATCTACCACTGAAAAACAGACTCATAAAAGGGGCATGCAAATCAGCCTGATGACTGTCACCCGTGGGGAATATATTTATGGGAGAGCTCATGTCTTGGTCATCAGGAAGTACCTTGGGAGGAGGGCATAAGGTTGGCCAACGAGAAAACATCCTGGTGCATAATTAAAGAAAGTATATAAAGGAAGGCCTGGAAACTCCAAAGGGCTTTTTGCTTGGCATTGCTTCTCAATTGCTGTTTCACTTCAAAAGACTCTAGACAAAGGTGGCTGCTGCTGAGACTTGTGACCTAGGTTGGGTGGAGCCCAGGTGAAGGCTCATTTGGAGCCACAAAAGCTGTGGTGCTGAGGCCACACAGAGCACCAGAAGAGACTGAGACCCCGAGTGGGGGTGTGGCACGGAAGTAGTGAGGCCTCAAGGCGGGTAGCCCATGCCTTGTGAAGGTTCAGCAAATTCAATGGATGGAAGAGACCACGGTCTCAAGTGAGTGTGCAGCACCTGCCCAGAGACCTCAGCCCCAAGCAGGGGGTGCCACAACTGCCATCGCGATACCAGAACTGGGTAACTAAGGCAGCTGCTGCTGATTGCTGTGTTTCCTTTGGCGCTGGCTGATTTGGATGGACTGCTGATTAACTGCCCCAAGGACCTGTGTCTGAGAAGTATCCTTTCTCCTGTGCCTCAGGCTTGTGAGTTGGAAGGTGTATAGGGCTATTAACAAATAGTTAACAGGTATGCCTTCAGAAGGCTACTTAAAAAATTTAAAACTAGAATGTTCCTTTAGTTAAAGGGTAAGTGATCACATGCTTGCATGGCCCATTCCCTGCTCTAAGATGGTCTGTGGTCCATATACATGGCAGACTGGGAAGGCAGATGGCTGGGAATGAGAACAGAGTAAAGACAGGCTTAGGGCAGGATGTGGACAGAAGAGGAAATGAAAGAGAAGCTGCAAGCGCTTTCCAATGGATGAGTCACAGGCCCTTGTCCTGTCTGAAGATGAGAGTAACAGAAGAGTCACGGGCTCTTCAGCAGTTCCAGGAGCTCAGGAACAGGCAAGCCACTTACAGACCTTACAGCTCCACATCAGACGTAGGTCACTTGGCAAATGCTGCATGCACTAGGATGGGTGCAGCCCTAGCTTGTGGTACTCAGTAACTGGTCCATTTACCACATGCACGGTAGTCAGGATGTGTGCAGGGAGGGCCACTGAGACTGTAAGGGATGATGCCTGGCTTCACCCAAAGGCTCCCTCAATCTACAAGTGCAGGAAGGCCGCAAAGTTGCCTGGTCCTAGTGCTCTGAGGCTCGGTTCAACTCCAGGAACAGGAAAGTTCAGTAAATTAATTTTGTTGTTGTTTTGTTTTTTGAGACAGACTTTCTCTGTGTAGCTCTAGCTGTCCTGGGACTAGCTCCATAGACCAGGCTGGCCTCAAACTTAAGAGATCCACCTGCCTCTGCCTCCCAAGTGCTGGGCTGAAAGGCGTGTGCCATCACTGCCTAGTCAGTAAATGAATTTTAAAATTCACCGGGCAGTTTTAACTTTCTTAGTAAATCAGTAAAGCTGATATTTTTTTCAGTTTCCTTCCTCTTTCAGAATAAATGCTAGTTTCTGGGGCTGGCGAGATGGCTCACCAGTTAAAAGCATTTGTTGCTCTTGTAGAGGATAAGGATTTGGTTTCTAGCACCTACATAACAGTTCACAACTGTCTGTAACTCCTATTCTAAGAGATCTAATGATCTCTCTGGTCCTCTGGGGCAACAGGTACACATGTGGTACACATACATGGAAGCCGGCAAAAACCACTCATTCACACAAAATAAAAATAAACCTTTAAGCAATGACAAAAAAGCCCAAACATGATGTTCTTCCCAAGATCCTAGGTAATCTTTTCTGTGTTCCACTCTGCCCACTTCTTCCTGCTCTCAAACACACCAATACTCTACTACTCCATGTGTGGCTGTTCTTCCTTCCTTGTACCCAGAGCAAGGCTCCCCACATCCTTACTGCTCTATTGCTCTTTTCGCATGCATAAGGTATGCTTTCCCACCACAGGATGCCTGCTTTGCTAGTTTACTTCTCACCAGGGCTTGAGAGCTCCTACTAATACAAACGCCGTGGCTATGCAGTTCCCCTCTATACAAACTGTTCACATGTGACAAGATACTGGAAAATGGGCTGGAGAGATGGCTCAGTGGTTAATAGCACTGGCTGCTCTTCCAATGACCCAGCTTTGTTTTGGCTCCCAGCACTCACATGGTGGCTCACAACCATCTGTTACTCCACTCCCAGGGAATATGACATCTTCTTCTAGCCTACGTGGGTACTGCATGCATATGGTACACAGACATACATGTAGGCAAAGCACCTATACATATAAAATAAGAAAATGAAAACAAACAAACAACAAAAAAGGAGATATGCTCAGTGGTTAAGAATACTTAAAACTCTTGCAGAATGCCTTGGTTTAGCTCCCAGCACCCATGTGAGAACCTACAATCATCTGTACCTCCAATTCCAGGGATTCTGATACCATCTTCTGGCCTCTGTAGACACTGTACGAATGTGGCACACATAAATAGATGCAGGTAAAACCTCACGTACATAAAATATATAAACAAATAAAGAAGGAGTTTGAAAATAGGTACCTTGCATGGGTGGACAATGTTTCACCCTTGAAGACATGGGATAACTTCTTATGAGGTCAAGGAGGCCCTAGGAACCTCAAACAACACAAGCTATTGTCATTGCTCTTGGCTGCTCACCAGTATTGGTATGACTCTATTGCTGAAATCACAATACCCTTTGGCTGCAGAATATAGAGAAACCAAGCTAGAACTGACCCCAACACTTCTTCCTACTCATTTGCTTCCACATTGCCAGAGGGTGATATGCAAGCTGCTGAGGCAAAAGCCATCAATAGTATTTATTCAATGGAAAACCCTGTATGCTACCATATCCACCTCCCAGGCAAGCTATGCTCACTGATAACAATAGTGGCATGACAATGATGGGAGTAACTAGCACTTTTAGATTGAATTTGAGGACTGTTCCACAGGAGGGAATTTCAAGCCTGGTACTGTTAACCTGGTCAAAAATCCCATGGCTTAGGAGATCACAGGCCCTAGGCATGAATGGGGGAGAGCAAGGACAGGGGACCTATCATTGTTGTCTTGCTAAATTGACTTGCTGTCAAACAGTCTTCTAAGTATGTATGTTAATCCCATCCTCAACTTTGGCCAGAGATGCTTCCCTCTGCTGTGGTCAGCAGCTAATGCAGAGACTCAACAAGTCACAGTGATGAGAGTGAGTGACTACTGAGCCCTAAATGGGACATCCAATCATCATCCATCCCTAACTCCCCGGAAACATCTTAGAAGAGGGGGGAGGAAAGACTTAAGAGATGGAGGATGAGGGGGAATGCTGTGACATGGTCATGGCTCTCATGAGCTCGCTACAGCTATGGTCGTCTGCACAAGGTCAAGCCAACAAGGTCGGTGAACATTCCAGCAGGCAGCTTTAACTGGACTCAGTGGACACACACACACACACACACACACACACACACACACACACACACGGAGGGAGGGAGGGAGGGAAAGACAGACAGACAGACAGGACGTGGGAAAAGAGAAGGGTACATGTTAGGGTGCCTGGGGGGAAACTGGAGGTAGGTATGATCAAGAGAAGCTGCTTAAATGTATGGAACTGTCAAAGAATAAATAAAAGAAAATTTTACTTTAAAATGATAAATTTAATTCACACATGGACTATACTATTATCCCAAAATATCTATGCCATAAAAAAACTCCAAATACTGCTTTAGAAAATTAGATAAGAGAGAAAAAACATTAACTGTAAAGTACTGATTGGCCTTTTCCAGTTTCCATGGAAATATCAGACGAATATGGTCTATAAATGCCAAGGAATATTGAGGTGTCTTCAAGCCCTCACCTTGTTTTGAGCCATCTGATGTCTATTTCCATAGAAACCAGAGTGGAAATGAGGGCAGCAGCCATGAGTCAGTGTGTTGGGTGGTTCGTCCCAGTCATGGTCTGGGAGCCCAGGAGCTGTGCTGCAGAAATACATGAACTTAGAAATGGAAAGGGTACCAGAAAAGTGCAAAAGCCTTAATTGGGAAACACTGGCTTCTTTATTGACGTGACTGAATAATGGAAAAGCCTTGCGAGTAAAACAGACACAGGACAGATGTCTCTTTGTTAATTAAGTACTGGGAAGTTGAAAGCATAGGCCGGCCACCTCATGCCAAGCAAGCTGGCCACAAGAGGTGACCATCAGCCAAGGTGATTCATGGAGAGGCTTTGGATGCATGTCCTGAAGAAACTTCAGGTAGGTAAACAATCTTACAGGTTGTGAGTAAAAGTGTTGGAGGGGAACTGAGAATCTGAGTCCTCAACTGTCTTTGCCCTGTGATGCAGGTCACTAGGAGGGAATTGGCCCTTAACTTCTTCTAGTCAGATTGGACAGTGTGCTTCCCACTTAAACTTATTCCACTCTTGGGGCTGGAGACGTGGCTTATGGGTGAAGGGCACTGCTTGCTCTTCCAGGGGATGCAGGTTTCATTCCCAGTACCTGCAGGATGGCAAACAACTGTCCCCTGACTCCAGTCCCAGGTGACCCAATGCCCTCTTCTGGTCTCCTGGGTCTATTAACATACACACCAGCAAAACAGCCACAGTTACTAGTCTGGGCTCTTAATGCCATGCTCTCTTAGTTCCCAACTCCACCTGGCTCCACCTCCAGGAGCACTTCCTTTCTTGGAAGGCTCTAAACTACTCCTTACTCAAGACTGCTGTAGAAGGGGAGGCAAGGTACACATGATCCGCCAGATTGGGTTTAATTTCCTCTTTACCAATTACTACCCCGGGCCCCTGAGTAAGTTTCTGTGCCTCTCAAAGTTCCGCTTTTCTCATCTAGAAAATGGAGCTAAAATTAGCCCTGTTTGGGCCGGGCGGTGGTGGCGCACGCCTTTAATCCCAGCACTTGGGAGGCAGAGGCAGGCGGATCTTTGTGAGTTCGAGGCCAGCCTGGTCTACAAAGTGAGTCCAGGACAGCCAAGGATACACAGAGAAACCCTGTCTCGAAAAACCAAAAAAAAAAAATTAGCCCTGCTTGGAGCTAGGTGTGATGATGTATGCCCATAATTCCAGCATTTGGGAGGCCAAGGCAGAAGAGTTTGAGGTCAGAATGGACTATATATAGTGAAACCCTGTCTGAAAACCAAAACCCAAACCAACAACAGCAAGTGAGGGTCAAGCTCCACTTGGCAGGAGGGCGTGAGGAGAAAGAGGGAAAGAGACTCTTGGACTTGGCCTGCACAGCCAGCACCAGCAAACACTGGCTGTGCACACACACACTGAGCTTGCGGGTCTCCAGTGAACTTGACCTCTGATACACTAGTCCTTTCATGAGGCACAGCTTTGTTCTTTCCCTCCCCTCCTGACGAAACAGATCCTAATGGGTCCCCTCTTTCTGTACGCTTGCTGCAACTGGCCCTCTGGTGTGCTCTTGGCTGCTGTGTTCCCAGCCATTTAGGTCAGGAAGGTGCTTCAGCCCTCGTTCAGAAAATGCTAAGTTCTTCCTTGAGCTTTTGACAAAAGTTATTTTTGAAAGATATGGATGGCCAGGAGTGGTGACATACACTTTAATCCCAGCACATGGGAGGCAGGCAGATCTCTGAGTTCGAGGCTAGCATGGTCTACAGACTCAGTTCCAGGACATCCAAGGTTAAGAGAAACCCTGTCTTAAAAAACAAACAAACAAACAAATACACACACACGATGTGGGTGAATATGTAGGAGTTGTGACCAGATGCCATGGTGACAGCTGCTCCAGGTCTAGCAGCAGCAGTGGACAAGGTGGGAAAAGCAGAAGATCTGGGAGACCTGCACGGAGGTGAGAAAGAAGTGCTCAGTGGAGCAGGCCGTGTGAGTCACGGAGTAACCATGTTTGTACTGCTGCTACTAAATGCTTTCATGTCTGGGGCACTGTAAACCTTGCCCCTTCCTGCTAGGCAGTGCCCAAAGAACCTGGAAACGGAACAAAACAGACACACCCCAGTTCTCTTCTCTATTCCTGGCTACCACCCACCTAGGGTGGTATGTTCGTTTTTGTCTACTTGACATAAACCTAGACGTATTAAGAAAATGCCTCCATAGGTTGGCCTATAGGTGTCTGTAGGACACTTTGTTGATTAATGATTGATATGGGAGGGCCCAGCCTACTGTGGGTGGTGCTAATCCTGGGTAGGTGGTCCTGAAGAAAGCAGGCTGAGTAAGCCAGTAAGCAGCACTCCTCCATGGTCTCTATATCAGTTCCTGCCTCCAGGTTCCTGCCTGGAGTTCCAATCCTGACTTTCCTGGATGACAGACTATGAGCTGTAAGACGAAATAAACCCTTTCCTCTTTAAATTGAGTTTGGTCATGATGTTTTATCATAGCAGTTGAAACCCTAACTAACATGAAGAGACAAGTGTCAGACAAGTACACCCCAGCACTACCTAGAATGAGCTAAACTCAACAATCTTAAATCTTTGCTCATGAAACCACCATTACGGCTCTTATCCATGTTTATCTACTTTCCCTTTGCCTCTAGCCCTATCCTGCACGGTCCACTGTGTCATGACATGTCTCTACCTCTTGGGTACCAACAGGACGAAAACAAGTTTTCTTTTTCTTTCTTTTGTAGACATGGTCTTGGTCTCATGTAGTTAAGGCTGGCATTAAACTCACTATGAGTTGGGATTATAGGTGTGCGCCTCCATGATGGGTTTATGTAGTGCTGGAACCTTGCACACTTGATAAACACTCTCCCAACCATGTTATATCCTTAGCCTACAAAACCACTGTTCAGGTGTGTGTCCAGATCTGCGGCCTTACAGAATCTCACATTTTTCTATTAATATGTGGCATGTTAAATGCGTGGTGGTCACATTCATAGCAAGGCTTCTCTGTGGTACCTGAGCTTCCTCCAGAGCCAGGAGATGATGAGTTGCAGGGATTCCACCCCACAGTGGCTGCTGCACAGCCCAGCATGGCAGGTTAGAAACAATAATGGTGATGATGGGAAGAGCAGCTAGCAAATACTAAGAGCTTAAGAGACCCAGGTACTGTCCTGCATGCTTTGCCACTGGTCATCAATTACTGAAGCCTCCACATACAGAAAGATTATAAAACCACCTTGCTTTGGGTGCTACCTAGGGTTGTGTGTTGGTGAAATATATCTAAAGAGGATAATGTAAGTTCTTCTGTAACTAATGTTACAGAACAAGTTTTAAAAGGATCAAGATATCTAACTTGAAAGCAAGATCTCTAGCTTTCCCGAGTTGCTGTTTACCACATGAGACGGTCATGACTCTGAGCTCACTGAGATCTCAGGAGGGTCAGCCACAGCTCTACTCACAGGTCCACCCTGCCTCCATGGCCAGCACAGCCCTCTTTCCTGGAGAGTGTGTTTCCATGAGTCAGGAGGAGAGTACGGATGGGAAGACAAAGAGAGAGATGTGAACTTGATGGCTTCCCCAACAAGAGGCAACATTGGAGGTAGTGAGTGCCTGGCTCACTACAAGTTAGACTGCGTAAATGGTGGGAACACTTTCAAGTGTTATTGAATTGACAAGCCTAGAATTTTTCTTGTAATCCCATCTCTTGTGCCTCTATCTCTGGTAAGGCCAGGGTAGGGGCTTCCTGAATACTGATGAAGAAACAACATTGTTCATCATTAGGTCTGCAAGAAAGAGCTCAGAATGTAGGACAGATGGAGTGGGTCTGGTCCCCAAGCAAAGCCTAGTAGAATGAGAACAGAACTCTAGGGTAGGAGATAGGGAGACCAAGAGCATCCTAAGCTCCTCTGCAGAGGAACCGCCAAGGGAGGTGATGTCAGATTTCCCTCCAAGGGCAAGACGTCCTAGAGCATCACATGTGTTAAGGTCCCTTTGGGTAAGAGCTGGGACAGGCAGGAGGGACTCAAAGATGCTAAAACGTATGCTCTGTCTGAAGCTGCACTGTGGCCATGCCAGTTGTCCTGTCATTTTTTTTTTTTTATTGTCTCCTTGACTGAGTTCTTTTTTTTTTTTATAATTTTTCAGTCTTTTTTTTTAAAGATTTATTTATTATGTATACAGTATTCTGTCTGCAGGTATATCTGCAGGCCAGAAGAGGGCACCAGATTTCATTATGGATGGTTGTGAGCCACCATGTGGTTGCTGGGAATTGAACTCATGACCTCTGGAAGAGCAGCCAGTGCTCTTAACCGTTGAGCCATCTCTCCAGCCCTTGACTGAGTTCTTTATCTTTGGAAGATCTCAGTCATTACCCCACCCCCTCCCCGCAAGAGATTTTTTTTTTGTTTTATTTTTTCAAGACAGGGTTTCTTTGTGTAGTCCTGGCTGTCCTGGAACTCTGTAGACCAGGCTGGCCTCGAACTCACAGAGATCCACCTGCCTCTGACTCCCAAGTGCTGGGATTAAAAGTACTACCCACGAGAATTTTTTTTAAAGATTTAATTTATGTGTATATGTATGTTTTTGTGTGTGGGTTTGTGCTCATGTAAGGCGGTTGTGAGTTGCCCTTTGTGGGAGGTAGGAACTGAACTCAGGTCCTCTGCAAGAGCAGTATATGCTCTTATCCTACGAGCCAACTCTCCAACCTCAGATTTTAGTCTTTTTTGTTTAAAATAATTATTGTGTGTGCATTGGACACATGTGTGTTGGCATACACGCCACAGTGCACATGTGGAAGTCAGTTCTATTTTTCTACTTTTTATTTTTTTTTTGGTTTTTCGAGACAGGGTTTCTCTGTTTTACAGCTCTGGCTGTCCTGGACTCGCTTTGTAGACCAGGCTGGCCTCGAACTCGCAAAGATCCGCCTGCCTCTGCCTCCCAAGTGCTGGGATTAAAGGCGTGCGCCACCACCGCCCGGCTTATTTTTCTACTTTTATATGAGTGTTGGAGATCAAAACCTAGGTCACAGGGCTGTGTGGGGCAAAAGCTTTTACCTGATGAGCCATTCTGACAGCTACCTTTAAAAAATTAATCAGATATTTATTATTATTATTAGTGTGTGTGTGTGTGGTGTGTGTGTAGGCACACGTCATGGTATGTATGTGGAGGTGAGAGGACAGCTTTGTAGAGTTCCCTTTTTCTACCCCTTCCATGGGTTCTGGAAAGTTCAGGTCACCAGGCCAGGCTTGTGTGACAATGCCTTGACCCACTGTGCTTTCTCACCAGCTCTGTCTTAGTTTTAATTGTTTGTGCAGCTTCAACTTGCTTATCCCTAACTCACTTAGCCCTATCTTGGACTTCTTATCCCCAAAACATACTCTTTTCTTTAAAAACAATTTTATATATATATATATATATAGTGTGTGTGTGTGAGAGAGTACATCACACACATGTGCACGCAGGGGCACACACACCTCAGCACACATGGAGATCAGAGGACAGCTGTTCCCAGGACGGAACCTGGGTCAGGCTTGCAGAGTAAGTGCTTTCAGCAGCTGAGCCATCTTGCCAGCTCAAGACTTGCTTTCTAGGTTCTGTCTATTTAATTCTGATTTCGCTTCACTGGGTAAACTATAACACTAATACAATTAATTTGGCCATTGTACTAAAATGAAACACGTCTGAATTTACTCATGTTTGAATTAATCTTTCTTCAAGGTTTTAGAGTGACTCAGCAAAGACAAATCACATGGACTGGGAAGTTAAGGACTGGAAGACAGTATTCAAGACCTTAAAACAATGGAGATAGCCTGTATGCATGGGATACAACATCCCAGGGAAAACATATCACAGATTTAACACTGTTCTGTTCAAATTCCCAAGTCCTTTAGGCGTATGGAGTTGGGGTGGGGGGGCTGACTTATGGTAGAAGGGAATTTATCTAAAGATTCCAGGTAAAGCTGTAAGATAAAAATGGAAACTATAGGACAGCTGGAGATATGGCTCAGTGGTTAAGAGCACTGACTGCTCTTCCAGAGGACCTGGGTTCAATTCTACTCTCCTCTCCTACATTTACCCAAATTATCCTCCCAACTGTCTGTAACTCCTGTTCAAGGGGATGCAACACCCTCACACAGACATACATGCAGGCAAAACACCAATGCACATAAAATAAATAAATAGATAAATATTTTTAAAAATGGAAAATATGGAGTTGGAGAGATAGCTCAACAGTCAAGCTTAGGAGCTCTGCTGCTTTTCCAGAGGACCGGGGTTCGGGTCCCAGTATTTCATTTGCATGTGTGTCACAACCATCCAGAACTCCAGTTCCAGGGGCCTGATACCCTCTTCCGAACTCCTTGGTTATCAGGTATGCATGTGGTATACATACACACAAGGGCAAACCATTCATCCACATAAAATAAATAAATCTAAAAATAATTGTAATGGAAATTATGGGTAGGAGAGAAAGCTTAGTCTGTCAAGTGCACAAGTGTGAGGACCCAAGTTTGATACCCAGAATACACATTAAAGGTCAGGTGTGGTGGAACATGCTTGCAATCCTAGCACTGGGGATGTGGAGACAGGGGGATGCCATAGGGCTCACTAGTCATCAGCCTACCCTAATCAGGTAAGCCCCAGGTTTTAAAGAGAGATCCTACCGTACATGTGCATATACACCTCCAAAACCCCCACCTACACACACCTATACACACACGTATACACCTTCACACACACTGACACACACCTACACACACACATATATGTACCTTCACACACACCTACGTACACCTATACATACATGTATACACTTATACATACACACATACCTAAGCACACCTATACACACATGTATACACCTACATACACACCTAGGCACACCTATACATACATTTATATACCTACACACATACACCTATACACATGTATACATATATCCCTACACACTTACACATATGTATACACATACCACTACTCACCTACACATATCCCTACCACACCCCTACACACACAACCCCACACACACACCTCTACACACATATACCTACCCCCTCTCCTATTCACAAACTCTCCTACACACATACACCTACATACACATACCTATCTCCCCACCTCTACATACATACATC
>CAJQZJ010013540.1:9123243-9155085 GCA_907164525.1 Lophiomys imhausi | reverse complement strand
ACACCCACCTATACACACATACACACATGTACACACCTACATACACACACACATATGGACCTACACACATACATTCTTAATACACATATAAGGACCTAAACATACATCTGCATACCTACACACAAACAATAAAACAAAACAATATGATGAAGGCTGCCTTTCTATGGTTTTATTTTATTATTTGCTTACTTATTTTTTTAAACATTTTATTTATTTATTATGTATACAGTATTTGCTCTACATATATGCCCGGGCACCAGATCTCAATGTAGATGGTTGTGAGCCACCATGTGGTTGCTGGGGATTGAATTGAGAACCTTTGGAAGAACAGCCAGTGCTCTTAACCTCTGAGCCATCTCTCCAGCCCTGCTTACTTATTTTGAGACAGGGTCTCACTGTGTATGTGTGGCTGGCCTGGCACTCACTTGCATTCACAGAGATCTGGAAAGACTGGAAAGTCTTTGCCTTCTGAGTACTGGAATTAAAGGTGCACACCACCATGGGCCTGGCCTCTTTCTCAGACTTCTATTGTAACTTTAGGCAACAGAAGATATTTGAACAATATTATACTATCAGTTAAATTAGAGTATAACTTGGAAAACAATTTTTCAGAATGTAACAAGAAAAGGAGTAAAACATCTAAACAAAATGTGCTGACCTCTTTAAAAGTAGAAATTTCAAAATATTTATTTTTATAACTTTCAAACTAAACTAGAAATTTAAAAGTTCCTGATCTGGCTGATGGATAAACAGGATCTCTGAACTATTTTTTTCTTGTGAGTCTAAAATCGCCCATGCCTGCCAAAGTTTTGAAAACCTAGACACTGAAGAAAGACCACAGCAGGGAGGTAAATGTAAGTCCCTAGCTACAGACACATGAGCACCTTGTGTGTGTGACGACCACACTGCACGGTGCTGATGGAGGTCTAGTCAGGAAAGGACACAGAGGCCATGACAACAACAGCCTGGGAACCAGAGACCAAGCAGCAAACCCCAGTGCCGAGTGAGCAGTCTACTAGCTGCCTGATGTCTGCACTCGTTATTCTGAAGAATACTCAGGATCAACAGCAACTGACCGTCAAGGATCTTTACACACCTGGCAACAAAACTCAAGTAAGTGAAATCTTTAAAGTCCTGCCTGCATCTGTTGACACTCAGGGTGAATCCTGGAACAACCGGACTTGTGACATTTGCACAGGGGAATGCAGCAGGGATGGGTAACAACACAGACAGCACGAAGGTAAGCAAAGACACAGGCGTGTCGGTCACTCTCCACACTGTCACCAACCCCTGAGAACACTACACTAAGGGACCAAGCTGCATTCTGGCTCTGAGGTTTCAACCCATGGTCAGTTGGCTCCGTTGCTTTGGGCCTGAGGGGAAGTGAACATCACAGCAGGGGTGTGTGTGGCACGGGAGGCTCTGATGCAGAGAGAAGAGGCAATGAGGGAGGAAGTGGGCAGCCACACCCCATACCACAGGTCAGCTAATTCCCTGGACTAAGTCCACTTCCTCAGAGGGGCTTTATCAAAAATATTCTTAAATAATCAATGGGCCAAAGAAGGAATCACAAAGAAAACCAAATAAATCAAAGACATGTAGAAGCCGTGCGCAGACAGAAAACACAGCTATAATTGTGTTTAGGTAAAAAACCTCAAGTCTATAACCTAACTTTACACAGTAGGAACCAGAAAAAAGAAAAGCATGTTAAAACTTATGTTAACAGAAGAAAGGAAATAATAAAAATAAAAAAGAGATGGAGAAAATGGAAAAACAGAGAAATCTAACCAAAACAACAACAAACAAAAAACCCCAAAAACTGACTCTGAGAACAAATGAACAAATCTGACAAAGTCTTTAGCTAAACACACCAAGACAAGACAAGCCTTTTATTATTAAATGGGACATCACTACTGGGAACCTACAGAAACAAGAAGGGTCAGAAGGCCATGATATGAGCAACAACATCACAGCCAATAGATAATTAGATAACTTAAGAGGAAATAAAAAAAAAATCTAAAAACCACAAATTACACAGCTGTGTTAAGAATATAAAAGCCCAGCAGGGCGTGGTGGGCACGCCTTTAATTCTAGCACTAGGGAGGCAGAGGCAGGTGAATCTCTGTGAGTTCGAAGCCAGCCTAGTCTGCAAAGCAAGTCCAGGAAAGCCAGGGCTATACAAAGAAAGCCTGTCTCTAAAAAACAAAAACAAAACAATCCCCCCCAATATAAAAGCCCAAATAATTTCTTTAAGAAAGCAGGAAATTTGCACAAAGCATAAAGGAGCAGAACAGCATACAGCTGTAAACTCAGCAACAAAGAGGGTGAGGCAAAAGAATGAAAGTTCAAGGTCATCCTCAGGTAAGTACAAAGTTCAAGGCCAGCCTAGGCACCATGAGCACCTGTCTAAAAGTAAAAACAAAACAACTAATCAATCTGGAGAAATCTACTGTCACTATATATATATGTATACACCTTTACCTAGCAAGCAAGAGCCCATATAAATAAAAGCTCCAGCAAATGAGATGCTGACGTTTCTCTAGCAGTGCTCTGAAGTAGCGACACCTAGACAACTGTCCACCCACTGCACCTAGACACATCAGTTTGCTGCCCTGCTGACTCAGAGGACTTCCAAAGAATAGTAATAAAAGGAAAAGGCCACACTGCGCATATGTACACGTCTGTATATTATTAGATATCTATCTGGAAAACAAATAATTACCAAAACATACAGATGTGCGCATGGCTATATGTGTTTCCGAGAAAGCCCACAAACACCTGGGCACTCAGCATCCTTTCCTGGGTGGGGGCTGAGGCGGAGAATGAAGCGTATGCTGTGTGGTCCCCTGTCCCTGCTGTGTACAGCCTTTCGACTGCTGCAGTTCTCCTGTAACTGCCTGTTCACTTTCTGCTGTCTATCCTGTGTCTGACCAGAGGCGTAGGGCATACTTTGTCACCTCACACTTAGGAGAGTGAGTCCCAGCTCCACTGCTCACTTGCTAGCTTCACCAACTTGGTGAGTGGCCCTTCTCCCTGTGTGTCATGTGTGAGAATGAGGCAATACTGCGCACAGGGCACAACACGGGTGAGGCTGTGGGAGAAGCTGCCATACAGCTCAGGGTCCTCTCCATTGCCTCTATGGAGCTACTGCAACCACAGACATTCTCAGGGAATCTCTATTTCTTAGAACATGGTTACTTCAAGGTCCTTAAATATTTGTTCAATACATAACAAGGGAAAATAGACAGAAGGAAACGAGGTCATTTCCACGGCTCCCACTAGTAAATGTGGATGGCTCACTGCCCCTGGTACTAAAGTCTATTTTGTTAAGAGGGAGAGCATATTTGTCTTAAAATCAATCTTCTCAAATAGTACAGGAAGGCATGTTATTTCCACATGAAGCCATGTGCAAATTGACACACAAGCCTCCTCTGAGCATATACTAAGGAAACCTCCTTAGGGGGTAAGGACACTGGAACTGGGCTTCTTCTGGACCTTGGAATTTTCTGCCAGCCCATGAGTAACCATGTGCACATGTTAACCATAAAAATAAAGTGCCTGAGGCTGCACGATTGACTCTTCAAAGCACTAGATGGGGGGCATCTGAACTCCTGTCTGTCCATTAACTGGCATTGCCAACTCTCTTGAATGCATTTCCAAGCTTCTCTAATGCTGCTTTTATTTCTCTGAAGATTTAAATGGGTCTGGAGCCTTATGGGCCAGAAGAATCTAAGAAGCAAGTTACCCACCCCATATCTCTCTTTCACTTGACACAGGGTCTCATGTACTCCAGGCCATCACTAAACTCACTATGTCATGGAGGAGGATGATCCTGAACTTCCGATCCTCTGCCTCTCCCTCCTGAGTGCTGGGATCCCAGATAAACAGAGCAAGCATGGCTTCTGAGGTGCTGAGGACTGAACCAAGGGCCCTGTGCATGTTGGGCAAGCATTCTATCAACCGACCCACATGTCTAGCCCTATGATGCAATGATGAGAGTAGAGCTGGGCATGGTGGCGCACGCCTCAGCCAGCCTGGTCTAGGTAGCAAAAAAGTATGACAATGACAATACTGTCCTTTGAGGCCCTCCTCTCTCTATCTCGACTGTCCAGTCTCATGTCTTCTGGCAGCTGTGGGTGGATATGCTTAGTTTTTTCCCATTTTAAATCAAACCAAAATGGCCTTTTATTTACCCTGCATGAGTCCACCCTGTGTGAAGAGTGAAATATACTGAGCATTGCCGTTTTCTTGCACCCTGCTTGCTCTTCAGTTTAATGCAGCATGTCCCTTGCCCCATTAATCCAATACCCCAACTGCGCAAGTGACTTCAGCCCTATCATATCCACTTCTCCCCTTGCTGGACAGTCTGTAGTCCTGGAGACCTCTCTCAACCGCCTACCCATACTTCCTCATTCCTTTTTCCCCTTTGCAGTTCCTGATGTCAATAAAAAGGGTGTAGCTTTCCACACCTTTCTGCTGCATGGGCACATAAGTGTATCTATAACTCACAGGCGTGTAGATTTATAAGTTTGTTTTGTTTTAAGCACTGTTCACATTAACTTTATGATTTTTTTTTTTTTTTGGTTTTTCGAGACAGGGTTTCTCTGTTTAACAGCTCTGGCTGTCCTGGACTCGCTTTGTAGACCAGGCTGGCCTCGAACTCACAAAGATCCGCCTGCCTCTGCCTCCCAAGTGCTGGGATTAAAGGCGTGCGCCACCACCGCCCGGCTAACTTTATGATTTTTTTTTTTTAAACATTTATTTATTATGTATACAGTATTTGCTCTACATATATGCCCGGGCAGATCTCAATGTAGATGGCTGTGAGCCACCATGTGGTTGCTGGGAATTGAACTCAGGACCTTGGGAAGAACAGCCAGTGCTCTTAACCTCTGAGCCACCTCTCCAGCCCAACTTTATGATTTTTTGAGACAAGGTATTACTATGTAGCCTATATTATCTTTGAATTCAACATCCTCCTGTCTAAGCTTCCTGAGTGTTACCATCCTACACCCAGCTATGTTTGTCTTCATCACAGTGTCCCTACATGGTCTGCAAGTCAGAAGATGTACTGCTAGCTCTGTAATTTTTAATTTTTAGTTATAAGTGGGTGGGTATTCAACTTAACTGAGGTTTTTGCACATTAGATAAACAGTTGCATTTTTAGACATTATAAAGAAAAACTAGATTTTGCATCCAGGTTCCCTTAAGGGCTTGCAGTGAGGCAGAATGCTGCTCAGTGTAAGGCCAAGCCAGCATAATTCATCTGGTGCCTCATCGCTCTGCAGGGTCATGTCAAGAAGCGGCTGCCTAAAAACAGCCGTGGACCTCAGCCTTTGCATTGGTTCTAAACACTAAATTAAAAAGAAAATAATCCCTGCCCTGCTAAGTAAGAGACAGGGGACTGTGGTGCACTGACAACATGTGAAAGGAACGGCAGCTCCGCCCCTCAAGCACTTCTTGACATTGTCTTCAAAGTTAAGTGTCTGCCACTTTTTTGTACCCTGACAACTTTAACTGACAGTTACAAAAGTATGCCTGGCCTTGGGAAAAGCAGGCACAGCAGACTGTCCCCAGGGGGCCCTGTTTAAACACAGCAGTGCCCTGAGAGGACCACTGAGGAAGGAAGCCAGTCAGTTGGCCTCAGTCATCAGTGCCACTTTTGGTCCTGTCCTTTTACTGTTCCACAAAACCTCTTCTAGGAAACTTCTGAGAAACCTAGTTACTGTAACAAATGTTTTCAAGTGCCAACCTCAGACTTGGTTGGTTTGGTTTGCTTTTTTTTTTTTTTTTTGTTGTTTTGTCAACTTGACACAACTAGAGTTATCTGGAAAGAGGAACTTCAACTGACAAATGTTTCCATCAGATGGTCCTGTAGGCAAGTCTGTATTGCATTTTCCTGACTGATGACTGATGAGGGTGGGAGGTATCCACTGTGGGAGGTGCTGCCTCTGGGCTGGTGGTCCCCCAGTGTATAAGTCATGAGAATCAAGTCAGTGAGCAGCACTCGTGGCTTCTGTGTCAGGTCCTGCCTCCAGGATCCCGCTTAGAGTTCCTACCCTGACAACCTTGACCGCAAACTGTGATATGGAAGCAGAAGTCAGGTAACCCCCCTTACAGCAGCAGAGGCCCTCCCTGACAAAGACACTGCTGAAAATAAAAACCCATGGATGGAGGAGCAGCAGATCCAGAGACCTCCATCCATGTGCATTTTGTAGCTGACTGTAACACTGCCAAAGGGAAATGTGTACAAGTTGAATCCTCATGATTAACCAGCACACTTGGACCAAACAAGTTCATAATTATTATACAAAACTAAAGGGTTAGTGGCAAAACAATTGAATAAGCCAGGCATGGTGACCATCCTAGCATTTGGGAAGCTGAGGCAAGAGGAGACAAAATCAAGGTCAGTCTTGGCTACAAAACAAGACCCTAGTCTAAAAACAATATAAAGCAAATCATTAAAACCAGAGAAACACCAAAGTTCCCAAAGATGATAAAGGAAGAGGAAAGGACAGAACTTGAGAGGAACCTTTTTTGGGTAAGGCAACAAAAAGTTAATGGAATAAAATGATTAACTCCAATCTGTGTTCAAGGGTCAAGAGTCAAGCACAGTGGCTGTGTAAGCAGGGGGCTTTATCTGAGGGTGATAGCCACAGTCCTTGAATGCAGGTGACTGTGTTTGTTTAGTCTGAAGACAACATATTTTATGGTTTTTAAATAATTGAAACAAAATTAAATGACATGAAAATTATACAGCCTTCTAACTTCTAATGTCCACAAATAGTTTTCAGGGAATACAACTAGGTTTCTCAACAGCCACTGTATGTTAAAGGGCAGAACTGAGTGGTTCGGACTGAGACCACGTGGCCCTCCTAGCCTGCCAAACCACCAACCTTCCCCTTTACAGCAGTTTTCCTGGTGATACAGGGCTAGTCTCTGTCCCCAGTGGAGAGGACGGGCAGCTAGATCTGAGGCTCCCTTGCCCCATCAGGCAGGAAGAGAAGCAAAAGGGCCCGCTGGTGCCACCTGCAGCCCAGAAAAGGAATGGCAGGCAGGTTACTGAGCTGTTGGGGAAGTTAGTTACCAGGAAGTTAACTAGATCCTAAATAACTGATGCCTCTGGGGAACACAAACTTGGCTGTTACAGACACTTTTTAAACTGACAGAACACAACCACAGCTACAAATCTATCGTCCCCACACCCATGTATGGAGAGATGTTCCCCAAATAGAAGATGCTCCCAGCATTCCCATCTGCACTAACTGTTCCCCATGCACAAACCACATTGTCATCACAAGAATGACAGGACAATGTGTCTGTCCTTTCTAGGTCTGAAGGGAAAGCTCTACAGAAACTTATCATTTGAGCTGCTCCAAGTCACTGTCCTCTACAGCACCCCACGAGACTCTGCATGTCAACTAACTTCTGAGGACGAGGGGCAGGTTTGTCATAGCCAGCAAACCTACACCACAGAATGAACATAGGACAGTATAGTGGTTGGTGTGCCAGCTCCAAACCAAACCAGGGCCCCTCAGTCCAGAGCATCTCATCAGGAGCCTATGCGCCATCATTTCTGTCACCAAGGAGACAGGCGAGGGCTTACTGCCCTTCAGAGCAAAAAGCTCAGAGAGGAACTGTTGCTTTCCACCTTCACCTAGAAGCTAGAGGGGGCACAATGCTGCACCTCTCAAGTGTACATGCCATGAGGTCTGTGTCCACACCCTGCTCTGGACTGGGCTTAGATGTGAGCTAAGGAGAACACTGAAGGATTGCTGTCGCGAGACTTAAGGAAGGGAAACTTTTGCTCCTTCCCTCAGGAGCCTGGCTTCTAACCCACTAAAAGTCCAGGCTGGAGCCCTGGGACATGCCAGCCACCTGAGGGCTCATGTGAGGGCTATGAACCCACCACACTAATGAGTCCACTAACCCCAAACTGCAAGGAAAAGCAGTGATGCAGGAGGACTCCATTTCTGCCCCAGTGTTGAGGACACAAAGGAGTACAGCACAGCTTTCTGTGTTATCTCAAAAGCCTTCAACTTACTTCATCATCTTCATCTTCATCATCATCGGATTCAAGAACACCATCCAGTAAATCTTCTATAAGGAAAAAAAAAAATCAGAAACCCCACAAAGCTTGGCCCTCGGTCACTGAATGTCAGCCAAAGCACTCATGTGAACATCATATGGGCAGCCATGCTCCTGACCACAAGCCCGAGACCCCTGACTGCTTCTGATCATGACACTTGCACAGCCCGACAACTCCTGACCACTCATTGTGACACACATTTGCTCTCTTGACCATCCCTAATCATGGCTGTTTCAGCCACAGTTTTCTCTCATTCTTAGCAATCTCAAATACACTCTGTTTTTATCAGAACTTATTTATTCTTAGTCTTTTTTTCTTTTTTTGGTTTTTTGAGACAGGGTTTCTCTATGTAGCCCTGGCTGTCCTGGAACTCACTGTGTAGACCAGGGTAGCCTTGAACTCACAGAGATTCACCTGCCTCTGTCTCCCAAGTGCTGAGATTAGAGGTGTGCGCCACCATTGGCAATTACAGACAGCTGTGAACTGCCATGTGGGTGCTGGGATTTGAACCCACAGTTCATTTGGAAGAGTAACCAGTGCTCTTAACCACTAAGCCATCTCTCCAGCCCCTATTCTTAGTCTTATAAACACAAAACTGGAGGGACCTGTAGGGAGGAGAATGAACTAGCATCTACTCCTAGGGAGCCGGCTAGCTTCTGCAGCAGGTGCTGTTTCACTAAATCCGCATGACAGCTTTGTTGACCATCACTCCTCACTCACAGGTAACAAGTGGAGGCACAGAGGAACCAGGAACCTGTTCATCCTTCCACTTTCTAAACCCCAGTGTTCTAACTTAAATATGTAGGTTTGGGGAAAGAGCTGACATGAAGTTATCTTTCAGGTGATCTTTATCAGGGGCTAGAGGGAAACAGAGAAAGAGAGAGAGACTGACTAGAAAGGGCCATGATTAGGTCTTGTGAAGGAGGAGAACATTAGGGGAGATACAGCTAGAGATGTCCTGATGGGGCCTTGAAGGGAGAGAAAGAGCCCTTCCTTCAAAATGGGGAGGAGCTACATTAGGAGAGACAGTACCAAGCACAGCACACCCCGGCCTGAAGGGTGGGATTTTCAAAATCCCCTGAACAAAGAGGATTTCTGACTCAGAGCTTTTCGGGGTTGGGGTGGCAGGAAGTTCCACATCATGTGACTTATGACCTAGCCTACAAGCAAAGGGGAACAGGGCAGGCACTAGCACTAGGCAGGAGCATAAATTTACCTTGCAGCTGTAAGGGAGTGGGGCTGGGCTTGCCTTCCCACCAAGGCTGTGTGCTTTCAACAGTCTGAGTGTGTGTGTGTTGTGGGGTGATGGAGTGGGGGGAGAGCCTGTCAGCTCTTTGTTGGGGGTAGCAGGACATAGCTTGATTTCTTCCAAGATGTTTCATCTGGTCTCTTAGAGTAGACAAGCCTGAACTGTCAGGCCTATGATACAACACCCATGACTTTTCCACAGGGTGGGAGCAGGGGTGTCATCAAAGGCTGAGGCTTATTACTAGATGGGTAGAGTTTGCACAGATGCACAAGAACAAACCATCTCCTCACCTGGCAAACGGGGGCCATGTTGCTTACTTCCTCAGGGTCGGAGAAAGTAGGAAGGGAAGAGGCTGGGAGGATTTTACAGCACACCAGAATTAAGGCACCTGGAGCAGGTACATGGCAGACAGCACCCAAATATGAGTTACTTTCTCCTCCATGAAGCCATCTCTGAGCCGTCATCTCTCCCAACAGCATGCTACTCTCCCTTGTGGAAGACCCCCATTCCTAGTGGATGGACGGCTACTGACTTGCCGGGAAGCCTCCTGGGAGGTTAATCACCAACTAGGCTGAACTAAGAGACACTTAGGAGATTAGCACAGCTCACTTCTGGGTGTGGCTCTAAAGACTGATGGTTCATCTTGACTGTTACCTTGATGAGATTTAGAGTCACTAAGCAAACAGACCTCTGTGCAGGACTGTGAGGGGGTTTCTAGACTGGGATAATTGGGCAGGAAGACACACTTTAAATGTGGACATTCTGATTTCACAGGCTGAATTACTGACTGAAAAGGAGACAGCAAGCTGAGCACCAGCACTCATTTCCCTGTGCTTCCTGACCGCAGATGCAATGGGGCTTCCTCACGCTTGTGCTGCTGTCATGGACTGTTCTTTCAAACTTAGAGCCGAAAAAGACCCCTCCCTCCTTACATGCGTCTATCAGGTATCTCACCACAGCAACAAAAGTAATTAATACAGGACACTGGCCAAGATGACTGACAGTTAAGACAGCAACTGAGCATGAAGACCTGTCCTGAACATGGTGGTCCCATTAAATAGGCTGGGAACCCAGGCAGGGTAAAAGTGAGCCAAAGTCAGCCATGTGTACAGACACCATCCTTCTAAGCAAAGGTACCCATGGCTGCTCTAGCTTCCTCAGCCTTTCAGGGTGGGTTCACACCGATGCCTCCAGGAAGTCTCCAGGCCTTTAGCCTTGGATTAAGGTTTCTCTTGTTCTAAAGATCCCAGTTCTTGGGCTGAGCAACCCTTAGGTCCTCCGCCTCTGCAGCAGGTGGACAATTGCTGCAGAACAACCTAGCCTCCAACTGTGTAACCTACACTCATAAATCTTCTCTCGTAATATATACATATATGTATAAAATTTTACATGCATACATAAAATTGTACATTCATTTTCTATCAGTTCTGTTCTTCAAGAGAACTCTAGGAGATATTTTCCCACCAACTGTTCTGGGTTGTAAGTCCCTGAAGGCAGAAAACCTAACTTCTCCCTATGTCCCTACTAAATATTCCTCATTAGTTTTTATTTCTTAAAAGCAAGACATGAAGGTCTGGAAAGCCTGAGAGAAGGAAACAGGAGAAAAGAGAGAATTAAAGACCATACTTGAAGAGACTGCTCAGCCCACTGAGAAAAGAGTGAAGCATCCAAGCTGACACAACCTCATCCTAAGGGAGGGTCTCTACTGACTCCCGGTCCAGAGTCAGTGGGACACAGAAGTCTGTACCTTCCCTAGTGTTTCACAGTCCCACACCCTCCTGACTTGCAGCACTGTCTCAGAATGCTGGCTGTCCAGACAGTGCTCTGCACTCTGCGTTTGGCTGTTTTAGTCATCTAACCTCCTCTCTGCCATGGATAGTACACTCCAGTCCACCACAAGGAGATGCCTTTCAAAACCACATTACCACGATGTCACCAATTACATACTCATGTTCACATATGCTAAGGTGACATTCTTTGCTTTGACTTCTCAGGCCAGTTGTCATATCTCAATCCTATCAATTTGTTGGCTCAGACATCCTTACTACCCAGAACCCTGCAGCCTCATGAGTTAGCCTACCTCCCAGGCCTCAGCCTTTCCTCCTAGAAGCACCACCTCACTGCTCTTGAGCTAGTGCCTTCCTTGGTAACTAGCAGGGCCTGATGCTGGCGACCTGCTCTGCCTTGCCCAGTATACTGGCTGGTGTCTCTGACCTTTCTCTCATGATGAGCTAATATGTGCTGGCTACCCTCATGGATAGCTAGAGTTGTGGCCTGGACCTGAGCCAGTGGACAAGCCTCCTTACTGTTGTTGTTGGCTACATATTCTGCATGTTTCTGTTCCAGGCTGAAATTTTCCTTTGGGCTTCACCAGTGCTCCACCGTGCTGGGACAATGTGAGAATTTCAAAGCTCCCTTGGCCCCCCCCCCCGATGATAATTACATTAGTGTAGGCACAGTCCAGACTGGGAACCATAAGTGGACGATGGCTACCAGGGGCATATCCATGGTCCACTGGGTTGGTCGAATGACTCACTTGTAAGGAAAGATGGGGACATTCTGTCTTTCCTGTGTGCTGAACAGAGCTGTGCACTTGAACTGCTGCTGCCAGGGAAGGCATGGAGAGAGATGGGTGGTAAACTTGGTCCCCAGATGCTGGCAGCAGGGTCCCTGGGTCAGGAGTCTACAGAAAGAGCGAGGGTCTTCCCTATGTCTCACACAGGGCTTCTCTGGTTCTCTTGCCATGTGTATATCATGGCAATGGAGGAGACTGGAAAGAAGGGACCCAGCTGCTTCCTCCCTGCTGCCAGGTGGCACCTACACATTTTTCTGGAATGGTGACTTGGTGACATTTTCTGCATGGTGCTAGAAAGACTGGCATTTGTTTCCCTAACTGGCCAGTGGACCTGGGAAGATTGCCCTTATCACCCTTATCAGTGGGACAGGATTTAAGAGGGGAGAGGAGGGGCCCATAAAGAGATCTTATAAGGGTAGAGAAGGCTTCAGTAACTGCTCCAAACTCCTTTTTTGTTAACCACACACCTCTAGTGTGATAAGAGATCTCTATTGTGATAAGACATGTTAGCCTTGGACAATCTGGCCTTGACTACTTGGCTAAACTTGTGGGGGAGGGTGTACATGCATATGTACGTATGTGAGCATGGGAAGGCCAGGGGTCATCCTTGCATGTCATTCTGCAGGAGCTGTCCACCTTGTTGAGACAGTATTTCTCTCTGCGACCTAGGCCAGGCTAACTGGCCAGTAAGCCTCAGAGATCTGCCTGTTTCTAACTCTCCAGTTCTGGGATTACAAACGTGTGCCACCATGCCTGGTTTTGTTTAACATGGGTGCGGGTGATCAAATTCAGGTCCTTCTACTTGCATGACAAGCACTTTAGCAATAGAGCTATCTCCCTCCCACTATCACCCCATTGTGTGTGTGTGTGTGTGTGTGTGTGTGTGTGTGTGTGTGTGTGTGTGGGGTGAGTGTGCATATGTGGTATGTGTGTATGTATATGTATGCCATATGTGTGTGTGGTGAGTGTGTGGTACTAGGTATGGACGAGGGCCTTGCCAGGTCAAAGACACTATCCTATTGACCTTGGCTCCCCTACTTTCTTCAAAGGCTTCTTTTCTGCTTGTTTTGTATTTTTTGAGATGAAGTCTTGCTATGTAGTGTAGGCTGGCCTTAAACTCTTTATGTAGCCAAGGCTGACCCTGAACTCGTGCTTTTTCTGCCTCAGCCTCTCTAGGGCTGGGATTCTAGGTTGTACACCACCACATCTGACTCAAAAGCCTCCTGAATGACTTCCAAGGTATCACAAACTTCCGTGAGAAAGTCTGTACATCTTTTTGACATACGTAAACAATTCAGAAGATAAGATAGATATCTCACATGAAACTGACCAGAATTTAGCTGCTTGATAATAAACTCTATCTGTCGGATCATTTCAGCATTGCCTTCTTTGATGAAGCATCGCAGGATATCCTCCATTCCCTAGGAGCAGTGAAGAAACAGCAAACATTTCAGTGTTAAGATGTGAAGGACTACTTTTCAGTGGGGTAGTTTCATCTAATTCAAAAGGCATTTTTCTTATTTTGGGGAAAAGTTATTTCAAATAAACATTATCTGCTTGGTATTAAACATTCATTTAAAAATTACCAGTGAAATTGCTTTCTTCTTGGTTGACTACCTTGACTTAATCATAACATTATAATACACTTAGAGAAAACTGAAGAGATCATGAGTTTATACTAGATGCCTGTGTCCCAGCACTCAGTGTGCATGGAGACCGCTGCCTTTAGTGTGGGAACACATAGTTTGGGGAGGTAACTTCTTTCCCATGTTTCCCCTAAGTTTATGCACATTGCCTTCTGAATTTTAGGGTGATTTATGATCTCTGAAAAGCTGAACCACATGCTTTGAATAAATAGAAGTTTATTTCAAACAATTGTACTTCTCATTCTATCAAAAGAATGGAGGGGCCAGGGAGATGGCCAGGCCAGGCAGGTCATCTAGACACACTGGCTGCACTACTCTGATGACCTGAGTGTGAACCCTCGCCATGGAAAAAGCCAGATGCGGCAATGCAAACTGCAGTCCCTGCATTCCTACATGAGACAATAGGTCGAAACAGGATGGTAAGACAGGCTGGAGTACGAAGGGCAGCAGCAGAAACGAGAGAGTCAATGCCTGAAAATAAGGTGGAAGAAGAGAACCAACTCATGAAAGAGTGTCCTATGTCTTCTCTATGGGGCATGCTGCCCTACCTCCCAAATAAATAAAACTAAATTTTCGAGTTTTTTGAGGCAGGGTCTTACAATGTAGCCCTGACTAGCCTGAAATGCACTATGTAGACCAGGCTGGCCTTAAATGTAAAAGAGATATGCCTGCCTCTGTCTCTCAAGTACTGGAATTAAAGGCATGGGCCACTATGTCGGGCCTAATTAAAATTTTAAGGATGGAACAATAGTGCTGGAGGGATGGCTAAGCAATTAAGAGCACTTGCTGATCTTACAGAGGACCCAGGTTTGATTGCCAGCACCCACATGGCAGCTCACAGCTGTCTTCAACTCTAGTTCCAGGGGATCTGACACCTTCTTCTGGCTTCCCTGGGCACCAGGCATGCAAGTGCTGCACGTACACACATGCAAGTGAAACATCCAGACACATAAAAGTAAAAGAAAAACCAATGAAAACAATAGAGTTACTACTAGAGTGTGTCACTGTAACAAAATGACACCAGAATTTTCCACTCTGGCTAAGAGAAGTAAAGCAAACTTGAGGTAAGGTGCTGACATAGGCAGAGTGCAAGCCTCTCTTCCCTCTTCCCCACGGCACTGGAATGTGTGCATGTGCTGTGCTGGACCACACAAGGTTTTCTTGGCATCAAAAGGAGAAGCATGTCTAAAAATGAACCCAAAACAGAGCAATTGTCACCTGGAAAGGCTGGCTTACTGGCAGGCAAAACACTCATCACATTGCCGAACCCTTACCCTTGAATTTGTGGTGACGTGAGCCAGTATGGTCTTTATTTTATTTTTATTTTTAAAATTCAATTTATTTATTTTGGAGACAAGGTCCCACTATGTAGTCCTAGCTGGCCTAGAACTCACTATATAGATAGACCTGCCTCTGCCTCCTAAGTGCTAGGATTAGAGGTGTGAGCCGTCATGTCTAGCTATATTCTCTTTTTAAATAGGCTGGTCTAGAAGTAATAGCTATAAAGGAATCCAAGATAGTCCACACAGCTTTGGTCACATTGAGTTTGGCTTGTGATCCTAGCTTCCTGCGTCAGGTCCCATGCTACCTTACTCAAATCGCTCAACTTCTCCCAAAGGCCAGATATGTCTTTGGTGCTACTTAGGTAAATGTCTGTGCCTATCAAAATGTAAGGCCTGTATGCAACTGTATGTTAGGCTTGTGCACTTCAATTTGCAGGTTATACCGAATAAATGGTGTCTAGTCCAGTGGATGGCACAACGGGGGTGCTGAGTGAGTGGTGAAATGGCTCCTGCTGGGTCTGGGAGGGACATGTGGCTCAGGTGAGAGAGCAGAGCTGAAGTGCTGGAGTAAATGAAGTGCCTGTGAGTACAATGAGAAGATCTGATGACTGGGCCAGAACCTTAAAGGACAACAGCATTCCACGGGAGACAGGGACAGAAGCCTACACAGAGTAGACCATTAAAGAACAGTCTGGAAGAGAGGAAAGACTGACAGGTGTCCCAGAGGTTTCAGAGGACTGAGACACTGTGGCAACTCTTATGAGGACAGTCAGACATCTAGGCTCTCCCTACAGTCATCAACCGCAGTTTGCCTTGGTCCTTGGCTACCAGAAGGGCTAAACTTTCTCTCTCTGTCTCACACAGTGGCCTCTTCCCCACTTCCATCCCACAAAGGTGAGTTAGGAGCTGTTATTAGGAGATAGTCATGTCCTCAGCCCCAACATGCCGGTAGCCACAATGGTTACTGAGCAGCTTAGGAGTAGTCAGAGGCAAAGAACTTTTTCTTCCAGAGGTGACTTGTGGGAGGGTTGTCTGCCCAGATCTTTATAGGCCACTTGCGTCCCGTTGATGCTTGTTCTTATGTACCGGGTTAGTTAGCATGTGGAAAGCAAACAGCCCAACCCCTCTGTAGTTAGGGGACTGTTTGGACACCTCGCAGCAAATACTCCAGTGAAAAATCTCACCATTTCTTAAAAAAACACATATAGTAGGTAATGTTTAATCCAAATTATAGAAATGAAAGGGTATAAAAAAATAACAGTATGCTTCTGGGTGTGGTGACACATGCCTGTAATCATAGCATTCAGGAGGCCAAGGCATGAGAACCAAGGGCTCCAGCCTTCCCTGGGCTAGAGTGAGATCCTGCCTCCAAAAATAAGCAACGAAACCTGGTATTTCATCCTGAAAGCAATAACTCGGCACTTCAGATAAACCTAGACAAACGAGAGAGGGGTAGAATAACAGGGGCTCACTCTGAGCCACTCTGATGCCTCAAAGCTCCGTGTGCCAAGCAGAGAGAAATAGGGAACTCAGCCCAGCTATCATTACAGGAAACAGTGAAAACAAAAGCTGAGTCCACCTTACTGGAAATGCTCAAGAGCAGAAAGGTTTGCAGTTTTTAGATTTTAGAATATCTGCATATACATAATAAGAAAGATATCTTAGGGACCCAGGTCTAAACAAAATTCATTCACATTTCAGTTTCATATACCTTCTATATGTAGCATCAAGGTAATTTAAATAGTACATCTGTATTACACAGTATACAATACCACACACACACACAAACTGTTGTTATTTTTGAGACAGTCTCACTGTACAGCCCACAATGGCCTCAAGCTCATGATCCTCCTGCCTCTGTCTGTTGAATGCTTGGACCGTGCACTATCCTACCTGGCTCTACAGTATTTTTAACAATTTTGTGAACAAAACAGTTTTGAATTTTCCATTTGTGGCTTCATATCTGTGCTCAAAAAGTTTCTGATTTTATACCTTTTTTTGTTTGTTTGTTTGTTTTTCGAGACAGGGTTTCTCTATGTATCTCTGGCTGTCCTGGACTGACTCTGTAGACCAGGCTGGCCTCGAACTCACAAAGATCTACCTGCCTCTGCCTCCCTGAGTGCTGGGATTAAAGGTGCGCGCCACCACTGCCCAGGGATTTTATACTTTTTTAACTGATAGGAATTTGTTATTAAATATACTCGTTGATTCTCCTCTCATGTATACATTTAAGATGACACATACACTTTACAGATTTATTTTAATCTTCACAAATGTGTACCTGTGGGTGCACGTGGGTGTGCACCAGCACATGTGAAGGCACCCTCAGAGGCCAGAAGAGGGCACTGGAGTTACAGGTGGGTATGAGCTGCCCAACGTGTGTGATGGGAATTGAACTTGGACCCTCAAGAGGAGCAGCATATTTGTAACTGCTGAGCCATTTCTCTGTGGCCCCTGTAGTCTGGATTTTTGTGTTAGGGATGCTTAGCTTGCCTAACAGAGGTGACAATATTAAAGTGAGTGAAAGCAATCGAATATGGCCAGATTTCTCATTGGACTAAAGACTGCATCAGTGCTGGGGTGTGGCTTAGCGGCAGAGTGCTTTCTTAGCCAATAAAGTCACATTAGTTTCATCCCCAGTAGTTTGGGATTGGAGGGAAGGGAGGGAGGGAGGGAAAAGGTGAGTGGTTTTAATTTCTAGTGTGATACAGCAGCACAGGTGGAAAGCTCTGGAAGCAAGCACAGGATGGGCGCCCCTGGCTGTGTGACTCTAGGCAGAGTTCACCTCAAAGTCATCAGCAAGGAAATGGACACAAGTACAGTCAGAGGCCCTGCAGGGCCTCTGAGAGGGCTAAGCAGGAGGAAGCATCTGCCCAGCACCACAAAGAGCAGTGAGCACCATTATGCGCACCTACTGGGTGGGTATACACATGCTTGTGCACACGGTGTATATGTAGAAGTCAGCGGATAACTCCCAGGAATTAGTTCTCTTCTACCATTCTGGCTCTGGAATAGAACTCAGGTTGTCAGGCTTGCTGGCAGATGCCATTATGCACTGAGGCATCTTGCCACCCTAAATACTAGTTTTAATGTTGAAGGCAGTTTAGTTCCAGTGTTGGGTATGTTCACACAGGTGGTTCTTAAATGAATCATGTCTTATTTAATTGTTGACTTGACATTAGATGGACAACTAGAAGATTTAGTAATTCCCTTAAAAAACAAAACAAACCAATGGGTGGAATGCTCTTGTGGTCTCCTGTGTTCTGAGTATGGAAATACATTTAATCCCTTCACCACAGCCTTTAATATGTACACAGTTACTCTTGGTTCACATGGCAGCAGGGAAAGGTCAAAGCTTTAGTGGTTTCCTGGCTAGCTTTAGAAGCAACTGTCCTCTCAAAATAAGGCACTAATCACCCAGCTAGTGTTGCTATACTTCAAATATAAGGACAAATGTAAACAAAGTAAATAACAGTCTACTTACCAGCAACTGAGGTGCAAGGCAGCTTTATAAACTGCCAAGAAACACCTTCAGTGTTACAAAAATAAGCCTGCTAGAATTTCCCCAGCACTGTGGCTCTTTACCATTTACAACTCAGGGTTCCTTGTGAGATTCTAATAAAAGCAACAGATTCTCCCTTGAGAAAAAACACAAATATATCTTTACATACAGCTTCAGGGAGTCTGTAAGCTACATGAAGGTCTGGCCTGGCCTGGAGGAAATGGAGACAACTTTCTCCCATAGCTCTGATTCAGGGTGCTGGGAGGAGCCTTCAAACTGTTCAGGGCTTTTTTTTTCCCTATTCTTTTTTTTTGGGGGGGGGGTGAGACAGGCTAGCCTCAAACTCACTATGTAGCTTAGGATAGCCTCAAACTTGCTGTGATCTTCCTGCCTCAGTGTCCCAAGTACTGAGATGATATGCGTGAATCACCACATCCAGCTTAGCACATCCTCTTACCATGGCTCTGGCCTCCTCACGAATGGACAGGACAGAAAGGATGCTGTACAGGGCTCCATTCACATATGGCTGTATCTTTAAGGGGAGAAAGAGAACAGTCATTTGCAAGTTTTCAAATACTACACAACTCAATTATCAGAAGCCAGACTTAAGAACAGTCTGGCTAAGGGGAGAGTTGGTGTCCCTGCCTCCAGGACCCGGAATGCGTTTCACAAGAGACACCTCCATCTGTTTGTGACAGCTGCAACTAAGCCCAAGTCCAAATCCCCCCCCCCCCCCCCCCCCCCCCCCCCACCATCCTCCTGCTGCATGTCACCGCTTAACTGATGTGACTTCTAGCATCTTGCGCACTAACATCAGAAACTCAGGAGTCATTGTGGAGTCTGCTACTTACGCCCTGTGTTGGCTCTCTGAGCGTTATGCCAAGAACCCTTGTTTTCACACATCTGCTGCTACCGGCCTTGCTCAGATGTCACTGCCATATCTAAGGATACCTTATTTCTGACCTAGACCCACTTCCAAAGCTTGCCCTGTGATCCAATTACCATATGTTTGAGCCTTCTTGCCTGTTCAATTTGATAAGAGCCTCTTTTCCATATCCAGAAAATATTAATGTGTAGACAAATATGTGCGTCTTGCTACTGATGGCTCGGGTCTCATCTTTTAAGACCAGGGCTATCTATCTAACACAGGATACAGAGGCGTAACCTTTGTCTGCTGCAGCCAGCACTCTTCCAGCTTTCAAGTTATACACAGGTGTGTGTGTGTGTGTGTGTGTGTGTGTGTGTGTGTGCTTTCTTTCTTTCTTTCAAGACAAACTTGCTTAAACTTGTTATGACAGAGTTGATGATGGCCTTGAGCTTCTCACTCTCCTGCCTCCACCTCCCAAGTCCTAGGCTACGGGCAGGAGACACCATGGCTGGTTGATGTGGCACTGGGGAATAAAAGGCAGGGCTTTGCGCATGTTAAGACATGAACTCTATTGCTCTTAAGCAAATATGCTGGCTGATGACATGAATGGACTCCTCTGGTCTAATCCATTTGTATTCCATTAAGCCACAGGAAGGTGTGATTTCTGTAGCATTCACCTGCCTGAGCTGAATACAATGAAGAGTCTCAGACAGCAACCAGGCCAGAACTGAAGTAGTGAAAAACTCACTGGCTTTGAAATGTAAAAGGCCCAGCATGGACTGTAAGGGCCATCTATGTCTACCTGCTGAAGATGGCAATGTCAGGCGGTGCAGCTGTGGGAATGTAGCTGTGTGGGAAATGAAGCAGACCAGAGCTGCTGCTTGGAATGGGAACAGGTGCTCAGCAACCTAGAGCAACTCTTGGCCCAAGGACCTGCCAATTGTGCCTGTTGAAAGATGCCTCAAGTGGCAGAGGCTTCAGCTGCAAGTGCAAAGGGGATGCCACTGTCCCAACACTCTGAAGGCTGAGGCAAGAGAATGGCAAGTGTGAGGCCAGCCTGGGCTACATAGAGGACTACTGTGAGATGTCATGATTTCTGCAAAGACATTTATAAAGGCAAGTGAGAGATGAATCACCTGTACCTGTTAGTTTTTGTTAATTTGTGATCCTATTTTAAAATGGCTAGAAAACTTAGAAAATAACACCAGCTGTGAAGGTAATGGGGTCACTCTGGAGGGCAACCTGAGCCCTGCATGTGCTGTGAGCTGGCAGCCATGAGAGCCACATACTCCATGGAAGCTCAGTGTAGGGCTCCATGGGACAAGTGTGGTGCTGTCACAGAGGACAACTGTGGCTGTGCAGTTGGAAGCCATCTAAGGCCTGCTCATGAGGAATAAGAAATGTGCCAGGGCACAGGCCAAGCCAGGGAGTACTGCAGTAGTGAGGGTTAGAACAAGAGACCCATGATGCAACAGAGAAAGGTCCCCAAATGCCAGGGGACAATCATCAACTGATGAGTTCTAGGCTTTTCTTTTAGAAGATATAAAATCAGTATCTTTTACGCAAACCAAGTTCACACAAACATAGCACCAGAACTACTTTAAAGACACACATGTCCACAGACAGACATTAAACAGTAGAAGGGACAAGGGGTAAGATTCCAGTCACCATAGGTGACACCAGAAAGTGATGTGGGACAAGGCCCTGGCTAGGTTAGTGGGGGCAGGGCACCAGAAAGTGAGGCATGAAATGTTAGAAACTATGCAAGATGTAAAGTCACTTACAAAAATGGCCAGAGGAGGGCCTGGGAGATAGCTCAGTGGACAAGATGCTTGCCATGCAGGCAGAATGCCCTGAGTTTGGATCATACTTCCCATGTAGAAGCTGGGCAGGTATGGTGGTGCCTATCATCCCAGCACTTGAGAGGCAGAGATTGGGGATCCTCAGGGCTGCCAGACTAGCAGAACAGGAGAGCTCAGGGCTCCAAGCTCTCATGGATCTTGCCTTAGTAAATAAAGTGGAGGGTGATCAAGGAAGACACCCAACATCAAAATCAGGGCTTTATGGACACCCACACACACCTGCACTCACACACATGTAAACTCACCCATGCATGTAGAAGACCCTCAAATCCAGGAAGAAATACTTGTTAAATACAGCAAGTGTTCAAAGCCAGCCCCTTGCTTGTGAGGTCACAAGCACCCAGGTCACCATTACAGTTCCCCAATTCACCCCAAGACCAGAAGTCTGAGTACCTCATGGTTTTCATGGCCAAGGAGATCCGAAAGAACTTTCAGCACAAGACCTGCCACCTTAGCACACATGTTCTTTCCTGTGGGAAGCAAGCAAAATGCATGTCAGACAGGTGAGCTGTGTGACCTTGAGCTAGTCACTTAGTCACTCTGAGCCTCAGTTCTCTCCTTTTTAAAATGAATTCCTATGCCGGGGGTTTGCTGGTGCGTGTTTATAATCTAGGGAGGCAGAGGAAGAAGGGTCTCTGTGAGCTCAAGGCTAAAGCTCTAGGACAGCCAGGGATACATAGAAAGACCTGGTCTCAAGGAAACAAACTAAAATAGATTATTAGCATCTGCTCCAAAGGGAGATGCAGAATTAAAGTCAGCCCAAGAACATGGTAGTGGGAAAGACGACAGTCAGAGCATGATGTGCTACATGGGCATCTGCATCAGCAAAGTCACCAGACTGCGTGCAAGCTGAAGACAGCGAAGCTGGCTGGGGTCTGACTAGCATGTTGAGAGCTGGAGCTTCCATACAGACTGTTCCTGGAGCAGGAGACTGAGCAACAGTGAGCAGCACACTCATGGCTCTGAGCATGAAGCCCTGAAGGTGGGGAACAGCTGGCAAGCAGCTGAGCCTGCAGGCTTCTCACTCACTTTTCTCACAGACCCCAGGGGATGAAGGCAGCCCAGCTGGACCAGGCATATCTTCGAAGTAATCTCATATGGCAGGTGACAGAGTGTCTGAGAGGGCTGATGTGTATACAGAGCTCAAAGGCCTGTCTCCATTCAGTAGGTGTGTTCTTTGGTTTGCTTTAGGGAGGGGGTTATTCTGTTCTTGAGTTTTTTGGTTTGCTTTAGGGAGGGTTATTCTGTTCTTGAGTTCTTTGGTTTGCTTTACGGAGGTTTATTCTGTTCTTGAGACAGGGTCAGCCCAGGTCAGCCTCTAACTTGCAGAATAGCCAAGGATGCCTTGAACTTCCAATCTTCCTGTCTCTACCTTCTGAGTGCTGGGATTATAGGCCTGCACCATCATGCCTAGTCTATGCGGTGCTGGAGATCAGACCAGGGCTTTATGCATGCCAGGCAAGTATTCTACCAACTGGGCTACATTTCCAATAGGTGAGAAGCAGTTTTCGGGGCCCATGTGAACCTCCATCACCAGGAGATGGAAAATAATGAGCAGGCAGCATGATTTAACGTCACTGCTCCCACCACAGACTTAATCCCAGTTAATGTCAGGAGCACACCTCTCTGTCTTCTGTGGTAGGAGTTTATTAAAACTAATTGTGAGAATGTTTTTGTTTAATCCCAGCTGTGAGGCTGCTTAAGACACAGACGTAAAGTATTAATGGTCTCCTGAACTAGCAGGGACATGGCTTAACCAGCTGAGCAAGTTTAACTCTGAGGACTTGGGAAAAGGAAAAAAAGCCAGAGCCCAAGGAGAAGGGGGCTCTACAAAGGAGGGAAAAAAACCCCAGAGGAGAAGGGGGCTACAAAGAGAAAAGAGAGAAGAAGCTCACAAAGAAGTAAGCTCCATGAAGAAGTAAAAGAGAATGGGCTTTACAAAGAAGAGTAAAGAGGCTCTATAAAGAAGTAAGAGAAAAGGCTCTACAGAGAAGTAGGAGAAAGTTCTACAGAGAAAGGGCTACAAGGTAGAAGCAGTTGCTACTTTCCCAATTGCTGGTGCTCCCTCAAACTGCTGCTTGTTCTTCCTGCTGCTGTCTCCTGGTTTGCTGGACTTCTAATGAGACTGATATTACCCACAAAGAATCCAATGACCCTAATCAGCAGGAAGTAGCTCCAAGAGACCTACGTCCCTTCTCCCTCTAATCTTCTTTCTCTCCCACCTAGGGCTGGGGGTTGAAGGGAATGAGGGGGGAAGGGAGGTAGAGGTATTGAACACAATAAATTAAGTACAGTAAAATAAAGCAGAATGGATATATTGGATAATTAAAAAGCTTTGTCTACAGTCTTCAGTGGCAGGGATGATAACTTTTCCTATGTTTAAAAAATACAACAAAGATGAAAGGAAATATGAATGGATTACTTTCCTCTTCAGAAGGGTACTTTGTGCATACGAAACTGCATATATATTCTTTCCAAGGTTAACGTGGTATCTTGGCTTTAAGGGCTCACTATCTTCATAGCTGGCTAGAGATGTTTACTCACCCCGTCCTAAATTTTCCATGAGGGAGACAGAAAGCAAGCCCTACTGAGCTCACTGGGAATGCAGATTTGTGGGCAGTTCTCTGCCCATCCATCCTCCATACCAGGACATGTGTATGTGGGCGTACATGGAGGACTGGGGGGGTCTAACACCTGCACTGCGGAGGCAGAGGTTCATGAGCAAGGCCACAGAGTACTCCAGGGTGTAGTCAGACAGGCAGTCGGGGTCCTTCAGAAGGTCGATCAGCCAGAAGATGAGGCCATCTCGAATCATTGCTGTCTGTAGTGGGCGCCTAAGAGGAAATATTATTATATCAATTAACTGGCTAGGAACTTTCCATGGAAGAGTGTTCCATGGTGCAAATGGGGATCAAACAGAGCTATGAAAGACAGACTCTGGGGACTATCCTGTCATCAAGCACATTCAACTGGGACAACAAAGGAAAAGAATCTTTTCCTTTTAAGGACACAATAGTTTAAAGACTGAGCAGGAAGAAGGTATCCCACTTTCAAAGTCTCCTTTTCAATTACTAAAATTAGCAGACTGCTACTTAAAATATATAAATGTTATTAACAGCTTCTATTGACCTGACCCAGGCAACAGGCTATAGAAATACTACTTAAAAAAAAATCAATACTTTAAAAAAATCCTTGTCTTACAGGATTCCATGTACTGGACATGCACAGACAGGTAGAGGTACCAATGGGATATATGGGTGCCTGTCTAAAGCTGGGGATGGTATGAAGAGTGACAGCAATTAATGTGAGACTTTTTTTTCTGTAGTGATAGAAATGTTCTAACGTTAGGACTGGAGAAATGGCTCAGTGGGTAGGGGCACCTGCAGCCAAGCTTGACAACCTGAGTTTGATCCCTGTGACCCATACGATAGGAGAGAATCGATCCCAACAAAACATCCTCTGACTTCCACAATACACACATATAAATAAATAAATGAGAAATACGTTCTACAGTTAGTTTGTGATGGCTCCAGAACTCTGCAAATCTTTGAAAAACAAGTTTGACCATTTACAGTGGTTGACTTTTGGGGCTGGAGAGATGGGTTAGCAGTTAACAGCATTGTTGCTTTGGCAGTATATCGTGGCTCAGAACCATAAGTAACCCCTGTTCTAAGGGATCAGATGCCCTCTTCTGACCAGCCACATACATGTTGCACACACATATACACAGGAAAAATATTCATATGCATAAAAATGATTTTATTTTGGACACAAGGTTCCATTCTGTAGCCTTGGCTGGCTGGGACTCACTATGTAGACTATGATGGCTTCAAACTCATAGAGATCCACCTGCCTCTGCCTCCCATTTGCTGAGATTAAAGGTGTGTGCTACAATGCCCAGCTAAGCTGTTGTTTGTAAAAAGTTCTAAGAAGACACTAGATCTGATTCAAAAAGAACACGAAGTGCTGGAGAGAGTGGTTATGAGCACCTGCTGCTCTTCCAGAGGACCTGGGTTCAGTTCCCAGCAACTAGATGGTAGCTCACAGTCATCTGTAACTCCAGTTCCAGGGATACAATACCCTCTCTGCCCTCAGAGGTCACAAGACATGGACATGGTGCACATACATACATGCAGGCAAAACACTCATACATCTAACATAAACCTAAAAGGCCCATGACTTTTAAGTTCTAATGTAGCAGCTGGGCAGTGGTGGTGCATGCCTTTAATTCCAGCACTCAGGAGGCAGAGGCAGGCAGATCTCTGTGAGTTCTAGGCCAGCCTTGTCTACAAAGAGAGGTCCAGGACAGCCAGGAACGTTACACAGAGAAACACTGTCTCAAAAACCAAAAAAAAAAAAGAAAAAAAAAAAAAAGAAAGAAAGTTCCAATGTAGTATTTCCAACTCATGTCAGGTCTAGGCCAAGACTCTGTGTGGTGGGCTTCTGGGTGGGAGCCCAGACTCCCAAAGAGCTACGGGCTACCCTATGTGTAATGGGAAGCAATTTTACTATGTATGTTTACCCCTAAGTGTGGTAAGAATTTTGTTTGTTTTTAAAAAACCTGTTGGAGGAAGGTCTAATATATTGGTTCTGAGAGGCTGATTTCAATGCTGAGATCTGGTTACTACTCCTTCTGAGCCATTCTCTGATTGGTTAATGAAAGTCACCGACGGCCAATTAGCTGGGCAGAAAGAGTACAGGAAGGTGGGACTTCCTGGTGCTGAGAAAGGAATCCTGGGTATTAATTACACAGAGAAGTTCTTTTTCTGCCAGGAGACATGAAGTGGAGAGTCGTGTCTGAGAGCTCTGCAAGGTATAGCAGGCCACATGGCTGTTTGGGATTAGGTGGTCTGGGTTAATTTAGATTAGCTAGTTGAGAGTCTGCCCAGCTAAGGGCTAAGCTATATTAAAATCCTGACCCCAGGACAGGTCAGGCTGCCAGTTAAAGCAAACCAGGCCTGCCGGCCTCCCACCAACCCAACGGGTGCTCCATCGGGCTAATATTACAGTTTATACTTATTAATAAATACAACTGATAACAAAGTTTCAGTTTAAAAACCAGTTATGAGAATGTTTTTGTTTAATCCCAGGTGTGAGGATGCTTCAGTTAAGACTATGAGTGCAAACTATTAACTGCCTTGTGAGTTAGCAGGGGCTTGGGTTAGCCAGCCGCAGCATGTGGGCTCTGAGAACTTGAGAATAATAAAACAAGCCACTGTGCTACAGCTAAGCCAAGGGCCTCACTGGCACTAATGACCTGATACTAGCCATGAGAAGGCAGTGCTGCACTCACTGTAGTGTCTTCCTCCATCCATGCAGCCTTAGATCAGAGAGAAGTTTCCAGCTCTAGCATGGAAAGCCATCTAACCTCTCCTGAGTGTTAGCAGAAAGATACTGTTTGCATCCTAGGACGTTATGAGAACTATGTAGGAAGTAAGTGGTGGTTCAACAACACCACACGCACACACACACACCAGCCTGAGCTCACAGGCAGAGACCCACCAATGGCATGATCCTCACCTGAGGCTGAACTTCTGCAAGGCCCCGAGGACATTCTCCCGAGTGATGACATCCTTGTCTTCCTCCTTCAGCCTTCCCTCCAGCATCCGTAGCACTTTTGTGTTCTGGGCTAGGTAGAGGCGACCTAATAATGTGCCAGATGAGAATGGGAAGGAGGTAAAGAATTAATCTGGTGTGCAGCAAGGCCACTTTCTAGTAAAGATCTGTGTAAGTTACTCTACAAGAACTTATTCAAGTGTATTTTTTTCTAAGCCAGGTGTGGTGGTACATGCCTGTAATTTCAGTACTAGGGCTCCAAGGCAGAAGTTGCAAGCTTGTGGCCAGCCTAGTACACACATAGCATAGCGGTAACCTGTCTCTGAGCAGTTTATTCAATAATCTAACCAACAGAAATCTTTTCTTTCCGTAAGCTGAACATAGGCCAGTCTGTGACATCCTAAGCCTGAAGGACCTACAAAGACAAAAGAGGGGTGGAGCTATGCCATGAGCCCCTTGGCCTTCACAAGACAGGTAGCCAAGAATGGCTTCTGCCACACTCCCTTGGTACTTGTAGACATGCTCAGGGCCTGATGGAGGTGGAGGCCCTATCTGGGACACCTTAATAAATATAAAGTCACCACTAACCTTTTCTAGAGGTCTGCATTGATAGATATTAATTTTTAAACAGGATTACTAAATGAATGGTTCTCAGTAGACTTATAATTCCAAGTGAATGGAATAATGAATTAATATACTTGAGTATCATGTATTCAGAACCTGGAAACTTTTTATTCACATTAAAAATACCTCAAATGGGGCTGGGTGTGGTGGCATATAATCCTAGCACTCGGGAGGCAGAGGCAGGTGGATTTCTGTGAGTTCCAGGACAGCCTGGTCTACAGAGAAAGTTCTAGGACAGCCAAGGCTCTGCAGAGAAACCTTGTCTTGAAACAAACAAAACCAAAAAAACCAAAACCAACAACTGTAGAATGAATTAATTAAATTATTTACTACTATTTACATTAGGCATCATTTGTAGAAATAATTAATTAAATTATTTGCCTGTATTTATATTATAGTTAATTGGTCAGTGGTATTAATTCTTAACCCACCATTATAAATGAATACATACAGACACCTCATGGATTTTTTTTTTTTTTTTTGGTTTTTCGAGACAGGGTTTCTCTGTGTAGCCCTGGCTGTCCTGGACTCAATTTGTAGACCAGGCTGGCTTCAAACTCGCAAAGATCCACCTGCCTCTGCCTCCCAAGTGCTGGGATTAAAGGCGTGCGCCACCACTGCCCGGCCACCTCATGGATTTTAACAAGCCTTGGCCTGAATTGAGCAATCTTGGCCCATCTAAGCTAGCTCTTAATTCTGTTCCCCAACTATGACCCCATATATACATACGTCCCCTTGGCTGATATTCTCCATGCTATGCCGATGTTCCAGGCCACGTGGAATGAGGTTCTTTTCTCTAACCCATGGCGTGTGCCCTCCATCCTGTTCCTCTGGTTTCTTCTCCTTCTTCTGGAGGCTTCTTCTACCCATCAACCTCTCTGCTTCAGAAGTCTGAGCACCTTAGTCCCGCCTACCTTTGTCTTTGCCCAATCTCAGGTCTCAGCATTTATTTAACCAATCAGAGACAATGGTTAACAAGAAAGGTAGCACAGCTTCTCTTGGTGTACAGCAAGCAGGCTTCTGGGAGCAGGTTAATTAACATTTAGAATGCATAACATCGCCTCATCAATTCCACATGGCCTAGAACATGGGCATAGCATGGAGAATAACAGCCAAGGGGACGTATGTATATATGGGGTCATAGTTGGGGAATAGAATTAAGAGCTAGTTTAGATGAGCCAAGATTGCTTAATTCAGGCCAAGTCTTGTTAAAATCCATCAGGTGTCCTCATTTATAATGGCAGGTTAAGGATTAACACCTCTGATCAATTAAATATAAATACTAGTAAATAATTTAATTAATTTACTTCTACAAACAACAACAAAAAGACCCTCAAACAAATAAGAATGTAAAGAAATCCTCTTGGGTGTGTATGAGATGTACATTTGTGAATGTGGGAGTGTGTAGGTCATAGAACAATTTTTGGATGTCAGTTCTTTCCTCCCACCTTATTTTGAAGCAGTGTCTCTCTTATTGTTATGCCTTGGTGCTGTCTCTCAAACAATTCTGTCTCAGCCTCTCATCTCACCCTAGGAATGCTGAGACCCACATCTGACATGTTAGTTGGTTCCAGGGATCAAGTACAAGTCATTAGGTGCACACAAGAGCTTTTACTAGCTGAGCCGCTTCACCTTCCCTGATAATGGATGGCCCTTTGTAAAACTGCCTTTAAATCAGCTACCCTGTGTTTGAAGACTTCAAATCCTTTAAAGACCATAGGAAATGCTACAGTGCTTGCTAGAAAATGCTTTATTTGTTTCACCAAACTTATTTTGGCAAGTAGAAATTACAGAAAAGGTATTACCTATTATACAGTTAAAAAATTAAATAAGATTTTTTAAATCTTATGTATTATAAAATAAACTATAAAGGCAAGAAATTTTGCTCTGAGAGAAACTCAGCCATAAAACTAATTTTCACAAGATACGTTAGAAGAACAAAGATAAAGACTTATAGTATTTTAAGCAACACAGGGAAATACTCATTTTACAGGGATGCCAGGTTGTTTTGCCAGGGCTGCTCTGCTTGGAGGAAAACTGTCTTCTCACCTTCAGCTAGGGATGCCAAGGCATTGATGAGCCTGGCCATGTACTGTCGCACAGCCTCGCTCTTGGAGTGCAGCAGCTGCAGCACGCTCCTCTGCAGGAAGCAACCATGGAGAAACAGACAGAGGTCAGGAGGTGGCAAAGATGCCCCTCTGCCTGGTTAGACTAGAGGGAAACAGGCCAGATGAGAGAAACACACATTTAATTCAGCCCTCTCCAAACATGACAGGACATAGTAAATGAGACTTGTTGTTGTTGTTCAACTATAATTTATTTTCATTATTTAAATTGAGACAGAAAAATCCAGTGTGTTTCTTAAGCTCATTTTTACTTTAGAATGCAGTAGGACTTGCTGCAGGAAGCCATCATTCCACCCAAATGAAGCAAACCTCTCAACTTTTACAGTAGATCATAGCAACACTTTGTTTCTCATTTCTATAACTACACTTGCTAAAAAAAAAAAAAAGCTTGATATTTCATTTTTCTTCCCCTTACACCAACTAAAAGAATGTTAGAAAAGCCCTTTGAAGGTGACTGTTCAGCTAGCGTCTGTGCTTTCTGCCCTCCGTTTTGTATTGCTCCCTGCAGTGTAGACAGGATGGCTGAAGCTCTCACATCAATCTGACAAATAAGAGTGCACTAAAGATTAAAATCAGATGGGAGAAAGATGTGGGTTGATACTTCTTAAGCTGTAATTATGTGCTTTTTCTTTTCTTTTAAAAAAAAAAATTCCCCCTCCCTCCTCTCCATCTGTTACGTTTTTGTTTTTTTTTAAAGACACAAATTCTGAAGAATTGATTAAACACCATGAGAAATACAAGAGGATGTGGACCCTGAGGTCAATTACAAGACAGTCCAGGGCAAAGACAAATCTTGTGAGTTCCACCACTTAACACTGGGAGTCCATACTCTTGTTGGGTTTACCAACAGAGCCATCTCTCCAGCCCCAACTTTGCCTGTTTTTTTTCCCCCCCTTCAAGACAAGGTTTCTCTGTGTAGCCCTGGCTGTCCTGGACTCACTCTGTAGATCAGGCTGTCCTCAAACTCAGAGATTAACCTGCCTCTACCTCCCATACACAGGAGGTTGTAAAGGCAGGAAGATCAGAAGTTCAAGGTCATCTTCAGCTACACAGTAAATTTGAAACCAGCTTAGACAATGTGAGACCCTAACACAAACACCACCACCAAAACAAAACAATGAAACAAATAACAGAAAGGACTTGAAGGAATTACATTCCTCAGTGGCTACAGAGATTGTAGCACTTTGATGAAAAACCATTATTGCAACACTGACTGGGAACTCTGAAAATGGAGCACAATTCAAGTGGCAGGAGGGAAGAGGGGACAAAGAAAACTAACAGAAAAAAGCTGCACGGAGCATCAGGCCATCTGGCTTGTTTGGGAATCTTCTCCAGACTAAAGAGCAGGTCAAGAAGCAAACACAGACCTTAGCAGCTGATTAGCAAATGCCATGCAAGTTCAGCGCACTGACATGTCAGAGAAACCAAAACCTCTAAGCATCTGCTATGGTGCCTCCTTACCACAGATGGCTCGCTGCACCTTACCAACCTGGTTGTGGCTGTGGCAATCCAAGAGGTCATTGCTGATATAGGCTTGCAGGACTGTCTCCCTCTGCTCTCCAGGATGGGATGTGGTCAAGCGCTGCAAAGAAACACAAAAGCAACAAACTTCTACAGAGGAAGAGCTAGGCCCTGAAAGGTGAGCAGATGGTTAACCAACAGGGCACAAGTGTGCATATATGTGCATGCATGTGTGTATCTGGATGTATGGAGTATAATCTATCTTAGAGAGTGGGGCCCAGTAGAAGGCTCTCAATGACCCTATCCTATAGAGAAGGAAGAGTGTTGGGATAGTGTTTAGCATTCTAAATGTTAATTGGTCCTGTTTGCTGTCTGTTACTTACCTTGACTCTGATTGGTTAAATAAAATGCCAAGGCCTGAGATTGGACAAAGACAAAGGTGGGACTTCCTCACAGGAAACCTGTGCTTTAGACAGAGGATTCATATATTCCAGCCAAGAGCAGCAGGAAGAAGAAGACACACGCCATGGAAGAAGACACATGCCATGGGTTAGAAAACAGAACCTCATTCCACATGGCCAGGAACATCGGCATATTGTGGAGAATGGCAGTCCAAGGGGACGTATGTATATATGGGGTCATATTTGGGAAATAGAATTATGAGCTAGCTTAGTTGGTCCAAGACTGCTCCATCCAGGCCTAGGCTTGTAAAATCCATCCTGTGTCTCTGTGTGCTCATTTATAATGTTTGGGTGAGAATTAACAACCGCCAAACCAATTAACAATAATATAAATACTGGTTAAACAATTTAATTAGTCATATTTTTTTACAGAAGAGTAATGGAGGTGGGGAGGCAGAGGGGAGAGAGGTTGGCTAGCTGGCCGGAATTTGGGAAGACATTAAATCTGTTAAGTTGTCATATAAATGTGTGTAATACCCACAGGGGAAGAAGTTCTGGTGGGAAGCATGTGTGTGATGTGCAGGGGAGTGTGTGGGTCTG
>CAJQZJ010013540.1:9100475-9115632 GCA_907164525.1 Lophiomys imhausi | reverse complement strand
GTATGTATGTATGTATGTATGTATGTATGTATGTATGTATGTATGTAAGTATGTATGTATGTACCAACAGAGCCACATCCCCATCGTCATGGCCTCACTGGCTTACTAATCATCTCACTGTTTGCCAAATACCAGTCGAACACACAGCAAACAGTCAGATGTCTTTTGGCACTAACTGAATGACTCAAGGCGTGATGTTCCCTCCATGAGACACAGGTGGTGCCCACCTAGAAAGGCCAGTGAGAACACCACTGTGGGTGGGACCCCAGTGAGGGCAGAACAAGTCAGCACTGTCCTTTCCGCCTGTCTCTGCCAAGCCCCTCCCTCTGCTGGGGATTCTGAGTGAAGAACACTGGTTGCAGTGTGACAACTCAAGGCTGGCCTCCACACTGACATCTGGTATTGGCCCTCTCACAATATGGGGACTTCAAAGAAGCTCTACTTCTTTCCCTCATATAGGCTTTGTTTTGTTTTGAGACAGGGTCTCATGTAGCCCAGGCTGGCTTCAAAGTCACTACTTAACCGAGAATGACCATGAGTTTCTGGTTGTCCTGAATCCTGGGACTGTAGGTGTGAGCCATGGCCCCTGGTTTGTGCAGTGCTGGGGACTAAGCCGAAGGCTTCCCTCCTGCTAGGCACTCTACCACATCACAGCCCCAGAAGAGCTGGTAATCACACAAACACCAAGATGGCTGTCCGCAACTTCTGTTGAGCGACGTCGCTATGCATTGGATCTCTAAGGTGTCCGCTGTAGGCTCTCAGGCCAGTTATGACCACAGCTACCACTGCCTGGATTAGAGTAAATGCTCAACAGCAGTAGGCACTGCTGTGTGTGTAGTACATGCAGAACCCAACAGCTGGCAGGTAACAGCCACAAGAGAAAAAGAAAGATACCACAAAAATAGACCACCCCAGAACAAATTCCTCTACTGAAGCCAACAGTGAGTTCTTTTTTTTTTTTGTTTGTTTTTTGAGACAGTTTCTCTGTGTAGCACTGGCTATCCTACAGCTTGCTCTGTAGACCAGGCTGGCCATGAACTCAGAGATTCACCTGTCTCTGCCTCCTGAGTGCTGGGACTAAAGGCATACACTGCCATCACCCAGCTGTAGCTGGGGATTCTTAACACTGAAAGAAGAAGCCCCAGAAAAAAAAAATCCCCTTTTTATGAAGGATTGACTCAGTCCAAGAGGGTACTATTTGATTTCCAGGACTCTATGCCAAGACAGGAAAAGGACAGTCATAGCTGGGAAGGGAACAACACACGATGGACCAACAGGACACGGATGGACATGACCCACTACAGGATGGTACACACACTACAGGGACGGACACACACTCTGAAGGCAGACAGTGTTCCCAACCTCCCTGAACAGTCAGCCGGTCCATCTGAGGAAGCCCTGGAGGAATGCTGGGTAGGAAGCCTCTTGCGGAGCATGTAGAGGACACATCGAGGCTTCAACTACTGAACTGGGTCAGCAAAAGCTCCAGGGATTCTTAGATGTGGAGACAAAGGTGTACAAAGGTCAAGGTGAAAATGTAACACCTTCCATCTGTCCTCAGTCACAGGAAGCCCTGAAGCTCAGCCTTTCCAGCACCTGCTGCCTGAGGCCAGGTACACAAGAGGTGAGAACCAGCTGTAGGTCTAGGACATCTGGTGATAACCGGAGGACCTGTGGTGTTAGTCTGTCAGGGTATGTCTGTAGATCTCAGTGCAGGTGTGACATCAAGGAAGGTGCTCCTAGGGGCAGTTAAGGAGGGAGAGTGGCCCTCTACCAAGGGCCTTGCCCAACAGTATGCCAGGCAGCATGCTTCCTAAATCAAAGTTTGTTTGTTCTGGGCCAGATTTAGTCTCAAACACATTTTTTTTTTTGGGTGAAAAAAGAAAATGGGAGCACAAGAAAGGCTGGAAGGGACAGGTGCTTGGTTCAGCAGGAACAGAAGCGGGGTGGCAGCTGGACACTTCAGCAGCTTGTACCTAGAAGATAAAGATGAGGCTGCTGAACCCCTTTAGCCAGGCCTGTTTCTGCCATGCCTCGGCTGTGCATAAGTCACATGAACAAGGATTGTGGGACCCTCCTGACAAAACTTCCAGAGTCTCAGATCACAGTGGGTCACACAAGGCCTAGCCTGCACCTGGGGGAAGAGCCCCAGGGGACTGTTTACCAGAAGAGGGTGTTTCTAGGAAGAGAATCCTTACCCTGAAGTAAGGACAGTCATTGAGCAAGGGCGTAATGTGACCCGCTGCCTCTAAGACACCTGAATCCCTCCTAGATACAAAGACATGAGCAAATAGACATACCAAGAAAGCGACCAGCATGACGCAGAGAGGCAGCCCTGGCTCAAAGCCAGGAGAGAACTAGGGACAGCCTCAGTAACACTGAGCAACTAGCATAGCAGAGAGAGGGGCTGCTGTGCCAGCTCTTGATGGCTGGTGCGCATGAGTGAAGTGGAGGGCCAAGCCCTGAGCGACTGACTTCCAGGAGTCTCATTCTCCACAACAGGAAACAGGGCAGAGTGGATAGTGGATTCACAAAATGAGTCTGGAAGTCTGTGTCTGGAGCTAGGGAAAGGTCATGGTTCTAACATGAAGTAAAGGTATAAACTGCCATGGATTTGGGGTGGGGAGTACAGGACACACATCTGTGTGTGAGCCAACATCAAGTCGAAGGGATCTCAGCTGGTGACTCTCACCACACCAAGCCTCAAGTGTAGTGGCCCAGTGGCCAACTGTAGACATCCTGCAAAGTCCTAGGGAAGTCACCAGGAGATAAGGAGGACTAAAGACACTGAGCCTCAGACAGAGCAAGGATCATGCAACAGGGAGAAGGGCCACATCTGGCCCCGTTCCTCAAAAAATATACAGGATATCTGAAAAGAGGGACAACCACCACAGCCTTTGTAGCATTGTACTGATCCAAGGAAAAAGCACCTGCGGCTCCCCTCCAAGGTTCCTATTCCCTAGGTCTTCTGTGAATTTATTGCTATCAAGGAGTAACTCATATGTCCCATATGCCCTTACCTGGAGACCTGGGGAAAGAGAGGGTTAGTTCCCAGTTGTGCTGTTTGTTCAAACAAGGAATCACTTAAGTGACAGTTCATTACATGCCCTGGAGAGCCACTGCTGGGCCTGGGACTCACTTAAGTGACAGCTCATTACACGTCCTGGAGAGCCACTGCTGGGCCTGGGACTCCGGGGGATATGGCTTTCACTTCAGCTTGAGAGCCAGCCTAGGCTCTTGGTCATGGTCAGTCGCCTTCTTACCCCGTCCTATCAAGGCAGATCCTCGGCATGCAGTGGGAAGGACCACCCTCATCTGCCCTCATGTGCTTCTACCCTTATGTATCTGGAGGATAGTGGCAGAGAAGGGAAGGGTGGGTCATGTACTTTCACAGCCACAGGCTGGTCATCTCCACCGCAGAGAGCAATGGCTGAATGTACTACTACACTGTCCTCAAATTAAAACTTTACAAGGTGACAGACACCTTTTATCCCAGCACCCAGGAGGCAGAACTTTGTGAGTTCAAGACCATCCTGGTCTACACAGTGAGCTCCAGGATAACCAGGGCTATGTCGAGAGTCCCTGTTTCAAAAATCTAAACATCGCCAACACCTCTACAAGGCACAGGAACTAAAAGCATGCTAACAAGGACAGAGAATGCTCTCAAAATATAGTTAGACTGGTCAAGGTGGTGCATGCATGGAATCCCAGGACTAGGAAGGGCTGAAGCAGCATTGTGAGTTTGAGGCTAGGTTGAGATCAAAACAATAAAATACACAGAAGTAATATGAAACTAAGAATGAGTTGTAGAACAGGATGGGCATACACATTTTTAAAGGTCTGGAATTTTTTTTCATATCCCTGGCTGTCCTGGGCTCAGGGAGAACTCTGACTTAGTTTCACTAGGCAGCCAATAACACAATCTGATTCCTATCTATCCCAAAGCAAAGGTGAAGGAAACTAGTGTTAGGTCAGCCACATGGGGACAGGACATGGAAGATTCAATGTTACAGGACATCCAGGAGAAACCTCTACCTCAAAACATCAGGATCTCACCAGTGCCAATCCTGGGAACAACTGGATCTACCTGCCAGCTCAGACAAGGCAGTATTTTGGACACAGTGGCTGGGGCATGAACAGACAAGGGAAGGAGAGCCTCTCTCCTATCCTGGGGTCTGTGAGGCCTTCCTTCTGCCAGTGTGGCTCTTCTTTTTTCTGGGTAGAGGGATGACTCACTGGGTTTATGTGACAGGGCACACCTGGCTGTGTACCACCTGCTCACCCATTCCTGCCAAAGAAAGTAAGGCTACCTCTGCTCAACTATGCTGCCCTCGAGTGCTCTGTGATAAGGCCAGCTCTTCCTCATCTATGCTGCCTCCGTGTGGCTGCTCTGTGGTAAGGCCAGCTCTTGCTCATCTATCCTGCCCCCATCTGGCGATTCTGTTTTAAGAGCAGCAGTCCAGGTTTGGCAGGCTGTCCAGAACAGATGTGACTCCCAGACTCAGAGCAGGGAACCTATCTTTCCACAAATGAAGCCCATGCCCTCCAACAGGAGCTTTGTCAGTGTTGATGGTGATCTTTACAAGCCCTCTGACCAGTTCTTCTGTCTTGTTTTCCAGTTCAGAAGGTGTGTGTGTGTGTGCGTGTGTGCGTGTGTGTGTGTGTGTGTGTGTGTGTGTGTGTGTGTGTGTGTGTGTGAAGAAGTCTATATTTGAAACCAGTGCAGTGAATTTTACAAACAGCAGCAGGTTTCAGGTGGCTGGCCAGTTACCTGGCTTGAAGTCCTTTATCCTGCAGGCCTCACAGGAAGGTGCATCCTAAAACCTAGATAGCCACCATGTACTTCACGTCTTAAAATCCAGCCAGCTCCTAAGATTTCTGCCTGCTAACTCTCCTGTGGTCATATCCATAGGCTTAACAGCCATTCTCCATCTGTCCCTTAGTGCAGAGTGGCCAGCATGGCCAGCAGCTCTGGGGAGCATACAAGTATAACTGATCTGCAACCTGGGATGGCATCGCTCCAACGGGACAGAGAGCAGCCAGTCCTACGCCTCAGTATTCAGAGAGTTCCTGGCAGCAGTCGTTTGTTTATCTAGGGTTTTTTTTTTTTTTTAATGGATTTGGGGGCTGGAGAGATGACTCAGAAGTTAAGAGTACTAACTGCTCTTCCAGAAGATCTGGATTTGAACAGCAACCACATGGCCGCTCACAACTGTCTATAACCCCAGTCCCAGGGGATCTGGCATCCTTTTCTAGTCTCTGTGGGTACTTCAGCCACATGGTACACAGAAATACATATAGGGAAAAGTCCATACACATAAAATAAAAACATATTAAATTTTAGCTGGGCATGGTGGTGCATGCCTTTAATTCTAGCACTTGGGAGGCAGAGGCAGGTGCATCTCTGTGAGTTCAAGGCCACATAGTGAGTTCCAGGACAACCAGGGCTATGTAAAGAGATCATTTCTCAAAAAACCCTAAAATGTTAAATTATTAAGAATAAATAAAAGTAAAAAATTGATTTAGCATGAACATGATATACAAACATACATTCAGGCAAAAATACATATAAAATAAAAAGTTTTGGTTTTTTTTCAAGACCATGTTTCTCTGTGCAGCCTTGGCTGTCCTGGAACTTGCTCTGTAGACCAGGCTTGTGGTATGAGTTTAACCAATTATGAAAATGTTTAATCTCAGGTGTGAGGCTGCTTAAGACACAGGTGTAAAGTATTAACTGTCTCGTGAGCCAGCAGGGGCGTGGCTTAGTCAGCTGAGCAAGTTTAACTCAGAGGACTTGAGAAAAGGAAAAAAAGTCAGAGCCCCAAGGAGAATATGGGGCTCTACAAAGAAGAGAAAGGGTTACAAAGAAGAAAGAGGTTGCTGCTCCCCTGGCTGCTGGCTCCCCCAAACTGCTGCTTGTTCTTCCTGCTGCCATCCCTTGGTTTGCTGGACTTCTACTGAGACTGGTATTTCCCCCAAAGAATCCAACAACCCTAATCAGCAGGAAGTAGCCTAAAGAGAACCACATTCCCTTTCACCTTTAACCTTCTTTCTCTCCTGCATAGTGTTGGGGGGTTGGGAGGAACGAGGGTTGGACAGGAGGCATAAGGAATTAAGTATAACAAAATAAATTAGTATATAATTAAGTATAGTAATAAAATAATAAAAGCTACTGTGCTACACAGGTTGGCCTCAGAGATCCTCTGTCTCCCAAGTGCTGGGATTAAAGGCATGTGCCACCACCACCTGGCAAGATAAATTCTTTAAAAAACAAATTTAACTTGCTTTTAAATAATAAAGTATGAATACTTGAAAAGATTCATTAATTTTAATTTTTAAGGGCACACAGAGAACTTAAAAGCACTTAAAAGTCTCCTTCAAGGATGTGTGTGTGTGAGTTCACAGGAGCCAATTTTTCCAGGTGATTCTTTTTTTTTGTCTGTTTGTTTTTTGAGAAAGGGTTTCTCTGTGTGGCAGCCCTGGCTGTCCTGAACTCGCTTTGTAGACCAGGATGACCTCGAACTCACAGAGATACACCTGCCTCTGCCTCCTGTGTGCTCACAGGAGCCAATTTTTAACTATGCTTCCTGGCCCATACAACAGCACACATCACAGTGTTTTGGACACACAGAATGTTACCTAATAAATTTTCCTAACTGTGCCCCCTGGCTGTAGCAGCAAGACAAGCCATGAAGCTGCGGTCTCCTCTTTGACATAGGCTGCTGGAAAGCTCAGGACAACCTGGAGCCAGAAGTTCAGAGGTTCAGTGACCTCTTACTGTTCTTTATCGTGGCTTTTGTTGGCTTGTTCTTATTTTTCTTTCACCTATAATCTATTTTTAGTCTCTATTTTTTTTTCATTTTTCATATTTATGTTTCTTTACCTTTCCATAACCTGCTTTAAACCTACTTGAGTATGAGGGAGGGTGTAATTTTTTTTTAAACACTATATGCAGCCTCTATTTAAGAAGATTTTAAGCCGGGCGGTCGTGGCGCACGCCTTTAATCTCAGCACTCGGGAGGCAGAGGCAGGCGGATCTCTGTGAGTTCGAGGCCAGCCTGGTCTACAAAGCAAGTCCAGGACAGCCAGAGCTACACACAGAGAAACCCTGTCTAGAAAAAAAAAAAGAAGATTTTAATGTAAGTGTGTGAATCTTATTTCAAAGTTGCAGTGACCCACAGGGTGTGAGGACTGTCAGGGACTCTGTCCAGAGTAGGCCTCTAAGCAGGCTCACGCACTAGGATGCAGGTGGGCTGAACTTTGAGGATGTCCTAGAAGAGACTGGTGGCTTTCCTGGTTTAAGAAGCCATGATTGCACACTGTGCATTCCAGATGTGCTGCCCTACGAAAAGCATCTCATTCCCCAAGAAACATTCACCTTGGGATGTAAAACCTGAGCCCAATCACAAGGCACCACCAAGCATACAAGGAGAGTAGCCTGATTTTCTAAAGGGGGACTGTAGTTTCCCCAGGTGTCACCACAATGAAAGTCAAAGACTCAGGAAAACGGTCCAGATCAAGGAGCTACAGAGTCCAGACAAGTTACACAACACTGACCCCAGGCTACTAAGGGGACGTGGCTATGAAGAGCAGCACTGGCTCCACCAACAAATCTGAATGGTCAGATTAGAGAAAATGACTTCCCAGGGTGGATAGTTGTGTGATTAGATAAGAGACTACCGATCTTCATCCTGTCTCTCTGGTCTGACTTTTGAGACATAGCCTTCCTATTCAGCCCACGACAGTCTCATTTTCCCCGTGGAGTCCAAGCTGATGTCAAACTGGCTATAATCCTTTCTGCTTCAGCCTCCTTAGTGCTAGGACAGTCTCTCTTCAGGCAAGAGGCTGATACAGCCAAGCTTAAGAAATACACACTTGGGGGCTGGAGAGATGGCTCAGCAGTTAAGAGCACTGTCTGCTCTTCCAGAGGTCATGAGTTCAATTCCCAGCAACCACATGGTGGCTCACAACCATCCATAATGAAATCTGGTGCCCTCTTGTGGCCTGCAGATATACCTGCAGACAGAACCCTGTATACATAATAAATAAATCTTTAAAAAAAAAAAAAGAAGCCGGGCGTGGTGGCGCACGCCTTTAATCCCAGCACTTGGGAGGCAGAGGCAGGCGGATCTCTGTGAGTTCGAGGCCAGCCTGGTCTACAAAGCAAGTCCAGGACAGCCAGGGCTGTTACACAGAGAAACCCTGTCTCGAAAAACCAAAAAACAAAACAAAACAAAAAAAAAAAAGAAATACACACTGGCTGGACCTATTGGCGCATGCCTTTGATCCCAGCACTCAGGAGCCAGAGGCAGGTGGATCACTATGAGTTCAAGGCCAGCCTGGTCTACAAAGTGAGTCCAGGACAGCCAGGACTACACAGTGAGACCCTGTTTTGAAAAACCAAAAAAGAAAAATACACAGTGGGGGCTGGAAAGATGACTCAGCAGTTAAGAGCACTTGCTGCTTTTCCAGAGGACCCGCGGTCTGTTCCTAGCACTCAAGAGCTTTGGGGATCCAATCTCTGTGGCCGGTATGCATTCATATGCACATAACCAAATGCAGACATGCTACACATAACTAAAAATAATAAAAATAAATACTTAAAAGAAAAGAAACACACATTGAAGTCAGGTGTGGTATCCCATGTCTGTAATCCCAGCACATGGGATGTAGAGACAGGAGCAGAGTTTAAGGGCAAGTTCAATGTCAGTCTGATCTACATGAGATCTTGTCTCAACAAAACAAGGCAAAGCAAAAATAAACATACACCCGCCTTATAAATATGTACAAATGTTTTTATAAAACCTACTGTGTTTGTATGTGTTCAAGTGTGTATGGAGACACTTATACTGAAACACACACAGATACATACAAAGGGAAGTCAAGGAAGGCAGCAATGTTCCTTGCTATTTTGGTGACTTTTCTATATTTTAAATAAAAGTTAAAAAGACAACAGTCTTACCTTAGTGCACTCAACCTCTCACCCCCAGTTCTCTTGTATGTGTGCCAGCATGTGTTAAGTATACATTTATGTATGTGCATGGACATGTAGAGGCCAGAGAACAAACTTGGTTGTTAACCTCTTTTTGAGACAAAGCCTCTCACTGTCCTGAAGCTCGTAAGAAGGCTAGCCTGCCTGGGCAGCAAGCCTCAAGGATCTGCCTACCTCTCTCTGTCTTCCCAGCACTAGGATGTCAGCCGTGTTCCAGGCTTTAGGGAGCAAATTCAGGTCCTCATGTTTGCATGCCAAGCACTTTGCTGAGCCATTGCCCCAGCCCACAAGAGTTCTTTTAAATACAAAGTAGGGCTTCTATTTGTTTCTCCTGGCTCCCAGGCCTCAATGCCCAAGAGCAGCACAGAGTATATCTCCTTGCTCACCCAAAGGGCTAACTCTCAGCTACACCCTTCCCCAAAACAGCTTTGTTTTCCTTCTGGGGGCTTTGAGACTGCCAAGACAAGTGCATCCTCTGAGGCATATTGAATGTCATTTTCTCATGGGCTTTCATTCTCTTCACTAAGTTCACTTTAAGTCTGGGGACAAGCCCAGGACACACTGTCTCTCATGGCACCTCACCGTTCCAGGCCTTGTGAAGTCCATGCTGTGTGCCAGGCTCTGCCGCATCTGGTTACTGAAGAGGCGGATGCAGACACTCTGCAGGTACTCGGGTGTGATCTGCAAGGAGGACAAGGTTGGCAAGTGAACGCACGCAACTGCTCACAAGACCTCAGATCTGCTGTCCCTCAGCATCTCCTGCACGTGAGCTGATAAAATGGCCATGCTAGAGATAGCATCTTAGACTTCACCCTCTGTCCTTGTTTCTGCTCCTGTGACAAAAATACCTTACATACAGGAATGTAGGAGGCTACTCCAGGGTACAGCCTGTCACTGTAGAGAAACTTGAAGCAGCCAGTCACATCCAGTCAAGGGCAGAGAGAATGCAAGCTGCATGCTTACTAGTTAGCTTCTCCACTCTTACACAGTTCTGAGTCCAGACCCAGGGAATGGCACTGCCCACAGTGGAATGGGTCTACCCCATCAATTACCTTGAATCAAAACAATCTTCCACAGACTTGCCTATAGGCCAGTCTGATCCAGACAACCCTTCACTGAGACTCTCTTCCCAGGTGGTTGTAGACTGTGTAAGTTGACAACTAAAAGTAACTACCACAACCTCAGAGCTCTGGGGAAGAATTAACACATGGACCTAAGAGAATAAAAGTAACTGACTTGGCTGGAGAGATGGCTCAGCAGTTAAGAGCACTGGCTGCTCTTCCACAGGACCTGGGTTCATTTCCCAGCACCCACATGGCAGCTCATAACTACCTGATCCAGTTCCAGGGATGCAACACCCTCACAAATATATGCAGGCAAAATACCAATGCATATACAATAAAAATAAATCATTTTAAAAGTGATTATAGGTACACCAGTCCACATACAATAATAATACAACATTTTTAAAAGTGACTACAGGTATTATACCAGTCCACATACAATAAAAATAAATCATTTTAAAAGTGATTACAGGTATACCAGTCCACATACAATAATAATACAACATTTTAAAAAGTGACTACAGGTATGATCATAGGCTACTCCACTTCAAAGGGTACCATTCACTCAGTGCATTGAAATGGAAAAATAAATGGTTTCTCAACCATTTCTGTAAATTCAAGGCATAAAGTGGACGGCCACATGTAGTGGCAAGAGTGGCACTTTTAAATTTGAAGATCTGGGCTCTAGTTTTTGATTCATGACAAAATGAGCAGCTAGTAGCCCTACCCTGCATTCTTGAACCATCAGTGAGACAAAAGAGGCCCACCTGCTGGTTCACACTAAGCAGAGATGAGGTCACAAACGTGCTCAGTGAGTCGGGCATGGTGGCGCATGCCTTTAATCCCAGCACTTGGTGGGCAGAGGCAGGCAGATCTCTGTGAGTTTGAGGCCAGCCTGGTCTACAAAGTGAGTCCAGGACAGCTAAGGATACACAGAGAAACCCTGTCTCGAAAAAACAAAAACAAAAAAAAAACAAAAAAAAAAAACAAAAAACAGAGCAAAGTCACAAATGTGCCCAGTGTTAAGGAAATGCTGGCTGAGTAGATGACAGACATTATCAATAAATTGGCAAATGAATGTCATCATGATGCTGACTTCCTGTCATGAAGGCTCAGGCTGGCTTTGAACTCTCAATCCTTCTGCTTCTGGTTCCCATGCTCTAAAATTGCAGGCATGTACAACCACACTCAACTACAAAGTTTAATCATGGATGGTGTTGCATAGTGTGTAGAGAAACAGGCATTCTGATACAATCCTGGAGGATAGACGGTGTTTAAATTTTTAAGAAAGTAATTTGACAACATCTGTCAAAACAGTGACTTAGCAATCCATTTTCAGGATCTTTTCTGCATTCAAAGGGATACAGTTTATATAAGAGCACTCACTGCAGCATTGCTACAGCAAACAAAAAGGTCTCAGTATACCTCACTGGAGATCTGCTAGTTGGTCATCCTTATGGTGGAATCCTGTATAAGCATTTGCTGAATGAGGGAGGAGGGATTCATTGATTCCATTTCTTTACTAATGTGCTAAAGGAAGGAAGGAGGTGAGGTCATGGGCAAAGACCATCAATACAACTGTGACTCACGGGGAGAAACAGCAAGTTTCAGAGGAGTGATAGGTCACATGATCACAACTAAACCTAAGGGCACTGGGTGCATGTGCCTGCACTTGCACACCTGGCTATGCACACACAAATGTACTGGGATCACACACAAGAACATGTTAACTTAGATGTCAGGAAAGAGGTGAAGCATGGTGAGGCCACTGTGGCCCTCTACATTGTTTCAACCTTTTTTTTTTTTTATTTAATACTTTATTTTTTTTTTTCTTCAAGTTACATCTCAGTAACAAACCCCTCCCTATTCTCCCTTCCTATCCCGCCCTTCCACCCTCTTCCCCCCAGAAGTTTCCCCTTTCAGTCCAACAGATGGTTCCTTCTCTTATAACATAAGTATTATACAAAACAATAGATATAAATATGCCACATTTATGAGAGTTAAATGGCCTTTTGTTATAAGCACATTTCTAGACAAGCCATGGGCTTGTCTAGTTCGGCAGTTAAGAGCACTTGCTGCTCTCTCCCAGAGGACCCACCTCAGGGAGCTCACAAGCACCTGTAACTCAAGCTCCTCTTCTTGCCTCCTTGGGCACCAGGCATGCACATAGTAAATAAACACACATGCATGCAAAATACCTATACACGTACAATCTAAATTAAAATAAAAATGCATCCTTCATGCTTCATTTTTTTAAGATTTATGTATTTTTATCTGTTTATGTACTGTGATTAAAAGTGTGTGCCACTATGCTAGGCCCACTAATAAAATTTTAAAAGAAAAATAAAACGCATAAGGCAGAAACTGACACCAAGGTACAGCTGGAAGACAGGTAAGATACTGCAAGTGTTAGCATAGTTGCTGCACACTGGCTTTTTAAAATACAGGGTAGGAGCCCCAGAGCAATGCAGCCCAGGCTCCATGCACTTTCTCTGAAACAGAAATCTACACAAAGGGGGTATTCCTTACCATCTTGCCACTGACTGTGGCCTCTAGAGAGTCCACCAGCTCCGCTGTGACTCCAATGAGGTTGTGGTAGTCGGCCTGGATCTTATTGTACCGCTTCAGGTAGGTCATGGCCCGGCGCTCGGCCTCCACCAGCTGCTGGTGGAGCTGCTGCAGCATTTCTAGGAAGACAGTCCACACTGAAGCCAAATGCAAGGACAGCAGTGGCAGCAAACCCAGAAGCCAAGTAACCATGCTCTTGTACAAGGCTACCAAGCCTTCTCCTACCATACTTCACAGCACCACAGAAGTGGTGACAATAATAAAAAAGAAATCTGACAACAAGCCGGGCGGTGGTGGCGCACGCCTTTAATCCCAGCACTTGGGAGGCAGAGGCAGGCGGATCTTTGTGAGCTCGAGGCCAGCCTGGTCTACAAAGCGAGTCCAGGACAGCCAGAGCTACACAGAGAAACCCTGTCTCGAAAAACCAAAAAAAAAAAAAAGAAATCTGACAACAAATACTAGCAATGATGTGGGGAAGAAGAACTATTGGGCGTGGTCTGGAGCTGCTATGTATTCATATGTTAATTATTTGCCCCCCAAGATCTCCTTACTGTCTGAAGAGCAGATTCTCACTTACCGAAAATGAAGTCATGTAAATGCCTACCTCCACCCCCTCACCCCCAACAATTATTTAATAAAGATGCTGACAGCCTGAGCTGGGCAGAAGAGAGGAGGGTGGAGCTAAGGTTGCTGGGCTTGGGGTATGAGAAGGACCACAAGAGAGGCAACAGGAGGTCACCATGTAGTAGCATGGACTGTGAGCACATGGACAAAAGCAGCTTGCTCTGAGGACTGGCCTGATGGGCAGAAGCAGCCCAAATGGAACATATACAAGTATTATGGGGACTTTGGCAGGGAAGCAGACAAGATATAGCTTAGAGGGTTGACATCTGCCCAGCTGTAGTGCTTTGAGGCTTATTGTAAATCAAATACAATTTGTGTCTTTTATTTGGAAACTAGCTGGTTAAGCAATAACTGCTGCCATATTAATTTCCAGCATTAATTAATAAGTACAGAGTAATAATAGTGAGAACTCTTACTCACTGCTGGTGGGAATGTGAGCTTGGGCAGCAATTATGAAAAACAGGATAGAGGTTCCCTGCAAAGTTCATATAACCAAGCAATACTGGGCATACACCCCAAGGATTTTTTGTCCCACCACAGAAATACCCGAATATCCATGTTTACTGCTACTCCATTCACAATAGCAAAAAAAATGGAACCAGCCTACAGCCCACCAACACATGAGTGGCTAATGAAAATGTGAGCCACACACACAGTGGCAGCAAAGAACTGTGGGTTGAAGGTGTATTTTAGAAGTGGCCAGGCAAGATCCAAATGCTCGATCATGTTTAAGGATGTCAATTGTTGCTAGGCACAGTGGTGCCACATGGCTTTAATCCCAGCATTTGGGAGGCAGAGACAAGTGGATGTTGGTTTAAAAAAAAAAAAAAAAGCTGGGAGTGGTGGTGCACGCCTTTAATCCCAGCACTCCAGAGGCAGAAGTAGAAGGATCTCTGTGAGTTCAAGGCCAGCCTGGTCTACAAACTGAGTCCAGGATAGCCAGATACACAAGAGAAACTCTGTCTCAAAAAACAAAAAAAGAGTGCCAACCATGTTGGATTACCAAAGAACTAGTGCAGGCCCTACCAAACCAGGTTCTGGCCCTGACTCATCTAAGGCCAGGCCAGCAGTGATAAGAGCATTTGAGAATTCCCAATTGTATCCTTGTAGTGGGAAGAAAAGCCTCAGTTGCTCCAGGGCTCCAAGGCTGTGTTCAGCTCTGCAGCAGGCTAGTAGTGACTGTCACACATCCTAGTTGACCGTGTGAGGACATATCTATACCCCTGCTCCTCCATGGAGGTTTGTGGAGCCTGACTGAATCCATCTTGAAAAAAGATTCCATTTTGTATTAAGTTTGGCTCAGAGCTGACCTCCAGTTCCAGAACAACAACAAAATGTACCCGACCTTGTACTCCAGGGGTGTTCTCTCGTCATCACCATACAGCTCACTCTGAGAAGGCACCCAAAAAGTCTAAACAAACTTTCTGATGGTCAAGCTGACCGCAGCTGGTTAGTCAGTAACAATGAGCCAATCAGAAATGGACATGACTAGCTACCCAAATGTCATCCAATCATATGGTAAAGAACCTGCTTCTTTGTCTGAGTCTCTATATAAACTCTGTACTTTTGGGTCTGGGGGCTCTCAACTCAAACTGCTATGTCAGTGAGTGTTGAGAGTCCAAGCTCTGAGCCTGAATAAACAACCCTCATGTATTTACATTGGAGTTGGCTCCTAGGTGGTCTTTGGGGTCTTGAGAACCAGTCAGAACAGGTTCAGCAAGACCTATTCTCTCTGAGCCTTGAGTGCAGGAGCACAACAGAAGCAGTCACACATCTGGAACCACTGGGCTTGGGATATGCAATGGAAACTGGCACTAAAATGCAGGGCTATAACTACACTATGACTGACTACTGACTACCTGGTGTGTGTGTGTGTGTGTGTGTGTGTGTGTGTGTGTGTGTGTGTGTG
>CAJQZJ010013540.1:9076134-9090619 GCA_907164525.1 Lophiomys imhausi | reverse complement strand
TGGCCTTCCAAGAACGGCTCCACATGGGTCAGACTGAAAGGAACGGCCATCCAAGAACGGCTCCACATGGGTCAGACCAAAAGGAACAGCCTTCCAAGAACGGCTCCTTCGTGGTAGTGTGAAGTCACTTCCTCACCACCGCTCCCTCCACCGGTGTCCTTGACATTCTAGTGAGTTCCCACAGGAACTCAGGGCAGCGTTACTGTAAGTGATCCTACTGTAAGTGATCCTACGTCAGCAATCTGTCCTTCGCTGTTTCGTCAATAATTGAAGGCTCATCTACCACAGGGGCTCAACAGGCCTCTGCCTCCCTTTCTACATCTCCAGTCCATCTAGGAAAAGATAGCAGATGCTAAATTCAAGCCGCCAAGGACACTCTACAACTGGCACATTACTTCTCTATTACTTGTATTTAAATGCATGGTCTTGGTCTTCTCTTAGATTCACCAAATTACCCAATGAAGCAAACTTAGTTTGATGAGTTTCCAAGACTCAAGCACCTGAGGTGATTAAAAGGAAAATAATTTAACTTTGACCACAGAAATTACAAAAATCTCCATATAAATCAGGAAATAAACTTCTGAGAATTAAGTCAAAAAACATGGATTAGGACATAAGAAGCAACGGAACCCTAAATCAGCATACCGGCCTGCCTGCAGAGTACTTCAGAAGATAGATGGCAAAATGGATGTGAAGGTAGAACTCCAGCTTCTGGGCCAGGGAGTCAGTGTCTCTGATGGAGCAGGGAATGTGCTCCTCCCACAGGTCAAAGAACACCTTCTGGTCTCCACTGTCAAACGCTGTCACCAGATCCTTCTGTGGAGCAGACATAACAGGAATCCTAGTCAAATAAGATGGTTCCAACAGCCCAGACGCTCAGCACGGTCCACAACGCTGGAGACCTAGAAACAGTCCTTCCCAGACGCTCAGCACCGTCTCCAATGCTGGAGACCTAAAAACAGTCCTTCCCAGACGCTCAGCACCGTCTCCAATGCTGGGGACCTAAAAACAGTCCTTCCCAGACGCTCAGCACCGTCTCCAATGCTGGGGACCTAAAAACAGTCCTTCCCAGATGCTCAGCACCGTCTCCAATGCTAGAGACCTAGAAACAGTCCTTCACAGACGCTCAGCACCGTCTACCAATGCTGGAGACCTAAAAAGTCCTTCCCAGAGGCTTCCTAGGTTCCCTGTGACCGACTACTCCTAGTTTTCCAGTCTTTGCAACACCCAACCTAGACTCTCTGAGACCATGAAATGATAAGGCCTTCAAAACAAACAGGGTTCTGAGGCCAGGGGGCTCATAGGCATATCAATGTACTGAAGTTTCCCTGAGAGTACTACAAAAACTCCAAGGTGGAGAACAACTGTTGCAGAGTACTGCTTACCCTGAGCTACTACCATCCACTCACTACAAACCCAAAAATTTTAAAAGAGAACCCAACAATGAATTTCTTTCTTTTTTTATTTTGTTTGTTTTTCCAAGACAAGGTTTCTCTGCATAGGCCTGGCTGTCCTGGAACTCACTTTGTAGACCAGGCTGGCCTCGAACTCACAGATCTGCCTGCCTCTGCCTCCCAAGTTCTGGGATTAAAGACATGCACCATCACTGCCTGGCTGAGTGCAGACTTTTTTAAGGCTTAGAGTCATGAAAAAAAAATGTTTGTTTTTGTTTTTCGAGACAGGGTTTCTGACCATGCTGGCCTTGAACTCACAGAGATCCACCTGCTTCTGCCTCCTGAGAGATAGTGCACACCCGGCCAGTCATAAATTTTTTGAAACATGTCTTAGTAGACTCTACCTATCAAATGGTCCATCTATAGTTTATTCTAGATTCTGTATTTGTAAACCTGAAATTAAAAACCTTTGCTATGTCATTACCATTGCATCTGTACCTGGAAATGGTGTCTGCTTTCAAATAACCTTTACACATAAAACAATCCAGTTACCATGGTTAAAAAAATGATCCTCTGTCAGCCAGGGTCACGAAGATAAGAATGCACACACACCAGCCATCACAGAAAGCACACTGCTGCTGAAACTGGGCCCGAGAATGGCCACTAAGGCAACTGACAGTAGATTTTGCTTAACCACTATCCCAGACATTTTTGCTGTTTGAGTTTCTAAAAAATATTTTAACTACATCTATTTAGAGAGAGTGTGTGTGCATGTTTATAAGTGTGTGATGTGTTGGCACATGTCCCATAACATATATGTGAAGGTCAAAGACAACTTTTGGGAGTTGGTTCTCCCACCATATGGTCATAGGAATCAAACTCAGGCCCTCAGGGTTGGGAGCAAGGGTGCTCACCCACTGAGCCATCTTTCTAGACTAGTTTTTGGCTGGATTCCCTCGTCTTGATTTCCTGATCTTCCTGCCTCAGTCTTCTGAGAGCTGTGAATAGAGTGTGGCTACCATTCTCCTCTATTGCTCCAAAGACTTTTGTTTGGGAAATCTATCAGTAGGGCACTATTATAGAGTGGGATATGTTGCAGTATAATAATATACAGTACTACCTAAAAGCTATTGATTAGATAACCAAAAAACAAAGATAAATAAATATTAAACACACAACAAACACTAGAACACATTAGCAAAGATGGATGAAACTGGAACTCTCTATATTATTGGAGGGAATATAGATTTATTTTATGTGTATGGGGGGTTTGCCTACATGTATGTCTATGCCCCATGTGCATGCCTACAGAAGCCAAAAGAAGGTGTCAGATCCCTTGGAACTGGAGTTATAGATGGTTATGAGCCACCATGTGGGTGCTGGGAATTGAACCTGGGTCCTCTGGAAGAGCAGTCAGTGCTCTTAACTGCTGAGCCGTCTCTCTAGCCTCTCTGGGGTTTCTTTTGTTTTGTTTTTTTTTTGTTTTTTCAAGACAGAGTTTCTCTGTGTATCCTTGGCTGTCTTGGACTCACTTTGTAGACCAGGCTGGCCTTGAACGTGCAGAGATCCGCCTGCCTCTGCCTCCGAGGTGCTGGGATTAAAGGCATGTGGCCAGCCTCTGTTGTTTTTTGATAGCAACCATCCTAATGTGTTTGATGCATACCTTGTGGTTCTTAGTGCATTCCTCTGATAGCTTTGGTTCTATTTTTATCTAACTTGAAAGAACTTGCAAATTTCTGACTATCACAAGTGTCTTCACATAGCTGAAGACAAGGCATGGTCTTACCTGGATTATCAGTGATCTGGAATCCTTCTTTAATGATCCACCTACAGTTTTACATAATGGCTTTCCTTTTACTTTGCATTCTTTTGAAAATGTCTTCAAGGTGTCTTCAAATTCAGCAAAATCTAAATACTGAGACAGAGAACATAATTCAGGAAAAAAACAAACAAACCAATAAAACCTAAATACTCCAACTGAACAATGATCAAATGCCCTGAACACACATCTCTCTAATGCAGACATATAAATGGCCAACAAGCTAGATGTGGTAGTGAATGCCTTTAATCCCAGCACTTGGGAGGCAGAGGCAGGCGGATCTCTGTGAGTTTGAGGCCAGTCTGGTCTACAAAGCAAGTCCAGGACAGCCAGAGCTGTTATACAGAGAAACCATGTCTCAAAAAACCAAAAACCAAACAAACAAATCTTTGTGTTGATTACACTTATAGAAAGCAGGTGCCCATGGATTCCAGATAAAAGCAAAAGCTCTCCTGGGGCTGAAGCTACAGGTTATGAGACACCCTATATGGGTTCTGGGAACTGAATCTGGGTCTTCTGCATGAACAGTATGTGCTCTTAACTGCTGAGCCATCTCTCCAGCCTTGTCATTTTTATTATTAATAGAAACAAAAGTGATACAGTCTGAAAAAAGCAAATGTGATAGGCTGAGGTCTACGACTTTTGGTTTACCAAGATTTATTTGAAATAGAATTAGAAATAATGCTTTGCTAACAGAATAAAAAGCATTAAAAATGGAAAATGTTAGCAGTGAGCCTGTTGCAGAGTGCTCCTACTCTCAAGAACAATGCTCTAATACTCTTCTTCACATATGTCTGTTCAAATGGCACCAGTCACATCGTGTCCCGCCTGCTCTGAAGTGTGGCTGGGCCCCCTGAGCCTGCCCACAGCAATTTATTCAGCATCGCCACAATGAACAAGTTGTCTGTCCAATATAAACACCCATCTTCCCTCCAGTGTCTCCTGAGGCAAAACGGACAGTTGGCTCACACTGAACAACATCCATCTTTTCAGCCCCACACCTCAGACAGCCTGCCTGAATCCTGCTCTCCCAAGCTTTCAGTGTGGCAAATCTAAATGACCATGAGTTAAAGAAGGGCATTCCAGGTCTATGGCACATGCCTGTGATCCTGGCACTGGGGACACAGAGGCAGGAGGATAAAGATTTCAAGGTCACCTTTGGCTACTTACCAAGTTCAAGGTCACCCTGTGCAACATGAGACCCAATCAAACACAACACACTCACACTCGAACCAATGAGTGAATGAAGGAAAAATCATGTCATGATTTAAAAAAAAATTATGAATAAATAATTTTTAAAAATTGCAAAACAGAAAAAATGTGTTACAGCTTACTATTTGTTTATAGATTCATTTACTCATTTGTTTTGCTAACAGGGCCTCTGTATAAAGCCCAGACTGACTTGCTGGAGCCTCTCAAGTGCTGGATTACATGTGTAAGCTTGCTACATTTTAAAGATGTATGTTTATTTTATGTGCGCAGCAGTTTGTCTGCGTGTATATCTGTACGTCACATGCATGTGGCACCCACAAAGCCAGAAGATGACATCATCTCCTTTGAAACTGGAATTAGAGATGGCTGTTAGCCACCATGTGGATGCCGGGAACCAAACCTGGGTCTTCTGGAAGAGCTTTTAAGCACCAAGTCATTCTTTGTACATTTTAATTTTGTTTTTATTCTCATGTAGATGAGCATTTTGCTTACATGTATGTCTGTGCTCACATACATGCCTGCTATCCAAAGAAGTCAGAAGAGGCCCTTGGGTTCCTTGAGACTAGAATTACCAAGGTCTGTGAACTGCCACATGGTGCTGAGAATCAAAACTGGGTCCTCTGCAAGAGCAGCCAGTGCTCTTAACCTCTGGGCCATATCTCCAGCCCCACTCCAGTTTAAAATACATGTTTTGGCCGGGCGGTGGTGGCGCACGCCTTTAATCCCAGCACTTGGGAGGCAGAGGCAGGCGGATCTCTGTGAGTTCGAGGCTAGCCTGGTCTACAAAGCGAGTCCAGGACAGCCAGAGATATTCAGAGAAACCCTGTCTCGAAAAACCAAAAAAAAAAAAAAAAAAAAATACATGTTTTGGGGACCTGAGTTCCAGGTCCACAGCAGCACCACATGGGACTGCTCGCAAATGTTTGCAGCTTCAGGTCCAGGGGATCTAATGCCCCACTCTGACCTCCATGGGCACTCACACATAAAATGCAAACATATAGACATAAACACATAAATAATCTTTTTAGAAAATTATTTTGTGTGACTTGTGTTTCATATAACTACCTCTTTCACTAGTCCAAGTAATTCAGATTCATGGGCCAGAATATCCCCCATAGTGAATTGTTACTGGTAATCCTCACAGCAGAAATCTCTACAAGACAAAAACATAAGACAAAGGTTAATTTCAACCACCATGGAAACCACAAGTGAGTGTCTGTGGTGGGCAGAATACAGGGCCCAAACGACAGGCCCATATTACTCCCCAGAACCTGTGCCTATGGGACAATGGGAGGTCACATGACTAGCAGGATTTAAAGGTGCAGGTAGCATTAAGATAGATAACTAATCCTTCAATCACAGAGGTAAGCCTGGATTACTAGTGCATTCAAGAGAGTCACTGAGGAAGAGCAGAAAGCAGGAGGACCAATGTTAAAGTCACAAGATGCAGAAAAATGGACCAGTCACTACAGGCTTTGAAGATAGAGGTGTTGAAACCTACTTAATATTTTAACATGACTACAGGCCCTCTGCAGAAGCCTACTTCAGCCTTTAACATAACTAAGGCTTCTCTGCTGAGGCCTTCTTCAGCTTTTAGTAAACCTGCAGCCATTTTTGTTGTTAGTCTCCATCTTAAGTTCAAGTTCTCAGGCTCTGCTTGCCTGACATAAAAAATTAGCTTTTGTTAATTGTTCTGCTTGAATAAATGATATATGTTCTATTTAGACAAAACCACATCACCCTGCCATGGTCCTCTCCCTAGAATGATGAGGAACTGGAAAGCTCTTAAGTCCTCTCCTGTCCCAAGTCCCAGCCAACCAGCTTAAATGCTTTGTTTACCTGCCTAGGCCTGATGTACCTGGAATAGAATTGATTGTTTTGATTTTTTCCTGCTTGGTTATGATTTTTTTTTTTCCTTTAAAACTCACTCTGAGAATGGCTTGGGGACTCAGTCCTGGTTCTCGAATCCAGGATTGGGTCTTTGACTAGTTAGTCTTGGTGCAGTGTTCAATAAACTTCCATAAATCTGAGCTGGTGTTTGAGTGGTCAATGCACTGTTATTCCTGAATCCATAACAGAGGAATGGTCAGGAGTCAAGGAAGTAAGGCAGGAACTGGGAGGCAAGGCATATTGTAGCTTGTCCTGAAAGGAACAAGCTACCAAGGACTGAATTTGGCACACACATCTGAGTCCCCTTAGTAGAGGTCCAATCAAATCTTACTTTGTGTGGTTATGCACCTGAACGCTTGTTGCAGGCTTCTAACCTGCATTACTAAAGCCACCAAGTTCATAGGAATGCCTCACTGCAACAGCAGAAAACACAAGAGCAGATCTGTGGCTCTGTTGGTAGAGTGTTTGACTAGCATGCATAAAGCCCTCTAGCACCTCATAAACTGAGTGTGGTAGCACACATCTGTAATACTAGCAATTGGGAAGTATTATACTAGCCATTGCGTATGATGCACACGCCTGTAATCTGAGCACATGGGAGGTGTTTCTAGGAACCTACAGATGAAGGCAGACTCCTTAGGCCCATCTCTCTAAGCTCTTTGGAGTTCTCCATTGATCTGCTGACGTGAACCATACATTGATCTGCTGACTTGAACCATACTGGCCATCAAGCAGTTCCAGCATACATGGAAACTCACTGAAGCCCACAATGTATCCTGGCCTCAAGGATCTGCATGTACACAGTTCTCTTTTGATGCTCTTCCTGCAAACATCTACATCTTGGAAAGGTACCTACCCAGAGAGTCTTGTGAAACCCCATCTAGCCCATCACTCCTAAGTCAGAGGCTGAAATCTCCAAGGCAGAGGTGAGGAGGGAAACTTCTATAAGAAAGCAGAGTGTCAGGGATTTGAGAAATGGGTCAGAGGCTGGGAGCACTGGGTGTTCCTCTAGAGGGCCTGGGTTTAATTCCCAGCACAGCACCCACAGACAATTCACAACTGTCTATAACTCCAGTTTCAGGGAATCTATGGCAATAGACAAGCACATAGTGCACATATATATTTATGCAGGCAAAATACCCATACACAAAAAATAAATCTTTTAAAGAGAAAGGAAGAAGAAAGAGAGAAAGCAGGCTGAAAGCCTGGTGTGGTGGTGCATGCATGCCTCTAATCCCAGCACTAGGGAGGTAGAGGCAGGTAGATCTCTGAGTTCAAGGCCAGCCTGGTCTATGGAGTGAGTTCCAGGACAGCAAGGGCTACACAGAGAAACCCTGTCTTGAAAAAATCAAATGAATAAATAGGTAAATAGATAAATTAATTGAATAAATTTCAGGGCAGGCTGAGCAAGACATAGGGAGCAAGCAAGTAAGCAGCACTCCTCCATGGCCTCAGCATCGGTTCAAGCCTCCGGGTTCCTGTCCTGCTACAGTTCCTGCCCTGACTTCCTTTGATGAACAGTGATGTGGAATCGTAAGTAAAAGAAACCCTTTCCTTCCTATGTTGTTTTTCGTCATACCGCTTCATCACAGCAACAGAAACCCTAACTAGGATAATGCCCCACCTCATGAACAAACTCACGGACAACCCAGAAAGTGACAAAGTTCGACTTAAATCTAGGCTGATATCGCAGGAGAATATGCAGGACTCGGTTCTCTCCTTCCAACATATGGGTTCTGGGGTTCCAACACAAGTCATTAGGCTTGGTCAGCAAGTGCATATCTCTTGTGAGTTCAAGGCCACCCGTTTGAGAACCCTCTCTGATAGATGGATGCCCCGTCTTTTTAGCTCAGTTAATTTAGTCCAAACAACCTAAGGAGGGTGTTCATCACTGGATGCCAGTGATGACTTTTGCATTGCCATCTGTGAGCGATTTAGGTCTACACCTGGCTGGATAAGGAGAAGATGAATTTGTACTGCAAGTACCATGCTTCCACTTACATTCAGTGAAATCTGAGCATGACCTGGGTGCTGGGAGGGAAGACTACTAATGAAAACAATGGGGAGAAAGGGACCTAAACGCCCCAGGCCGCGGGATCGTGGTGCCAATGCTCAGAGAGACAAGCCAGGGCCACTCCAAGTCCGCCCCACTGCAGCAGACCGAGGGGCTCCTGGGGAAGCAATGGACATACGCTTGGTGACTCGCAGGCCGCCGCCTCAGGCCCTGGTCCGTTAGGAACTAGGACCGACAAGGCGAGCCATTAACCCGGGGTTCCCAAGCCTGCGCCACCCGACCAGACCCAAGGAGGGACGCGCTTACCTACGGCTGGGATGCGCGCTCTCTCTCTCTCCTCCAGACCGCCAGCTCTCCGGTCGTCACCCCGGCAACCGCCACCGCTACCCGGGGTCACGAGAGACGTCGCAGCCAATCGCGCAGGGCGAGACCGGCGCGGAGCATCTTGGGAGGGAGAGTGGGCGGCACCGAAGGTGGTCTGTGGCGGAATTGAGGGTTTACAGGCCTGTGACGTTCTGTGGTCTGTAGCTGAGTCTGCAGAAGAACAGTAACTCAGATCTGCCTATCGGTTCAGCTGTTAAAAGCTTCCAGAGGACCCAGATTTGATTCTCATACCCACTTGGTGGCTCACAACCATCTGTAACTCCAGTTCCTGGGGATCTGATGCCCTTTTCTGGACACCACAGGCACTGTATATATGGGGTGTACATACGGATAAAGATACACACAAAAATAAATGAATAAGATTTTGGTTTGGGGCTGGAGAGATGGCTCAGAGGTTAAGAAGACTGGATGCTTTTCCAGAGGTTCCAGGTTCAATTCCCGGCACTCGTATGGCAGCTCACAACTGTCTGCAAATCCAGTTCCAAAGAACCTGACCCCCTCACACAGACATCCATGCAGGCAAAACACTAATGCACATAAAATACAAATAAATTTTATTTTTATTTTTATTTTTTGAGACAAAGTTTCTCCGTGTACCCCTGGCTGTCATAGAACTCTCACTCTGTAGACCAAGCTGGCCTTGAACTCACAGAAGATCCACCTGCCTCTGCCTCCTGAGTGCTGGAATTAAAGGCATGTACCACCACTTCTTGGCAATAAATAAATTTTTAATAAAAGAGATATGTCTAAAAGTGGGGCAGGCTGGGGATCTCTGTGAATTTGAGGCCAGCCTGGTCTACAGAGTGAGAGTTCTATGACAGCCAGGGCTACACACAGAGAAACCCTGTCTTGAAAAACTAAAAATAAATAAATATACAAACAATAAAGTAAAAGTAAATAAATTAAATAAATAAAAATAAAAGTTATGGGGGCTGGAGAGATGGCTCAGTGGTTAAGAACACTGGCTGTTCTCCCAGAGGTCAATTCCCAGTAACCACATGGGCAGCTCACAACTGTCCATAACTCTTAAGATCTGATACCTTCACACAGACATACAGGCAGGCAAAACACCAATGCACATAAAATTTTTTAATAAAAATAAATAAATACAAAATTTTAAAGGGGGAGGGTGTTTCCTTAGAGCTCACAGAACCAGGGAGAGCAAGCCTAGTCCAGGCATTCGTGCCTCTGAGCACTGGACAACAATAAAAACACCTTGAGGAAGTAGAAGACTCCATGGCTCAGTCTATGCAAGCATGAAGATCTGATGCCAGCCCTCAGAACCCACATAAAAGATGGTGTGCTGGTGTGCCCTTGTAACTCCAGTGCTAGAGTCATTGGGGGCAGAGACAGGTAGATCCCTAGAGTTTAATGGCCATCCAGTCTAACCAAATTGATGAATTCCAGACTGAGGCACCCCATCTCAAAGAAATAAAATGAAGAGCGATCAAAGATGGTAGGTATTTTTATGCTCACCTTTGGCCTCCACGTCCACTTGAAAGCACATGGACTCACCTGCACACACATGTACATGGACCATGCACATACACAAGCAAAACCACATGGAACTGTCCAGAATTTTTTCACTTCTAGATGCATTTGCCTGAGTGCTGGGGTTATGTTCACTGTGTCAAGCGTCCCTCTCTGGTTTGGTAACTATGGATGCAGTGTAATCTAACAACAACTATATTGAGTTATAGCTGTCATGATTACCCTTGAGTAATCCTGGTTGGTTTCCCACAAATACTTTCTCATCATACCATAAATAGCCAAATCCATGAGCGTGGTATGTAGGACTGGAGGACTAGACTCCAGTGCCAAGAATATGCCTGGCTCTTTGATATTAGCTTGGGATACACCAGGTACATTCCAGCTTGAATGAAGAGTCACTTTTGTCCTGACTGCAGTATAACCCTCCATCGTAGCCGGGCGGTGGTGGCGCACGCCTTTAATCCCAGCACTTGGGAGGCAGAGGCAGGCGGATCTTTGCGAGTTCGAGGCCAGCCTGGTCTACAAAGCGAGTCCAGGACAGCCAGAGCTGTTAAACAGGGAAACCCTGTCTCGAAAAACCAAAAAAAAAAAAAAAAAAAACAAACAAAAAAACGAAATAACCCTCCATCGTTTGACCCAAGTTGTAGAATCCTGCCTGGTCTTGCTGCAAGGAATGGTTCTTTCACTAGAGCTTCGGTAAGTTGAACTCCGTACAACCTTGTATCAGTCTGCCCCGTTCTTCTGCCGCAGGGCACATTGGGCCAGCTCTCAAGCTCTGAGACTGAGTTGTTGCAGAACACATCCAACTCATCCCCTCCCTGACCACAGAGATGAGCAGATGGTCCAGACTGGACTAAATTTACTCCATCCCTCTGGCCACAGAAATTGGTTCAGAATGAGCATTTGATGTGTTTAAACAAGTTCAAACAGAGATACTAACCATTCTCCCCAGGGATTTTTCTACAGAAGTATGATCTCACCAAAGTGAAATGGCACTCAGGGAAACCTACAGTCATGTTCTTAACCACATGGGAAAGCCTGAGGAAATTAAACCATCACCTAGGCTGAGATCTGAAGAACCAGCCTACCTCCATCGTAGGCTTAACAGCCATCTTATAGTAAAGACAAACTAGGTTCATTCCTGTTTATGATTAAACTTCTATTTCTCAAGGAGTGGACTATGCCCCACTTGTAATCTTAACTACAAATGGTTCTGTATTACATGTTCCAGGAATGGCAATCGTGTCTTTGTTTCAAAAAGTTGTGTATAACTATCTTGCAACCCTACCTTTGTTTTAAAAAGTTACATGACCACCTGTGAGTGCCCTGTAATGACATGACCACCTGTGAGTGCCCTGTAGTGACCGTCCGTTGTTATGGCTGCCTTATTGTGCCCACCGTTGTTATGACTGCCTTGTTGTGCCCACCGTTGTTATGACTGCCTTGTTGTGCCCACCGTAACCACGTCTTTGTTTCAGGAGGTAGTTAGGACTAACTTGTTAGGCTTACGTTCTGCTCCTGTAACTCCACCTATTTTGTCTGCCAAACCCCCATTTACAAAGGTATAAAAAGCCTTGTCTTCCCTACACCCAAGAATGACCTCTCAAACCCTGGCTTAGGGAGAGACAGTTCATGTACACAATAAGAAAGCTTGCTTTAATTAATTGCTTGCTTTAATGAATTTGGCCATGATGATTGGGGTCAGCGATCTTTCTCATTTTTGGGATTAACAGGTGCCTAGACCCAGACTCTGGGGTTCCTGCAGCAGCCCTCACTCTTGCAGCTCCTCCATCCATTCTGTGAGCCATAGTCTTTCTCCACCATCCTCTGATCCACTGATGGTTTCTCCTTAAGCTGGTTCAAGTGGAGTTTCTATTGCAACCAAAGAGGCCTAGCCAGTAAAGGCATAATTTCTACATATGTCTTTCAATGGGAAAAGAGACTAGTTTCTTTATGCATATGTGTAACCTGTTACTTCACTTTCGACACTAGATGTGTGGAGGTTTTCCCGCGATGTGTGGAGGTTTTCCCGCTATACATCAAGTAACCTTCCGCAGACACAAACTGGGTGTGCACTAATGCAGGTCTGACAGTAGCAACCTGGAGCTTCAGTCTGACCCTATAGAGTGAGAGCTCAGTCTACAAGAATGGTCCACACTTCAGATGTCAACCACACATGTTAGGCTGTTTCCTGTGCTCTCACCAAATGACTCTAAATCAAGGTTCTCTGGATCCACTCCTTGGATACTATGAATCTACTAGGATGGCTCATTAAATTCAGGGAAGCATGTTTTACTGGTTAACTATAAAGAATATTGTGGGGCTGGAGAGATGGCTCAGAGGTTAAGAGCACTGGCTGTTCTTCCAGAGGTCCCGAGTTCAATTCCCAGCAACCACATGGTGGCTGATAACCACCTATAATGAGATATGGTGCCCTCTTCTGGTCTGTAGCAAGAAGCTTTTTATTATTATTGTATTATATTAATCATACATTCTAATTTATTTTACTATCCTTAATACCTTTTGCCTCCTGTCCATCCCTTGTTCCTCCCAACCCACCATCACTATGCAGGAGAGAAAGAAGGTTAAAGGTGAAAGGGGGGCGTAGTTATCTTTAAGCTACTTCCTGCTGATTAGGGTCTTTGGGTTCTTTGAGGGCAATACCAGTCTCAGTAGAAGTCCAGGAGACAGCAGCAGGAAGAACAAGCAGCAGTTTGGGGGAGCACCAGTAGCCGGGAGAGCAGCAACCTCTTTCTTCCCTTTGTAGCCCTTTCTCATCTTTGTAGTCCCTTTTCTCCTACTTCTTTGCAGAGCCCTTTCTTTCTTCTTTGTAGAGCCTCCTCTCTTCTACTTCTTTGCAGAGCCCCCCTTCTCCTCAGGGCTCTGGCTTTTTTTCCTTTTCTCAAGTCCTCTGTGTTAAACTTGCTCAGCTGGCTAAGCCACGCCCCTTCTAGCTCATGAGACAGTTAATAGTTTACACCTGTGTCTTAAGCCGCCTTAAACCGGGGATTAAACAAAAACATTCTTATAATTGGTTATTTTAATAAACTCATACCACACTGGCCTGCAGGAATGCATGCAGGCAGAACACTATACATAATAAACAAATAAACAAACAAACAAACAAACAAATAAATCTTAAGAAAAAATATTGTACAGGATATAGATAAACAGGTAGATAGATTATAAAGCACAACACAGGGCAAGGTAAAGATGAGGGTTCATTGAGAACCTGTGCATGGTTCAGCAGTCAGAAGTGAGAATTCAGGATTTATTTGGGGGGGGGGGTTCTAGACAGGGTTTCTCTGTGTAGCCCTGGCTGTCCTGGAACTCACTCTGTAGACCAGGATGGCCTGAAACTCAGAGATTCTTGGGCTTCTGCTTCCTAAGTACTGTGATTAAAGGTATGTGCCACCACTGCCTTGCTGGGAACTTAGGACTTTTTATGGAGGCTCCTTTACAATTGATCCTGGAACACTCCCAGTCTCTAATCATGGCTTTTTCTTTCTAGTGACCAGTCTCAATCCAAGAGCCTGCAAGAAGGTTACTTCATTGGAACACAGACACTCCTATCATCCAGAAAATCCAAGGATTAGGGAATCTGTGTCAGGAAGGAGGGGAGGGTGTATGTCTGAGACCAAATCTACTTTATTAGTTATAATGTCATGTGAATGAACTCAAAGTGACTTCTGCAATGGAGAGCTCATTTTCTTTTCTTTCTTTTTTTCTTTTTTTTTGGTTTTTCGAGACAGGGTTTCTCTGTGTAACAGCTCTGGCTGTCCTGGACTTGCTTTGTAGACCAGGCTGGCCTCGAACTCATAGAGATCCACTTGCCTCTGCTTCCCGAGTGCTGGGTTTAAGGGCATGCACCACCACACCCGGCTTCATTTTTCATTCTTAAGATTTATTTTTGTTTCTATTTATTTGTATGTCTTCTGTGTGAATATATGTCACATGTGTCATACCCAGGGAGGCCAGTAGAAGTTGGTTGAGTCCTTCTAGATCTGGAATTACATGTGGCGATGAGGCATGTGACCTGAATGCTGGGAACCAAACTCAGGTCCTCTGGAACAGCAGCAAGCACCATTAACCCCTGAGCTATCCAGTCTCTGTTCTCTTGTAAGTTGTCCAGAAGAGGCTTCTTGGCAGCAGCTTAATTTCTCAAGGATCTGGATCAGCTTCTGAACCACACAGTTTTTGTGAATGTGGGTGTTATGGTTTGAATTTGAAACGCCACACACACACACACACACACACACACACACACACACACACACACAC
>CAJQZJ010013540.1:9029629-9076124 GCA_907164525.1 Lophiomys imhausi | reverse complement strand
ACACACACACACACACACACACACACACACACACACACACACACACAGACTCTTGTTTTGAATGCTTGTTCCCTCGTTGGTGGTATAATTTTGGATGAACTTTGAAAGTGTTAGGAGGTGTGGTCTGGTTGGTGGGGTTAGGTCATTGGAGGTAGGACTCTGAAGGTCTCACCAACTCCTGTTTCTGGTCTGGGGCTCCCTGTTTCCCAGCCCGATGTGACCGGAACACTTAACATTAAAAGCATCTGCCACCATGGATGCTTCCATGGTTTACCTGCCGTGCAGGACTGAGGCCCTTTGAAACTATGAAACAAAACAGAACTTTCCTCCCTAAAGTGGTTTTGTCACAGAAACTCAAAAGTAGCTAAGTGATCGCTGGGCGGTGGTGACCCACGCCTTTAATCCCAGCACTTGAGAGGCAGAGGCAGGATCGCTATGAGTTTGTGAATTGTGAGTTCGAGGCCAGCCTGGTCTACAAAGAAGGCATTCCAGGACAGCCAGGGCTACATGAAGAAATCCTGTATCAAAAAGCCAAAACCAAATAACCAAAACAACAACAACAAAAGTAGTTAAGTGATCAATCCTGGCACAAGTTCATACCACCTGTTACAATTAACAGACGCTGAAATTGTCATTATTTCTCAGTTCCCTCTTAGAACTTCTTTTGACTCTTAGGACACCCTTGTGACCCTTAATTCAAAACTTAAAGATTTTTTATTTACTAATTATTTTTAATTTATTACATTGAAGTGTATATGTGCATGGGGTGAGGGAGAGGGAAAGAGAGAGAGAACAACTTGCAGGAGTTCATTCTTTCTTTCCACATGTGGACTCCAGGGATCAAACTCAGGTTGTCAGGCTATGAAGGCTTGGTAGCAGGCAACCTTATCTGCAGAGCCATCTTGGTTGGTCCTGTATATTATTTTATATGCATGTGTGTTGGCCTGTGTGAGTGTATGTGCACCATGTACATACAGGAGCCAGAAGAGGCTAGAAGAGGGTGTTGGGTCCCCTGAATGGGGGTCGTAGCAAGTGATTATGAGTTGCCAGATGTGGGTGCTGAGAGCTGAACCTAGGTCCCCGGCAAGGGCAGTGAGTGCTCATGAGCCTTGAACCACTTCTCCAGCCCCCTAACCACTTGGATTGGCAGATTCTTCTGCTCAATACCAAAGTGCCTCTGTCCTCACTGTCCCATGAGTTCACAGCAGCCAAATGGCTCAGTTTCCAGGCTCTTAGAACTTGCCAAAGTACTCATTTGCTTTATAGGTTTTTGCCTGACCTCTCTAGCTTTCTCAGAGCACAGCAAATCCTAACAGTAGGCCCAAGAAAACTTCTCAAAATATGAATTATGAAAACTTCAAATATATGCAAAAGTAATGGCTACTTTAATGAATCCCTATAAACCCATTACTCAGGTTCCAGGATTATCAAGACATTGCTGTCAGGAAAAACTCGACCTCAGAGTAAATCCTTAGAATAGCAGAACCCTTCAGCCAACACCATCAGCTACACCATGGACATCAAAGGCACTGTCCAAATTCTTTGTTCACGGGTTGGGAAAACATCAGAGTCTTCAGTCCTCTGTGGCCCCATCCCTGAGCTCTCTAGTGGGGCACGTGGGGGGAGGAATGGTTCTCTGTGGCATGCCCCATAATTTGAGAATAGCTTCATCTCTTTTTTAAAAGACTTATTTTTATTCATGTGTGTCTGTGTAAGTGTATGCCATATGTGTGTGGCTGCCTGTGAGGGGGGAAAGGGCACCTGATCCCCTGGAACTGGAGTTATAGGCAGATGTGATCCAATAATACGGGTGCTGGGAACTGAACTCTGAGCTAAAGGAAGACAAACATGTTCACTCTCTCATAAACAAAGAAGAAGAAGAAGAACAACAACAACACATTTTCTCTTTTTCTTAAGATTCATCTATTTATTATTTTACGTAGATGAGTATTTTGCTTGTATTTTGTGTGCTGCATGCATGCCTGGGACCCTTGGCGGTGAGCAGAGGGCCACCGAGATCCCCTGGGACTGGAAGGTGCTGGGAATCTACCCAAGTCCTTTGAAATAGCAGATAGTAATCTTAACCTCTGAGCCATCTCTCTATCCCTAGAATTCATCTTTTTCAAAAACATCTTATTACAGCTTATTTATCTACTTTGTATGTGTGTATGAGTATTCCTTGTGTTTTGGGGAGTTGGTTCTTTCCACCATGTGGATCCCCAGGATTGAACTTAAGTCATTAGGTTTGGAGACAGATGCCTTTATCCAGAGTCATCTCATCGGCCCCATAAATTTGTCTTTGCAGCCTTAACTGCAAAGCAATTGCCTGGTTTCAGTCTCTGTTGGAGGGCAATGAGCCGAGACCACAAGCAAAGAGAGGACTGGTAATCGTCATTCCTTTGAGGTGGATGAAAAGTTAAAGCCACATAGATTAACTACAATAAGCTTAACTAGCTTTGGTTTGGGTTGTTTGTGAGCTCCTTAGGCAAGTCCAGACCAAAAGAGCATTTCTGGGCAAGCTCAGGGCCTGAATCCAACCCTTGGGTGGAGAAGAAACCCTGAAATCCCAGGCATAAATCTAGAGATGAATTACAATAAGATTCTGCTTAGGCTAAAATAGACAGCAGGGACACCACCTGGGCTATGAAACAATGCCTTTGTTGTATCTCTGGGGTTGAATCATATCACAGCACTAATACTATGGTGACCGGGATGAAGTTAGCACAAAGACCCAGGCCTTGAAAGAGATTTGTGGAAAGGCAAACATGGCTTCCAAGCAAGCATATTCCATTCTTTGGCGGTGTTGAGAGCCACAGACACAATACTAGTGGCTTCTTATTCATTTGTAAGCAAATTTAAAACGATTTTTTAAAAGAATAAAAGAAAAAAAAGGAAGAGAGAAGGAAGAAAAAGAGTAAAAGAAAAGGAAGACGTGAACAGGGCTGAGGGCAAGAGCATTGCAAGGTGTGTGTTTTAAGCCCAGAAGGAACTACATTGGATGGAAGAGTGGATAGTGAAGGGTCCACTTTAGGGTCATTTCCTGTCAGTCAGCACACCTTGAAAACCAACAAGTTGCAGGTCATAGTGCTGGTAATCGCAGCCCTTGGGAGGATGGAACAGACAGATCTCTGAGTTCAAGGCCAGCCTGGTCTACAGAGTGAGTTCCAGGATAGCCAGGACTGCACATAGAAACCTTGTCTTGAAAAACCAAAAGAAGAAAAAGCAAAAACAAACATTAACAACCCTCCCTCAGCTCACCGCCCCCCCCCAGCAAGTTGTGTTTCATGGAAACCTGGAAACTATATTCAGTTACTGTACCCTCTGTCTCTCTTGGAAGGGATGCTCCAGAGGGATTCCTGTAAGCCAGGCACACTTCTTATAGTCTTCACCTAAACTAAACACCAGTCTTATTTGCCCCACACCTACTTTTACATCATGATGACTACTTCTAGAGTGAGACTCACAGATGATCTAAAGCAGCCTGGGTGAGAGGTGACAACGGAGCTAATGACTAAGTGGTTAATTAGTCTAACAATAGGATAATAGAGGCACATAAAGTTTCACTCTCCCTAGCTACAATGGCTGCCTGAGGAACTGGCCCTGATGCAGCCCCTTACAGAGCAGCCATTTAGGGATTTGCTTGCTGTCAAGTCCTTAACCTGCACCTGAGGGATGCGGTCTGGCCTTTCACCTGAGACTTTCCGTGCAGCTGGTACTTGCTGGGCTTTCCTGATTTTGACGCTTTAGTTTTCCACTCCTGCTTGTTGTTTGATTCTGTAATGAGGTGGAAGTGTGATTCTGACGATCTTGTTTTCCACGCCTACTTGTTGTTCTCAGCCTATGTAAGCACCTGAACCTTCAGTAAAGTTTGTCACCTTGATCAGAGTCTGACTTGGTGTCCCTCTTTGCGTTCTTTGTCTCTCCAGTTCCCAGCCCCTATGCAGTCAGTAGTTAGTTGCGGGTGACTATAGCCCTGAATCTGTGGTCAGAGGTAAATGGAAGCCAGGATCCCATACTTTCTATGCCTTTGACAAAGACCGGCTGCTGAACCCAGAAGACAAACTATGGCTCTGGTATGGAAAGAATTCAAAAGAACTGACCCTGGGCTGGCTCTTCACTCATAGTTAGCCTTGGAGAGATCTTGGAACTTGCTGGCTGATCATGCAAACCCTTTGTCACTGGGGTGAGGAGGATTCCAAACTGGAATGGTGGTCTTGGTGATGCAGAGATGCCCGGCAAGGCTGCAGACAGACCCACAGTGGGTGCTGCCCATCGTGATAAAACACCCCCAAGTCGGTTGCTTCTGCCACCACCCACCCAGATCGCACCCAGACAGAGACAGAGGATTTGCTCTGTGGCCTGTCATTTGGAGTGTCGCTGCCATGACCTTGGGCCTGGGAAGGATGGGGCCAGCGGGGCTCTTGGCAGAGTCTTAGGAAACAGCCATTCCATCACATCCCGCCTTACCCTGGCGCTCATTTCCAGGAACCCCAGGCTCGGGCTCCGGCTCGGGCTCGCTAACCACTAACCTAGGGGTATAGAAGCAGAGGCTTTCCCAGGAAAACACGCTGGCTGCGCGACTCTATTTTCCTCCCAGCTCCGATGACCTCAGGAGCCTCCACCCTGTGGCCAAACCCACCAACCATCCCTGTGATAGGCCCTCTCCAGCTGTGCAGGTCACCTTTCTTCCCATTATCAGCTCACAGGACAGAGATATCCAAGTACTTCCTGGTAGGCAAAGGACATTTCAGACAGGCTCAAGTTGCAAGGGGCAGATCCCTGTCAGGGAGGGGAGGGACTGGGCCTTCTGTCTATGGATTGAGACTGAGGAACAGTCCTCTTTGTGTAACCCGTGAGTGCAAAGATTTGGGGGGAGGTGGGGGGGTGGGTGGTAACCAAAGGATCCACTAGGACCTCTAGGGCTTGCATGGTGGCTGGGGATCCTGAGGATGACTGGCCCTGCCCTCTGGGTGGTTAAGGTCCCTGTTTCTATGGAGGTACTCTCACTGGTTGCTTTACTTAGAAGCAGAACTGAACCTAGACAGCCTGTTTATACCCTAGATCAAGGCAGATGGTCCTGATATAGTCCAGCAGAGACCCACAGATCCTGGTTTTTGGGTAGCAACAGGGCCTGGCTCAGGGCAGCATTCTCCCGGTGGGGTGGGAGTTGGAGCCAGGAGACAAAGAATATGACTCAGCTGACTGCTGCTACCCTCTTTCTGTTTTGACACACTCTGGACCCAGGTCTCTTTCCAGAGCAGCATAGATGACACAAGATGACCCGGATGAGTCACCACCCTGTCCTGTGCCTCCATTTCCCTTCTGCCCAGGTCATGACGTCCCCTCCCTGAGTGAACTATCAAAAGGTTAGGAAATAAACATTTTGAGCTCCAACAACAACGGTGGAAAGAGGAGGAGGCCAGTTTCTTCCTGGCTTTCTCTCTGGAGAACCTGGAAGGCTGAAGCTGAGTTAGGGTAAGGAAGCGACACCAGCATTTTGGGGAGATGAGGGCACTGACAAGCCCACTGCAGCATCCAAGGGCCCTGAAAAGAGTGGTACATGATGGTAGCCCAGCCTCTGTAGCATCAGTCTTGTTCTGGGCCATAAAGCCTATTGAAGCTATCTAGACCTTTGAATAGTTAGTCTCTGGTCCAGGCATTTCACCATAGACACCAGTCCTTGCTAAACCCAGAACCTAGGTCTGGGGGAAAAAAAGTCAAGATAAGGGATCCTCTCTAACCCTCTTTCTGGCCCTCAGGTTCCCAGTGTTTTAATGTCCTGACTCACATTTTCTAGAACCATCTGTCCATAGGAATATATATGCACCTATCTGGAGACAGGTAACAATTGTTGTGAGCAATTTTCCTTACATTTGAGAGTCTGCCTTGTCCAGAATCAAACTGAGAGTCTAATTCTGGCTGGTAGTTTCTCAAATTAGGTACATTGGAGTCTAATCTCCTGATGGGGGTTTCTTAATCCCAGCCCTCCACCCACCTACTCTGCTTCAGGAAGCTGTGAGCCCTGCCAGTTAGGGGAGGCCATTCATTTTCTCTGCCTGCTCAGTCCTTACATGGCCTTTATAGGGTGGAGGCTGAGAACTTTGCAGAGACGCCAGGCCTGTTGGAAGAACAGGCTAGAGAGCTAGCTACCTGGGTACCCCACTGAATATGCTGACATGTGCCATGAGTCTCCACCTCCTCAGTGTCCCCTTTAATAACATGCTTTGTACTATTCTCTTTCCTATCTTAAAGTAAAGCTGCTAGATAACATACCCTGTTGCCCACCATTTAACTTATTTTTGTTTTTTGTTTTTTTTTTGGTTTTTCGAGACAGGGTTTCTCTGTGTATCCTTGGCTGTCCTGGACTCATTTTGTAGACCAGACTGGCCTCACACTCACAAAGATCCGCCTGCCTCTGCCTCCCAAGTGCTGGGATTAAAGGCGTGCGCCACCACCGCCCGGCTTATTTTTGTTTTTTTATATGTGGGTGTTTTGCCTGTATGTTTGTCTTGTGTGCCTGGTACCTGCAGAGTTCAGAAGAGGGTGACAGATGCCCTGGAACTGGAGTTACAAACAGTTGTGAACTGCTGGGTGGGTGCTGGGAATTGAACCGAGAGCCTTTGGAAAAGCAGCCAGTTCTCTTAACTGCTGAGTTATCTCTCTAGTCCTGTCCACTGCTTAAAAATGGATAATCTGTTGGGCTGTCAAAACATAAAAGTTTGCTTAGAGATGGCTCAGCTTGAAAAGGCTCTTTCCGCTTGCTAACCCTGAAAACGTGAGTTTGATCCCACCACCCACAGGGTGAAGGAGAGAATCAAACCCAACTCCTGAAAGTCTTTCTTTAACCTTCGACAGACACCATGGTATGCGCAGGAGCACACTTGCGAACGAACACACACACACACACGCACAGAGAGACATTTACTAGAATGTGTAAACAGGACTCTTGGATCTTCTCTAATGTGGTACAGTAGAGCGAGCTAAGCTCTGCTGAGGACTAATGCCTCAGCTTCAGTCAGTTAGTAGTTTGGTTGGCTTTGCCTTCTGAGTAGATACTTTTCAGTGTCCTTGGGTCGTAGTCTCAGGCTCACTGACAGAGCATGACTTGGTTTTGAGCTTGAGGCATGAGAATGTTGTATGATAGGCCCCCAGACCTTAGCAGAACTATCACCATGACCTAAGAGCCCAGCATGTAGACTACAAAACCCACCAAAATGAAAACAAAAGCCTATCCATCATATTTCACAGTTCTGGGAAAATCCCTAAGTGTACTAACCTTGTGGGATGGCTATTCTTGGTTGTCAACTTGACTACATCTGGAATGAACTAAAACCCAAGTGGCTGAGCACACGTGTGAGGAATTTTTCTCTTTCATTTTTGTTCTTGTTCTTTTGAGGAAGGGTTTCCCTTTGTAGACCAGGCTGGTTTTGAACTCAGAGATCCACTTGCCTCTGCCTCCTGAGTGCTGGATTGAAGGAATGCGCTACCATGCCTGGTTTCTCTGAGGGATTTTTTTTTCTTAGTTAAATCATTTGAAGTGAGAAGACTCACTTTTGACCTAGATCTTTTGAGATGGGAAGATCTGTCTTAAATCTGGCCACACTTTCTGATGTAAGTCAATATAAAGGCCATGGAAGAAGGAAGCTTTTGGTCTTTGCCTGCTTGCTCTCACTCTCACTAGCAAGTCCATTCCTTCATAGAGCAGTGGTTCTCAACCGTCCTAATGCTGCAACCCTTTAATACAGTTCCTCATGTTGTGGTGACCCCTCAACCATAAAATTAGTCCATTGCTACTACATAACTGTAATTTAGCTATTGTTATGAATCGTGATGTAAATATCTGATATGCAGGATATCTGATATGGGACCCCAGTGATTGAGACCCACTAACATGAGAGCCTACTTCAAGATTCTGGGGTATACTGAAGTCCAGGTGAGACATCCAGGCTCACGGACTGAAGAACTACTGGATTCTTGGACCTTTCATTGCTAGACGGCAATTACTGGACTAGCTGGACAACAGCTATAATTCTAACACTTGGGAGGCCAAGACAAGAAAAGCTTAACTACACAGAAAAATCCTGTCTCAAAAAAAAAAAAAAAAAAAAAAAAGCTGGCATGGGGAAGACAGCAGATGATCTTGTGCTTAAAGAGACCTCAGTTCTAATTCTAGTCCTAAAATCTTGTTTTCTTTTAAAGATTTACTTTTATTTAGTGTGTGTGTGTGTCTGTGTGAGAGAGAGAGACTGCATACTGTATGTGTACAGATGCCCCCAGAAGAGGGAGCTGAGTCACACAGGTGGTTGTAAGCTGCCTGACCCAGGGAAAGCAGGAAGTGCTCCTAAGCACCCAGTCATCTCCCACCCCTCAGTGTCATTTTCTGCAAAGTTGGGGTGATAATATTAATCTCACAGTGGCATGGTGAGGATTCAGAAAGCCTGGCACACAGGAGCTAAAATCCGTTTGTTACCTTCCCATCTAGAAAATATTTACTGGGTGCCTTCAGAGAGTCAGAAACTGCTCTGGGCTTTAGGAATAGGGCAGAGACCTGGTAGGCAGATAGCAGGTAACCAAGGAAGACCACAGCAGTGTCTCGGTAGCTAAGTCTGACATCACGACGCCTCTGCAATTAGACAGTTAGGCTCTTCTTGTTGTATGAGAAACCAGGCTCCGAGGAACTTTCCTAATTGCTTCACAGTATTATCCCCAAGGACGCACATCCCCCCAAAGGCGAACTTATCCACACTGTGAATCCCACCTACCACCTTTCCCTTCTGAAGATCATGGGAAAAATATCCTAAAGAGAGATAGATGTTCCACCATGACTTGGGAAGGGAAAAAGGGACCCTTTACTGAATATGCTACCCACCTTATTAATAGTCATGATAACTTGTGTGCTATTTCTTTATTTTGGGTCTGCCCACTGAAGTCTCTCTTCAAAGGGTATGTTTTATTTTTTGAGACAGTCTTTTGTAGCCAAGTATGACTTTGAATTTTTTCTTCCCTCTGCCTCTTATCCATCTCCCAAGTGCTGATTACAGGCCTATGGCCCAACTTGATTTATGTAGTGTTGGGAATCGAACCTAAAGCTTGGGCAAGCTAGGCAAGCACTCTACCAGCAGAGATGCTGAGCTTCCTGAAGGAACTGATTTAAAGACTGGCTGGGACACAAACACCTCATACACATGCAGGACATCGTTGGGTCATTGGAGAACAATCTTGCATGTGTTTATACAGGCCTGAGAGCTGCTCAGCACTGATTACTGAGGGCAAGAGAGACAGGAAGAAACCTCTCCTCCACAGGGGTTCTAATCCAAAACAGAAAAGGGATTTGCTCTGGCCATCACTGTCATTATTTAAGGGATGCTAACTCATACCCAGAAGCAAAGAGCTTTGGACACTTAGGACTATCTTACATATTTGGGACATGAATCAGGACTGCCCATACTAGGTCATGGGAATGAGCCTTGAAGGGAAACACTTTATCTAAGCCAATTCTTTGCCAAGTCCAAGCATCTTTAAAGGTATTCATCTCCTGGGGGCAATATTACAAATTACTAATTCACTTGCTTGGAAAACACTATTTCCATACATCAAAGAACTGCCAGATCCCAGGAAAAAAACAGGAAGTGCCATCACTAACAGGCTACATGGGAGCGGCCAAGGATATTTGGAAACAATACTGCTTTTCTGATCAGGATTCTGACTTAGGAGTGTGGAGGAAGGCACTCATTGGGAGAGTCCAGGATGGGCAAGAGAAATGGCTACTTCCAGGTATGTTGGCTTACTGAATCAAACACCCCTTGAAAACCCAGAGGTCAGAAATAAGCTTAATGGAGATGAACCATGAGCACAAATGTAAAAATGGCTTTTGATACTGAATAAGTCGTTCAGTATGAGTATCCTGTGAAATGAGAAGATAGGCTACACCATTTTACTTCAACCAAAATGGCTTCATATTGGGCCTTATCTTTAGACAATATCTGTGTTCTAGGGCAGTGGTGAGGCATAAGCAGTGACGTAGGTTGTCTTAGTTAGGGTTTCATTGCTGTGAAGAGACACCAAGGGCATGGCAACTCTTATAAAGAAAAACATTTAATTGGGCCTGGCTTAATGTCTCAGAGGTTTAGTCCATTATCACCATGGATGGAATCATGGTGGTGTGCAGGGAGACACGATACTAGAAAAGGAGCTGAGAGTTCTGTCTCTGGACTCATGGGCAAGTGAACTGGCTTGAGCTGCTGAGACTTCAAGTTCACTTCTTCCTGTCATTTCCCCTGGTTGTAGATCCCAAAGACACCATATGTGCAATCAGGAAAAAGCCAGGGTTCTTCAAGAGCAAAATCAAATGAAAGCCAATACTCAGCAGAGCACTCATTCACAGGAGGAGTGAGAAGAAATATGAAGGTTGAAGCTCCTGGGGAAAGGAGGCTTCAGGGAAGATGGATTAGTCATCTGTGCTCTTGGGACTGTCAGCATTCAGCTATGCTTCCCGATTACTATTCTTTTGTTTGCTTGATTCATTTTTTGAGACAAGGTCTATGTAGCTCTGGCTGTCCTGGAACTCACAGCTCCACCTTGCCTCTGCCTCCCCTAGTGCTGTGAGTAAAGGCATGTGCCCAGCTCCAAGTATTATCCTTCTTCCCTTCCACCTGCAACTGTAGATCAGGCTGACCTCGAACTCAGAGATCCACCTGCCTCTGCCTTCCAAATGCTGGGGCTAAAGGCGTACGCTGCCGCCGCCACCACCACCATCAGTCAATTACCATTCCTAAAAATATAATTAGTGCTGGGTTACTTGGATATGTACTTGAAATTCTAGTATAACACTTGGGAAGCTGAGGTAGGTGGATTGTGAGTTCACGATGAGACTGTCTGAAAATAAAACAGTATCAAGATAAATGTGAAAGGCCTTGACCACAGAAGACAAATGTGAGAGAAGTTAGAAAATGAGGTAATGGATGATGACACGTTGTGAAGACAAGGAGGCCTTACTTGGTCCTACCTTGGTGGAAGAAATCAGGGATGGCTTCCTAGAGAAAGTCTCCAAAATCAGACATCTAAACTGCTGAAGATGGTCCTTGGCTTACAATTTGGTTTATCACAACTCAGTTTTATGATGAGAAAGTGATATATAGTCAATGAAACTGTACTTTATTATTATTATTATTATTATTTTTTTTTTTTTTTTTGAGACAGGGTTTCTCTGTGTAGCCCTGGCTGTCCTGGACTCACTTTGTAGACCAGGCTGACCTGGCACTCACAGAGATCCACCTGCCTCTGCTCTCAAGTGCTGGGATTAAGGGTGTGCAACACCACGCTCAGCTTGTGCTTTAGACTATGGGTCTTTTCCTGAGCTAGTGATGTATGGGCCAACCCTCTGGAAATGCTGAGTGGTAGCAGCAAGCCACAGCTCCCTGTAAGCCATGTAATCACAAAGGGAGACAAGTGGTACTCCTCGGTGGTATTGTATTGCCAAGCTACAATGCATAGTAGATGTATAAAACATATTTTCAGTTTATAATAGGTTTACCAGATACAAACCCACTGTGAGTCAAGAATCATCTGCATATCTGCTGGATCTAGAGGTAAAATGGAAGAATTGGGCTGGAGTGATGGCTATGCAGTTAAGAATATGCATCATTGGGCTGGAGAGTCCGCTCAGCGGTTAAGAACACTGGTTGTTCTTCCAAAGGACCCGGGTTCAAATCCCAGCATCATATTAGATAATTTCTTTTATAGAATCATCTGATATTGGGGAAACAGGAATTTATAAAGGAGAGGATATAATGAAATTAACTGTGTAGAACCATCCTTGGGAATCGGTAACCTTTAGACCTGGACCTAACAAGACTGGACATTAGCTCAAAGCAGTAGAGAGGGGTAGGTATGAAGTGTGCTTGCATATGCTATGTTCATGAGACAGCCCGGATGAGGATGCCCCAAAAGCTGGAGTTGCATGACAGGAGCATGGTCCTGGATACCCCTGCCACCAGTACAGAGAGTGTGGGATAGGAGTGTTGCTTCAACAAAGCAGATTAAAAACAGGCCCAAAGAACAGCTTTAAGGGCTAGCAGTTAGGGCAGTTAGGGTGGTCAGAGTTGGGAGGACCTGCCCAAGTGCCAATAAATCCCTGCACAAGCTGTCCAAGTTAAGATCAACACTTGTCCAACCTGTGAAATGATGGGGAAGTTTAAACCCGGAGGAAAATTAGAACATGGCACAGAAGTGGAGATGATGTCTATCTTTCCAGATGGGGTCTTGCCATGTAGTCAAAGGTAGCCTTGAAGTTTCTAGCCCCAAGGCTCAGCCTTCTACTGGGATGAAAGGGCCTGGCTCATGAAGTTTTCTCTGTATAACCGTCCTGGCTGTTTTGACTCACTTTATAGAAGAGGCTGGCCTCGAACTCAGAGATCCACCTCTCTCTGCCTCCCAAGTGCTGGTATTAAAGGGGTGTGCCACCACAGCCAGCTAGGAAGACAAGTGTTAAGAGGCAGGAATCCCTTATCTTCAGACTTGTAGAGGGACTGGACCCTAGATCAGGTCATTTCTGAAACCAAATAATCTACTTCCACCTTTTTATGTAGCCCAACCAGTCTTTCACATTGGAAAGGCAAGACCCTATAACATCTGGAGAGAATTTCTGGCTTCCTTTTCCATTTCTTGTACTGTGTCCCCCAACTCCTAACTCCTACATTGTCCACACTTGACTATATTCTTGTCGGCTCTCAGCACTAAACATTCCCCAGAAAATCTGGGGAAAAAAACAAATCCACCAAGCAACTGCCTCATGATACTCAGATCCGGTGTCCCTTTACATTGTAACCTGCACTTCAATGCTACCACCTGGTCATACTCAGGGGCACTGCCTAGCTAGGGTCTGTGTGGACTTCTTCAAGCTCACTATCTCAGCTGGCTAGTGAATATACTACCTCTTCCCAGACTACTCAGTTTTGGATGATGGCATCCCCAAGACACTTTTGTTTTTTGATCATTTCATATATTATGGGAAATGTAAGAGAGAACTGTCTGAAATGCAAGCAACATTGAGAGCTTAAACAGGAAGGACATAGCTAATGAGAGGCTAGGAAATTAGATAATTTCTTTTATAGAATCATCTGATATTGGGGAAACAGGAATTTATAAAGGAGAGGATATAATGAAATTAACTGTGTAGAACCATCCTTGGGAATCAGTAACCTTTAGACCTGGACCTAACAAGACTGGACAGATGAATGTATTAGGGCTGACCTCTCCAGAATCTGTTTATTTATTCATTTCCCTCCAGATTTAGAGGCTATCCTTTGGGCCGGGGCTATAGCCCATAAGCTCAGCAGTAGAGCACTTGCCTAGCATGCACACAACCCTGGATTCAACCTCCAGCACTGCAACAAAGAGTTCTTCAAAGACATCTGCTAATTTTAACTCAAAGAATCAAAGCTCTCCTGCTCTAGCTCCCTAAACGCTGGGGTTACAGGAGCTACCATCATGCTTATTCATTATGGTAGTAGCATCATATCCATAAAAAACAAATAAACTAAAGTCTTGTCAATTTGGAGATTTTAATATATTTATTTGAAAACCAAATTCTGGGAAAGAGCACACTAAACAGTCAGATATCCTTTTCTCAACCAAAGACGTGGAACACAAGGTTCTTTAGTTCAGCATAGGCAATGGTGCGTGCATTGAGTAGGTCTCAGTGTGGGTTCCCTCAGACAGTTCAGTGTGTGCCAGGACAGTCATCTTCAGCTGAGCAGGTGAGATCCTGGGAAAGAGAACAGTTGGCAGAAGTTGGCATTGTCCTTTATTTCCAAATTAAACAAAACAAAACAAAAAAACTAACTGAAATCTAAACCTAGCTCCCACTTGGCATCTCAGCCTGGTTATGCCAGTTTGTTACTAGTCTTTCTCTCTTTCTTCCTTCCTTCCTTCTTTTCTTTCTTTCTTTTTTTTTTTCAGACAGGGTTTCTCTGTGTAGTCCTGACTGACCTGGACTCACTTTATAGACTAGGCTGGCCTTGAACTCACAGAGATCCACCTGCCTCTGCCTCCCAAGGGCTGGGATTTAAGACATATGCCAACATGCCCCGCAACTTCTCCCCCCCCCCTTTTTTTTTTGGTTTTTCGAGACAGGGTTTCTCTGTATAACAGCTCTGGCTGTCCTGGACTTGCAGACCAGGCTGGCCTCGAACTCACAGAGATCCTCCTGCCTCTGCCTCCCAAGTGCTGGGATTAAAAGCATGCGCCACCACCGCCCGGCAATATCTCACCCTTTTAAGAACTTCTAAGAGTCCAACTTTTAGCTGTGTACTTCAAAAAGCCACTTTTGTCTTGAACTACACAATCAGGTTTGTCTAGTCAGGAAGATGGAGAGGCTGAAAGGATCACTGTGAGTCAGTTCTGTGGTACAGACTTGAGAGATTATAGTACATGCATGGTGGTATGGCTTAGGCTGAGATCAAGGAAGTACAAGGTTGAGTTTGACTTAGTATTAAACCTTCCACTCTCCAATCTGCTCTCTGAGGAAAGATTATATTTTGTAATCAATGGCAGGAGTTATCTTTAATTGCTAATCAGTGTACGCTAGATTCATAACTCATATGTTGTGTGTGTTTGTGTTGCAGGATTGAATTCAGGACCTTCTGTAGGGCCAATATATACTCTATCACTAAGTTACACCCCGAGCCTTAGAAGCATTCTTTACACTACTGTATTGAATGCTAGTGTTCTATGTTCTTTCTTTCATACAACAGTTACTTGCTGCTCTTGTGTACTTTGTATGACGAGGTAGGTGTGGTAAGAAGAGCACACGCAGAAGCCAGTATTCTCCTGTCACCTGATGGGTCTCAGGGTCACACCAGGCTACCAGGCTTGGCAGCAAGCACCTTTACCCTTGACCTTACTCTAGCTTTCTACTTTCTTTAAATGTCTGTTAGGTTAGTGAAACTAAAGAAATCATTATATATCTTTCATATTTGTTTTCAAATATGTGATGATTATAAAAGAAAATGAGGATTAAAAGAGTGACAGTTTCATACAATTAAGATTATTTCAAGTTTTAGAAACTAAGGATATGCTTATTTTTTGTTTAAAATAATTTATTTTTATTTTCTGTGCACCGGTGGTGTTCTGCTTGCATCTGTGTCTGTGTGAGGTGTCGGTCCCCTGCAACTGGAATTAAGGTGGTTGTGAGCTGGAAGAGCACTCAGTACTCTTAACCACTGAGCTGCTCCCCTTATTATTATTTTAAAATTTTTTATTTTATGTACATTGATCTTTTGACAGCATGTATGTCTGTTTGAGGGTGTTGCACCTCTGAAACAGAAGGAACAAACAGTTGTGAGCTGCCATGTGGGTGCTGGGAACTGAACTTGGGTCCTCTGGAAGAGCAGCCAGTGCTCTAAATTGCTGAGCCATCTCTCCAGCCTCCTCCCCCCTTAGTTTTAAACAACTTGTGTAATCATCTTTTAGCAACCAGAGAAGTGTTTGTGGTTATAGTTTGACTCACTCTAAGGTCTTTACAGGTCACATGTCTTAAGGATATCAGATGTTTAACAGCTCTATTGAATATGTGAACATTGAAGCTCCAGTGCCAGAATTACTGCCAAGAGGACAAGGAGAGAGGAGAATCAGTAGAAACCTTTAATCTCAGCACTTGAGAGGCAGAGGCAGGTGGGTCTCTGTGAGTTCAAGGCCAATATGATCTACAAAGTAAGTTCTGGGACAGCCAGGGCTACACAGAGAAACCCTGTGTCAAAAAACCAACCAACCAATCAAGCACCAACAACAACAAAAGATAAGACAACAGAAAAACCTTGACTTACAGATGAATACTGCCTCACTGACTATGACTGACCTACCTAAGGAGCTTACAAGAATGTACATCGACTCTATCACTTTTGGCAATAGGGAAATGGTACATTTCAGCTGTTCTGGTTGGGAAACAAGAAGCCCAGCCTGACCTTGACTTGCTACAGAGCCAAGCCTTACCTTGAAGCTCCTCATCTCCCTGCCTCCATATCCTAATTGTTAGGTTACGGCTATGTGCCACCATGCCTGGCTTTGTTTAGCTATCCCCCCCCCCCCCCATATAACACTTTTATTAATTCTCTAGGAGTTTCACATCATACACGTTTAGCTATTTTTAAGAAGGCTTTCTAGCCGGGCGGTGGTGGCGCACGCCTTTAATCCCAGCACTTGGGAGGCAGAGGCAGGCGGATCTTTGTGAGTTCGAGGCCAGCCTGGTCTACAAAGCGAGTCCAGGACAGCTAGAGATATTCAGAGAAACCCTGTCTCGAAAAATCAAAAAAAAAAAAAAAAAAGAAGGCTTTCTTTGGGCTGGAGAGATAGCACAATGGTTAAGAGCACTGGCTTATCTTCAGAGGGCCTGAGTTCAATTGTCATCATGAACATGGCAGCTCACAGCTCTAACTCCAATTCCAGAAGATCTGGCACAGACATGCAGGTAGAACACCAATGCACATATAAATAAATAAGTCTTAAAAACAAAACAAAAAAGAAGACAACTTTCTTGCAAGAAATCATTGAGATGTTCCCTCTGGGGCCAGCTCCCTGCCTCCTTATGGACTTATAAAAATGGTCTGCAGACTAGTCACTGAGGAGCCAGCGGCACTAGAGCACAGTCAGAGGAGAGGAGAAAGAAGTACATATGGAGTTCCAAGCAGATAGGCTGGAAACATAAAGTTTTAATGCTATTTGGGTAGATAAGGAACAAATAAAAGGAGAAGTGAAACATGACCTTGCTTTCATAAACACCTGTAAGGTCTTCACAACGATGCTTTCTTCACAAGTGACCAATGAGTACTTACCCCTGCTCTTTAATCATCAATATATTCGAATGGCTCTGGGGGCTCTGGTTCTTGCTCCTCTTCTTCAATTTTTGGGCCGTGTGCTGCCACAGGTTCCACGAGTTCTTCAACGTCTTCACTGGTGTCTTTCAGAATTATGATGCCTCCGATGGAGAGCTGCAGAGAGGAAAGCAGAGTAAGCTCTACTCACAGTCACGATGTTCTGCTATCTAGAGCAGGCACTTGTTAAGTGGACCCTCACCACCTGATGTGCAAGGAAAAGGCTGAGGGAGAATTACACTAGCATAAAATAACTCCTCTCTACTGAGGAACTGCCAGCTTAAGCCAGTGCACAGTAGGTCATCTGATGCTGCTCCATGTGGATGTTGCATCCCAACTGAAGAAGTGTTCTCCAGACAAAGAAATGATTATTAGCTTCCATGTGTCTGTAGGCAGAATGCTTACTGTCCCAACATAGCATTCTACTGCCTTTGTACCCTACTTGAGACAGGGGTCTTGGATCAGCAACTTCATTACCACCCTAGAGCTTGTTTAAAATGTGAAAAAGCTAGTCTCAACCCAGAGACACATCCCCACACATCTTTTGAAAGATTTTTAGTTTTATTTTATGTGTATACATGTTTTGTCTGTATGAATGTCTGTGTACCATGTGTGTAAAGGCTGAGGAGGCTAAAAGAGGGCACTGGATTCTCTGGAACTGGAGTTACACATAGCTGTGAGCTGTCTGTGGGTTTGGAGAACAGAACCTGAGTCCTCTGCAAGAGCAACAAGTACCCCTAGATCTTTGATATGAGCGTAGTTTATAGCTTTTTGTTGTGCTCCTTTTTTTCTTCAATTCTAGAATGTCAAGAGAAAATAATAAATACAATGGACATCTGAGTGTTCTCACTGTAATCCAGAAGCCCCTATGATGTAAGCAATGAAAAACCAGATGGAAACCCAAAGGAAAGTAGACTGTAGTAGCAATTCTATTAAGCCTTCTCTCAGTCTATTAGCTGACGGTAAATTCAAACACCAAACTATTCAACCATCTCTGGTGTGCTAATCTTATTCTATTTGCTTGCCTGTGTCAAAGGAAATGGAAAGCTCTCTGTAATTAAATCAGTTAACAGTGGCAAGGCGCATCTGGAGAAAGCATACTTCTACAAAGCATATTACTGGGAAGGAAAGAAGCACACAAGAACATTAGTCAAATGACTCACATGGGCAAGTACCTCTGCAGCTGAACCTAATCTAATTTTACTCATCAAGACTCTGCCCTGCCATGCTATGAAACTGGTGTGCCTTCAAGCATTTCTAGATCATTCCCCCTCCTAACACATGCATTCACACCAAAGAATCAACAGTTCTCCCGTAATAAGTTTGCTTTTCTTGAAAAGAATGAACTCTATGAATGGACTCTGCCTTGACTACTAACAGCCCAAGAACAACAGAGCATATGAAGCATATGACCACTGTCCTCAACCTCCATGGCCTAAAAGTTTACACAGACTTCCTAGTGGAGCAAATGGAGATGAGCCTCCAAGCAGAATAAAATGTCTACACTTAGAAGAGGACTTCCAAGTTTCTGGAAACCTACAGCTAAGGGTTCTAAGTTCTACTACATGCTCACCAGAAATGAAATGATCTTACATTTCTGCAACACAAGCCACATATCCAAAAAGCTATTTATAGCTATACCTCATTTTAAGTTGATTAATGCTTCCTGTGCTGGTGAAGAGGTTTATTTGCCAAGGAGAAGACATTCTGTTGTCTAAAGGCTATTAAAAACCTAAGATGGTGACATCTTGCTGAAGCAGAGTAGGGACATTATCATAGTGCTCTTTTTTTTTGAGGGGAGCACTGAGATAAGGACTCCAGTAGCCTTAGTTGGCCTGGAGCCCAGACTCAACTCACAGAGCTTCACCTGCCTCAGTATTCCAAGTGCTGGGGTTAGAGGAATGAGACATCAAGCTTCACTTACCACAAAAGTGGTAAAAGTTTTGTTTATTAAAATAACCAGCAATGAGAATGTTTTTGTTTAATCCCAGATGTGAGGATGCTTCAGTTAAGGTGTAAACTATTAACTGTGGTGCCTCCTGAGCTAGCAGGGGCGTGGTTTAGCTAGCTGAGCAAGTTTAACTCTGAGGACTTGAGAGAGGAAAGAAAAGCCAGTCTTGAGAAGTAGGGGGCTACAAAGAAGAAAAAGGGGGTGCTACAAAGAAAGAGAGCTCTGAGGAGAGGGTGCACTACAAAGAAGGAAGAGGTTGCTGCTCTCCCTGCTGCTGGTTCTTCCTGCTGGTTTGCTAGACTTCTGAATATTTTGACTACTGAGATTGGTATTGCCCCCAAAGAACCCAATGGCCCTAATCAGCAGGAAGTAGCTCAAAGAGACCTATGTCCCTTCTCCCACTAACCTTCTTTGTCTCCCACCTAGTGTTGGGGGTTGGGAGGAACAAGGGGTGGCAGGGAGGTAAAGGTATTAAGTACAGTAAAATAAGTAGAGTGAATAATACAGTACAACATAATAAAAGGCCCTTGCCACAGAGCTTCTGAGGAACATGCTGGTGACCTTGCCATTGAGAGTATGGGGTGGGTTAATGGGCAATTTCTTTCTTTAATGTACATATGAAGGAAATTGTCTTTTATTGAGATGAGAAAGAATTCACATACTATAAAATGCATCCTTTTAACATATAAAACTTAATACAGTCACAAATGTGTGCAGTCACTTCTGCTGAACTTGAGAGAACCTGCATCAACCAGAAGAAACCCAGCACTTAGGACAGGAAAATCGAGCTGGAGCTATCATGGAAACATAGTATCTATAGAGTAGAGGGAATTACTGTGCTCATTTTATGGGTGAAGAAAATGAAACATAAAGGAATTGCTTAGTCACACTAGTAAACAAAAGAGCCAAGATATAAACCCTGGTATGGCCACCTTCACCCTGAAACCACCACCCACATCAATTTCCATTTCTTGCCTTTGTTTCTGTAAGCTGCTAACCTTGTCAGGAACACCTTGGTTCACAACTGAAACAAGAGTTTTGTTTGTTTGTTTCTTTTTTGGTTTTTCAAGACAGGGTTTCTCTGTGTATCTCTGGCTGTCCTGGACTCACTTTATAGACCAATCTGGCCTAGAACTCACAGAGAGGAAAGAAAAGCCAGAGCCCTGAGAAGTAGGGGGATACAAAGAAAAAGAAGACACTACAAAGAAGAAAGGGAGCCCTGAGGAGAGGGCGTGCTACACAAGAAGAGGTTGCCACTTTCCTTGTTGCTGGTTCTTCTGCCTCTGCTTCCTGAGCGCTGGGATTAAAGGCGTGTGCCACCATGCCCAGCACAAGAGTTGTTTTTAATTTTTTATTGGATTGATAAAAAATAAACTTACTCTCATTTAATATCTGGATGTCTTGCATGGATTGGACTGGTTAAGTCTTTAGCTTTCTAGACTTAAAAATTTGGGTTAGGTGTAGGATTATAGGTTCATATCTATAATCTCAGCACTCAGCAGCCCTAGTCAGGAGGACTACCCATTGGTTCAAGGCCAGTCTGGGCTGCAAAATGAGTTCTAGGCCAGAGTAGACTAAGACCCTGCTCAAAACACAAAACAAAATACCATCACAAATAAGACAAGATAAAGACAGTATTATGCTTAAGTTTCTGGTAAGCATTTTATCATGGTTTGAACATGTAATGTCCCCACAGGCTCCTATGTTTGGACACTTGGTGCCCACATGGTACTATTTGGGGAGGTTACAGATTCTTTGGAATGTAGGGCACAGTTGCAGACAAGAGGAAGCCTTGGAGGTCATAGCCTGGGCCTTCTTCTTGACCCCTTTACTTCCCAGTCTTCTGAGAAGCCCTAGTCACTTACTCCTGCTGCCACAAACTCCAATATGACCATCTCATCCTGACGGACTGTCCTCCCAAATTATGAGTCAACAGAAAGCCTCCCTAGGTTGTTTTGTCAGGTTCTCTATCACAGTGATGAGAAAGATAACCAGCACACACTTGTTTCTAATTAGAAACATTCTGAATATCAAAAAGATCCCTTTTTAAATATAAAATTCAATGAGTTTAGAACAGCAGTGTAATGATGATGACGGTCACTTATGTGACGGACTAGGCCGTGTCCCCGGTGCTTGCATGTTACCTTCTTTGATGTGTACCTATTAGTGAAGGAGGTAATTCCTATTTACATATGGAGGAGAGAGAAAAGTCAACCCAGTGATCTAGCTCTACAGTTATGTGACTGTATCTGTGACACAAGAGGAAAAACAGTCCTTAAGAATTACTAGAGAGCCGGGCGGTGGTGGCGCACGCCTTTAATCCCAGCACTTGGGAGGCAGAGGCAGGCGGATCTTTGTGAGTTCGAGGCCAGCCTGGTCTACAAAGCGAGTCCAGGACAGCCAGAGATATTCAGAGAAACCCTGTCTCGAAAAACCAAAAAAAAAAAAAAAAAAAGAATTACTAGAGAAGGGCTGGAGAGATGGCTCAGCGGTTAAGAGCACTGGCTGTTCTTCCAAAGGACCCAGGTTCACATCCCAGCTCCCACATGGCAGTCCACAGAGTCCGAAATGGCCGGGCGTGGTAGTGCACTGCTTTAATTCCAGCACTTGGGAGGCAGAGGCAGGTGGATCTCTGTGAGTTCAAGGCCAGCCTGGTCTACAGAGTGAGTTCCAGGACAGCCAGAGATACACAAAAAACCCTGTCTCCAAAAAAAAAAAAAAAAAAAATTGTTTTACTAGAGAGAAGAAAAGTTCTCCAAAAATCTATAGGAAGCTGAGGGGAATGTTCCTGATTTTGTTAAGAGCATTTTTTCTTTTTTCTTAACTACTAGTGACCTTGCTCTAAAGTACTTTGGATATTTACCCTCTTCTGTCTTACCTAGTCCTATAGATTGATGTCCACTGGAAAACATAGGGAAGAGCCACTGATAACTTACTGGTTTGAAGGGTTGGTATCTGCAGGTCTCTGTCATAGTTAAGACCTTCAGCTGTGCGGGCATAACTCGTGCTGGATTATCCAACAGCTGAAAGTTTGGTTCAGGTTCTTTTTTCTTCTCTTTCTCTTCCTTCTTCTCTGCTTCATCCTAGGATGGGGAGAAAGGCAATCATTAAAGGATCACTTTTGTCCACATTACTTGAATCTGTCTGCTAAGGTTGTAGAACACTGTCAGATGCAAAAGGTAGTAGAAGATACAATAAAATAACAACTAAAATGACACTAGACTCTACTTAGGTGGGAAGAATGGATGAAAAGGGTTTTCTTCCAGCAGAGATCAGAAGAGAGCCTATTTAAACGGATCATCATCCATCTTCCCGAAAGTCTTTCTCTTTTATCAACTCACTGTCTACTCAGAACTCTGCTTTTCAAAGCCTATTTTAGCTGTAACTTTTTCTATAAACTCATTTCTGTTCTGCACCTACCTTCCTACAAATGGATATTGTTATGATCTAAATGTGAAAATGCCCTCTGTAAGCTCATGTATGCGAACATCTGAGAACCTTCTGGACAGGGCCTCACTGGTTGAAGTGATGGCCTGAGTGATGCAGAGGCTGTGTTGCCAGTCTCAGCTCTCTGCTTCCTGATCAAGACATGAGCAAACCATGCTGCAAGCTCCCGGTGTCAAAGAGGCAGCCCAAGATGCCATGCCTTTCGTGCCACGACAGACTGTATCCCTTAAAACCATGAGCCCAAATCCTCTTCTCTCTAAAGCTGCTTCCTGTAGGTGTTCTGTCAGAGCAACAAGAACAGCTACCTAATATGGACATGGTTTTCTAGAGTCTCTCTCAAATAATGATATGATTCTGTATTCTGGAAATAGGATAATTAATTGAAAAAGCTAAAAGCAACATACAACAGTGTTTAAGGAATCTGGACCACAACAGGTATTAATCCATATGACCAATGAGTTATACCTACCACTTCCATCTTCTCCTCCTCCTTTTTTTCTTTTTCTTTTTCTTTTTTTTTTAGCTTTGGCAGTAATTGACAACACAGCGGTGGAAACCTAGAGACAGCCAAAATGGTGTAAGGCTCTTATAATCTCTTTATAATAAACAAGCCCACAGAAAACAGTCCCACAGCATGTCCCTGAGTCCTGTCGGTAACTATAAACAATAAAACCACTAGTGAGTAAGTGGGAAAGCAAGCAGGACACTAAGGTACATCATTTGCTCCTACTCTTATTTTTAGCTACTAGGGCTGTGTCCAAAACAACCAATCTTTTCTAATCAAGCTTGGCTGTGAATTTGCTATCATCTACTTCTCAGATACAGACCTATGTTCTTTTTGTTTTTTTCAGACAGGGTGTCTCTGTGTAGCCCTGGCTGTCCTGGACTCATGCTGTAGACCAGGCTGGCCTTGAACTCACAGAGATCCACCTGCTTTTCCTCTCAAGTGCTGGGATTAAAGATGTGTGCCACCATGCCAGGTGAGTGCTGTTGAGATACCTTGTAGTAGTAATACACAATGAGTAAAGTTGGCTAGGAGCAGTCTTCCTTGATGGATCTCACTTGAAATCAAAGGCGAAACCAGACTTGGTTTCATGGGGTAATGGTTTTAAAATGGGTTAATAAAAATGTTGTGAAAGAAATTTATCAGTTGCAACTTTGAATTTGGTTAGTTGTGAAATTAACTATACTCATACACAATGCAAATGATCAATAAATATTCAATATGAAATATTATCCTAAAATAAAGAACAATTTTTCCATATAAGCATCATGAAAAGGTTGCTTGTTTTATCGAGTATAACACCACAACCACTGCAGCTCTGTAAATGCATTCACTATTCTTTATTATGTATAAATGAATGCACTCAAAAACTGTTGAAGTTAGTTTTATCCATTTTCAAAAAGCAAACTAGGTAATATGAATGAAAATAAATAACATGAATTACTTTTAACCACACAATTCCTTATCTAATATTCTAAGTGACAGATAACTTTCATAAGAAATATGAAAAAAATTAAAATATATATATATATATATATATATATATACATAGCCTTTTTTTGGATTTACGAGACAGGGTTTCTCTGTGTATCCCTGGCTATCCTGGATTTACTTTGTAGACCAGGCTAGCCTTGAATTCACAGAGATAGATCCTCCTGCCTCTGCCTGCTGGGATTAAAGGCTACATAGACGTTTTTATTGTAGTCTCACCTGTAGTGTATTAAATAAAAATATCCTTAAATGTACATCGAATAAAAGAAATAATATACAGATATGGGTCTGCAGCTTTGGGGAAAAGCTACACATTGAAAACACTGTTTAAAGTATGACATAGGACGCAGATCGGCATGTAGAAACAGCTTCAGTTTTAGTGTAAGAGGTACTGACAGAGCAGAGCAAACTTTCAGCACTCACACATTTTAATTCTTTGGCCATGGGGCTGGGACACCAAGAGAGGAAAGGCTCTTTACTTTATATTTAAGCCTAATGTTAGCTATCACCACAAGTATTGCTTTAAACAACCAAACTAGGTTAAGGCTGGAGAGATGGTTCAGCAGCTATAAGCATACACTGCTCTTCCAGAGGACCTGTCAGGCAAATCAGCTAACTGACTGTAACTCCAGCTTCAGGGAAACAGATGCCCTCTTCTGGCCTTTGAGGGGACACAGACATACAGACATATACATAAAGCAGAACAGGGCTGAGAAAGCCCAATGGTTAAGAGCACAGATTACTCTTCCAAAGAATCTGAGTCTAGTTCCCAGGACCCATGTCAGGCAGTTCATAGTTCACAGTAACTGCCTATAACTCCAAGAATGATCTCATGCCTTTAGCCTCTATGGGTACCCACACTCACATGAATATCCCCCACATACACACAACTAAAGTTGTGCAGCATGATGGTACATGTCCTTAATCTTAGTACTTGGAGGCAGAGCCAGGTGGATTCTGTGAGTCTGAGGTCAGTTCTAGATTAGCAGGACTCCACAGTGAGACCTATTCCAATGAACACCTACATTAAAAACTGTACCACCTACACAGTAGCTTCTCCAACAAGACCAAATGTGACTTAAAGACTCAAAGAACATACCTTTTCCTTTTCCTTTTCCTTTGGTACTTCCAGAGGGGCAGGATATGCGAATGTGGATGGTTTACAATTTGATTTATATTGAACTTTTGGCATCTGAAGAAATAAAACACTTTTTTGTTCTCTCCATGGAAATAATATCAAGATTTATGTATTCTGTTTGTAACAAGCATATAGGTGCAAAGGGAGATGGAAAGTTTCCATGCGAGTTAAATATTTAGCAATAGAGCTGTTCATATTAGCACACTACGAAAAGCTTTGTGAATTAATTTTGGTACTTAGCTCCCTACAGATCCTAAAGCTTTGCCACTGAACAAGTATCATTTTCTTGAAAACCACCCAGTGTCAGTGGGTTAAGTCCTGCTCATGCTGTGAGTGTGGGGAAAACTGTTACCTCCTTTGTAAACTGTTATCTATTCCTTCTGCTCACTGAATTCCCGAGACCATTCCTTGTACCACACTGACAACTTACTAGTCTGTACACACTTTCCATACCACATTATCATGCTTTCTAACATGGGCCTAATGGAAAACTTTGTATTATTTATAGAACAAACCTTCTCTCTAACTGGCATCTTTCTTTCTTTTTTTCAGACAGGTTTTCTCTGTGTAGCCCTTGCTGTCCTAGACTCACTTTGTAGACCAGGCTGGCCTTGAACTCACAGAGATCCACCTGCCTCTGCCTCCCGAGTGCTGGGATTAAAGGCGTGTGCCACCATGCCTGGCGGCATCTTTTTTTATTTACCTTAATAATATCTGTATTAGCGTGGTGGTGCACGCCTTTAGTCCCAGCACTTGGGAGGTAGAGGTAGGTGGACCTCTGTGAGTTCAAGGCCAGCCTAGTCTACAAAGTGAATTGAGAATGGCCAGGGCTACACAGAGAAACCCTATTTTAAAAAACAAAACAAACAAACAAAAAAACCCTATATTAATAAATACCTTAATTTGCATTGATAAAAATGGTAATAAGCACTGTTTATTCTTCATTGTAAAGAATGAAAACATTATAAAATTGTTTGGTGGACTGGACTGTAAGCCTCTAAAGATTACATAGGAGGTTTAATGACAATGTTAAATATTAGGGATTAGGAAAACAAAATATTGTTGTTTTGAGAAATAAAGATGCTAAATATTTGCAACTGAGCAGTTTTAGTACTGAAATACTTAATGAGTAACTAGGTGGACGGTTATAATGAAAACATTAACATAATGGATTATTCAATTAAGACATATTTGAGCTTAAAAATTTTCCATTCTGAAAATTTAACAAAAAATCTTAATAACAGTGATGACCAAATGTAAGAGGTATTTAAAGGCCGAAAAGCCTTCAACCTTTAAAGAAGGACAAGATGACTCATCAGGTCATTAAAAATGTGATTAAGAGCTGTGATGACAGGGCACACAGCACCTACAGCTTTCTGTTTTCTGCTCTACTACAGGGACACCCTCCTATGTTACTTTTCCTTATGCTAACACTTCTCTCTAAAGTACGTATGGAGGTCCCTGTGCTCACAGATAAGCACTAGGGGAACCAGGAATATTAAGCACACAGAGCCATCTTTCTCTTAAAAGAGAGAGGTATGTAATCTGTTTTCCGCCTGGTGAGTGACCTGTGGCTGCCTGTGTGGCTGGAGACCACACAGGATCCTCCCCAGACCCTTACCAAGAGCTTGTTCTTCTCATTCAATCTATAGAATGTATCTTTATGGGAGATATATACTGTACAAAGAGTTAGGATGTAGTCATGTCTTAAGCTTTGGTGTGCACACACGGGACTGAGTTAATTACTGCCAGGAAAAATTTCCACCAAACTATGCTATGCTTAAATATGCCTAAAATAAACTACTGGGGTCAGACTCTCAAAGTTTGAACTAACCCTGCCTGATGAACGGTGTTCTTGCTTTCCACACGTCTTCCAGTGTGGGGGTTGTAGACCCCTGCAGCACATGACTCTCTACCTCAGACTTTCATTCTTCATTAATTACAGTTAGTCTATGTCCTCATTCTTTCTGCTCAGATTAGTGCAACAGCACTGTCCAGGTTTCTACTGACATCAGGATGATCTCTCTTTAGGAAAAAACTGTCATTACCTTCTTAAAAGCTTTCACCAGCTCTTGCAGCCTTTGGATTAAAGTGGCCGAGCATGGTGGCACAGGCCTGGAATCCCAGCACTCTGGAGGTTAAGACTGAGGGATCCTGAGTTCAAAGATCACTGAGCTCTACAGAATGATTATCTGCCCCCAAAACCAAAAATACTAGCCAGGCATGGTAGTATTATATTACATGCCTTTAATCCAAGTCTTTTGGAAGCAAAAGCAAGCAGATCTCTGTAAGTTCAAGGGCAGCTTGGTCTACATAGTGAATTCCAGACCAGTCAGGGCTACTATCTTTGTAAAAAAACCAAACCAAAACACCAAAATACACAGAATGGCTTATGAAATCTTTCTATTTTTGTATTAAGCACCCTATCCCATCATTCCCTCTCAAAAGATGTGTCCAGTATTACACAGCTAGTAAGAAAAGTTTGCTTACAAAGCTTCCACGGACATACTCTACTCTATAGGGGCTAAGGACAAACTCAAAATGAAGGGAAAATATGGTACCAGCACTGGTCATCTATGGTAAGAATATCCCACAAAACTTAGGACTCACACACATACCTTCAAGTCCTTGTTAAGGCCAATGACACAGGTAGGAGTATAAGCCAATGACAGGAAGTGTGAAAGGGGAAACCAGAACCAGAACTGGGTAAAGACAAGGACGCCAACCACAGAAGGCATATGAGTGTGCCCAGTCCTGGACTGTAAGGAGATAGTGACATTGTGACCACCTGCAGAGAGAGAGAAACCGTGAACAGAGCAAATACTAAGGTGATAAGAATGTCTAGGAACTGCACTAGCAACACAGTTGGGGATTTGTTTTTTAGTTTTTTTTTTTTTTAAAGACAGGGTTTCTCTGTATAACAAGCCCTGGCTGTCCTGGACTCACTTTGTAGACCAGGCTGGCCTTGAACTCACAGAGATCCACCTGCCTCTGCCTCCTGAGTGCTGGGATTAAAGGTGTGCACCACTGCACCCAGTGATTTCTTTTATGTGTATGAGTTTTTTCATGCATGCATGCATGTATGTATGTATGCATACATGCCTGATGCCCACAGGGGAAGAAAAGGGTGTTGAATTCTTGGAATTCAAACTACATGTGGTTGTGACAAACTTGATATAGGTGCTGAGAACTGAATTTGGATTTTCTGCAAGAGCAGAAGTGCTCTTGACTACTGAGCTATCTCTCCAGTCCCACAAAAAGAAAACTCTAACATTTAATTCTTTTTGTTTTTTCGAGATAGGGGTTCTCTGTGTAATAACCCTAGTTGTCCTGGACTCACTTTGCAGACCATGCTGGCCTCAAACTCACAGAGATCCGCCTGCCTCTGCCTCCTGAGTGCTGGGATTAAAGGCGTGCGCCACCACCACACCCAGTAACATTTAATTCTTGATTCAACACATTTTCATGAGAAAGAATATGATAAACAATGAAATCAGAGGATTCTGATCAGGAGTTTGTACTGTGAGAGTAAATGGACTGAAACTCAACCTGCTCTGCCTCTTGCCACATCCTCTACAACATCCTTTTGGGGAGTATAGAGAAATACAGCTTGAAAGCCAGTGAATTAGAGTCAGGATCCAGGTCGTCAACTGAAGAATGGATTTTAGCCAGGCATAGTGGTACATGATTATCTATGATCTCAGGACTTGGGAGGCTGAGGTAGAAGGATTGGGTTGAATCTGAGGCTAGTCTGGACTAGTAAACCCGCCCCTCCAAACCCCCCAACCAAAAATCAAACAAAAAACAGCTGAAAGTCACTGAGCACTTTACTGTTCTATTTTTTCTCCAATATTTCTAATCCTCCCAAAACTATGAGGTAGATGTTACAAAACAAGAAAGAGGCACAAATGGAGAAAATAATTTGAGTTATACAGTCATTTATGTAAAAGGATTAGGATTTGTTGAGCATGGTGGTACACACTTGTCTCATCTACTTTTAAGAGGTTGAAGTGAGAGGACAGCAAGTTCAGGGCCAACCAGGAAAACTTACAGACCCTGCTTCAGAATAAAACATAGGAAGGGTGATGTGGTTGGATGATGGTGGCTCACACTTTAATCCCAGCACTCAGATCTCTGTCAGTTTAGGGAAAGCCTGGTCTACAGAGCTAGTTTTAGGACAGCCAGAGCTACATGAAGAAACACTGTCTCAAAAAACAAACAAATGCCGGGTGTGGTGGTGCATGACTTTAATTCCAGTTCTTGGGAGGCAGAGGCAGATGGATCTCCGTGAGTTTGAGGCCAGCCTGGTCTACAAAGAGAATCAGGACTACACAGAGGCTACACAGAGAAACCCTGTCTCTAAAAACCAACCAACCAACCAACAACAAAAAAGGGGTAATCCATAGTCACTCAGTGGTGGGGTAATTCATAGTCAGTCAGTGGATAAGTTCCATGTGTGACGTCGTCGTGGGCTCAGTCTCCAGCAGAGAGGCAAGAAGGGACAGGGTGTATGAGTGCATTCAAACACACTCACTTGTGCTCGAATAACTGAAATCATCTCCGTAAACTAAACACTTCTCAAACTTTACCCTGCAATAATTGCTTCAGACTCAATTTCCATGATGCCATACACAACATTAGATTAGCTGGTTCATTAGATTTACATAATATATCTGGAAGACTTAACAACATTTACCTGCATCCAGTATGCCTTGGGCCAGAATAGCGCCAAATTTGGCCATGACGTCATCATGCTTGTCATTGATGACTTTGGAATACAGCTGCCTGAACTGATTCACCTGAAGAAGCAAGAAGAATAATTATGGTCTAACTCTGGCCATTTCTTATGTCATTAAAGAGTATTCAATAAACTGTGCTAATGGTATTGAGACTTAGTTCTCAATTTCAGGACATTCAGAAGAGGGAGATGGACCAGATGGGAAGGCAGAACAGTTCTGTGCTTGAAATCAGTGTTCTGACTTTCTAATGTGGGAGCACTAGCTGTTTTCAGCCCTCATTCCACAGCTGATGGTTCACACTCAAGGGAATGCTGAATGAGATTTCATTCTGCACCACCCAGTCAGCAGCCCAAACAGTCCAAGCAAACACTAAGGCTTTGCTGTCAGCCAAGTAGATTTCCTAACAGGCACCGCCCTACCTTAAGTGACCTACCCTTCACCCAGACTGTGTGAGTGTATTCACAAACATTAATGATGTGTATTCTGAACACACATCAGTTTCTCAAGGCTTGCTCAAATCAGTAGTCTTATGACTACTTAGGGTGAGATTACCAGTTATTTTTGTTTGCTTTATTATTTTCCTGAAATTACTATATATTGCATCACATAAAAATGTTTATGAAATCTTCTTAATAAACAAAGTGATTTAACTGCTTGGGTGGAGATAGGGTACTATCTTATGCTTCTTCCATGTCTTACACTTCCTTGTTTCCCGACAGTGCTTTCAAATGGTAGGCACTCAGGAAGAAGTCTGCTTGTTCAAGAAGCACATGATCATGGAGCTCCCCAAATCTGCCAAAAGCAGAAAACACCAGATTTGAGTTTCCTAATATAATGAGTTTAGCACATATTCTTTCAGAATCTCTTCTCTGTTTGTATTGGTCTGATGGCTATAGTGTGATACTGTGGTAGAGTAACAGAATCAGACAGCTCTGGCTTATGACTATCTGTGCTCTTAGAAGCTATGTGGGTAAATTACTAGTCTATCTGTCTGTTCTGTGTCCCTTTTCTTTTTAGATGGACCTTCTTGTAACACGGTGGCTCAGGTCTCAAACTTCTGAGCCCAAAAGATCCTTTTGCTGAAGCCTCCTTAGTAGCTGGGACCACAAGTATGTATTACCATATCTGGCCACTTATCACCTTTCGGAGCATTAGTTTTCTCCCCTTTCTTTGAGGATTATAGTATCTACCTCATCCATGTTCTAAAGACAACCTGAAATAATCGTGGTCACGTACATATGATGTCCATTCAGTAAGCATGGAGATCTTGTGGGGGCAAAATCTTACTACTCTCTGGACCTAACTAGCTCTGTCACCCAAATACTGGTAATACAACAGTGCTTTCTAAAGATGGTTCTCAGTTTATTCACAGGCAGCAACAGGCTGCAGTGGGGAACACAATGCACATGATCAGTACTAGGTCACACACTTCCAGTCTTACCACTTAAGAAACTTTGAAATCCAACATGGTTAAATCATCACCAAGTTCACAACAAATTTTAAAAAATCCTATGGTTTCATGTTTTTATTCTGGCCCGACAAGTCAAATTCCTTTGATTCTGAACTTATTTTAGATGAATACTTATATTACCTTAGATAGGATGGAAATTTTTATGTTCTAAAGGTTAAAAATTATCTCATGAACTTAGAAAAATAAACAATGGACAAAACACTGTATGTACATAACAAAGCAGAATTTAAATACACAATCATATTTAAAATAGGAAAGCATCCAATAAAAAAATTGAAAGATGGATTTTTAACAGTAAAACTTCATTTAAAAAGTGTTCTATTTTTCTAACACTTTCTTAATATTCACTCTTATCATTCTTGTAAAGAGTCATTGTGTTGGCAGAGCAGGAGGACAGTACGTTAAATTCTGAAGGCAGGTTGTGATTACAGATGTTAAGCCTGACTTGACACACACAACCACTTGCTGATTACCATGAGTGGTGATCAGAGAGAGAGCCATGGTTTTCTACATTAACTTCATAGTTCAGAATACGAAGGCACATGGCCAGGCAAAGAGGGGCATTATTACAACCCCATCGCTGGAGAGTGGAAGCCAGCCTCAACTACACAGGGAACCGTCTGTCTCAAAAAATAGTAAGACAAAAGGATGGTAATATGTCCCTCCTCAAAAAAGGTAGAACTTGTAGAAAATATTAACTTATATTAAGAGTCAATTAAAATTTAGATAATTCTGAGATCCAAATGTTCTAATATGTATAAATTTCTAAAATCCACCCTTCCTAAAAATCATATATTTAAAAAGTTCATTGTGTGGGGGCTGGAGAGATGGCTCAGTGGTTAAGAGCACTGGCTGCTCTTCCAGAGATTCTGAGTTCAATCCCAGCAACCATGTGGTGGCTCACAACCATCTATAATGTGATCTGATGCCCTCTTCTGGCATGCAGGTGTACATGCAGATAGAGCATTTCACTCATATACATAAAAATAAATAAATAAGTCTTTTAAAAAAGTTCAACATGTTCTGCACTTTATACCTTATACTATTAGGAAAAAATCAGAAGGAACAAAATTCTCTTGAGTTATTTCTTCTGCAGAGTATACCACCTCCTTCCCTTCTTCCTATTTCATTCTGGCTACAGAAATATCTCTGCATATCAGGAACCAGTTAAAATATTTTTTGATATTACATCTGTGTTTAGCATATCAACTATATATCATAACTCCTTCCATGAAATCCTTGAGTCCAGATGTATTTGGAATTCAGATGTTAAAAACTAACATGAGGGCTGGAGAGATGGCTTAGGATAAAGAATAATGGCTTCTCTTCTAGAGGACCTGGGTTCAATCCCCAGCACCCACAACTCACAACTGCCTCTAACTCCAGTTCTGGTGGATCTGACCCTCTCCTGGCCTCTGCAGGTATCAGACACCTGTGTGGTGTACAGACACATATGTAGGCAAGACACCCATACACATATTTTGTTTAAAAGCCAATATAACATGAACACCTTATATTTCTGGTGGGGTATGGGGTAATATTCCATAATCAAATTAGTAGCTCTGAACTAGCAAACACACAAATATTTACAGTAAGTGGGATAAAGGCAGCAAATGGTTCACATTTTACAGTCAACTGGGTCCTTAAAAGGAAACCTGTAAGTTTTTCAGCCCTTTCTGGATTTTGTAGCTATAAAGGGCTATCTATGGATTTCATTCCTTTTTTTTTTTTTTGGTTTTTCGAGACAGGGTTTCTCTGTGTAGCCCTGGCTGTCCTGGACTCACTTTGTAGACCAGGCTGGCCTCGAACTCGCAAAGATCCGCCTGCCTCTGCCTCCCAAGTGCTGGGATTAAAGGCGTGCGCCACCACTGCCCGGCTGGATTTCATTCCTTTATGGCTACTTCCTATACATCTCTGTTCAAGTCTGACTTTGCCCCATATAATCCTATTTTCCTTTCCAAATGATTTGCTGTTACTTCAAATTCCACATATCTAAAATAAAAATTATCCTTATTTTTCTTTCAAGATACTCTTACTGAAAATTTCATGATTTCACTGTATAATGGTTTAAACCTGAAATCTTTCCATTGGTCATGTTTTGAGCACTAGTTGTTTCATGGTGATGTTTTGGGAGGCTGTGGAACCTTTAGGAGGTGGGTCCTAGCTGGTTAAAGTAGGTCACTAGGGAGTAGGCTTTGAAGGTCATAACAGTGGTTCTCAACCTTCCTAATGCTGTGACCCTTTAATACAGTTTCTCATATTGTGTTTTGTTGCTACTTCATAACTGTAATTTTGGTACCGGTATGAATTGTACTGTAAATATCTGATATGCAGGATGTTGTGAACTACAGGTTGAGAACCACTGGGTTATAGCCATATCCATGGTTCTGGTTTCACTGCTTCCTGGTCCACTGCTATACAAACAGTGACCCTGCATCCCCCATATATTCTTGCTGTCATGGAAAGAGCTACTCTGCCATGTCTTCTGCTATGATGAATTAAAATCCCTCGAAATCATGAACCCAGATTGTTTTGATGAGCTGCTTTGCTCATAGCCGTGCAAAACTGACTAACATAACTTGTTATCACAATCTCACATATTTTCAGTTTTCATCTCATCTTCACTAGTATTTTAAGTATATGATATTCTCTCTCTCGTTCTGCTTTTCAAGACAGGGTTTCTCTGCACAGCTGATTGTTCTGGAACTTCCTCTGTAGACCAGGTTGATTTTGAACTCATAACTGTCTCTACCTCCCAAGTGGTGGGACTAAAGGCATGCACCATCACCACATGGCTTTGATAGTGTCTTACATCTTAAATATCTTATAAAACTTCATGCTTATAATTTCAACTTATAAGCACATATATTTTCTACAGAAATGAGTATGTAAAATTTACCTTCCTTAAACTCACATTAGGAAAAAAATATTTAGCTTTTAAAAAGAACACAGTATTTGGGTTTGTGTGTGTAAGTTGTGTTGATGTCAGAGAACAACTTTTGGGAGTGTGGGTTTCAGGGACTGAACTCAGTCACCAGGCTTGGAGGCAACTGCTTGTACCTGCTGAATCAGGCATACCTTTTAGGCCTCTCTGGCATAAAGTTATGCATTTAAAATATTTATCAAGTTCTGAACGCAAACCTTATCCTTCTGGAAGGGGGAATGCTACTTTTTGATCAAGGGAAAAGAATTAAGATTCTTTGGATTCATATCTGATGAATCATGATAGGCAACAAAAGCCTGATCTAACTAAACTGTAATTTTATTTTAGAACTAAGAAGTTTGGGCTAGAGAGGTGGCTCAGAGGTTAAGAGCACTGGCTGTTCTTCCCAAGGTCCTGAGTTCAATTCCCAGCAACCACATGGTGGCTCACAGCCATCTACATTGAGATCTGCCCGGGCATATATGTAGAGTAAATACTGTATACATAAAAAAACAAAAAAAACTAAGAAGTTTAACAAACTTAGCTAAACACGACCCTACTTCTAAAACAGACACTTGTAAGTGGTGGGAGAAGATTCTTTGCACCAGATCATAGGTTTAAATGACTTTACTTTATTATTTATTATTTACTTTATTTATTTATGTGAACATTGGATATGCTGAAGCTGGAGTTACAGAGTTTGGTGAGCTGCCTGATGTGGATGCTGGGAATCAAATTTGAATCCTCTGGTAGAGCAGCAAAGACTTTTAAATGGATAAGCCATCATCTCTCTGGCCCCGAGAGCTTATTTTTATATTCTAATTTTTTTCATATGATGTTTATATATTATATTTACTATGTAAATGTTCAAATAAACTTCTAATGGTAAAATTCATTTAACAAGACAAAAACAGAAGATTTATGAAGAGTTAGGTTTTTGAGAGAAAACAGCTCCAAGAACCCATTAAAAGGTTAAGTGTGACACTTAAGACTTTCTAAATTGTCTTTAATAATACAGAAATGTTCTATGATCTGGGGTTTATGCTTGTGAGTGTGGACAAATGAGAAACTGATAAAAACAAAGCAGAGACATATAGGCATTACTTAAACCAAGAGCACAGTGTGCAGGTAGGCTAAATGTTAGGGCATAATATTACACAAATAGCTGATTTCCATTATGGATCTTACAAAACATCTAAGGTCATTTTCTTTTGCATCCCTGAAGAAATTCTTCTCTTTTGAATTATTTTTGTTTTTCTTTTTTCTTTTTGAAGACAGGGTTTCTCAGTGTAGCCCTGGCTGTCCTAGAACTCACTCTGTAGACCAGGCTGGCCTGGAACTCATAGAGATCTGCCTGCCTTGGCCTCCCGAGTGCTGGGATTAAAGGTGTGCGCCACCACATCCGGCTCTTTTAAATTATTTTTATGTATATGGGTGTCTTGCCTGCACATAAATATCTGCACCATGCGTGTGCCTGGTGCCCAAGGAAGCCTGAAGAGGATGTTAGATCCCCTGGGACTTCAGTGGTTGTGAGCTGCCATGTGGGAGCTGGGAATTGAATCTGGATACTCTGGAAGAACAGTCAGTGCTCTTAACTGCAGAGCCATCTCTCCAGCCCTGAGGTATAATTCTTAATGCCCTGATGTTTGTTTTTGAGTTGTTTCCATTAATTTCATGTACTGATCTGAAAACATAGAACTCTTTGAGGATTTGAGAATTTTATTCTCTTTAAAAGGAGATATTAGCAGACATAGTTTTGCTTGTGTAGTCAGTGTGTAAACATTTAGATTTCACAGCCAACTTATATTAATTGCAGAGCTACCAGCTATATGTACACTTCAATTTTTAAATTTTTATTTTATTTTTAAAATTTATTTTTATCATACAGTATTTGTTTTATGTATCTGTATGTGTGGGTGTATCAGTGCCACAATACACATGTGGAAGTCACAACACAACTTGTAGGACTCAGCTCTCTCCCTACACCATGTGAGAACTCAGATGATCAGGCTGCTTGCAGATATCTTTAACTACTGAGCCATCTTGCCAGTGCTATCTAAACATTCTTAACTAGTACTCATTATTCTGATACTTCCCAAAGATAGGAGAGTACTTTATTTGTTTATACCATTTAAGACTCCATTCAAGATCATAATTTGCAATTATTAAAAAAAATACCAATTATTTAAACTGCTATACCTTGTCTTTTTTTTTTTTTGGTTTTTTTTTTTTTTTTTGGTTTTTCGAGACAGGGTTTCTCTGAATATCTCTGGCTGTCCTGGACTCGCTTTGTAGACCAGGCTGGCCTCGAACTCACAAAGATCCGCCTGCCTCTGCCTCCCAAGTGCTGGGATTAAAGACGTGCGCCACCACCGCCCGGCTGTACCTTGTCTTTCTAAATGTGATACTTCTTAGAGTAAATTAAAACAAAAAAAAAAAAAAAGCTGGGTGGTGGTGGCGCACGCCTTTAATCCCAGCACTTGGGAGGCAGAGGCAGGTGGATCTTTGTGAGTTCGATCGAGGCCAGCCTGGTCTACAAAGTGAGTCCAGGACAGCCAGAGCTGTTACAGGAGAAACCCTGTCTTGAACTCATACAGGAGAAACCCTGTCTTGAACTCATAGAGATCGCCTGCATCTGCCTCCTGAGTGCTGGGATTTAAGGTGACCACACCTGGAGATTACAAACAGTTTTGAACCCAGGTTCTTTGGAAGAGCACCCAGTGCTCTTAACTGCTGAGTCATCTCTCCACCCCCTGTTACTGGGTTTTTTTTTTTTGTTTTTTTTTTTTTTTTTTTTTTTTTTGAGATAGGATTTCTCTGTGTAGCCCTGGGTTTCCTGGAATTTATAGACCAGGCTGGCCTCAATCTCAGAGATCTGCCTAACTCTACCTCCCAAGTGCTAGGATTAAAGGCGTGTACCACCATGCTCAACTCTGAAATTCTTTTCTTCTCTGACACAGTCTCATGTAGCCCAGGATGGCCTCAGATTTATTGATGTAGGTTAGCATTGAACTCCTGGGATTTCAAGCAGGCACATCATACCAGCTTCATTTAAATTGAACACTTTACTTATTATGTATATGGTGTGTGTGTGTGTGTGTTATGCACACATACATACACACACAGGCATGGAGGCCAGAGGAGAGTGCCAGGTGTCCCACTAGGTCACTCTGGCTTATTCCCTGCAGACAGCATTTCTCACTGACCCTGGATCTAGGCTGGCAGCTGTGATCCGCAGAGACCTCCATTTCTGTTTCTTACAGTGCTGGGGTTATAGGTGCATTTGTGACCATGCATTACTTTACGTGGGTGCTGGGATCCAGACTCAGGCTTTCACTATTACACATTAAACCCTCTTGGCTGATGATGAACAATCTCCTAGCTCCCTACCTGGTTTAATCTTGGAATCCTATATCCAGGTTATGAGGATGGCTAAACTTTTGTCTAGTTGACAACAGAAGCAATGTGAAAGCAATATATGAGGTCCAAATGAATAAATATTTATATATGACTATTGAGGAGGTACATTCTTTAATGACACTGCTCAGTTGGATACCCTTCAAATGCTCAGTGCAACATCAAAACCAGAAATAAAAGCTACTCATATGATAGCTGCTATACTTAAAAGCAGAAAATGTCTGTGTTTGCAAAGATGTTTATGTTCTAGAAGACATAGTATATTAAGCAATCCTTGGGAAAGAAATCTTGAAAATGATTTTGAGAGAGAAGCACTGGGTAATGAAACAAAATGACAGTGGCTGCTCAGAAAGTGAGGTTTGTCAGACTAAGCTCTGTGGAAGCAGAAGGACAATGCACAGTGAGGTAAGTGCTCTCCTCCTTCCTGAGACTCCTCTGCTTAAAATAAAGGTGCTCTGTGCCTGTTGCAGAGGCAGAACAGAAGACTCGTCTTTTCCTTTCCTTCTATTTTTTTAAAAGACAAAGTCTATGTTGCTCAGGTCGTCCTTGAACTTGTGACCTCCTGTCATACCCTCTTCGATGCTGAGACTACATGTAGCTGCTACCATACCCAGGATATATATATTTTTTTCTGTTAGTAATGTTTTGTTTTTAATTGCTTCTCAGATAAAAACATAACCAATTCAAGGTTGCTAAATGCTCTAACAATCTAAATACAATGGAATGGGTACAGGCTGAGTATTTTTCTTTCTGTTTTCAGTATTAGAGATTAAAACAAGGCATATGACTACGAGCCACACTCCCAGGCTCATTTATTTTAATATTTAATTGGGGCCTTTACTAAGCTCCCCAGGCTGGCCCTGAGAGCCTCCTGGGATGCTGAGGTTATAGCTGAACATCACTTGTACACTATCAGTGCTTCATACTTCTGCTGGACACACCAAGAACAGTAATTTCAGAATACACAAATAATACATTCGCACTTTCTGTTCTCTACACAATGAGATGTTCGACTGTGTCCAGCAGCACTGCGCAGTAAAGACTAATATGAGGTATAAGACACTGTCATGAGGGAAGTTTTAATCAGTGCCTGAAAATCTGTTATGTTAATCCAGACGAGGTGCAGCCTATGGAAGACTTAGATGGCCTCCATTTTTCTCCCTCAGAATAAATCCAGAGAGAGAGAGATGCAAAGGAACCACTTGGAGGACTCATGATCACAGGTCACTGCACTGAACCTGACATCTAAAACTGACAAGAATGAGTCATTAATTGAGGACTTCCTGAGCCACTGACACCTTGCACAGGACAGCCTAAGAGGGTAAGAATGTAGATGCATCTAAAAACAAAACAAAACAAACAAACAAAAAAAAAAAACAAAAAACTAAGATTGGATATTCACATAAAGTGACTCTAGGATATTTCATTGCCTCAGAAGGCTGGGGCAGAAAAGTCAGACTGTCTGAATTTTCATTCTCTAACAGGGTACCAAGTCAGTACTGTTAAATCTATTTAAATGCACATGCAGAGGCAAAAACAAAACACCAAAACAAACAAAAGAGCTAATTTTATTATTTTACCTTATAATTCTATAACTTCTTTCAACTTTCTTTCTTTTTGATTTATTTTTATTTTTTATTTTTGGAAACAGGGCTTCTCTGTGTAGTCCAGGCTGTCTTGGAACTCACAGAGATCCGCCTGCCTCTGCCTCCTGAGTGCTGGGATTAAAGGTGTGCACCACCACCACCTGGAATTTTTTGTTATAATTTCCTAAGTACGCAATATACTAAAGTTAACAGAATGACCTTAAGTTTATAAAACACACACCAAAGAAAACTATATAATTACAATGTTCCTAATCTGCTGCCCTTAAAATGTGCCTTTTGTTTTTTTACTTCCAGACTAAGATAAATTACTACAGAAAAAAACCAAACCCAGCTCTTTTTTAGAGTTTTTTTGCTCACCTTTGGACATGTGATTTCAGTCTGTTGGATCATGATGAGAGCTGAAGCTATCAGAGCCCCTTGTCTCACGTAGTTCACAGGGTCATTTGTCATTGGCTCTAGTAAATTAATTGCTTCCTGAAAGTATTACAAACAAAAAGACAAAACTTTAAGTGAAGTTGAGATGGCTGTATTTTTCAAATCAATCACTATCAAAGGTATATTTTAGATTAGGGCAATGTTTAAGGTTTCTTTTTCTTTTTTGGTTTTTCAGGACAGAGTTTCTCTGTGTAATTCCGGCTGTCTTGGAACTCACTTGGTAGACCAGATGGCCTTGAATTCAGAGAACCACCTGTCCTTGCCTCCTGAGTTTGAAATTAAAGGTGTGTGTCACCACTGCCCAGTAAAAGTTCTTAAATGCTCTTTCAGTTATGTGAAGATACCTAGGTCACACAAATTATTTAGAAATAAAGCAGACTTGTTTAGTATGAGTAATAAAAATCTTTCATTGTATTAACTTGCCAGATGCTTTGCTTCAAAGAACATTTGCTCCTAGATATCATATTAAGTTTAGAATAATATGGAAAGAAAAAGATCCAATTTGTATTTAACTTATGAGAGCTGACATAAATGTGAATTAGAAGCCCAAGAGGAAAAGTACTTAGCAAAATGTCCAACTATAGCCTTCCTTTCTTTACAGAACAGATATATACTAGAAAAGAGGCAGCTAGTGAGATAGCTCACCAGGTAAGGAGCCTGTTGCTAAGCCTGACAACCTGAGTTTGATTTCCAGCACCAAAAACCGGCTCCTGCAGGCTATCCTCTGACCTTGACATATGTGCTGTGGCATGCATGTACCCCTCCCACCTGTAACAAAGGAAATTCTTACGTATACTTAATGATCTTGCTAATAAAAATGAAGGTATATATTTTTAAAAGATTTATTTTAATCACATGCATGTGTGTGTAAAGGTGGGGTGGGTATATGCACATGAACTCAGATACCCTTGAAGGCCAGAGGAAGGTGTGGGATCTCTTGGAGCTGATGTTAAAAGGTGGTTGTGAGCTACTTGATGTGGGTGCTGACCAAATTATAGTCTGTTCCAAGAGTAGTCTGTATTCTTAGCCATGGAGCTGTCTTTGTAGCCACACTGCTTCTTCTTTTTGGAGACAGGGTCTCACTGTATAGCCCTTTGCTGCCTGAAACTTGGCCTTGAATTCACAAAGATCTACTTGCCTCTACCTCCCAAGTGCCACCATGCCTGGCTTCACAGATGTTTACAAAAGAAACTCCCTCCCCAATAAACCAAGTGTCTGTTCTAGCAATGAACATTTTTGTTCACAGGAATCTTATGTTTTAGCAGATGGGATATAGACATTAAGCTAAATAGTTATAAAAATATGTGAAGTAGCAATAAGTGCTTATAAAAAAAGAACAGGAAGCTGGTTTTGATGATACAATCCTATAACAGCAGCATTTGAGAAGCTGAGGTAGGAAGATTCTGAGTTCAAGGCCAGCCTGAGCAATATAGCAGGACTCTGCCTAGAGAGGAGGGAGGGAGTGGGAAAGCAAGGGATAAAATACCAGGAGGGAATGAAGTATCTCTAAAATTCTTAAAAAAAAAAAAATTTATTGGTGCATGGGTATGTGGGTATATATGTCTCTCCGAGCTTGTGTGGGTATGAATGCCATAGTGCACATGGACCACAGCCTGTGGAACTGGTCCTTTTTTTTCCACCATGTAGGTCCTAGAGGTTGAGCTCAGGCTGCTAGTTTGGTGGCAAGTACCATGACTTTGGGCTAGCAAGTTGAGATATCTTGCTAGCCCAAAGAAAACTCAGAACCTTTTTTGCATTAAATGATATGTCTGTGTGTGTACAGTGAGTGTCAATGATGTGTGTTGGATGCGCTGGCCAGATGTGCAGGTGGTGGAGGTGATGTTGTATCTAATACAAATACTCTTTATTGGAGGAAAAAACTCAAGCAAATGAAAGTTTAAATTTCCACAACTAATTAATATGAGATAAGAAAGTTGGGTCTAGAGAGATGGTTCAGTGGCTAAGAAGACTAGATGTTCTTCCAGAGGAATGGGGTTCAATACCAGGACGCACGCACAGCTCACAATTGATCTGTTAACTCCAGCTCCAAGGGACCCAATGCCCTCTTCTGGCTCTGCAAGCACTGCATGTAGGTGGTAAGTACACATACATGCAGGCAAAACACATAAAATAAAATCTTTAAAAATTTTGTTTGACTCCTTTCTGCATGACAATGCTCTCTCTATCACAAAACATATGCACTCATTGAGTTAAAAGAAAGGTCCACCCACACTGCCTAAGATGTATTCATGTGTCTATTCAAGGAAAAGCATGGTGATTATATCAATGTTGTGAATCAAGACCGTATGTTACAGCCAGGTGTAGAATGGACAAACCTGGATGCAGGCAAAGTTGACTGACAAGCTCTGCTGAGACAGGGTAAGCAAGTCCTTTACATTCCTGTTTCATGAATATGTCTGTCAGATATACTGGGCCAGAAGGCTGAAGATGATGCTCCAACTTTATACAGGATTTGGTAGCTGTCCAGGCACCCAGCTGTCTGTCAATTCTTTAGTTTTGGAAGCTGCTTGCTCTGCACTTCCTGCATACTCAGATAATATTTTTTTCCTTCTCAAGTCTCTGATGGGGTTGAAGACTAGATAGTCATAGTCTTACAATAAAGTTTAAGTTGTTTAGGATTTAAGATGTTTTTAGGTTGGTAATACAAGTTAGGATAGAAATTGAGTTAGGTACAGAACTTTGAACACACCAAGATAGGATAGATAATAGAATATTTTTTCTAAGTTGCCAAATACTTAGACTGGACATTGTGAATGTACATCATACCTTATAGCTTTCTTAAGTGTCTCATAATTGTTATTATAGTGTACTGTTTATTATTGAAAGCCTTTTATTGGACTAAAAGGGGGAATGGTAGAGAGAATATCTTGTGTACTGTATAGATGCATCTATCTGTTAATAAAAAAACAAATCTATGGCCAATATGAAAGGGTAGAACAGAAAGCAGGACATCTGGCAGGCAGAAAGGACTCTAGGATAGTGGCAGGTGCAGGAGATTTATTGGGAATATTGAGGACACACGCATGGTACCTGAGCAGAGGTAACCAGTCACATGGCAGAACTTAGACTAGAATAAATGAGTTAATTAAATTACAAGCTAATTAGAGAATGAGCCTAGCTGTACTGTCTAGGTATTTGTAGATATATTTTGAGTTTTAGTGGTTACTTCTGGGAACAAGGTTGTGGGTGGAAGAACCCACAACAACAACTGGGCCCAGTGGGTAAAAGCATTTGCTGCCAAGCCTGATCTCACTATCCATTATGGTGGAAGGAGAGAACTGACTCCTACAGACAAAGACAGACAGACAGACAGACACACACACACACACTGTGGTAACATTTTTTTTAGGGGCTAGAGAACTCAGTGTTTATGGGCATGTACAGTTCACAACCACCTGTAATTACAGCTTCTAAGGGATCTGACACCTCTGGCTTACATAGACATCTGTACTCACATACACATACCCAGAGACAGGCACACACATATACATATAATTAAGAATAATAAAGAAAAGAGTTGATTTTGGGTGGCTGTAGACAGCATTCTTAATTTCTATATACTATCTAAACAGTGAGAATAACCATGTAACGACAGCGCAGTTCTCAACGGTTATCCATGTAGCATCAGTTAGCTCTCGGGAGTCTTCCGGCAGGCACCTCAGCACAGTACAGTGGGGAGCACTGTGAAGCTCTGTGCACCAAGCTCAGTCTTAGAGATCACACTGCACCTGTGTTTTCACAGCTGTTCCACTCATTTTACTGCAACAGAAAAGCCTGGTGTCAGGAAAGAACTGACCCCACTGGTTTGGGGATTTACCTTGTTTCCTGTACCAGCACAGCAGATCCCCAGGGCCATTGCAGCTCCATAGCGCACATGAGGGTTATAACTCTCTGACAATAAAGAAACAACACTTGGACATTGCTCAGGCGTCCTGGGAAAGAAAGAAAAAGATGACAGCTTTATGGGTAATGTGTTATAAACCAAAATGGAGGTAGAGGCAGGCAGATCTCTGTGAGTTCAAGGCCAGTCTGGCCTACAGAATGAGTTCCAGGACAGCCAGGGATACACAGACGTGTAACCCCAGCATTACTGAACCAGAGACAGGAAGGTCATCACTTGGGCACAATCTGTACCACACAGGAAATTCAAAGCCAGCGAGGGACACAAAGTGGTAAGACTATTAAAAATTATAGAAGAAAACAACTCCCACAGAATTCTCTTGATAGTAGAAATGTATTTTCTAGATTGAGAAAACATGTAGAGAAAGAAGACCGTAACAGGGACTTCTCAAGCAAGCTTTTTGCATGCCGGTCATTTCCTAGTGCCCTTCAAAGTGTAGAATAGTCAGTTACATGGAGCATACCATACTCCTTTGTATCCACTTCCCTACTTTGTAGGAACTATGTATTTTGCTACAGAAGACAGTGCATTTACAGAGTCATTTAGATGTTTCCAGGGCGGCACAAAAGATATGAATACTCTAATTCTAGCATTCTGGAGGCAGAGGACACTTATGAGTTTGAGGCCAGCCAGAGCTATATAGCAGGTGGGAATGGGGATGACTTACTGAAATAGGTAACAAAATTCAGATGTTTCAATAAAAATTTCTTAGCTCTCAGCTGACAGTCATCTAGTCAATATTACTATTTGTACAAACTTTCCACAGAGCAAGAATTGAGCAAGGGTATGTACACAAATCACTGATGTCATCTAACCATTAATTTGCGTTTGTTTCAACACTCTGGCTTCTATTTCCTTTTGAGTCTTTTCTACAACTACTACATTACAACATTTTAATAGATCAAGATGCTTTCAGCACATGGAGTCTTCTCCTCCACCCTCTAGTCTCTCTCCACTAACAGAGGAAAAACTAGTAGTAACAGTAGGCAGGGTCATCACAAAGAAAGTTTTGAAGGTATAAATATGGCCGGGCGGTGGTGGCGCACGCCTTTAATCCCAGCACTTGGGAGGCAGAGGCAGGCGGATCTTTGTGAGTTCGAGGCCAGCCTGGTCTACCAAGCAAGTCCAGGACAGCTAGAGCTGTTATACAGAGAAACCCTGTCTCAAAATACCTTAAAAAAAAAGAAGGTATAAATATGATAGTTGTCTGGTAGAGTTACAAGTTTATAATTATCATGAGGTAAGTGACAAGTCAGAGGCTTAGCACAATGCACAGGAATTAAGATATATTAGCTCCTATAAGGTTCTTGTGACCCCTACAATCTAAGCACCATCCTGTATACAATCTAAAGGCCAGTTGGATGTCTTGAACCAAAGACATCATTGGCGCCCAAGTCAATATTCAGAAAGAGGACTGAAGAACACCCCCTCCCTTAAACCACTTCTTTCATAATGACCATTCACCTATGTAAATTCTATTTTGTTCATTCCCTCAGATTCCACAACTAAATCTGCCAATAAATAAAGTGAAACTCTTAACTCTTATTTTTGCTTTCATGGCCTTGTTTCAGACCCTGATCACATCTCACTAGTTTCTGTCAATTTACTTTTATTTTATTTATTTGTATTTAGTTCGCTGAGATAAAGGGAACATAGGCTTAGAATCAGAAAGATCTGGGTTCCAATTCTAGGATCATTATCATTAGGGAGACAAGCTCTGAATTGTACTGAGCCTTAATTGTTTCATCCACAAAACAGCATCTGTTCCCCTTTGTACATGCTGATGTGTCTCTATGCTGTCACCACTGAAATGTAGATGCAAAACCAGAAATTGGCTTTGGCTCAGAATCAGGAATTTGTGTGCTATTATGGCGCAGTTGGACCTCTATTTTTAAAAGACAATGCAAGAGCTAAAGGTTCTTTCAAAACAGTATCAAACAAGCTGGATTTACTAGTTAGATAGCTATATTTATGAGTCTCACTTTCAGATTGTCTCAGAAACGTTTTAGGGAACTAGTGGTGATCCAAAGAATTTTATAACTTGACATCTGGTTGCTGTGATGGTAGATAGTTCTCTTTAGTGAATTAGTATGCAGATCAGTTTGGCATCTGGCAGCACATAAAGGAGGAGCTTGGCGTCCTTTGAACTTGGGGTTGAGATGGGTGGAGCCCAGTTGAGCACAGCTCTGTGAGAAGGGGAGTGGCTAAGAAATCACTCTAGTATGCATTGAGTACAAGAGGAAGAAAACACCACGTAGAGCTCTCTGGTTTTTATACAACATCATCTCTCAATCCTTGGTGGTCTTGAGGGACCGTAAGATCTCTCACTATATTCAGCAGTCTCCATGGCTTCTTGCAACAACCCACATCATCTTCGGTTTCTTAGCCACATCCCTTCTCCAGAGCTGTGCTCAACTGGGCTCTGCCCATCTTGGCTGGAAGTTTAAGGGAGGCCAAGGTCCCTCCTTTATGTGCTGCCAGATGCCAGACTGATCTGCATACTAATTCACTAAAGACAATTATCTCCCACCACAGGTTGCAGCTATCTCCCACCACAGGTTGCAGCAAGGGCAGGTTATTCTAGGGAAAACTCATAGAAATAATAAGAAATAAACTCATTGAAAAGAGTTTACCTAAAATCTATCTTAAAACTTTGCCTACTGGCTGGGTGTGGTGTCGCATGCCATCAATCCCAACACTTCGGAGGCAGAGCAGGAGAATCTCTGTGAGTTCGAGGCCAGCCTGGTCTACAAAGGGAGTCCAGGACAGCCAGGGTGATTACACAGAGAAACCCTGTCTTGAAAAATCAAAAACAAAGCAAAACAAACAAACAAAAAAATAAAACAAACAAAAAACTTTACCTATTTTATAATGTCCACTTGAGAGCAGCAGGAATATGTAAGATATCCTTAAGCTAAGCCCTCAGACTTTCAGTTCCCTTCCTTCCTCTTCATTGTAAAATCCTCCACCCCACTCTATCTATGTACAATGAACTTTGACCTTGCTGACCTGACCCTTCCTATGTACAATGCACTTTGACCTTGCTGACCCTTCCTATGTACAATGCACCTTGACCTTGCTG
>CAJQZJ010013540.1:9003630-9029619 GCA_907164525.1 Lophiomys imhausi | reverse complement strand
TGTACAATGCACCTTGACCTTGCTGACCCTTCCTATGTACAATGCACTTTGACCTTGCTGACCCTTCCATCACCTTTAGTAGAAAACCACCTGAGAGAGAACACAAAAGGGACTTAAGCGTTTTGTTTCTCAAATAGCATTATTTTATGAGACTTAGAAGAAAAATTCTGCCTGGAAACACAAACACTAGGAAGCTGTTGTAGGGCTTACTAGCTGACTGTAGTTAGGATTGAAATTAGTAGTGGGGGCTGGAAATGCAAAAGCCCTTAAAAAAATCTGTCAGTTTAATATAATAACATTCCAGCTCTGACACATTCTTTGGAAAACACAAATGTTTAAACAAGAAAAGACAGTCTTTAATAAACTAGCTTAGGCATTTAATCTCTTCTGAAGAGCACAAAAATCCATAAGCTCTTCTTCATAGGTCTGTCTGTCTCAGCAGACAGCTGTAGATGGACAAAGGAGTATCTAAGCAAGGTCTGCAATGCAACACGCTGAAAGCAAAACTTGTGCACAAACGTGTATATAATGATTTAAAGTTACATGAAGTCATGATAAAATATTACAACCATTTTTGCAATTTATAAAGAATCAAGAAATCTCAACATGAGTATCAATGACTGAGTGCTAATACAACATGAAAACAAGCAGACTTTATGTAAACCATCAGTCTTAGCTCTCAATTAGGAAATAGACAAATAAATGGGGAGAAATTGAATCTGAATGCTATCAAACTCCCAGAACCAATAATCAGGGTATAGGACATAGGGGTTGGTGAGAAGGCCCAGCAGGTAAGGCACCGGCTGCCAAGCTTGACTACCTGAGCTTGATCCTTGGGACCCACATGATGGAGTAATAACTCAAAAGAAAGAAGGAAGAAAGAGAAAAAGAAGAAAGAAAATAAATACATCTTGAGCATTATCTGAACCTAATGGCTGATGCAGGAGGGCAAGCTATTTTCTTCAGTGTTAATGTCACTGGTAAGGTACCCATGCTCTGTAAATAACCTAATGAAACAATTTGCTGGGAGATGAATACAAAGATTCAGACACATAAAAGTAGAAGAGGGATAGCAGGGAAGGGGAAAGGGATGAAAGGGAGTGGGAGGAAGACAAGGGAGAGTAAGAAGATGTGAAATATGATGGAAATACCGTATGCACTGTATGAAAATATCTTAATAAAAAACCACAAATCCTATCCATGATCTAGATGTAAAGAAACACTAAACCTTGAGTGACCTATGAAGACCCTTTAAAAAGGAAACACTGAGAACACTAGAGGTTTTTTGTTTTTGTTTTTTTCCTAAGACAGGGTTTCTCTGATTTGCTCTGGCTGTCCTGGAACTCACTTTGTAGACCAGGGTGGCCTCGAATTTACATTGGCCTGCCTGCCTCTGGCTCCCAAGTGCTGGGATTAAAGGTGTGCAACACCATGGCCCTGCTAGAGTTTTAATATTAAGCCAGTTTTGTAGTTTAGAGAAAATTTCAAGAGCATAATTGTTAAGACTTATACATTACTTTTCAGAAATAGGGCAGAAATACATTTTTCCCAATTAAAAATCTGTGGGAAAAGAAGTTGCCAATGAACTAGCTCCCAAATTCAGAGGCTGTTTAAAAATGAGCAGTGACATTTCTGCCAGAATCTATGTATACAAACAGCATACAGATTTTTCTGTTCCTTTTTATACAAGGCTGCAACATAAGCAAATTAATTACACTCCACAGCAAAGGTAAAAAGCTGGATGAAAACATTGTTTCATTGCTAAAAATTACAAGTGTGGAAACTGCTATACAGCCAGTAGTGGAGAATCTCCATAAAATACACATTCCAAAATCTCTAGATTTTATCTCTTTTTTCCTCAAAAGGGAAAAACATCCGAGTTTTAATTCCAAATAAGATCTTATGCTAATGTAAGAGTTTAATACATTCCCCCAAATATCAAAGAGAACAGATAAGGACATAACTTGAATTAGGGTCATGAACTGGTCAGAACACAATTAACTAGTGGTTTTATGAATCACAATGAGTGCAGCTATACTCTAATAATGACAGTATCAGAGAGGAAATAACCTCTTTGGCAGGCATACAGCTGCACAACACATTTGTTTCACTGCTTACAAGTGCCAGTGCTAGAGTCTCAGAGTAAGTCAATGGGAGGAGGCTCTGTCAGGAGAAGGAGCCCAACAGAACAGACACAAGGACGGCATGCTTAGGAAAGTCACAAGCAGACAAGTGGTAAGTATTTAGCAGATACATATGGAACCAACAGGCTTCTGTTGTTTCCATTTTAATCTTCAGGACTCTGCTTCATAGTCTTTTACATCTATTCAGCAGTTTAAAATTTTATAAATATGAAGGCAATTTTAATATGGGATTTGTGAGTATAATGAACAATAACTTAATCTTCCTCTTAAAGTGCTTCTCAAGGGAACTGGAGAGAGTGAGGGAAACATAAGTACTTAAAAAAGAACTGGTTCAAATTTGGCAGACTTACACGATTACAACTAAAATCTTGTAGAAAGATGCAATTACTACTAAAAGCAAGTATTTGGCTAGTAATATTTTTACTACTTTGTCTCTAACTAAAGGAATTTTGAGTCATAAAAAAGCACTTAAATCAACACTCATCAGACAAATGATTACAAGTACAGATTCAGATTCTTAGCTGGTAAATCCTTTACTCAGACCTTAGGTGGGTTTGAGTCTTTCTAGGTGGGCCAGTACTTACTGAAACCTTTACTTGCAACTGTTTAGAGCTTTGAGTCACCATTCTGTATGTTTTCTAAAGTTAAAGTATCCAAACGTCAGGTACCATGTAGTGTGCTATTTCCTCTCTTACTACCTCTGTGGCAAAAAGTATTTTTTGTGGGCACTGGCTGCACTATCACAACACATACCAACCTATAAAAATAGGAGGGGGTTGCTAGTTAGCTCTAGTTTTTTTACTGCTTTCTGGAAATAACATAACCTCTCTGTATCTAGGGGGGAAACTCTCTGATATTTAAGTTCAAATTCATCTCTTAAAATTATGGAAAAAAAAAGACAAGAGAAACTAAAACTAACATTTTTCTCTTCCACATCTACTGATGTCTTTCATCGAGTCTTCTGAAATCTAAGCCTTTAGAAAGAGTAGAAATGTGAATGTCTTACCTGCAAGCATGGACAGATGTGTATACATTCCCATCTTGGAGAACCTGAATCTTTTTAAGAAGGAAGAAGTCAACCTTGTCTTTGAATGTCTGGCATGGGTATACAATGCCTTGAAAAACAGATGACCAGCTTAGTTAGTGACCATGCTGACCACTGTCTGGAACTGGACTGACTCACAGAATAACGAATGGCTTGCTCTTATAAAACGTCTGAACAAAGTACAATTCCTGAGCACATTTTACAGAAAACATGTGATCACCTGATCTTGTCTAACCACTCTGGATTGAAGACAGACTCCATAGCAGAGGAAATGCAGCAGATTGCCGAGGAACATCAGAATAAAGTGCACTGGGCAGCTCTGCTGATATTCATGGTGATAATACCCACCATTGGTGGGAACATCCTTGTTATTCTGGCTGTTTCACTGGAGAAAAGGCTGCAGTATGCTACCAACTACTTTCTAATGTCCTTGGCAGTGGCTGATTTGCTGGTTGGATTGTTTGTGATGCCAATTGCCCTCTTGACAATTATGTTTGGTAAGTATTTCTCTTTGTTCCTGCCAATGAACACAACTACTAAAGAATCAGACACTCATTTGATCTTTGCTTTCTTTGAAATAAAAGATGGACCTGGATTAAAGACACAGAAGGGAACATTCCCTCATTTTCTCTATGATTTGTAATAAATGTGAAAGGAGACAAAGATAATTTCTTAAGAACAATTTTACCCCCTCCTCAGCCATCTTATAAAATCACTAAGTTGGTAATATTCACAGATTCTGTATTTATTACCTAAAAGCTATAGTAAGTAAAAAACAACAACACACCTTTCAAAAAATTATTCGTAACTCAGATAATTCTCAGACTTTAATAATAGAATCATTGAATTACTGAGTCCCAATTAAAATTAGGTATTGCTACAAAAATTCCCATTACAGTTCTTTCTAAATGGAGTGCTCTGAACCCTGACATAATTTCTACAAATAAGTCATGCTGTTTAGTTAGAAAAGGAAATGGTCTGGCTCAGTGTATCTCAAGAGAAGATCCATCTGTTTAAATTTTTTATGGTATCTGACCATCTGTGTTCCCAATAAACCTGTAAGTTAATAAAATAAGTAGAACAGATCCTGAGTTACTGTGATAATAAAAACCTAGTTTGACTTTCAGATCTTTGTTATAATAAAAAAGATGACAATGTTATCATAGACATAAGTAGTTTCTGCTGTATGTACAACATCCCAGTTATGTGAGTAAACACAAATGATTCTGTTGAGGAATTATGAGGGCTCCTACTTTAAAATCAGCAGTAAAAGAACATTTAATTAGTCAATGCTTGGTATAAACTTATATCCCACTAATAAACAACTTAAAATTATAGTTGATCAGTCTTCCACTAATGAACAACTTAAAATTACAGATGATCAGGCAAGTTATAGAAGTAAAATGTACTAACCCACAGGTTAATACAGGTAATAACACCTGCTTATTAAAAAGTGAAGAAAACCTGATATTCCAATTATTTTTATAATAACACAGATATGAAATGAAGTACCGTGTCTTCATATGTAGTAAGATGATGAGGAGTTAAAACTTTCTGTTGCAAAGCAATCCTCACAAAGCTTTAAAGCAAACCAAGATGATATAAGCAACAGAAAACAAGCTTCTACTGCCTTAGTAGATTCTCTCATCAATAGTACTGTTTTCTCTCCCTTCCCTATCCTTTGGTGATTCTGTAATCTTTTGAATAGCCTAGCGGTACACGTTAACCACAGAGTAAGAAACGACTAACAATAACCTGAAGTTCAAAAGAGCGGAGTACGGGCCGGTGATGTAAGTGGAGAAAAGATCTCACAGGCCTAAGCCTCCAGTTCTCAACCCCATTCCCTAACAATAGCTTAAGACATAAAACCATACTCTTTGATGCTTTGCTAGGCATAAAGAAAATGTCACATGCTTTATCTTTGTTTTGCTAACACAAAATTAAAAATACTGAATAAATAACTGAATGAATTTTATAAAAGTAAACTTTAACCTGAAAGCTTGGTCCCTCAGCAATACCAAACATCCACTATATGCAAAGTTCTGAGCTAGGTATGCAAATCAACAGCTTAGGTTAAGGAATCTTAACAGACAAACGTCTACAGTGTTCACGCTAGCCGACAAACATTTCAGAAGGAGGTTTCAAATAGTAGGCATCTTGTGAGCTGAAGAAAATTGCTTACATAGAAAACTGTTGCTTAAGATTAAAAAAACCCAAACATTTTAACATAAAATATATAGAACACATGCATACTTATGTCTTAAATTATAACTCATTTTAGCAGCATTTCATTCTTCAAATACTTAGAAAACAGATAAAACACCTCATAGTCCCAAACACTTTTGCTATCAGTAATCCTGCTGTACAAAGGAGTTATTAGATTGAGGGGGAGTAGGGGAAGCAACCCAGAATTAACCTAGGAACACAACCACCTTTTAAATGTCACAGTATCAATCCATTATTTAAGACATATTCTATGAGACAGTGTGTGTGGATAAATGCTACTCTTGGAAAGCATCAAATGAATATTCATAAATTAGAAGTTGTTCACAGTGTACATGGGGACCTGACTTTAAATAGTAAGATCTTTGTATAGCCTTTCCCAGATTGAGAAATACTAAGATTTTCTAAACACATTTGCATGAATTTCTGATAAATTTTAAAAGCAGCAATACATCTTATCTAATTACACGGGAAATCTTTAAAATTCTGAAGTCTACAAACAAAAGCGTTCTTGGTTATATAATCAAAAAAGATTAATTACCATTATGAACAATCTTAGCTATTCCAGGGACATTCAATGAAAGTAACAAAAACATTTATAACAGCTAAGTATTCTAATAAAGTCAAACTTTAAAAAGAATGAGTAAAAATAACAAAGTGGTCCTGATGTTCTTAACTGGGTGAGATTTTATTCAAACATTTATTTTTATAATATTTAATTCCATATTGTTTGAGTTTCTATTTTACCACGATTCTGACACTCTTGACATGACACTTTTAGCTTTTCTGTCATTTCTTCTTTGGGAGCACTTTATTGCTTGCTCTATTCATCCATCTGTCTATCTACCTACCTACCTAACTACTTATCTGTTTTTGCTGTTTTATCTTTTATTCTTAAAACCCATGATCACAATACAACAGCTTTTAACACAAGTCCTAAAAGTCCTACATTAGAAATACTTGGGTAGGGAAGTCTGAGGCAGGAGGACTGCAAACCAAATGCCAGCCTGAAAGATACAAAGCACAACCCCATTTCAACAACAAACACCTCCAATCCACGAGCCACTGGTGAGATAGTTCATGGTAAAAGTGGGTAAAAGTGCTTGGTGGGGGACCTGAATTCATCCCCAAGACCCACATGGTGGAAGGAGAGAAGTGACTCCTGCAAGTTGTCCTCTATTGCATACACATGCACCACAGCCCATGCAACGACCCAAGCACACACACACACACACACACACACACGCAATAAATAAATGAATACAAATTTAAAAAACAAATTGACAAAAGGACAAAAAAGGAAGATGGAAAGAAATGAAGAGAGGGAAAGGGGGAAAGAGATAATATTTGAGTAGGAAACAAAGAATGTCTCCAATTTTTCCTTATCAAATACATTACTGAAAATGTGAAGGCAAAAATATATAACATTTAATTATGCATTTGTTTTTTTTGTTTTTCAAAACAAGGTTTCTTTGTGTAGACCTGGCTGTCCTGAAACTCACTCTGTAAAATCAGGCTTGCCTCGAACTGCAGGATCTGCTTGCTTCTGCCTCCCAAGTGCTAGGATTAAGGGTGTGGGTCTGGGCTGGAGAGATGGCTCAGCCGTTAAAGGCTAGGCTCACAACCAAAAATATAAGGGTGTGGGTCACCACACTGGGTTCTATTGTAACAAATTTTAATCATAGTCATAGTTTAAAGCAGTACTCATGGAGCAGGTGAAATACACTGCATTAAAAATGGTTGGAAGATGGATTTGGAAAGACTATCCAGTTCTGAAATAAGAAAACAAGTTAATGAAATACTTTCTGGAAAGTGGAAAATTTAAAGAACCAAGAAAATTTCTCCTATGTACTAAATAGCTGAGAACACCTAAAACACTATCATATTAGCCAACTCTAGGGGTTCTCCTATGTTCAGATGAGAGGAAAACACACAGACACACACAAACAACCCCTAAACAAAATATAAACAATACCAAAAACTTCCTAAAATCTAAGCACTGAACCATGTTATCACTTTTTGAAATAGAGAAAAGCAGTGGAATTTTTTTTTTTTGTTTAAACAAAAAGCTATTTAGGGTTTTTCCCACAACAGTTAATTTCCTAAACTGTGTGCCTTTGTGAATCTTGTAAGCAGTCTTTTTGGAATGCCTTTAAAAACAATCTTTAAAGCTCTTAAAATAAGGGAGATATTTTACGACTCAGATTTATGGACTGATGCTAATTGTTTTTTTAATAAATGATGCAGCTTAGCTTTCCAAACTAAAAAGCTGCCTAAAGGGCAAGTAGATTTCAGATGAAGTGAATCTATCTCATCAAAGCAAGAGGCTTTTGGTTAAAAACAAAAAAACAAAACAAAAAAATCAGATTTTTACAATCAATGAAAAAAAATTTTTTTTTCTTTCAGAGGCTATATGGCCCCTCCCACTGGTCCTGTGTCCTGCTTGGTTATTCCTCGATGTTCTCTTTTCAACTGCCTCCATCATGCATCTTTGTGCTATTTCAGTGGATCGCTATATAGCCATCAAAAAGCCAATTCAGGCCAATCAGTGCAACTCCCGGGCTACTGCATTCATCAAGATTATAGTGGTATGGTTAATTTCAATAGGTATGTGGGGAATGGCAAAGGTGTGGGTGGAGTGTCTAGTCTTTATTTCCATATGGCCAGAATGCTAGGTCTGCTACCTAGGAAAACTAGGTCGAAGCAAGCCACTGGAATCCAAGTACTTGCACACCACATCCACCGTGCAGCTTCTCAGTCAGCTATAAGTAGAATCTAAGTCAGAGGAAGTCCATGTCCTTAGAATCAACTTTTATTGAGGTACCATCCACTTTGATTTTGATATTCAGGAAGTTTAAGCTCCAGTGTGCTGATACTTGCCAATAAATCATTATGGTTTACTAGCATGAGGAATATAAGCATCAAAGTAAAACAGCAAAAATGAAAAGCATCTTAAACCACACTAACAGCATAAGCAAGAGAGGAGGAAAAAGCCAACCACACCAGATTTTGTAAGCAGGTACCGAAGACCATAACTTCACCCAGTTATGTCGGTGCTCCCATGAGTACAGATTGAAGGCAGTTAAATATCTACTTTAGTGTCTTAACTGTCAAAGGTTTAAGATAGATGTCAAGCTAGAATTTAGAAATGATTTACAGAAAGAAATCAATTTCCTTTAAAATGTTCTATGATTCTAAGCTCATGTTTTTGGTTTTTTAGAGATTTATTAGTTTTTACTTTGTGTATGTGTGCTTTGCTGCATCTATGCATGTGAATCTTGAGTGTGCCCAGAAGGCTGCAGTTTTAGTTGGTTGTGAGGTACCTCTCCATTCTGTTGCCATCTTTCACACTCAAAGACAGCAGCTATTAGAGTACCGCAAATGAAGTGTGGTGTTCATTCCAAGCTTTCCTAAATTAACCAGAAAAATAAATCTGCAACTGACCAGGGATTCGCTGCTTACCAGTAGAAAGGTTTTTTTTTTTTTTTTTGGTAGACAGAGTTTCTCTGTTTAACAGAGCTCTGGCTGTCTTGAACTTGCTTTGTAGATCAGGCTGGCCTGAAGTGTTAAAAGGGGAGAAAAAACCTATTGCTTACTTCTATCTAATCAGTGTAAGAATGTGCTCAATAATGTAAAAAAGACATTGAAACTATCTTCACATTGCTGAAATAATAGCTCTAGAGCCCAAGCCTCTTGAAAAATCCAGGGAGTAAAAGTCAAGGCATGCTACTAGATTAGCATGGAAAGAAGAGTTAAGGAAAGGTCTATTCAGAATACAGACTTCTATCTCAAACAACAGATGATCAGAATGGGAAAATGAATTGTCTGGTGAAGAAAGAATAGCAGAAGCTGGCTGTGGTGGCGCATGTCTTTAATCCTAGCACTTGGGAGGTGGAAGCAGGTAGATCTCTGAGTTCAAGGCCAACCTGATCTACAAAGTGAGTTCCAGGACAGCCAGGGCTACACAGAGAAACCTTGTCTCGAGAAAAACAAAACAAAAAAAAAAACAAAAAAAAAAAAAAGGAAAGAATAGCAGAAAAGAACAAGGTAGGTCAGAGGTCAAGCAGATTTTTTTCTATAAAGGGCAGGAATATGGTGATAGTTTGTCAGGCATCTAAATAAGGCTGGATAACATGACTTTATAAACATCAAATTTTTACCAAGTAATGTACAAGCTAAAAACATATGGACAAAAGCCTGGTGGTGGTGGCACACACCTTTATTCCCAGCACTTGGGAGGCAGAGGCAGGTGGATCTCTGAGTTTTGAGGTTAGCTTAGTCTACAGAGTGAGTTCCAAGACAAAGAAAAATTCTACAGAGAAAATCTTAAAAAAATGTTTTAATATATATTATATATATAACAATGTATAGATATATAATATACACTGCTCTTCCAGAGGTCCTGAGTTCAATTCCCAGAAACCACATGGCTCACACCCATCCACAATGTGATCTGATGCCCTCTTCTGGCTGCAAGTGTACATGCAGATATAGCACTCATACATAAAATAAATAATTTTTTTTAAAAAGCTGTTGGGTATTTATAGTTTGTGAAGACAATAAAGTGTTTTTAGACTTACAATACAAGGCAAAAGATTAATCATTTTTAATATTTAAGCAATACCTGCTGTTCTGAAGGTGTGACCCTTGTTTAATCCCCTTTTACTCCCTGGATTTTTCAAGAGGCTTGGGCTCTAGAGCTATTATTTCAGCAATGTGAAGATAGTTTCAATGTCTTTTTTACATTATTGAGCACATTCTTACACTGATTAGATAGAAGTAAGCAAGAAGTACTCCTGCAAGCAGCATCATATTTAAATACCTACTTTCTAGTATTTAAAGTATAAAAAAATAGCATTGAGGTACACACCATTCTCAATTATTAGAGGAACTCTCAACCTTGAAAACAAGTTTCATAACTTCTACACTTTTGTTTATTAAGCAGCATTTCTGTCTGTGCGTGTGCATATGTATGTGGAGTGTGACTTTTTGAGACATGGTTCCTCTGTGTAGCTCTTGCTGTCCTGGAACTTGCTCTGTAGACCGGGTTGGCCTGGAATTCACAGATATGCCTTCCTCTGCCTCCCCAGTGCTGGGATTAGAGGCGAGCACTACCATACCTGGCTTAAGCAGCAACTTTTTTTTGTTTGTTTGTTTTCGAGGCAGGTGGATCTCTGTGAGTTCAAGGCTAGCCTGGTCTACAAAGTGAGTCCAAGACAGCCAAGGATACACAGAGATCCACCTGCCTCTGCCTCCTGAGTGCTGGGATTAAAGGCGTGCACCACCATGCCCAGCAATTACAGACAGCTGTGAACTGCCATATGGTTGTTGGGATTTGAACCTGGGTCCTTTGGAAGAGTAACCAGTGCTTTTTACCCACTGAGCCATCTCTCCAGGGCAAGCAGCAACTTTTAAAGAAACAAGATTTTGTTTTCTCTAAAGGGTTAGAATTAAAAGACACTCAAAAATATCAAAAGATAAAAGTGTTAAGTAAGATTGTATAACCTCAAAAATAATAGATACCGTCTGAAAATTAAGACATCAAATCTCCAAATTCTCTCTAAATTAACTACTCTGGATATTAACTCTATCTTCTGAATTCTTTTCCAACCTGGAAAATAGCAGATTTGCTTAGTTAGACTCCATTCGTCAAAGAGTCCATTAATAAATCCCAGACAGATTTGAAATTGTAGGTCATGCTGGGTGTGGTGGCACACGCCTTTAATCCCAGCACCCAGGAGGCAGAGGCAGGAGGATCTCTGTGAGTTCAAGGCCAGCCTGGTCTACAAAGTGAGTCCAAGACAGCCAGAGATACACAGAGAAACCCTGTCTCCAACCCCCCCCCCGCAAAAAAAAAGAAATTGTAAGTCTCAGAAATTATATAATGCTCTCATTAGCATAAAGTTTACTACAATAAATTCTCAAAAAGGTCGTGAAAATGATTCAATTTTTCTTACTTCACCTTCTTAGGAATCGCCATCCCAGTCCCTATTAAAGGGATAGAGAATGGTAATCCAAACAACGTCACCTGCGAGTTGAGGAAAGAACACTTTGGCGATTTCATGCTCTTTGGCTCCCTGGCTGCTTTCTTTGCACCTCTTGCAATCATGATAGTCACCTACTTTCTCACTATTCTCGCTTTACGAAAGAAAGCTTACTTGGTCAAAAACAAGCCACCTCAACGTGTAACATGGTGGACTGTGTCCACAGTTTTCCAAAGGGAAGAATCATCCTTTTCATCACCCGAAAAGGTGGCAATGCTGGATGGTTCTCACAAGGATAAAATTCTACCTAACTCAAGTGATGAAACACGTATGCGAAGAATGTCTTCAGCTGGAAAAAAATCAGTCCAAACCATTTCCAATGAACAGAGAGCATCAAAGGTTCTTGGAATTGTGTTTTTCCTCTTTCTGCTTATGTGGTGCCCATTTTTTATTACAAATATAACTTTAGCTTTGTGTGATTCCTGCAACCAGAGTACTCTCAAAAGGCTCCTGGAGATATTTGTGTGGATAGGTTACATTTCCTCAGGGGTGAATCCTTTGATCTATACCCTCTTCAATAAGACATTTCGGGAAGCATTTGGCAGGTATATCACCTGCAATTACCGGGCCACAAAGTCAGTAAAAGCACTTAGAAAATGTTCCAGTACACTCTACTTTGGGAATTCAGAGGTAGAAAACTCGAAAATTTTCACAAAACATGGAATTCGAAATGGGATCAATCCTGCCATGTACCAGAGTCCAATGAGGCTCCAAAGTTCAACCATTCAGTCTTCATCAATCATTCTCCTAGATACACTTCTCTTCACTGAAAACGATGGGGACAAACCTGAAGAACAAGTCAGCTATGTATAGCAGAATGGGCGGTTACTCTTCTAACCCAAGTAAGGTGATGAGCAGGATACAAGAAAAACACACAGAATAAAAACTCATCTCCTGAAAGCAAGAGTTAAATACTAAACAAAGTCAAGCCATGGATAAAGTAGTTTGTATGGGTACAAACAAAAGGAATTCCTATTCTGGTTTCCAAATGAGATAAATCAGTCAACAAATTTCAGTCTAAAAAAAAATCAATATCATAATTTTTTTTGTTTTTTTTTTTTGAGACAGGGTTTCTCTGTATATATCTGGCTGTCCTGGACTCACTTTGTAGACCAGGCTGGCCTCGAACTCACAGAGATCCACCTGCCTCTGCCTCCCGAGTGCTGGGATTAAAGGTGTGCGCCACCACCGCCCGGCCTATCATAAATTTTTTAAAGTTCCTAATTGTATGCAATGTTGTGTTAAGAATGAAATAAAATGAAACAAAAATATTAACTAAGTTTTTAAAATCAGAAAAGCATAAACAACAGTGACAGGACCAAAAGACAAAAGTGATGACTAAAACAATGATTATAAGGCTAGGGGGATGGTCCAGCGCTCACCATGCAAGAATGAGGACCTGAGTGTGGGTCCCCTGCACCCAAACAAAAAGCTGGGTAGAGTGCTGCCTGCCTGGAATCCTACTGCTGCTGAAGCAGACACAGGAGGGTCCCTGAGCTTGTTGGCCAGCTAGTCTTGCTGGCCCAGTGAGCTCCAGATTCAGTGAGACCCCCCCCAAAATCTCCCACATACTAATTCCCCCTCCCCAACAAATACACATGTAAAAACCCTAAAACCAAAACCACCAAAAAAAAAAAAAACCAAAACAAAACAAAACCCTGTTGATCATATCTGGAGGGAAGTGAAGAGTAGCTTTAATGGTGATATAGTTAAATATAGCCATAATTTTCCTTAGTTAGGAAGCTATCTTGAAGGAAGGGATGGGAAGGACAGCACCTAGATGTCAGGGAATGTAGCAGCCCTTAGAAGCAGAACTGTTAACAGGCATTTGATCAGCAGAGGCAGGTCCACTGGATGAGGAAGAAGATAAAGCAAATGAAATTGCCCTTGGGTATTTGAACCATATTATACTCCTTAAAGGTATAAATCAACATGTTGAAACAGGAACTATAAGACCTAAACAGTATGTGATCTCATAAACCGAGGTTACATCTGCCCGTATTTACCCAACAATGTGGTTGAACTTCTGGCAGAAAAAATTTCATTTATTGTTTGTTATTTCACCTTGCACTGTTACAGCTGGAAATGAGTTCACCCTGTACGGGACACCTGACTAAATTTAGAAATGATATTCAGTTTTTGCATCTACATTTTGTGCCATTCTTAGCAGGGATCAGTATATGGTAGTTAATTCTATTGACTATTGATGTATTCATTCAATGCTACTCACAAAAATGGCAAGCAAATTTAGGCTAGGGGAGGTGGCAACAGAGATGAGCCCATACCTTAGCTTTGCCATCTCAAGCTGACCCTTCGACCCCCCTGTTCTATCACTGAGCCTTTCTAGGCAACTGAGTTTAGGATAATTATTTCATGAAATGTATGGGCTATGGAGAATCTCAGTGTAAGTATACCAGACATATGTTATATATGTCTGACCTCTAGTGGCAGAATATACCACATCTCTATATACCTCACATATACCAGACCTCTAGTGGCAGAATCTTTTCCTAAAACATGGATCCAATGCACAGACCCCAACACGTTACGTATGGGCTCTGCATCATCTGCCAGGCAAAGTATATCTCAAAATTTTAATTCATTTATCATTAAAACACTAGGCACTTTCTCCTTAATAGTTTAGGTACTTAATAGTTTCAACAGCATAAGGATGTGTTAGTTCAGTTTAAAAAGCAATTTATACTTCCCCACCCCTCAAGAAAAATAAAACAAACAAGCCAGACACAGATAAAAATCATTCTGTCTTGGTTTGAGGTTCTAATCTGATGAGTCTGCCATATGTTAAGACTTATATTCTTGTCATACCAAATGTATTTTTCTCCTTCTTGATGCTATAGATAAAACCAAGGGCCTCACGAATGCCAAGACAGGTGTCCTATCACTGAGTCACTCCTCAATCCTAAGGAGACTTGTCAAGACATCACACTGCTAATATTCTAAGCTCTACACTGTGCCTTATGCACCGGGAAACACACACAGTTGTTTCAGGAACTCAACATATAGTTGTCAGTAATACTGACAAAGTGCTACGTAATATGCTCAACACTGTTCCCAGATTTTTTATTACCGCTCAAATATATGCACACCTATAAAAATAATTACAGAACCTATAAACTAGCTTCAGACATTACTTTAAAAAAACTTTGACATTGTCTATAGCTAGTGAGATCATTTTAGTATTTCCAGAATAGTCTACTGATTGAAATGTAATATTAATATCAACTATTTGTGAAAAGGGACAACACAGTTTCAAAACTTTATCACTAGTATTTAATTGTAATTTCTATTTTATGAATATTTTAAAGAAATCTGTAATTTGATGGAGCCAGAAAGACTACTCAGTGGTTAAGAACACTGGCTGCTCTTACAGATTTGATTCCCAGCACTTAAATGGTGGCTCACAACTGTAACTCCAGTTCCAAGGAATCTGATGTTGATAACAAAGTGGTGCACAGATATATGCAGGTAAACATCCATACACATTAAAAGAAAAAGAAAAACAAGAGGCAAGTCTTAACATATGCAGCTAAGGCTGGTCTTAAACTTATGATCTTCCTGAGGCTGGGATTACAGGCATGAACTGCTATGATGCCTGCCAACTTTTTTAAACCTGTGTTCTGTTTGTTTTTGGCTTTTTGTCTTCTGATACAGTGCTGGGGTTCTAACTCAGGGTCTTGCAGATGGTAGAAAATTCCTCTACCACTGAGCTACATCCCTAGTACTACTTTTATCACTGATCATAATCATTATAAACAAATAACAGTCTACAAATCTGGAGAGAGACTGAAAATATTACAACTAATTGCATAATCTATATTTTGAATAAAGAGAATAATTCAGATGAAAATTTTATACAAAGATTATTTCATTTGAGAAAAAATGAATAAATGCTTTTGGTATTTATGTTCAATAAGCATTACCTAAAAAGTTTTTCCGTTAATCAAGAAATAAATTCTTTACACATTTATGCTAAATGACTCTGCAGGGTCACCTGGTTAAAGACCACAGTGATAGTACATGCTGATAATCCTAGCACTTGAGAGGCTGAGGCAGCATGATTATGCATTTGAAGCCATCCTAGGCTACAAAGTCATAATGTGTTATAGGTCAGTCTGGAGGAAGAACTTGTCTCAAAAACCAACACAAGATTTCACTGGGGGAAGGAAGACAGAAGGGTATCCATTTTCAGGGCTAGTTGATTCGGCAGGTGAGTTGTTATACACTCAGTGGATTCCGACTTCCATGGCCGCCATCTACCTCTGGAAAGATGGTGCAGCAGTTCAGAGTATTTGCTGCTTTTGCAGAGGACTCAGGTTCCATTTCCAGCAAACATATCAGTGGCTCACAACTGCCTGTAACTATAGTTCCAGGGGATCTGACACCTGTTTCTAGCATCTGTGGGCACTACAACATGTAGGTAAAATACTTGACACACATTAAAAAAAAAAAAAAGACAAAATGGATCACATACTTGAAAGTAAATGTCACATGGAAAACATGTAAGAATTTTAGACAACAGGACAGACACTTCTCAAATATTAAAGGTAACAAGAAAATTTGAGAATTACAATATTCTGTTAGAGCCTCTTCAAGGAAGACAGAGCTCTGACAGAAGTACATGGCAGAGAAAGCTAGATATATAATGAGACTGTTTGGAATGTAAGACTCATCATTTAGTTCCACAATAATGGGAACCTTGCTAACTATTGTGAAATTTAATGTCCTTAACTTAAAAATACATAAAAAAAAAGGGCCCATAAGATGGCTTCACAGGTGAAGGCACTTGCTGCCAAGTCTGATGACTTGAGTTTGATAACTGGGACCCACATGGTGCAAGGAGAGAACTGACTCCACCAAGTTTTTCTCTCACCTCCACCCATGTGCTGTGGTACAGACATGCCCACAGATATACATACATATACAAATAAATAAATGTAATAAAATATTTATTGATTTCTAAGTTCTTTTCACCTTTAAACATAATAGTTAGATTCACAGGGAAACCCTGTCTTGTGGGGAAAAAAAAGGAGGAAAATACATTAAATTTAAAGAGCTTATTATTTTTTATTTATTTTTGGTTTTTTGAGACAGGGTTTCTCTGTGTATACCCAGCTGTCCTGGACTCCCTTTGTAGACCAGGCTGGCCTCGAACTCACAAAGATCCACCTGCCTCTGCCTCCCAACTGCTGGGATTAAAGGCGTGCGCCACCACGCCCGGCCCAAGAACTTATTTTTTAACTCTAGTCTCTTAAAGTAATTGATCACAATTTTCTTCATCTATAAATAAGTTTTAGCCAAGACAGTCTCTCAATACTTTCTAGCCCATACCTTGTCAAGAACATATTCTGGAAAACAACTCATAAAGGTCCTTCACTAACCCACATGCAGGGTATATACTTGCAACCTCAGCTATTTAGAAAGCTGAGGCAGGAGAATCACTTGAGCCTGGGTAACACAATGGCAAGCACATAACACTTACTAGCGCCATCTGACTCTCAGGGTATGAAAAGTTTATTAACACAAGATAGCTCACAGGTGATACCTGCTGCTGACCCTGGGGATGTGGCACATACATGAGCCACAGGAAGTAGTGGCATGAAATTAAAATTAGCAGATATTAAAGACAACTGAACAGAAAAAATTATTTTACTTCTCAGCCCACAACATTGGTCTTTTCAGGATACACAGAGCTAGTCCTACCGACTTCACTCTGAACTTCAATATGGCCAAGTATTTTAGTTTCTATTTAAGAAATGGAATACAGGGCTGGAGAGATGGCTCAGTGGTTAAGTGGACTGGCTGCTTTTCCAGAGGTCCTGAGTTCAATTCCCAGAAACCACATGGTGGCTCACAATCATCTATAATGTGATCTGATGTCCTCTTCTGGCATGCAGGTGTACATGCAGATAGAGTATTCATAATCAATCAATCAATAAATCTTAAAAAAAAAGAGTACATTTCTGTTTCTTAAACCTAATGTATCTTGTAAAACATATTTTTTAAAAAAGGAATACAAGCACAATCTGAAAATGGAAATTATTACCTGAATAAAATGAAGCCAAGTGATTCTACTGCTGCTCTCCTGACATCATCATTAACATCACTTACCTAGGGGGAGATTTAAGACGATTATAACACACATTCCATCAATAAGCTTATACAAACTCCTCATCACTCAAATGTACATTAGGCCTTAATATTTCTTCATTAAGTCTTTCTCCTTACTATGCATATCAAACATATTATATACCTTAAGTATATATATATATAGTAAATAAATTTAAGAAACAATGATACATGTCGTTTTTAAAGCCTTTCCTGGCACACCTTTAATCCCAGCACTAGGAAAGCAGAGGGAGATGCACCTCTGTGAGCTTGAGGCCAATAATATTATCTACAACATATGATGTTCAAGACTAGGGCTACAGAGTGAGAACCTATCTCAAAAATAAAATAAAACAAAAAAAAACCCTCTTTCCTTACTTTAGAAAAAAATACATCTAAGAATTCTACTTTGAAGCTTCTTAGATACCTTTATAGTCTGGTGAAGTTTAAGGTTCAGAGCCACTTAAGACTAATTCAGCTGCATTATAGCTTTTGTGAGTTATAAGGAATGTCCAAGCATTCCTTCAGTGTTGTTTCCAGACAATATGCCCTAAGATCAAGCAAAATACAAAAGTTTACAATATAACTCATACTATGTTGACTAAGATGGTTTGAGAGAAAATGGCTTCCATAGGCTCATAGGAAGTGGCAGTTTGGGAAGTATGGCCTTGTTGGAAGAAGTGTCATTGGGGATGGGCTTTGGGGTTTCAGAAGACCAAGCCAAGCCCAGCATCACTCTCTCTTGCTGCTGCCTGCAGAACAGGACTTTCAGTTACTTCTCCAGCACCATGTCTGCCTGTATGCCAGCATGCTTCCTGCCATGATGATAATGGATTAAACCTCTGAAACTGTAAGCAATCTCCAATTAAATGCTTTCCTTTATAAGAGTTGCAATGGTCATGGTGTCTCTTCACAGCAATAAAACCCTAAGACAATGACCAAGCATAAACTCATAAATAATGTGGGACAAGAGTGTCTTTTGAAAGAAGAGATGAGTATCAATTTTAAATCTTTCTGTACTGGAAGTGATGCTGTTTCCCCTTCTCCCATTGTCAAATGACAGAAATTCACTAAGTTATATGTGGAAAGGAAACTATTTGAGTTGACAACATTATTCTTAATAAACTACATAAAGATTGAGACGACTGTGGAAAAACCTGTTGGAAAGCAGGGTCATCAAATTTCCTGTGCAGGAGATATCTTGAAATAGAGCATGTTTCTGTTAGTGGTACCTAAAGCTAATTTCACTGGCTAGAAAAAGTGGTTTCTTCATCAAGAAATCTTTAGATTTGCCTATCTTAGGATGACCAAATATTCTCACATGATCTTGTTTCTTGTAAGAGACAAGGATGCCCCTTGGGGTACACTTTCAGGAACTACACTTGGCCAGTTTTGAAGAATATGCATGCTGACACAGTACTGTTCTACTCTATTTCATTCTGAAAACCTACTGTTGAATTATGGACTACTGTGTCCAATGACTGAGAATCTGAACTTGAGATCACTGATGAAGGTCATATAAATGATGGCCATATATACAGTGTATACAACCTGTACCTCTACTGTCCACCTGGAAACTTCCCCTTCCACCTTACCCTTGAGGAAGATCATGAAGTACTTACAGCAACATGTAGCAGGCGTCGAATAGCTTTGTTGTTACCAGAGCCACAATAAGCCATAGCTACAGTATACATTCCAGATCTTCGAAGAATTGGGTCCTAAGAAGGAATAATTCCAATTAATCCTCAACATACTTCCAAGAGTGACTTGCTTGGGCATTGTGAAGCAAGCCTGTGGCCCCAACTACCTGGGAGGGTCAGGTGGGAGATTTGTTTGAGTCCAATTGTTACAGGACAGCCCGAGCAATGCAGTAAAAACCCCTCTGAAAACAAACACTTCACACCTAAAACAGCAATAAACCAAAACAATAACTGCTATTAAATAACAAGTATAGTAGCACAGATACAGGCAGGCTTGTTTAATGTAGGAATCATGAACCTTAACAATTCATTTCTGAGTGGTAGTTTTCAAAGTGAATAGGGAAAATAAACCCCCAATAAAGGAGTTGTTTGTAATTCCTAATACTCTCTGTAATCATTTCTGTCCTGCCTTACACTTTTTGGGAAGTACAAAGTCAAGTTAACATGAATACACACAGCTACATGAAATCGACTCCCACTCAGGAAACAAAAATCAAAGACAGGTTCTACTTCCATATTCTGTTTTTGCTTGTTTTTTCAAGACAGGGTTTCTCTGTGTAGCCCTGGCTGTCCTGTCCAGGCTGGCCTCAGACTCCCAGAGATCCACCTGCCTCTGCCTCCCCAGTGCTGGGATTAAACTTGTGTGCCACCATGCCTGACCACCACCACCATTTTCTAATTTACTTTTTCTTTATCTAACTCTTGGGCATGGAGCAATAAGTAGAAGAAATGTGGGGTCTGATAGCTGAACAAATTAATCAGTAATCCAGCCAACGCACTATAACATATTGGTCAATTAGAGAACAGTGTAACTCTGGCCACCTGCTGCACATAATACCATCACATAAATAAGAGATATAAGGAGACTTATACTCGTGTAAGGAGAGAGAACTATGCCTTCAATTCCAACAACTGAGAGGCAGAGGCAGGTGGATCTCTGTGAGTTGGAGGCCAGCCTGATCTATAAAGCAAGTTCCAGAACAGCCAGGGCTACACAGAGAAACCCTGTCTGGAAAAACAAAACAAAAAAACCTGTCTTCCGGCCAGGAGAGACATGGACAATGACCATTAAAGCATTGAAATATATGACAGAATGAAAATATAGGATGCTGGGAAGAAAACAAATCGGATCTAACCTTATCACGACAGAGAGATTCAATGAGAGCATCGGCCTCTTCCATCCTCCCGTACATCACTAACGCAATGCCAACTGCTAGACCACGAAGGATCTTCTCGTGTTGAGTTTCTTGTGCATAGCCAACCATATCCTCAATAGCCTGGGCGTTTTTAGAACCTAACATAACCAAACCTAAGGCCAGGCCGGCTGCCTCCCCTGGAGTGAGAAGTAAAATAATGAGCAACAGCTATGTTGTAGAGTCAACATATCCAGTTGAAACTAGCATCTATTTCCATCAATTATCAAAACAACCATTAGCCTTCTGATAACAATTTACATTTTTTAAAGATTTTATGTATGCGTGTTTTGCCTGCATGTATATGTACAATCACATATATGCCTGGTGCCTGTAAAAGGCAAAAAATATGATGAATTCCCTAGAACTGGAGCTATGACTAGTTGTAAGTCACCATGTAAATGCTGGGAACCAAACTCAGGTCTTCTGTAAGAACAAGTGATTTTTATTCTTTTGGCTTTTTTGAGACAAAGTTTTTTTATGTAACAGTCCTGGTTATCCTAGAACTCTCTTTGTAGACCAGGCTGGCCTCCAACTCACAAAGATCCGTCTGTCTCTGCCTCTTGAGTGCTGGGATTAAAGGTGTGCACCACCACCGCCAGGCCATAACAAATGTTTTTAACTACTGGGCTACTCCAGCCTTTTCCACCCTTAAAAAAAAAACATTATTATTATTATTATTAATTTATATGTACATGTGTGTGTCTTTGTATATATGCATGTGCCCCAAAGGTCAGAGGGATGTGGGATATTCCGGAGCTGGTACTATAGGCAGTCCTGAGCTGCCTGATAAAGGGTGCTGAGCTTCTCTGTAAGAACAATATGGGCTTTTAACTGCTGAGCCATCTCTCCCCAGCAGCAATTTTAAAACAGAGACTGTGTGGAGAAGAACATCTATTCATTTACAGCTACTTTCTTTTTAAATCTTGACAGTATGCACTGTCAATTTTTATAATAAAGTCAAGAGACATTATGGCAACTTTTTTTTTAATCTCTATGGTGGTTTCAATAGGTATGGCTCCCATAAATTCATGTGTTTGAATGCTTGGCGCATAGGGAGTGGCACTATTAGGAGGTGTGGGCTTGTTGGAGGAACTGTGTTACTGTGGGGTCAGGCTTTGAGGTCTTCTATGCTCAAGTTACGACCAGTGTGGCACACAGTCCCCTTCTGCTACCTGCAGATCTAAATGTAGAACTCTCAGCTCCTCCTCCAGCACAATGCCTGCCTGCCACCATGTTTAACCTGTAAGCCAGTCCCAATTAAAAAGAGTTACTGTGATCATGTTGGCTCTTCACAGCACTGAAACCCTAAGACAATCACTAAGCACAAGAATATCCTCAGGACACAAATGGCTCTCTTTAATAACCACCTATTTATACAAGTTACTTCTGTCAGAGCAATCTGGATACAACCCTTAAAGAGGCTATATTAAAAAAATCAAGATAAACTTGCTAAATGGAACAAATTCTGTTCCTCTTCAACAAGAGAAACCCACTGGATTTTAAGGACAACACTACCTAGCCTTCTTAACGTAATGCCAAATGCAAAACTAAGTAAAAATTTTCTCATCTTGAGTTTTATTTAAGGAGACTATAAAAAGGAAAGTTTTTTGTTTTGTTTTGTTTTTCGAGACAGGGTTTCTCTGTATAACAGCTCTGGCTGTCCTGAACTCGCTTTGTAGATGAGGATGGCCTTGAACTCACAGAGATCCGCCTGGCTCTGTCTCCCAAGTGCTGGGATTAAAGGCGTGCACCGCCACTGCCCGGCAGGAAAGTTTTTTTAAAAAGTCACAATTATATTAATCACAGTTTGTTGTTTTTAGTAACAAATGCTTACCTGTCACAGCATCATCCTGATAAAGGTTTGTTTTCAGCAAATCATATACATCCTGACGCGCAGTTCCCATTGCAGCTAAACCAAGGCCCAGGCTGCCTCCATGTCTAACAATCTAGGGCAAAAAACACTGGTTCCAATAATCCAGAATACATTACTTGAAATTCTAAAGCCCATGCCTGTACACACACAAACACATCCCTATTTCACCTAGGCTGGTTTCAAGCTCAGTATGTAACTGAGGATGGTCTTGAACTATTTGATCCTCCCTCTACTTCCCAATTGTCAAAAAATATTGATAGGAGATATACAGAAGGTGTGTCAGTAAGAAAAATCAGATAATCAGAAGCCCTGTGGTAACTTCAGAAATTTTAGTTAAGACGTCTGTTGGTGTAAATAGTGACTTGAGAGAAGTATGTGAGAGAAAAAAAAAACAGTGTACCACAATAAATTTATTATTAATATTAAGAGGCAAGGACCATTGAGAGATTATTAGGAGGCCAGATAGGTGGAATCTGCAGATGTTTGTGGGCTGAGGAGGAGGATGTATGAACAGAGAAGTCAAAGACTGAAGAGAAAAAAACATTTATTCACAACTAATATGGTTGTGAAGTAGAGAAAATGGAGTCCAGACACAAAGCTGGTCTTCATGTGAAAAAGGAGGCTCTGGAGGTGGTCTTTTGTTTTTAACTACGTTTATTTATTACTTCAAGTTACAGCTCCATCAGTCCTCCCTCCACCCTTCTCAATCCCACCCTCCCATCCTCTACCCCCTCTCCCACCTATCTTATTCCTCTGGTGTGCTTAGCCCACCTCAGTTCATCAGTCATATGAGGGCTAAGAGCTTCCTCTTGCACTGGGGACCTACATGGTAGTTCCACTAGGGCAAAGTGTCCCACTAACAGGTAACAAAGACTATGTTCCTGTTCCTTTCAGTCTGTTGGCTGTAGGATAGTTATTCTGTACTATATGGCTAAAATCCAGTTATAAGTGAATAGATGCCATGTGCATCTTTCTGGGTCTGGGTTAGCTCACTCAGGATGAGCTTTTCTAGTTCTATCCATTTGGCAGCAAATTGCATGATTTCCTTGTTTCTGATAGCTGAGTAGTATTCCATTGTGTAAATGTACCACAGTTTTTTTTTTTTATCCATTCTTGGGTTGAGGGACATCTGGGTTGTTTCCAGTTTCTAACTATTACAAATAATACAGTTGCTATGAACATAGTTGAGATGTCCTTGTGATTTGGTGAGGAATCTTCTGGATGTATGCACAAGAGTGGTATGGCTGGGTCTTGTAGTAGAGCTATTTCAAGTTTTCTAAGATATCGTCAGACTGATTTCCATAGTGGTTGTACAAGTTTGCACTCCCACCAGCAATGGAGGAGTATTCCCCTTTCTCCCGTACCTCGACAGCATGTGCTGTCATTTGAGTTTTCGATCTTAGCCATTCTGACAGGTGTGAGATGGAATCTCAGAGTCATCTTGAGTTGCATTTCTCTGATGATTAAAAATGTTGAGCATTTCTTTAAGTGTCTCTTAGCCATTACAGGCTCGTTTGTGAATTCTTGCTTTAGCTCTGTACCCTATTTTTTGATTGGATTATTTGGTTTCTTGGTGTTTAATTTCTTGAGTTCTTTATAAATTTTGGATATTAGCCCCCTGTCAGATGTGGGGTTGGTAAAGACTTTTTCCTGATTGGTAGGTTACCATTTTGTTCTAATGACAGTGTCCTCTGCCTTAAAGAAGCTTTTCAGCTTCATAAAGTCCCATTTATTAATCGTTGGTCTTACAGCCTGAGCTATTGATGTTCTGTTCAGGAAGTTGTTACCTGTGTCAATGAGTTCAAGGCTTTTCCCCACTTTCTCTTCTATTAGATTTAGTATGTCCAGTTTTATGTTAAGGTCTTTGATCCACTTGGACTTAAGTTTTGTGCTAGGTGATAAACATGGGTATATTTGCATTCTTCTACATGTTGACATCCAGTTAGACCAGCACCATTTGTTGAAGATGCTTTTCTTTTTCCATTGTACGGTTTTGGCTTTTTTGTCAAAAATTTGGTGACCATAGATGTGTGGTTTATTTCTGGGTCTACAACTTGATTCCATTGATCAACTGGTCTGTTTCTATACCAGTACCATGCTGTTTTTATTACTACTGCTCTGTAGTACAGCTTGAAATCTGGGATGGTGATACCCCCAGATGTTTTTTTATTATACAGGATTGATTTAGCTATTATGGGTTTTTGTTATTCCATATGAAGCTGAGAATTGTTCTCTCTGGTCTGTAAAGAACTGTGTTGGTATTCTGATAGGAACTTAATTGAATCTATACTTTTAGTAGGATGGCCATTTTTATTATATTGATCCTATCTATACATGAACATGGGAGGTCTTTCCATCTTCTGATGTCCTCTTCAATTTCTTTCTTCAAGGACTTGAAGTACTTGTTGTACAGGTCTTTCACTTGCTTGGTTAGAGTTACCCCCAGGTATTTTATATTATTTGTGGCTATTGTGAAGGGTGTTGTTTCCCTAATTTCTTTCTCGGCCCATTTATCTTTTGTATAAAGAAGGGCTTTTTTTTTTTTTTAATTAATTTTGTATCTAGCCACCTTGCTGAAGATGTTAATCAGCTGTAGGTATTCTCTGGTGGAATTTTTTTGGGTTGCTTATGTATATTATCATATCATCTACGATTAGGAATACTTTGACTTCTTCCTTTCCAATTTTTATCCCCTTGATCTCCTTTAGTTATCTTATTGCTGTAGCTAGAACTTCAAGTATTATGTTGAAGAGACATGGGGAGAGTGGTCATCATTGCCTTGTCCCTGATTTTAGAGGAAATGCTTTAAGTTTTTTCTCCATTTAATTTGATGTTGGCTACTGGCTTGCTGTATATGCCTTTATTATTTCTAGGTATGTCCTTGTATGATAGCTCTCTCCAGGACTTAAGGTTGTCCATCTTGAATGTACAGTTTACTCTCACTGATGACAGTGCTCCAGTAGTGCTCTGGAAATACTCCTTCCCCACTGGTTTACCTTGGTGGAACTTTCATTTAAGAAGTTCTCTCTGGGCTGGAGAGATGGCTCAGAGGTTAGGAGCACTGGCTGCTCTTCCAGAGGTCCTGAGTTCAATTCCCAGCAACCATATGGTGGCTCACAACCATCTATAATGAGATCTGATGCCTTCATCTGGCCTGCAGGCATAGATTCAGACAGAATACTGTATACATAATAAATAAATCTTTAAAAAAAAAAAGAAAAAAAAGGTGTGTACTACACACCCAGAAACATTAAAAAAAGAAGTTCCCACCCCACAATGTCCTAACTGAAGTGTGGACACAACTGAAGCCAGGGCAATAGGATGCTCCACCTCTAGAATTGTAATGTTTTCAACTAGAGAAATCCAATGACAAAAAAATGTTTCAAGTTTATTCATCCTGACAACAGTACCTCCCTAAGCTCCTGTTTATATGTAATGTGCCAACCAAAGTTGCCCAGCTTTTAGTAAAATGCTGGTTGAGCAACATCTTCATTAATTGTATAAGATACTCTGATGAACTCTTCTGCTTTAGTCAGAAGACACTTCTATTACTAGTGTTTTGTTGCTTGCTTTGCAGATGTGTCCATAATTTATCTGAGGAAATGAGGTAAAGATGTGTGGACATACATGTGTGTGTG
>CAJQZJ010013540.1:8958747-9003392 GCA_907164525.1 Lophiomys imhausi | reverse complement strand
GTGTGTGTGTGTGTGTCCATAAACTATCTGAGGAAATGAGGTAAAGATGTGTGCACATACATGTGTGTGTGTGTGTCCATAAACTGAGGAAATGAGGTAAAGATGTGTGCACATATATGTGTGTGTGTGTCCATAAACTATCTGAGGAAATGAGGTAAAGAAGTGTGCACATACATGGAGAACTTGTGAGTAAGGAGCTTCTTAGCCAAGACAAACCATCTTCTTGGCTCAATTTTTTTTACTGAAGTTTGAGGCTAAGATGTTCCTGATAACTTTCTAAAAGCTCACTTGAACCTGAAAGCGAAAGTCTAAAATCTCATTTCATGGTTATTTAAAGTAACAGGACTGCTTAATAAATTTTTTCAAAAGAATTACATTAAAAAAATTATCAATGATCAAAATAAGCAATAATCCTGATTTATCAGAGTATATGCTATTTGGACACCCTGCATCTCCTTTAAAATGATATAGTTACACCAGGTGAAAAGTAAGGTCAATACAGTAATAGAATTCCAAGATATTTATGTGAGACCACTGTATGTTTTAAAGACACAGAACTATGTCTTGGTTGCTTCACTTGGTCTTAAAGGTCTAAGAAGCACAATTTTAACTTGCAGAGAGGGCTGGAGAGGTAGCTCAGAGGTTAAGAGCACTGGCTGTTCTTCCCAAGGTCCTGAGTTCAATTCCCAGCAACCACATGGTGGCTCACAGCCATCTACATTGAGATCTGCCCGGGCATATATGTAGAGCAAATACTGTATACATAATAAATAAACAAAAAAAAAAGTTTTAACTTGCAGAGAAAGAAAAGAAACTTACCTTTAAAAGAAAGAAAAAAAGAAAAAGAAAGACAACAAACAAGAAAGGAAAAAAAGGCAAGTGTGATAACTCATTTCTGTAATTTCGGCACTCAGGAGGCTAAGATAGGAAAATGTCTGAGTTGGAAGGCAGTTTGGGCTAACTATAAATAGCAAGACCCTATTTCAAAAAAACCAAAACCTAAACAAAAGCAGTATCAATGTAAACCCTCAAATTACTATGGAAAGTACTGTTTTTGGTATTCCTAGATCCTAAAAAACCTACTCACTGAAATACTGAGCAAATACATAATTTCCTTGATCAATGGTTCTCAACCTTCCTAATGCTGCGTGCAACTCATTAATACAGTTACCCATGTTGTGGTGACCCCAACTATAAAATTATTTTTGTTGCTACTTCATAACTGTAATTTTGCTACTGTTATGAGTCATAATATAAATATCTGATATGCAGGATATCTGATATTCGACCTCTGTGAAAAGGCCATTTGACCACTAAGGGGTCGAGACCCACCGTCCTAGATTCTCAAATAATGGGAACACTTGGTTTTTCACTCTTATACTTACATCATTGCTGGCATTCTTGAGCTGATTAAGGAGATAGTCAATTATGTCACCACCATGATTGGCATGAATGAGACCCAATGCATAGAGACCTCCCCCTTCCTGATAGGCTGATCCTGGAGAAGTGTCCTTGGGAAGGTATGTTGCCATTAACTGTAATGCTTCCTTCTCATGACCCTGTAAATTTGAGTCACAAAGAGGTAAGAAAAAGGTAAAGAAAACCACATGCAGCATCTTCTCCACAGAATGTCCACTTGGTGACTGATAACAGAACATGCTCTCATCCAAACAACTTCATCCATCACTCAAACATGAGTTTTTGTTTTTGTTTTTTGAGACAGGGTTTCTCTGTGTATCCTTGACTGTCCTGGACTCACTTTGTAGACCAGGCTAGACTCGAACTCACAGAGATCCGCCTGCCTCTGCCTCCCAAGTGCTGGGATTAAAGGCTGTGCCACCACACCCGGCTGAGTTTTTAACAGATCTAGGAACAGTCTGCTTAGAAAACATTGTGACTAGATCTATGTTTTACAATGTTTTCCCAAATTAACTTAGACTATATAACATTTCAATTCAACTGTTCAACTCAATACAAACGGGGTTAGTCTGTTACAGGAAAAGGATTTCTACCTTTTACTAAAAATAAACACATATAGCCAGGCATTGTGGTGGGACATGACTTTAATCCCAGCACTTGGGAGGCAAAGGCAGGCAGATCTCTATGAGTTTAAGGCCAGCCTGGTCAACAAAGAGAGTCCAGGACAGCCGGGGGTCTGTTACACAGAGAAACTCTGTCTCAAAAAACCAAAACAAAAACACCCCCAAAACCCTCACACTACTTATTTTAGTGCCTTCTTTACTTTACCCTTCCCTGTCCGAGGACTGACCTGATCTGACAACATATACCTGTTGATGAATTACAATAAACTTATGTTTCTTAGCCCCAGAAAAATGGCTTCTTCTCTGATGGCCAGTCACAACAAATGAAACACATTACCTTATGAATTACTCCCAAGCTGGCAGTTGCAGTAAATTTGGCCCAGTTAGTGGCTCTGGCCAACCATTCCAAATTATCTCTGTAAGAAAAAAAAAAGCAAGCTGAGCATTATTACCCTAACCTTCCTCCTAAGTAAGCTGTGAAGAGTCGAGCACTGTAGCCCAGGCTGGTCTTCAACCAGTGATCCTTCTGCCTCAGCCTCCCAAGCACTGGAATTACAGGTATGTGTTAATATTCCGGAGATTTTATTTTTTTGGTCTTCTGAGACAGGTTTGTCTGTGTAGCCTTGGCTGTCCTGAAAATTGATCTGTAAACCAGGTTGACCTCAAACTCAGAGATCCTCCTGCCTCTGCCTCTCAAGCACTGGGACTAAAGGTGTACACCACCACTGCCCAGCTCTGAAGATTCTTAAAATGCATGATATATAATTTTACATGGAATAAAAGAAAAAACACATATTTCATTTTTTTCCTTCTAGTTACCAAGACAACTAATAACAGTAATTAATTTAACTTTAAAATAAGTAAATATAAAACAAATAAATATATGTAATAAGCAAAACATAATTAAAATTCAAGGCCAGCTGAAAGTATGGTAAGAAATACTATCAATGCGATCTTGGCTAAAAACCGTTTGGGGGTCTAGAGACAGCTCAGTGGTTAGTTAAGACCACGTACTGTTCTTAGAAAGAACACAAGTTCAGTTCTCAGCACCCAAGTGAGTGAGTGGCTCACAACCTCCTGTAATTTCAGCGCCTGGTATCTGACACCCTTTTCTGGCCTCCAAATGAAACTATACATAGCCTACCCCCAACACACAGGAATATACATATTAAAAAAAATTTCACCAAGGTAGAATTCTCCAAGCATATTTACCTAAGAAACTGGTCACTGGTAGTACCACAGTGCATGAATGAGTTTGCTATTACAGTTGCTGTATGACATACAGAATTTCGTACTGCATCCTACAAAAACAAGTACAGACTCCTTTATCACTGGGAAAGTATTTATACATACATATTACATTCATAAGCTCACATACATTCAGAAGCAAATTCAAAAAACAATTAAAATGAGACTTAAAATATGAATCTTGGGATAAAGATAAAACAACTACTTTATAAGTTAAGGTCACTATCAGTTTTTGTTTTATGAGTCAGGGTTTCATACACCCCAAGCAGGCCTCACCTTGCTTGAGCTCCTGACACTTGTGCCTACACCTCCAGGTTATGGATTCTAGGCAAATCACAACACCTGGTTCAGTCACAGATTTGAAATGTGAACTCATAGATCACCCACCCCTTTCCTGAATAGTCTAACTATTCAGATAATTCTATTTCTCTTCAGCATCTTGCCTAAGGACTCCATAGGGTTGGAGAGTGTAGCAATGCTACAACTCTTTTGCCTGCATCTCTGGCAGTCACCAAATCACGTATGCATCAATGTAGGAATGTATTTATAGTGCTGGGATATAACTCAATGCCTTTTACATTCCAGGCAAGCTCTCTACTCCTAAGCCCTACTTATTTACAAATTATATGAGTCTGTATCTTTTGGCCATTTTTAAACATGTATTTAAAAGCTCTACAGACATACTTAAACACTGTTTAGCCACTGAACAGTATGTGGCTATAAGAAAAGAACAAACGTCTCTGGAAAGGGGTACTGAGTAAGAGAGAAGAATGATTTTTTGGTAATGCTATGTATCTTTTTACATGAAAACTTTTTACTCCCAAGAAAGAAAAGTTGATTTAGTATACTGCAAAGAGAGCAGTGGGCACAGCAATAATAGATGAGCCACTTTCCTTGAAAACACCGTGTGTATATGTATATGTGTGAGTATTGCACCGCCCCATCACATCCACCATTTTTTTTTTTTTGTGGTTTCTGAGAACTAAACTCATGTCTTTGTGTTTGCAAAACAAGTCATCACCAACTGAGCTACTACCCTAGCCCTTTAGAAAACTTCTGAACTAAATATTCAATCACACCTGTTCAAAAGCTGTAATTTGTCAGCAACTAAGACTGATGGTAGAATGGGAAATGAAGTCACATAAATTACATTAACATCTTTTTTTTTTTTTTTTTGGTTTTTCGAGACAGGGTTTCTCTGTATAACAGCTCTGGCTGTCCTGGACTCGCTTTTGTAGACCAGGCTGGCCTCGAACTCACAGAGATCCGCCTGCCTCTGCCTCCCAAGTGCTGGGATTAAAGGCGTGCGCCACCACCGCCCGGCTACATTAACATCTTGACTGCTATCATGTTCAATTGTTAAATGAATACATTAAAATTGTATTTAAAATGAAACAAAAAATTCACCACACTTCTGAACAAGAGACAAAAAACAGGAACTCAATCCTTCTAATTAATTTCCTTCCCACCAATAAGTGATATTTTTCCATGCTGGAGATTGAACCCAGGAACACATTCACCCATGTTGAGTTTAGCCACACTCATTGTTATATTTAAAAAAAAAAACCAAACTTTAACATTTCCTTGATTATAGAAATAAAACAAAGCCTTCAACAAGACATAAAAGAACTCTGCATTATGGAAACTTTTCTACCTTTGTGTTTTTCAGAATCATGAGGTCTGTGTTATTATTTCGTATTAGGAACTGCAGGTGCAATTCAATAGCCATTTCACCACTTAAAATTTTAATCATTTTCAGTGTCTGGTCCTTGGGCTCTGGACTCTGCCAAAACAAAAAAGAATGAAAAAAAATATATATGTTTTCGGTTTTGAGACAGGGTTTCTCTGTGCATCCTTGACTGTCCTGGACTCACTTTGTAGACCAGGCAGGCCTTGAACTCAGAGATCTGCTTGCCTCTGCCTCTCGAGGGCTGGGATTAAAGGCATATGCCACCACACCCAGCTAAGAATGAAAATATTAATATTAATGAAATTCACTACACCAATTTTTTTTTTTTTTTTTTTTGGTTTTTCGAGACAGGGTTTCTCTGAATATCTCTGGCTGTCCTGGACTCGCTTTGTAGACCAGGCTGGCCTCGAACTCACAAAGATCCGCCTGCCTCTGCCTCCCAAGTGCTGGGATTAAAGGCGTGCGCCACCACCGCCCAGCTCACTACACCAATTTTATTACATCAGTCTCCAACCAATGAAAGCAGTCACATGCACTCAAATGTACACAGACATCCACACACTCACATATATACAACACACACACCCTCCTTTCCCAATTTTAATGATAGGATCTAAAAAATTCAACTACCATTGTTTGGAAGAAACACAATTTCCACTCAGAGTACAGGTTCAAGAGAAGAATACAATTTATATTAAATCCTTTCTAAACCAGGATTTATTTTCTGATTTTTATTTGTTATATGTTATGTTTTTGTGTGAATGTACACCATGTGTATGAAGGTGCCCTCAGAAGCCAGAAGAAAGAATCAGGTCCCCAGAAATGAGTGTTATAGGTGGATGTGAGCCTCCCAACACGGGTGCTGGGAACCCAACTAAGGTCTTCTGAAAGAGTAGCATGAATTTTTAACTCCTGAGCTATCTATCTCTCAGGACCACATGGTAGCTCTTATTTATTTATTTAGATTTTTTGGTTTCTTGAGACAGGGTTTCTTTGTGTTAATAGCGCTGGCTGTTCTGAACTCACTCTGTAGATCAGGCTGTCCTGGAACTCAGAGATCTGCCTGCCTCTGTCGCCCAAGTGCTGGGATTAAAGGTGTGTGCCACCACACCCAGCTTCTTACTTTTTTTTTTTTTGGTTTTTCTTTTTTTTTTTTTTTTTAAAGATTTATTTATTATGTATACAGTGTTCTGTCTGCAGGTATATCCGCAGACCATTTATTTATTATGTATACAGTGTTCTGTCTGCAGGTATATCTGCAGACCAGAAGAGGGCACCAGATTTCATTATGGATGGTTGTGAGCCACCATGTGGTTGCTGGGAATTGAACTCATGACCTCTGGAAGAGCAGCCAGTGCTCTTAACCGCTGAGCCATCTCTCCAGCCCTTTTTTTTTTTGGTTTTTCAAGACAGGGTTTCTCTGTATAGTCCTGGCTGTCCTGGACTCACTTTGTAGACCAGGCTGGCCTTGAACTCACAGAGATCCGCCTGCCTCTGCCTCCCAAGTGCTGGGATTAAAGGCATGCGCCACCAGGCCCGGCTAGCCGGCTTCTTACTTATTTTTAAAGATTTGTTTGTTTTGATTTCATGTGTATGGGTGTTTGTATTCATGGACTGGTTGTATACCACTTGCATCCCTAGTGTGCATGGAGGCCAGAAGCAGACTTAGGAATCCCTTAGGACTGGAGTTACAGACAGTTGTGAACAACAATGTAGGTGTGAACCTGGGTCCTCTGGATGAATTTTCAAAACTACTTTTTATAGAAAATCCATTTTTATAAAATTACTCTGGCATCACAAGAACAAAAAACAAACCCCAAAACTTTCAAAAACTCCAGTATGTATCCTGAAGTTAAACAATGTGCTCACCATAACCCCAATACTTGTCAGGCAGAATTCCAGTCTGATCTATTATATTGAATTCTAGTTGGGGCTACACAGTGACAGTCCCACTCCTGCATTGCCCCAGCGCTCCCCTCCAAAAAGAAACCAAAGCAGACAAGAAAAAAAGAGAAAAAGAAAAAAGCCCCATGAGAATAATTTGAACAGTAACCAAAAACCACTCACAGCATCTGGTGTTTTTCCTGCCGGTGCACTGCCTGTCTTCTCCTCTGTCTCCATAGGGTCACTAAAATAAGGAAAGCCAATGATGAACACTTCAATAAATCTTTTCTAAATACAAGGTACAGGTAATTTATAGTACAGATCTGAACTATGTCCAAATTATCCTACAACAAAATATATTTACTTTGTGGGTATTATTCAAAAAGAAATAAGGCTCTAGCGTCTCTAAGATAGAGGAAAATTATTAAATTTCCCCAAACTCTTTAAAAAACAAAAAACCAAAAAACAAAACACTAGGTTAATAGAATTCTTGAAATACAACAAAAATAGGGGACAAAATTTTTTTGTCCATTCTCAAAATAGTCTGGTGGAGATGAATCGTCTATAGAAAAACAGTATGAAGTAAACCATCTAGGTTCCCCACAACTTTAAAACCAAACACCTGACCCTTCCCTCTGGGTCAAAGTACAATGCTGTAGAGAAAACACACACTTTCATTTTGTTTGGTACCTCACAAACACAGCACAAGAGAAAGAAAGTTTTAGGGAACATTGAAAATAGAAAAAATAACCTTAAACAAGCCACCTTTATGAAAGTTTAAGAAAGCTAATTTTAGTAAAATAAATAACAGAAAATGACTAAAGTAAAATGCTATACAATATTATTATATGAGAAAGTTTAAGTAATGGACATTACAGGCATGGTGACGCACGCCTTTAATCCCAGCATTAAGGAGGCAGAGACAAGTGGAGCTCTGTGAGTTTGAGGCCAGCCTGGTCTACACAATGAGTTATAGGATAGCCAGGGATACATGGTAAGAATCTTTCTTTAAAAAAAAAAAGAAAAGAAAATGACTTAAGATAAAAAAAAAAAAAAGAATCAGATGGGGCTAAGGATGTAGCTCATTTGGCAGAGTGTTTGCACAGCATGCCTGAAGCCCTGGGTTCGATATACAACTATAGAAAAGTGGACACAGTGGCTAATATCTGTATCATCTCAGCACTCTGGCCAGTCTGGATAGAGCTCCTGTCTCAAAACAAAACAACTTAGAACTAGAGAGACTCAGAAATTAAAATACCACTAGTAGAAAATTACAAATGAGAAAAAAATCATTTCAGTAAAGATTTAACTCACAATGAACATGAGAGCAAACAAACATAGAATGACTTTTCTTTTTTTTTTTTTTTTTGGTTTTTCGAGACAGGGTTTCTCTGAATATCTCTGGCTGTCCTGGACTCGCTTTGTAGACCAGGCTGGCCTCGAACTCACAAAGATCCGCCTACCTCTGCCTCCCAAGTGCTGGGATTAAAGGCGTGCGCCACCACCGCCTGGCAGAATGACTTTTAAGAAGAATTCAAGAGCAAAGAAAAAAATTTAATCTAGAAGAAACTTCTATAAATAAATAGTTAAATATGGGGAGAGGCAGGAAACTAAACTAGATGCTATTTCCCTCACACCAGGAACAAGACATTTATTTTCATTACTTCTGAAATGCAACAGGAATCCCAATCAGTATAGAAAAAAAGGGGGGGGGGGGGGAGGGTATAGAGAGAGAAAGGGAGAAGTAAAATGGTCTCTATTGGTAGATGTATGATTCCTATGTAGAAATTTCTTTAGAAGGATTTATTTTTAAATTTTTCTAAAGTTAAAAGGTAAATAAATGAAGAAAAATACCATGTTCATAGATTATGGGCTGGATATTGCCAGCATTACAGGTTCAGTATTGTGAGATTTCAGTGATGAGACTCAACACAATCCCAGTCAAAATGCCCACAGGCTCACAAAGATGCAACAGATCTACAATAGCCACAACGGAAAAAGAATCAAACCATGGCTCTGGGGTTTGAGATAGATCTCAGTGGTGGAGTGTTTGTGTAGAATTCACAAGGATCCCCAGCAATGGGTTAAAGATGTCTTATATTATTTGATGTTAAGACATCATAAGTTTTAGTAATAAAAAAGGTAGTACTCACATAAGGATAGACAAATAGATGAATAGGAAAGAGGGAAAAATAAAAGATCTTCCAAGCTCCTACAGAAAGACCCATTAAACTCTAAGCATTCAATGGCTCCTTCTTCCCAAACTTACAAATACTTCATAGTTCTCCCAAAAACAACATGGTCAGGTACTTCACAGCAATACTGTACTTTCCCAAGTCCAGTATTGCTGTGATAAACACCGTAACCAAAAGGAAAGGGTTTATTTAGCTTAAATATCCCAATCTCAGTCCATCATGAAGGGAGTCAGAAAAGGAACCCATGGCAGGAATCTGGAGGCAGAACTAAAGCAGAGGCCGTGGAGGAACGCTGCTTACTAGCCTGTTCCTATGGTTTGCTCAGCTTGCTCTTTTATACAACCCAAGACCATTTGCACAGGGGTAGCAATACCCACAGTAGGCTGGCCCTCCCATGCCTGTTATTTTTTTTTTTTTTCGAGACAGGGTTTCTCTGTGTAACAGCTCTGGCTGTCCTGGACTCACTTTGTAGACAAGGTTGGCCTCGAACTCACAGAAATCCACCTGCCTCTGCCTCCCGAGTGCTGGGATTAAAGGTGTGCGCCACCACGCCCAGCTCCACGCCTGTTATTAATCAAGTAATTGCCCCATAGACTTTCCTCTAGCCAATCTGATGGAGGAGATTTCCCCTTCTCAGATGACTCTAGCTGTGTCAAGTTAGCAAAACCCCTAATCAGCACATTACGTAAGTAGCAGTTCTACTGTATTATCTAGGAACTGACCCTCCCCAACCAGTCAGCCTAATCAGTTGATGCAGAGAGAGCCTCTGGATATATAGAGCCTTGAAGGATTCTTTCTGGACCTAGAATTTTGTTTGACATGTATGAAGAAGGCATTAACAGTTGAGAGGGAAGTAAGAGCTTAATAGGCTTCAAAACAATGACTTTTATTGCTAAATGGACAATTCTGGAAGAAAAAAAATGCTGGAACACCCAAACACAAACATTTTAAATGGCTGGTCTAAATGCATAAAGCTATGCAGGGTAAACTGCATATATTGTATGAGCCTAAGATATTACTTATTTGGTTTTACTATAAGTGCAAAACTTAGAACATTTCTTTCTAAATATTTAGCCCAGAGGAATCTGGGACAAGTATCCTGGCCCACCTATCCCGTATTTTATTATAATTGATTAAGTAGCCACATGTATCTGATATGCGTTCCTTACCACCCAATCCTTTCTTTGTCTTTCTAGAAGGATTGATTTGGCTGTCCTTATTCTGCTAGGATAGTATAAAATAGGGCAGTAGCATTAGACCTTACCATCTGTAGAAGCTAATGGTTAAACTTATCTGTTCTTAAAATCTACTCTATGACTATTCTAGCAAGTCCCCAAAAGTAATAAAGATGTACAATTAGCTCTGATGCAGAAGAAGATACTTATACCTGTCTTTCTCTGATCCTGGCACAGTACCCGTATTGGTAGATCCAGGGACAGAAGCAATGGGGGTACCAACAGTTCGAAGATTCTGGATTACAGATGACAAAAACTGCTGGCTAGCACTTTCATACAAATCAAAACAAATCTGATAGGCCATCAGCAAGTTGTCTTCCTTTACCAGCTTTTCTAAGATATCACTCACAGCCTGAGGATCATCTAAGAAAATTAAGCACTGAAATGGAGATAAAGAACAAGCACACAGTAACTGAAAACTTCATATGCAAGGTATTTAGAGCACAACGAACAGTTCACAGTGAAACCCGAACAGACTTACCTAGGCTAGCATTCCATTTTGGAACCCATTACTATGTAAATTTTTCCCAAAAATCAAATTGACAGTCCTAATACTGTGCCTGGTGGCTAGCAGTAACCAATATTAGCTGCTGAATCAATTTTCTTTTCTTTTTTTTTTGGAGACAGGATCTCATTGTGTATCCCTGACTGGATAACTGGCCTGGAAATTGCTATATATGCAGACCAGGCTTGGCCTCAAGATCAAACAAACATCTGCCCCGCTCAGCCTCCTGAGTGATAGGATTAGAGGTGTACACTACCACACCTAGCAATCTTCACTTCTTTAAATCACATCCATAATTTATTTATTTGGTTTTTTAGTTTTTTCTTCCAAGATAAGGTTTTTCTGTATTGCTCTGGTTATCTTGGAACTCTGTACACCAGGCTAACCTGTCTCTGCTTCCTGAGTGCTGGGATTAAAGGCATGCACCATCACTACCTGGCCACAATTTATATCCAGTATTCTTTAACTGTATTTTCTCTATATCCATACGGTGTTAGGAAACAATCACTCATTTAACACTTATTATATTGTGCTGGGCTAGAACATCAGTAATAAAAATTATCATCTTACTTCTATTAAAATCTTTCATGTATTTAAACAAAATTAACCTTTTAATAATTCAGTTTTGTTTTTGTTTTTTTGGGTTTTCGAGACAAGGTTTCTCTGTGTAATAGCCCTGGGTATCTTAGACTCACTTTGTAGACCAGGCTGACCTCGAACTCACAGAGATCCACTTGCTTCTGCCTCCTGAGTGCTGGGATTAAAGGTGTGTGCCACCACGCCTGGCTGATTCAGTTTAATTTTTCTAGAAACTCGATTTAAATGTTATTCACTTATAAGTAGCAAGACACTCAACTTTAAGAAGGACATATAGTAAAAATTATTATAAATTAAGAACAGGAAATAGGCCGGGCGTGGTGGCGCACACCTTTAATCCCAGCACTCAGGAGGCAGAGGCAGGCGGATCTCTGTGAGTTCCAGGCCAGCCTGGTCTACAAACTGAGTCCAGGACAGCCAGGGCTGTTACACAGAGAAACCCTGTCTCGAAAAAACAAAAAAACAAACAACAAAAAAAGAACAGGAAATAGGGGTGGAAGAGATGGCTCAGCAGTTAAAAGTACTGGCTACTCTTCCAAAAGACATGGGTTCAAATCCCAGCACCCACATGACAGTTCACAGCTGTCTGTAATTGCCAGGTGTAGTGGCACTCTCCTTTAATCCCAGCACTCAGGAGACAGAGGCAGGTGGATCTTTGTGAGTTTGAGGGCAGTCTGGTCTACAAAGTGAATCCAGGACAGCCAGAGCTACACAGAGAAACTCTGTCTCAAAAAAAAAAAACAACAACAACAAAAAACCCAAAAATAGGGGGTGGAGAGATAGCTCAGCAATTAAGAGCACTTTTGCTAGCTGCTCTTCCAGAGGTCCTGAGTTCAATTCCCAGAAACCACATGGTGGCTCACAACCATCTACAATGAAATCTGATGCCCTCTCTGGCAAGCAGGCATACATGCAGACAGAACACTGTATACATAATAAATAAATAAATCTTTAAAAAAGAACCAAAAACAAACAAACAAACAAATCCTGTGTTGAGTTGGAGTAATTTCAATGTGGACATTTTTTTCATCTGGTATTTTCTGTCTCAAACTGCATTTTTTTTTTTTTTTTGGTTTTTTGAGACAGGGTTTCTCTGTTTAACAGCTCTGGCTGTCCTGGACTCACTTTGTAGACCAGGCTGGCCTCGAACTCGCAAAGATCCGCCTGCCTCTGCCTCCCAAGTGCTGGGATTAAAGGCGTGCGCCACCACCGCCCGGCTTGAATCATTTTTTTTAAAGGGTATGTGCGTGCGTGCGTGCGTGCGTGCGTGTGTATGTGTGTGTGTGTGTGTGTGTGTGTGTATATATATAGGCATATATGTATCTATAAAACATAAGAGCACATTACAATGAATATTAAATAAAATGCTAAGCTCTTAAGCAGTATATAAAGTATATACATTGTATTAACTACTTAAAAGTAAAACATGCATATCTCCAGTCAGTGAAAGCACTGAGAAGGGGGGTAGTAATCTAAATGTGTAATAAACTGGGAAAAGCATCTACCATTATCTTTCAGGAAAAGCCTACAAGCAGAGAAGTGAAAATCAGGCTTTATTTCATATTTTCTATGCTACTTGAAAATTTTAAGTGGTACAAAAGTGAAAAGAGATAAAGTACACCCAATGTGTAGTTGTGTTTTAAGTAATGAGCCCACAGATTAAACCAAACTGAATAAAGGATATATATAAACACAAAGAATACATTGAAGCAAAAAATAAGTTTTAAGTATTGTGAGATTCCATCTATCAGTATCAGATAAAATACATCCAGTATCTTATCGTCACAGGATGTGTAAAGATCAACTGAGTTACCTGTCTGAAGTCATCATATAATTCAGCTAACGAAATGTAATGTACATGCATAACATGCAGTAAAGGAATCAGAGTAAGTACCTGACAAACATTGATGAAATCAGGTTTTTCCAAGTTCATGTAGATTTTAACCAAGACTCTCAACACTTTATTCCGAAACTGTTTATTCTGCATTAAAGACATGCAGAGCTTGAGGCTGTAAGCTAGCATTCCTGGGACATCATTCTGAAAGACATAATTCAAAGACATATCATTATCTAGTTACTGAAGCATTATGTATATTTGGAAACCAAACTGTGTGGGGCATAGTGGATCTCTGTGAATTCAAGGCCACCCTTGTCTACAAAGGATAGCCAGGGCTATACAGAGAAACTGTCTTGGGGAAAATAAAAGGAAACCAAATTGTTAACTTCCTTTTTATAAAAAAAATTTGTTTGTTTTTTAAAATTTATTTATGTACATTGATGCTTTTGCCTGCATGTATGTCTGTGTGAGGGTGTTGGATTCTGGAGTTACAGACAGCTGTGAACTGCCATATGGGTGCTGAGAATTGAACTCAGGTCCTTTGAAAGAGCTATCGGAGCTCTTACCCGATGAGCCACCTTCTCCAGCACAAATTGCTTGTTTTTTTTTTTTTTTTTGGTTTTTCGAGACAGGGTTTCTCTGTGTAACAGCCCTGGCTGTCCTGGACTTGCTTTGTAGACCAGGCTGGCCTCGAACTCACAGAGATCCGCCTGCCTCTGCCTCCCAAGTGCTGGGATTAAAGGCGTGCGCCAAAATTGCTTGTTTTTTAAGACAGGGTTTCTCTGTGTAGCCCTGGACATTCTGGAAATCACTCTGTAGGTCAGGCTTCCCTGAACTGAGAGATCAGCCTGCCTCCCAAGTGCTGAGATTAAAAGCCTGTGCTAGCACCACCCTGCTATGATTTAAACTTAACAAAAAACTAAAAAACAAAAGAAACAAAACACTAAAAAAAAAATTTAAGCCACTTTAGAGGTTTGTTTTTGTGATGCAAGGCAACATAGTCAGGAGAGCATTATCACTGAGGTGTCTTCCTCCTGTCTTCACAGTCCAAGTGCTGGGACTAAGGCATGTACCACACATGTGGCTTAGAGGAATCTTAAGAGTAATTACATATTTCCTTTTTTTTGTTTGTTTTTTTTTTTTTCGAGACAGGGTTTCTGTGTGTAGCTCTAGCTGTCCTGGACTTGCTTTGTAGACCAGGCTAGCCTTGAACTCACAGAGATCCACCTGCCTCTGCCTCCTGAGTGCTGGGATTACAGGCATGCACCACCACGCCTGGCTATATTTCCTTATCTTTATGGAAAAAAAAAAAAGGAATGAAAAACCAGGCATGGTGGTATACATCCATGATCCCATATGTTGGATAATGAAGGAAGAAGAGTCAGGAATTAAATTTGAAGCAGACTGCCCTGCATGTGACCCTTTCAGAAAAACAAAACCAAAACCAAACCAAAATAAAACAAAACAAAAAAGTAGAGAAAATAATTTAATACTACTTAATAGTCAATCAGGATACCACTAAGTGAACATAGGATACTGCAATGGTCATAATACTATTATAAAAACGTGACTGTCCAAATGCTGTGCTTTGCAATTACCTTCTCCCAGCTTGCTGCTAGGGCCCCTTTGACTTGCTACCCATATTCACTCAAAGGACAGAAAGCACAACATGACAGAGCTATTGCCAGCTCCAGTGACTCGAGCCTTTGATACCCTTGTTCTGTTAAATGGACATGGTATCAAATTCCTTCTAAATGGTTATATTTTATACCCATAGGTTAGTGGGGCTATCAACCTTGGTCAGAGAAACTTCTTCTTGCAGTGACTGTTGAGTCTTCAGCTCTAAACAGGACATTTATTATCAACTATTCAGGGAACACTGAGGAATAGAGAGGATACAGAATATTAGAGCTAAAGAGTTGGGAGAAGTGAGAAGAGTGCAATTTGCTGTCTTCTGACTGCTGCATTTATGAATTCACAGCAGCTTTGTCACCTGTATAGATCTGCAGAGGCTCAAGCCAGTTGATATTTCACCATGGATGAGGGAAAGGCTGAAGAGACTCTAGCTCTAGTGAGGAGCTATTGGCAACTGATGGATGCTGAGGAAGTAAAGTTATCTTTTCGGTGGTGTGAGTTGTGGTAGGGTTAATGAAGTTAATATAAAACCTAGCAGCATAGGGATTTTTATTAGCAGAAGCTTGGCGTCTCAGGTGAAAGGTATAGGTGGATCCAATTATATCCGGATGTGATTAACATTTAAGGGCCTACCTTGAAAGCCTGCCAAGAGCAGATGATTATGGGACCACAGGACACACTGTTGTGGAGGCGTGCCTTGGAAAGCCCGCCAGGAACTATGGCAACCAAGTGCCAGAATTCATGGCCAAGATCATTACGACACAAAGGATTTAAATCAGAAGCCCACAGCGGCTTCAGCCAGCCTTCCTCATCTTCCTCTATCAACAAATGGAGAGCGACCATGCTCCTCCACAACACATCATCGTTTTGCACTGACCTGCTGGGAGTCCATGCTAGTGGAGAAAATAAAGGGAGAGCCTCCCTGGATCTCTGTAAAGCCGAAATGGCTAGAACGCCAGAACAGAGTCCTTGGAACCTCAGAGCATGGGCAATTTGGAACTTTTAATATTGTAAATAATTGGGCCCTAGAACCGCAGAGGCAATTATTGGCTGATTAAAAGGCTGCCCCACCTCAATGGTCAAAACATTAAATTTATAAACTGGACTTAAGATCTGAAAGATTTGTTGGAAACCAGCCACCTCTATGGATACACGCCAAGAGAATTAATCTGAGAGAATATCCTTTTAAGAAACTTAAGTTAGGCCGGCGGTGGTGGTGCACGCCTTTAATCCCAGCACTTGGGAGGCAGAGGCAGGCGGATCTCTGTGAGTTCGAGGCCAGCCTGGTCTACAAAGCGAGTCCAGGACAGCCAGAGCTGTTACACAGGGAAACCCTGTCTCGAAAAACCAAAAAAAAAAAAAAAGAAACTTAAGTTAGTGTGAGATGTTTGTTTTTTATAGATATTAGAGTATTTTAGGCATTAAGATATTCTTAGTTAGATTACAGGTTTTAGAATTAGGGTTTGGGTTTTAGGATTTAGGAACTTTATAGGTATTGTTAAGTATTAATAAATTTATAAGTACAAATGAAAATTTTCTGTTACAGTGTGTGGCCACTGGTGGACTGCCATGCTCAGTGGAAGACTCTACACCCATGAACATGTAGGAAGAACTAATTAGACCCTGTATGTAGGAAGAACTAATTAGACCCTGTATGTAGGAAGAACTAATTAGACCCTGTAAGTTATAAAAGAAAGGGCAGGCTGGTGAGGTGACTCAATAGGAAAAGACATTTGTTGCAAAGACTGACCTAAGTTCAATCCTCAAGACCCACCTGGAGGAAGGAAAGAACCAAATCCCATTGTCTTCTGATTTCTATGCATGCACTGTGGCACATGTATGCTCCCACACAAACACACAAATAAAGTGCAATGGAAGAAAAAAAGGAGGTCATGAGGTGGGAAAGGGACACGGTGTGGGGACATCCAGGAGTGTGAAGAGGGGGGGTGGGAGTGTATATGATCTAGATACACCGTATACATGTATAAAATTGTCAGAGAATAAAAAATAGTATTGCCAGGAGGTGGTGGCACATGCATTTTATCCCAGTCGGGGGGGGGGGGGGTGGGGGATGGGCAGAAGCAGGTGGATCTCTTGAAGCCAGCCTGGTCTATAGAGGAAGTTCCAGGACAGTCAAGGCTATACAGAGAAACCCTGTCTCAAAAAAGCCAAGAATCAAACTAAACAAAACAAAAGTTTGCATTTGAACACTCTGCTTTGTTGATTTCCCATCAATCCAACCTCTAAAATGACATTATCTACGTACAGATTCCAGTATAGTCTTCTCAAAGACATCCAGTCTCCTGGTCTCCAGAGCAATCCCAATTGCTTGTTTATACTTGTGATCATCAAGACATCGCTGGAACATTTTATTCACAATGCCTTCCAATCTCTGGTCAATTGGCTTTTTTTCTCCTTCAGGCAAATCTGCATTTTCCACACACTGTTTGGTATAATGATCAATGCATTTTGCTATGGAGAAAATAAAATAACTCTAATTATTTTGTACGGTGGTCTAAACTACCAGAAAAGGACAATGTCTACATTTATGATCACAAACAATACAAATAAGTACAAAGTGGTAAGCACACCTTAAAATGCTAGAACTTATCATTTCAATAGAGTCATTTTATGGTGGTTCCAACAAAGGGCTATGCTTCAACACCAACAAAGCTGGTGTTATTCCAAACGTTACTAATTATTTTGACCAAAATTACATTAATCAATTTGATTAATTTTTTGTTTGTTTGTTTGTTTGTTTTTTGAGACAGGGTTTCTCTGTTTAACAGCTCTGGCTGTCCTGGACTTGCTTTGTAGACCAGGCTGGCCTCGAACTCACAAAGATCCGCCTACCTCTGCCTCCCAAGTGCTGGGATTAAAGGCGTGCGCCACCACCGCCCGCTATCAATTTGATTAATTAAAAAAGAGTTGGCTTCAAATAGCTACTGCTTTGTTTTTTTTTTAAATACATAATTATCATTACATAGAAAAATTTAAAAGGCGTATAACAGCTATGACCACAAAGAACATATTATACTTCACATCTGAAACTATCCTGAGATTAAGAACTGTAATTAAATCATCTGTGAAGAATAATGGTATCACAGGCTCAAAAAAACAACTCCAAAGAATGTCAAATACTTTTCAATCAACAGCAAATCAGAAAAAAAAAAAAAAAACCAAAACCCACTGCCTTAGCAAGATATAGAATCTTATATCCCCCAGGAGTGCCCGAAAATTCATGCAGGAGCATATATTCTCAATGTGACTTCCACATTTCTTAATGATCAGCGTAGATGGAGAGGACAGAGACATATGGAAGGGTACCAGTAACACACTGCATGGAAACACATGCACAGGCTAGTTGTATATTTCTGGAATCATGTCTTAAGCATTCTAGATGAAACCAAAACAAGGCCTTTCCTCCAGACTAGTAATCCCTTCTTTACTGATTTGACAGTCTCCTTTTCTTTCTCTGTTTTTTTGTTGTTGTTGTTTTGGTTTTTTTTGAGACAGGGTTTCTCTGAGTATCTCTGAGTGTCCTGGACTCACTTTATAAACCAGGCTAGTCTTGAACTCAAAGAGATCCACCTGGCTCTGCCTCCCAGAGATTAAAGGCGTGCGCCACTACGCCTGGTGCCAGTCTCCTTTTCAAAAAGAAGAAAAAGTACTAGTCAAGGTTAATTAGTTCCAACCTTGGGAAAGAGAAATAAACTACCACAAAGAACTGTTAGCCGGATAAATGATCCATGTTAACTGAGTCTCTGTATGGAGAGAATAGCAATGGACTTTTATAAACTGGGTATACTATATTTAGGGTTCATCTAGGTAGAACCATGAAAGTTTAGGTCAGTTAATAGAATAAAGTAACAATCACAAAACAGACATCAAGCAATGTGGTTGTAGAAAATGTTGATCAGACTAAAAATCCCTGAAGGAAAATACCAAATTTTTTCCTTTTAAAGGTGCAGGCAAATAATGCAGCTACCTCCTTAATCAGCAATGCAAATACCTGCACCTACACTACTGAAAGAACTCCTTTTTAAGCTCTCTGAAACAACGATCCTAATTTTGTCATAAAAATGTCTGAAGAGTATGCAGTCCCTGAGTTTAACTTACAGATAATAACATTCAAACTTAGCAAAAAAAAAAAAAAAAAAGTTGAATTTCTTTTCTTTTCTTGTTTCACCTCAGTCTGTATGATTCCCTATTGCCACTTGTAAAGGCAATTTAAATCAATGGTGAGGTCAACATTGAGATTCTACTGCTTCACATTGAAGTACTATTCCTTCACATTGAAGGAAATAGTACTCTTACAGCCATACACAGTTCTGATGTTCATGTCACATGAACAGCATTTCTTTGTGACTCTTGACTCCATGGTTTTTGTTGACTCCCATCTTTTGGAAGTTCCCTCCTGTAACCTCATCAGCTTTGGGTGCTGCTGGCTCTGCAGTCTGTCTAGAGTCTTCAGTGATAATGAATATCCAACTGTGAAGTTGCTTTGGTTTCTACCCATCCCACCCATTGTTGTGGTGGCAATCAGTTCTGCTCTTTCTGGTAACTTCTAGATCTTCTTCCAAATCTTGCTTTCCACTGAGTTCCAGATTTAACTATTTTCCAACAAACTGTACAGCAGCCTGGGGAGTCTCATGTCTTATTTATACTTTACAATATAAATCTGAATTAAAAAAAAAAAATTTTCAAACTGTTTTGGTTTTTCAAGGCAAGGTTTCTTTGTGTAGACCTGGCTGTCCCAGAACTCGCTCTGTAGAGGAGGCTGTCTACACAGAGCACTGCCTCTTGAGTGCTGGGATTAAAGCCATGCAACACCACTGCCTGGCTAATTTTCAAGCAATTTTAAAGCTACAAAATATTTAACTGAAGTCGGGCAGTGGTGGCGCACGCCTTTAATCCCAGCACTTGGGAGGCAGAGGCAGGTGGATCTCTGTGAGTTCAAGGCCAGCCTGGTCTACAAAAGTGAGACCAGGACAGCCAGGGCTACACAGAGAAACCCTGTCTCAAAAAACCAAAACAACAGCAACAACAACAAAATATTTAACTGAACAAAACCCTATGTGGCTGTATGAACTTATAATTAGGGTTCAAACACTAGTAAGAATCCAAAGCCTTGCCTATGAGTTACCCACTACAATATGCCTACCCTTCCAAGGCCCATTGTTAAAACTGTGGTCCTTAGCTTGGAGCATATGTAAAATGTAGACGTAAAGGCAGCAAGACTCTGGTTCCTTCTTCTCTTTGGTTCTTTTATTGTTTGCACATGAGATGTGTGCAATCTAGGTTTTACTTTAATATGCTACCACAATGGTACTGTCTTAACTCAGGTCCAAATAATCAGAAACTGAAACCTTTAAAACCATGAACTAAAAACCCTTTCTCAGCTGGGCTGTGGTGGCACATGTCTTTAAATCCCAGCACTTAAAAGGCAGGCAGATCTCTGAGTTCAAGCCAGTCTGGTCTACAGCATGAGTTCCAAGACAGTCAGGGATACAGAAAGAAACTGTCTCAAAAAAACAAACAAGCAAAAACCCTTTCATTTTACAAGTGGATAATCTCAAGTCTCCCTTACAGTGACAGACTACCACACCAATATTTCTAAAATCAACAAATGAGCCAGACATGGTGGCACATACTACAATCCTAGTACTTGAAAGGTGGAGGCAGGAAGATCAAAATCTTGAGTATAGCCTGGGCTACAGAATAAGTTCTAGGCTGTACTGGGCTACACATAGCAAAATCCATCTCAATAAACAAACCAAAATTAACAATAAGGGTTTTAGAGTGAGTCAATCTAGGTCTTAATTTCTTTTTTTTTTTTTTTTTGGTTTTTCGAGACAGGGTTTCTCTGAATATCTCTGGCTGTCCTGGACTCACTTTGTAGACCAGGCTGGCCTCGAACTCACAAAGATCCGCCTGCCTCTGCCTCCCAAGTGCTGGGATTAAAGGCGTGCGCCACCACCGCCCAGCTGGTTTTAATTTCTTATCCTTTTATTTAATAGCTTGTACCTTTTCATCTTAAAACCCTCATTTTCTCATTGTACAGTGAGGCTAGCTCTTCACAGGTCAGTGTGGAACAAATCAAGACTATGAAGAATGACTAGCATGGTATGAAGAGTGACTACAAACACTTCCTATATTAGTGGCAATTATAAAAGATAGTTGTGGCAGATGCCTATAAATCTTAGCACTCAGGAGCCAGAAGCAGGAGAACTGAGTCCAGGACCATCCTGCTATACATTGAAAACCTGTCTCAAACAAACAAAAAGACAGACAAGACAACTTTAAAAATTAGTATTATTTAAACTGGTTGCTCATAACAATCTGACACCATCATTTCACCAAACTGCTTACTGGACTGGAGATGACTGTCACTGCTGAGATAAGCTGCACTCAGCAGGAAGCTGATGTAAAACCATAGCCTGTTTAACACTACTAGATGATGACTATGAACTTCCAATTACACTAAAATCTAGCAATGTCATATTAAAGTGAATAAAAAGGCTATATCCACTAAAGCAAGAAAGACACCTATAAGACAAAAACCTTATCAGATGGAAGATAATTACCTATAATAGTCTCCACATATTCAGAATTATCATTGACATTGAAGAGGTCACCTGCTCCAAGAGCATAATTCAGAGACTCCTCAAAAGCCCCCAGGTGATAAAATACTTTAGATGCCACCAAGGCTGCAAACTGCCGACTTCGGAAACCTTCATCTTCATATAAAACTTCTCTGAAAGATATAAGAAATGGTAGGGCTCGTTTAAGCTATAGTCTTCCATAAAAACCTCAAAATTTAATACTCAAGCCACAAATTAGCAGTAGATTCCTAAATGAGTTAGCACGCAATTCTACTTTATCCAAATTTATAGAAATAAAGTATTTTCTTACATTTTGTCTACAGACTCAGAAATTTCTGCCCAGAAATCATTGACAACTGCATTCAATTTGTGTAGTGCAAATTCCTGTAAAATAAAACAAAATTGTATTTTAAAAAGACTTAACATCATGCTTCCTTTTAGTGTCCACCAATCAGCTGGGTGTGGTGGCATATGCCTTTAATCCCAGCACTCAGGAGGTAGAGGCAGGCAAATCTCTACAAGTTTGAGGCCAGTGTGGTTTCACAGAGTTCCAGGATAGCCAAGGCTCTGTAGAAGGACCCTGTCTCAAAAAACAAAGCAAATGGGCTGGAGAGATGGCTCAGCGGTTAAGAGCACTGGCTGTTCTTCCAAAGGTCCTGAGTTCAATTCCCAGCAACCACATGATGGCTCACAACCATCCACAACGTGATCTGATGCCCTCTTCTGGTTACAGATGTTCATACAGATAAAGCGCCCATACATAAAATAAAAAACAAAGCAAACAAAAAAAGTGTCCAAACATGTGTGGCCAAAATCTCAGTAATACTTATTTTAAAATTTCATGTCTGACAAATATATAAATTTAGGAATGTACTTTTTCTAGATTTATCCATTTGTTGTTGCTGCTGTTTTTTAACATAAAATAACAAACTATGTATGCAATATTATTTCTTTTTTTTTTGTTTTTCGAGACAGGGTTTCTCTGTGTATCCTTGGCTGTCCTGGACTCACTTTGTAGACCAGGCTGGCCTCGAACTCACAAAGATCCACCTGCCTCTGCCTCCCAAGTGCTGGGATTAAAGGCGTGCGCCACCACGCAATATTATTTCTTATAGTGAACGCTTCCTTCCAGGCTGCTGGTTTACATTACACAAGTATAGGTATCTAGAGGCACTTATAGAATATTCTTTTTTTTTTTTTTTTGGTTTTTTGAGACAGGGTTTCTCTGTTTAACAGCTCTGGCTGTCCTGGACTCACTTTGTAGACCAGGCTGGCCTCGAACTCGCAAAGATCTGCCTGCCTCTGCCTCCCAAGTGCTGGGATTAAAGGCGTGCGCCACCACCGCCCGGCTTATTCTTATTTTTTTTAACTTTAAGAACAATTGTCTTATTACATTTATTTAGATGTATGCATGTATGTGGGGGTGTTCATGTGCCACAGTGTGCTTGTGGAGGTCAAAGGACAATTTGTGGGGTCAGTTCTCTTCTACCATATGGGTTCTGGGGAGCAAACTCAGGCTGTCAGGCAACAGCCTGTCAGTAAGGCTATGGTAATGGGGGGAAAAGTGCCTTTACCTATTTGAGCTTTCTTGCCTGTTCAATTATTCCAAATTTTTGTGAAGTGAAAATAAGTAAGCAATGTTCTGTGCACTGTTGATAATGAAGCTGGAAGGTTATGTTCCATTTTACTATCTATTACCCTTAAATTAATTTCTAATATCAAAATTCTGTCTTTTCTAGCTGGATTTCAATGACTGGCTACAGGCTATAGGATGGTTAATTTAAGTAATAGGAAATTTTGTCCTATTTTCAATAAACCTGAAAACAAGAAGAAAAAAAAAAAGGAAATTTAAAGATATCATAAATCCAAAGAAGTTTCATAGAATTCCAGTAAGCCCAGTGACTTTCTTCAACTCATACCTTAAGCTGTGGCTCTTCCTCATCCAGAAGAGAAATAATTCCAGCTGTAAGACAAAAGACACACCCTGATTAAGAAACAAGCACATGCAGATAGACACTAACACTTGGTCACCACTTCCCAATGGGGCTGGGGAGACGGCAGTTGATAACCTGGCTGCTGCACAAACATGAGGAGCAGAGGTGGGTCCCAGCATCCACTTAAGAAGAAGGGCATGGTCCTAGTGCTACGAAGGAGAAGGCAGAAACAAGCAGATGCCCTGTCTCAAAAAAGCTGGACAGTGACAGATGCCTGCCACCAATCCCAACCCAAGTTTAATCCCTAGCACCCACTGAAAAGCCAGGCACAATCTCAGCACAGACACACAGGCATATATGCAGAGCTTGCTGGCCAGCTAGCCTAGACCCCTGGAGAGCTCTGGGCTCAGTGAGACCTGTCTCAAAAAGCAAAGTGTAGAGTGATGGAGGATAACACACAAAACACACTCACACATATTCAAAACAGAAGACAAGGGAAAAGGTATTTTTAGTTGACAACTTCATTAGGGAGACAATTATTTTTCTTTAAAACTTAGACACTAATGGGATTAGGGAGATGGCCAAACAGGTAAGAGTACTTGCTTAGCAAGCATGAAGACCTGAGTTCAAATCTCCACATGGTCATATGTACCAGTTATCCCAGCTCTGGTGGAGTTGGGGCACAGACAGGATCCCTGGGGCTTGCTGGTCTGTAGCCTAGATCCAGGTTCAATGAGAGATCCTGTCTCAGGGGAACAAGGCAGAAGACAGACAGAGGGGGGGGGGAGAGAAGGAGAGAGAGAGAGAGAGAGAGAGAGAGAGAGAGAGAGAGAGAGGAGAGACAGCATCATGGAGCAAGGGAGCAGGATATCCAATGTACTCCTCTAGCCTCTATCTGTGCAGGAGCACACACATCTGTGCATGCATTTACCACAAACATACTCTCATATTCTCTCTCCTACACACACATCAACAATAATAACTTTTTACAGTGGGGAAGAATGTGTGTACCACAGCACAAATGGAAGTCAGAGGACAACTGGTGGAAGTTGGTTTGCCCTTTAACCACATGGGTCCTTGGTATTAAACTAAAGTCATTGGGCTTGGGACAAGTACCTTTACCCACTAAGCCATCTCAGTGGCCCATAAATAAAATTATTTTAAAATAACTGTAGAAGTTTATATTTTGGAGCTTTTAGATTTATTTATATCAATATTAAAAATCTCACCAACCTCCTGTGTATCATCTTTTGCCTAGACCAACCATTTTGAAAGTAAGGCTCTTGGTCAAACATGTTGCCATTGCTTGGGAACTTACTAAAGTGTAAATTCTTGGTCTTGCCCCAGAGCTTCTTTATCAGATCCAACAATAAGGTTTCCTTGTGCTTCTTGTACTCACTATAGTTTGATACTAACTACTCACATATGTACTAACCAAGCCAGGAAAAATTTCTATCTTACTTAAGAATAAAATTTATCCACACAACACAAGTCCACAATTGCTGTGTGGTGGTACACACTGTAATCCTAGCATATGGAGGGGAAGGTAGGAGAATCCAAGGTTGAGGCTAACCCTAACTCAAAAATTAAAGTAAAATAACATATTACAGTACCCTCTTTCTATCACAAATAACAGATTGTAAACATTTATTTTTACATGTATCTATTCCATGTGAGCGCACAGACACAGCGCATACAACTTTCGTAACTTATGTGAATCAGTTTTCTCCTTCTCCCAGTTGGGTTCCAGAAACTGAATTCATGTCATCAAACTTGGAGGCAAAAGCCCTTTCCCATTTGGCCATCATGCTGACCCATAAATAGCAAATTTTATTAAATGATAAGCAATCTCACCAAGTACAGTATCCACCACAAGCCTCACCTTAGCTTCAGAGTGCCAGCAGTTACAAGAGTAAAGGAAAACTGTCTTCCCCTAAAGAACGTAAGAGATTACCAGGAAAATGGTAATGGGAAATTCTGTCCTTGTGCCATAAATAAAACAAAAATTTCTCAAATGTTTTCCATATTGGTTATAAAATCATTCTGGAACACTGAAACTAGTTAATTAAAAAGCATCTCTGTCAGCCGGGTGTGGTGGCACACCTTAATCCCATCACTTGAGAGGCAGAGGCAGGTGGATTTCTGTGAGTTCAAGGATATCCTGGTCTACAGTGAGTTCCAGAACAGCCAGGGCTGTTACACAAAGAAACCTTGTCTTGAAAAACCTAAAAAAAAAAGTGTCCCGATCATTTTACTTTAGTTACATCTTCCACCTGGTAAGTACAGTTTTGTCAAACAGCTTTAGTAGTTTTAGGGAAGCCACAAAGGAAAAGGCACAATGTTTAGCAGTAAAATGAAGGCACTTCCCTGTTCCAAAAGCAGAAACCTTGGCATACTGGGTTGGCATAACACATCCAGAACAAAGAGGAGAAAAGATAAACTTAAAATGAAATCATTTCAACCATTAAATGCCTTAATTGACTACTGAAACATTTTTGTATTAAAAAATGTAACTAGTGAGTGTGTGTGTGTGCGCACGCGCGTGTGTGAAAGAGATGGCAGACCAGAACAGTTAACATGCCGAATGTTCATAAGTAGCACAACACTTAATCCTAAAGACACTGATTACCTATTACAAGCAATGCTGCATGGGAATGGCTTCTTTACAAGAAGAGATGGCTCTTTGGACTCTCTTGTGTGGTTTCAACTGTGACTGGTTTCTTACATGGGACCCTGGATAGCCTTCAAGGATGGCCACAGCTAAATCAAATGCACTATATACTCCTACACTAGTATTTCCTATTAAATAAAAAAACAGAATCCAACTTTGGACAGGCGAAGACCTAAGTGCTTTTTAAAAACCTGTATGGATCTGGAGAGATTCTCGGCGGTTAAGAGCGCTGTCTGCTCTTGCGGAGGACCAGGGTTCAGGTCCCAGCACTCTATGGCAGCTCACAACCATCTGTGACTCCAGGTCTGGGGGAAACCAAGCCCTCTTTTGACCTCCACGGGGACCAGGCACACAGGTGGTACACATAGATACACAAAGGTAAAACACTCACACACATAAAATAAATAAATCTAAATAAAAATAAAAGCTTATGTTACAATAGGAACTCAGTAGATATTGTCTTAAATTGTTGACTCAATTAATAGCTATATTTTCATATTACTTATCAATATAGAGGTATGTCCTGGAAATATTACTTGAAAGTTGAAAATGGTCAATTCAGGAGGAGAGAAGAGGATAAAGGGTAGAAAACTGTTTTAAACCTTGTCAGCATTACTTCCTCTATTTGCTTGTGTTACATCCAATCCACTTAAATTCTTGTTTCCTTCTAGTAAATAGGTATTGTCTTTGTCCCCATTCCTTTTCACAGTCAAGTCTCTTGGTGGAAAAGGTATGTAAGTTAGCCTCTTATCTCCATTGTTTTCAGTGACTAGCATGTGCCCAGTGGAGTAAATCAGAGAATAAACTGACACACTAGAACCCTGACTCTGTGCAGCACTTGGGATACATCCTAAGCCAACTTAAGCTGACAGGAAACAAAGGGACAAAACGGTCAGAACAGAAGCTAACAATTCAATAAACTTAAGTGACAGCTATAAATATATAAGCTATCACCCCAGGATTTCAGGGTAGGACCTCAAAATCCTTCTTCCTGACACCACAGAGAGGTAAATTTTCCTTATATTCCTGCTAAGCCCTCCTTCAGTCTATTTGAAAACTTCAGGGAACTGATTTCTTCACTTAAGGCGTACTTTTAACATCGGCCACACACCCAGTAGTTCCCTAGAATTACAGAAACAGGTTTCCTGCCCAAATTTCTACCACGGAGTTCACTATAACAGCATTAAGGCAAGTTAACATGGTCACTATAGAACTGTGAGTGAAGAGAGCTACCAACAGGGAGTCAGAAAGTTTTAATAGAGTGACTAGGTTAAAATAAACACTGAAGATCCAAGATACCTTGTGAAAGAAAAGGCTAGAGTGGGAACAGAATGGGAAAAAACTTTTTTTTAAATGTTTATTTATTATTCATTATGTCTCCATAGCCACCCCCTCCCTCTACCCAAGAATTCTTAAATAGACGAGAAACTGAACAAAAAGGTCTAGTGTGATCATGGTGTAACGAGAATGATGGTGTTATAAACCTGAGTTTATTCTAACCATCATAGATACACTTAAGAAAAAAAAAAATGCTACACAAAGTTTCCAAAGCAAATTCCAGGAACTAGAAGAATAGACTTAGAAAAATTATTGGTAGAAAAGTAAAAGTCTTGAGGCTGTAAAATAACTCAGGCAGGAGATGAAGGTGGCCTGGACCACACTCCAAATGAGGTGGCTATTTCCGGGTCCACTGTAACAGTACTCAGTTAAGACCCAGAGAACTATGATCAGTCAAGTCAACACTCTGAAGTCCAGCGATAATGGCTGGGCCTAAGTCTATATTTACAAGTTGCAAAGAAATCTAGTATTTACCTACAGAGCTAACTGGAAAAAGAAATGCTTCCTTTGATGGGAAACTAAAATTCATCTGTAATTATCTGTAACCATCAGGACAAAAGTCCAACTTCAAGTACAGGTAACACTTCATGTGTTTGAAAATAACCATCACAGGGTGTAGTGGTGCACACTTAATCCCAGCACTTGGGAGGCAGAAGCAGGGGGATTTCTCTGAGTTCGAGGCCAGTCTGGTCTATATAGTCAGTTCCAGGACATCCGGAGTTACACAGCGAGATTCTGTTTGAAAAAAACAAACAAACAAACAAACAAAAAAAAAAGGAGGAAGAGGGGAGACCTGTCACATTTTCTAGCATCCCTATTAAGTGTTTAACCAATCCTCATAACAATGGGCTCAAACTCCCCATCATACAGATTACAGTCTATCGATAACCTGTTTGTTTACAATCAAATACTTGTAGAGAAAGTGCAGAATAAAAATGACAACCAAGCAAGGGTACGCAAGCAGCCAAGTATGGAAAAGCACCAAGGTTGGGACAGCTGTATATAAATCAGTCTGTAGTGTGTGGGGGGGGACTTGAAAATCTCCAGTTAAAATTCACCTCCCCACCTTCCTACTTCAAGAGCCACTACAAGTATCTGCGTATAAAAGTATACAAGTGTGTTGAAACCGGCTTTGCATCCTGAGCAGCTAAACACACACAGAAAGTAAGTTGGCTCTCCATTCATTGCTGCCTTCACCGAACCAGTTTCTTAAGTGACTACGGTGGCCCCAGAAACCAGCCACCTCAAACCTAACTTCGGACTTCCAGAAGAAGGCATCTCAAGTCCGAGCCTGAAGCACTTAGTGGAGCAGTTTAGGCTGCTAGGCCAGGAGCTGCTTTACAATGCTTACGATGGCTCCGGGGCTACCCCAAACCAAAACACCTGTGGGGAAGGATTGGGGGTCACTCGGCCAAGAAGAGGACAGAGAGAATAAAGGAAATCCCCGGGCGGTCCAGCGATCGCCTAGGAGCCGGGTCCAGTCCTTGTACGGGGGTGTGGTTGGAGAGGGATGCCCAGGTGGCCACCTGGCCCGATTCCTACGAACCCAAGGGGCCTACAGTGGCCTGGCCAACCTCCCAGTCCTTGACCCCCGGGGTGGCCCTCGGGCAGAGGAGCCGCGCAGGCCGGCGCTCGACCCGGAGGTGCCCAGTCACCCGCCCTGACTCAGCTAAATGCCGGCACGGTGGCGGCTCCTCCCTGGGACGCCTGCCCTCGGAAGCACTCACCGGCTGAAGTGATCATGGCTGCCCCCTGCACTCGCTGGTCCGCTCTTCCACAGTCCTGGCCAACCCCTAGATCTGTCAGTTCAGGGCCCGCTCGCTCCGCCGCGCCTCCAGGTTCCCGGGTGCGCTGCTCAGTCAGTCCTCTGCACAGGCCGCCGGCTCGCTTCTAACCGAGGACCCCGCCCGCCCTAGGGCTGCCCCCATCTCCGCCTGAGGCTTGGAGCAAATTCACTTCCACGCCTCTTGTGCAGCCGCCCCCTCTCGAGATCATGCAACAGGGCAAAAACCATACCGTTTTTTTCTTATAACTCTCCACGAGGTCAGAGCTCTGGCAAGCTGGGAACGAACATTCATTTACACCTACCATAAGGCTTCAAAATAGACACCCTTGCAAAAAAAAGGCCCACTCATCACCCGCCATGGCTAAGAGAAAGGGTGTTAAGGAAGGTATAAGCAGCGCTCGCAGCGCCACCTATTGCCATGGAGGTCTCACTGCAGAAATGCCCGCCAACTCCAGACTATTGGGACTGTACCAAAGTGTTTTCTTAGAAAAGATACTGAGGCAGAAGGATCTCGAGTTCAAGGCCAGCCTGGGCTATATAGAAAGCTGCTATCTAAGTGGGGAAAGGTGGTGATGGGATACGGCTAGAGAGATGACTTGATCGGTTAAGTGGTTGTCGTGAAAGCATGAGGTTAGGTTTGAATTCCAGAGGCAGGTATGTGCAATCCCAGTGCTGGAGGGGGGTGGAGACACGTGGATATCCCGTGTTTGCTAGCTGGAGGCCTATCTAGCCAGTTGGTGAGCTCCAGGTCCTGTAAGAGACCCTGTTTCAAAAAATAAAGTGGCTGGGTGTAGTGGCTCATCCCTTTAATGACAGCACTCAGAAAGCAGAGGCAGGCAGATCTATGGGTTTGAGGTTAGTGCCGGCTACATAGTGAGTTCCAGGACGGGGATAGGGGTTAGGGGTTGGGGTTAGGTGTAGGGGGGAGTGGAAAACCAATTGAGGAAGGCACCCAATATTAGCCTACTTGCACATACACACATGCTTGGTACAAACTTGCCCCCATGCCTGTGTCTTTTATGCCCCGCCACTTCCAGAGGATTCCTTCCCCGCCACACATACACACAAATGTGACTACACATACAAAACTAGGCTTTTCAAGTGTCAAAAGTGGCGGTACACGCCCTGGGAAGCAGTAATAGGAGGATCTCTATGAGTTCTGGCCAACCTGGTCTCCACGGTGAATTCCAGTCAAGTAGGGGTCCATATAGTGAGACCCTGTCTTGAAAGGGAGGAGTTGGTGGTAGTTTGGAGAACCACCTTTAGTGGCTAAACTTCCAGGGGACCCAAGTACATTTCCCAGCATCCACATCAAGCAGCTCACAACTCCAGCTCCAGGGGATTCGAAAATCTCTGCTGACCTCTACAGGTATCTGCAGTCAATAAATGTTAGAATTCATCTTTAAAAAACAGACTTTCTAGGGCCGGAGAGATGACTCAGGGGTTAAGAGCACCATTTGCTCTTCCAGTGGTCCTGAATTCAATTTCCAGCAACCACATGGTGGCCCACAATAATCTATACTGGGATCTGATGCCCTCTTCTGGCATGCAGGTGTACATGCAGATAGAGCACTTATAAACATTAAATAAATCTTTTTTTTAAACTTCCTAATTTAATTTTTTTTTTTTTTGGTTTTTCGAGACAGGGTTTCTCTGTGTATCCTTGGCTGTCCTGGACTCACTTTGTAGACCAGGGGCCTCGAACTCACAAAGATCCGCCTGCCTCTGCCTCCCAAGTGCTGGGATTAAAGGCGTGCGCCACCACTGCCCGGCTAACTTCCTAATTTAAAAAAGAAAGAAAAAAGAAAACCTGTCTCCAAAATACAAAAACCTCACAGTACTTTACTCTGATAATGAATTCATAATTAATCAGTCTATTATAGATGAACAACAAGAATTTGGGAATGGGGGCTCTTATACAATAGTGCGGGTTGTCTTCAAACTTTCTATGTAGCTGAGGAGGAACCTGACCTTCTGATCCTCCTGCCTCCGGCTGAGGAACACAGAGATTACAGGTGTGCACCATCATATCTGGTTTATGCAATGTTGGGGATTGAACCCAGGGGCTTATACATGCTTGGTAAGAACTTTACCAACTGAGCTACATCCATAACCCCCATGAGGACTTTTAAAACTTAACTTCTGGAACAGCTAATACTGTGCATTTACATGTTTCAAAAAGAAGAAGTATGGCTGGGCGTGGTGGCTCATGCCTTTAACCCCAGCAAAGGCAGGAGGATCTCCGTAAGTTCAAGGTCAGCATGGTCAAAGGTAAGTTCCAGGTCAGCCTTGGAACAATGCTATGTAGACAGACCCTGTCTTAAAAAAACAAAACAAAAATCAGAAGTATGTGATAATATATTAGGAAAAATGTGTCAAAGGAAGAAACGAGGCCCTGCGTTCTTTCCTCCGATCTACCAGGTCCTCCCCTCCTACCAATGTGTCCCTAATATATCTTCAGAATTTTGAAGTGACAGTTGTGACTTTTACTTACTCTCTTTTTAAATTAAAAATTATGCATATGGATGGTGTGTGTGTCCCTGTACCCTGTGCATGTCTACTGTCCTTGGAGGCCAAAGGTGAGCATCGGCTCCCTTGGAACTGGAGTCACTGGTGGTTGTCAGCCGCCATGCGGGTGCCTGGAATCAAACCTTAGTCCTCTGGAGAGCAGCCAGTGCTGTTGACCCCTGAGTCATTGTCCAGTCTGCCATTTGCTCTCAATCAGCAGTTTCAACAACAGATGTACTTCAGTAGTTGGTGCTGAGGGAGACAGTGATGTGTGTGTGGTGGGGAGTGGCTGGGAGCTGAACTCATGGTCTAACCTTACCATTTACTCTCTTCCCTGCCAAACAGTACTGTTTGTGCCATTAGCTTCACATCAGCAAGCTACTCTTTGGGTAGGGATGATTGATACCTATTTCTCTGCCTTCCCAAAACAATCTAATAAAGTGAGGCAAATCAACGTTTTGCAGTTGTCAGCAAATTGTGATTGGTCACATACTTTAGTGTATATGTGAACTTTTAATAGTTTAGTATTCTGAAGCCGAACTTGCTAAAAACAAACTCCTTCAAAGGGCCTGTGGCTCAAACCGAAAGGCACTGAACAAAGAGGTGTACAAAAAGATAAGCAGATCCAGTGGATGGGGTTCAAGTCTACAGAGACACCCCCACATAAAGACATTTGTGTGTTCCCAAACCCCCAGAGAAGTCACAAACAAATGCCAACAAGTAATACAAAAGAGTGAAAAACCAGCCTACTTCCCTTTTAGGCTTAACAGCCATCTTATAGTAAAGACAAACTAGGTTCATTCCTGTTTATGATTAAACTTCTATTTCTCAAGGAGTGGACTATGCCCCACCTGTAACCTTAACTACAAATGGTTCTGTATTACATGGTCCAGGAATGGCAATCATGTCTTTGTTTCAAAAAGTTGTTTGTAATTATCTTGCAACCCTACTTTTGTTTCAAAAGGTTATATGATTGCCTATGAGACTTACCTGTATGTTATGACTAGCTGTTGTTACGACTACTTTGTTTGTTGTTGTTGTTGTTTTGGTTTTTTGAGACAGGGTTTCTGTGTGTCCCTGGCTGTCCTGGACTACTTTGTAGACCAGGTTAGCCTTGAACTCAGAGAGATCCGCCTGCCTCTGCCTCCCTAGTGCTGGGATCAAAGGCGTGCACCACCATGCCTGACAATTACAGGCAACTGTGAACTGCCATGTGGGTGCTGGGATTTGAACCTGGGTCCTTGGGAAGAGCACCCAGCACTCTTAACAGATGAGCCCCATGGCTGCTTTGTGGTGACCACCGTGCGGGCATGTATTTGTCTCCAGAGGCCCTTAGAACTAACTGTTATGCTTGTGTCTGGACCCTGTAACCCCCTGTTACTTTGCCCACTAATTCCCCATTTAGAAACCCCCTACCCCTGTACTATTGAAAACTTTGTCTTTCTTACATCCAATATTGACCTCTTGAAACCACCTTAGGGGGAGATAGCTTGTGTACACAAATAAAAAAGCTTGCTTTACTTACTTTGGTCATGATGATTTGGACCAGGGGTTTTCCTCCTCCCATCCTTGGAATTAACAGAAGTAAGCTCTGTGTAAGAAAATACTAGCTCAATGGCCGGTGAAGCAGTTGAGTGGTAGAGCCCTTTTGTAGCGTGCATGAGTCCCTCAACTTAAGTCCTTACCTAGGACTGCAGAGAAAAATCAGGCACTGGGAGTACAGCTTAACATGCTCAAGATCCTACGTTAGATCCCCAGCACCACAAAGGATGAGGTGGGAGAGGGGATGGAAATACTATGTTAGGTTGGTGATCCGACAGCTATAGCACCAAAGGCAATGATAGGGAGTAAAGGGGACTGTGACCAATGCAGGCTGCATGGCCCTGTTCAGGTGAGCATACAGTGATGCCGTGCAAGAATGCAGGCTTACATTGTGAAGCTGATGCTTTCTCCAAGAAGAGCCAGAAATGAGAATTTCATGCGCTATCATAACTTTTTTTAAAGTTATTTAATTTTAGTTAGTGTCAGGCCTAAAAGAAACTCGGAACAAATGGCTAACTGTGGTGCCTGCCTAGTAGCTTACCAAAGCGAATGCTGAGCTCCAGGGTGGCTCAGTACCTGTGTGTACTTCCCCTTTCACCCTGCCCCCACCCTAAACTTCTCCAGCTCTGGTGCTTCCCTTCCCCAGCTTTCTTCTTATGTAACCCCACCATTTCAGCCATGCACTCTCTTGGCCCCCTCTCTCTTGTCCTTTCTCTTTTGGCCCTTTTGTTTTCCTCTCTGGTTCCCACCCGGACCCGCCTCATGGCCGTGTTCTGTCTACTGCTTTCTCTCCCGGATCCAGACTCTTCAGATGCCTCTGGTTGTATTGCCCCTCCTATCTACAATAAAAACCTCCCCTCAACCATAGCTTAGAGCAGCCATGCCCTCACTTTATATACAGTTAGTTATTTGTTTTTGCAGTGTTGGAAGGGAACCGATGGCTACTTGCACAGTAAATGTGCACAGTGTTAACTAATTGACCATCATACCCCCGGCTCTGGAATTTGATATGTTGACAACTAACTAAAAATCTTTTTCAGGGTTTAGGGTGTGTAGCTCAGTGGTAGAGCACTTACCTAGCATAGGTGAGGCTCTGGGTTTGATCCGCGCCCCCCCCCCGCCCCCCAAAACACAATTTGAATACAGAAAGTGCCAGTTTGCAACTTCTGTCCTGTGTGGGAGAAGCACTGTGTCTCCGGTGCTTGTCATTGCTGCAAAGTTATCTGAGTTTTTTTTTTTTGGTTTTTCGAGATAGGGTTTCTCTGAATATCTCTGGCTGTCCTGGACTCGCTTTGTAGACCAGGCTGGCCTCGAACTCACAAAGATCCGCCTGCCTCTGCCTCCCAAGTGCTGGGATTAAAGGCGTGAGCCACCACCGCCCGGCTCTGAGTTTTACTCTGTGGCTTTAAAGTTATCTTGTCCTTTCCAGAATTCAAATGAACTCTGCTTTCGAGGATATAGTGAAACGACAGAAAGGATTCCTACAGGGTGCGCTCTGTTCTTAAAGAACGATCAAAATGTAGGAGGGCCATAAAACATTTCAAATCTCACCCCAGGTTTGCCCTGGCGTCACCCACATAGGACCTGGGTGGCAGACCTGGGCTGGAGAAAGGCAGGGGATTGGCTGGTCTTGCAGCGCCCTCTGGTGGTCTCACGGCTCCCTGCTAGTGGAGGAATCTAGTGGAACTGCTAGTGGGAGAGCCGCCCAGGTCCTCAACCAACGCGTCTGTTCTGTAGTGTTGGGCGGGAACCACAGACCTGGCAAGTCCGTTCTGCGGTAGAACGGCGCAGTGGCTAGGTGTCACTTGAGTCCCGTGGCTCCTGGTCTCTACTGCCTAATGGTGACCCGTCTACCCGGCCGCCACGGATCTCAAAGCAACTCAGCCACCCTGCTGGGACTGCTTCATTGACGACTAGTGCCACGTGATTTTAGAGATAGTTTTTAGTAATGGGAGCAGAACCCTGACTCGCAGCTGATGGTATGAATCCCTCCATGTGGATGCTTGCTCAAAGGCCAAACGCCTCTCCATGGCTGAAATTGGCGTGGGTAGACTGAGGCACCAAAAGATCATTGAAGGAACGGGATGGGGGTTGGAGGGCCACAGGGTTCTCGAAGAAGAATGTCCAAGTGGACCGGCTACATGCTTCTAGTCCTTGCTGGAAGCTCTCTCTGGCCCTCTATTTCTGGGATGTCCAGTCACCTCCCAGCAAGTGGGAGTCAGGAATCACTTTGAACCCCTTTAGCTGCTAGTGTTTTCCCAGTGTTCACTGCTGCTTGAATCATGAGCTACAAAAGCATTTGCATTACATTTTTGTTTGATTTTGTTTTTTGACACTGACCCAGGACCTTGTGCGTGTTAGGCAGGTGCTCTTCCACTGAGCTGTTTATACATCACCAGCCACAAGTTCTGTTGAGCACTCGAAATGAGCCAGGAAGGAACTAAACTGCAAATTGTATTTAATTTTAATCAGTTGATATTACATTTTTATATTGAAGAAGGAAATTTATTGGTTTAATGTAATCAACTGGTGTGTCAAATTAATTTTGATTCATTGAACTTCTTTCCAATTGAACAAATAATTTGGTTCCGAAAAGCATCATACATGGAATAATTTAAGGATGTGAATATCCTCATAACTAAATTTAATGGACTCTAAATACGAATCACATGCTTTCAGTGCCATGGGTGTACATGTGAGATCAGAGGGTAACTTGCAGGGGTCAGTTGTCTCTCTTTCTGAAAATAAATACATAAGTTAAATATTTATTCTATTTCACGTGTAGCGTGTTTTGTCTATACGCATGTATGTATGTGTACTGCATACATACCTGTTGCTGGAAGAGGTCAAAGGAGGGCAACAGATTCCCTGGACCTGGAGTTATGGATAGTTGTGAACTACCATGTGGGTGCTGGGAATGGGAGCAGGGTCTTCTATGAGAGAAGCAAGTGCTCTTAACTGCTCGGCCATCTCTCCAGCCCCAGGTTCTCTCCTTCTACTGTTGTCAATCCTATGGATCCACCTCAGGACCAAGACTTGGCGAGATCACTTTTACCTGCTGATCCATTTCACTGGCCCTGAATTAAGCTCTAAAATCACAGAAATCAGTGATTTTGCAGAACAGAATGAAAAATGCAGTGGGGACAATGTGGGGCCTCACACTTGTAATGGCAGTACTTGGAAAGCTGAGGCAGGAGCATCATAAATTCAAGGTCAGCCTGAGCTAGTTGGCCAAGTTGAAGGCTATCTTGGGCTAAATAGTGAGACCTTGCTTTTTTTTTTTGGTTTTTCGAGACAGGGTTTCTCTGTGTAACAGCCCTGGCTGTCCTGGACTCGCTTTGTAGAGCAGGCTGGCCTCGAACTCACAGAGATCCACCTGCCTCTGCCTCCCAAGTGCTGGGATTAAAGGCGTGCGCCACCACCGCCCGGCTGGGACCTTGCTTTTAAAAATGTAAAATATGGGCTGGAGAGATGGCTCAGCAGTTAAGAGTACTGGCTGCTCTTCCAAAGGTCCTGAGTTCAATTCCCAGCAACCACATCATGGCTCACAACTATCTATAATGGGATCTGATGCCCTCTTCTGGCATGTACCATATGCACACAGGACACTCATAGACAAATAAAATTTTTAAAAAAGTGTAAAATGCTTTATTGGTAATTTCCAACTGAAATACAGTTTTGGTCTTAGTAAAGTATATGCGGGATGTGGATGTAGTTAAGTTGGTAGTGTGCTTGCCTAGGTTTGCTCCCCAGCATTGGCTAAAATTAGGTGTGGAGCTAGGGATGGTTTAGTGTGTAAGAAAGCTTACTGTCCAAGCATGATGACCCGAGGTCATATCTCTAGCACCCACATTAAAATCCAAGCATGGCCACATATGCATGTTACCCCAGCCCAGGGCTGGGGAAGGAGATAGGAGGATTATTAGGGCTGCTGGCCACCAGTCTAGATGAAGACTAGTGAGCTCCAGTTCAATGAGAGACCCTGACTTAGGGGAATTAGATCGAAAATAATAAAGGAAGGCACTGGGGAGGTGGAAGTAATCAGCTCATTCAAGGTAATCCTCAATTACACATTGAAGAACAGCCTGGGATACAGGAGGCCTTGTATTTGAAAAAAGGAAGGCTGGGAAGATGATTCAACAGTTAAGAGCACTTAATGCTCTTGCACAGGACCTAGGTTCAATTCCCAGCACCCATATGGTGGCTTACAACCATAAGTAACTCCAGTTCGTAGGGATCCGATGCCTCTTCTGACCTCCTGCCCTCACGTGGTGCATTTCCATACACTCAGGCACACACATACACATAAAATTAAATAAATGTGTTTAAAAGTATTAAGCTAGGTGTGATGGCTCATGCCTTTAAGAGAAAGAACTTAATCTTAGTACTTGGGAGGCAGAGGCAAGTGGGTCTCCATGACTTTGAAACTAGTCTGTTCACATAGTGAGTTCTAGGCCAGAAAGAGCTATATAGTGAGACCCTGTCTCAAAAAATAAAAACAAAGAATGCATATGATTAAAATGACTCTTATCTACTTCTTTGCCCTTTTTCAAAAGGTGGCTACTAGAAAATGGAAAGTTCCACATGTGCCTTGCCATAGCTTTGTTTTAGGGCCTCTAATTCATGCATGGCCCTTCAGGATCTGTCTACTCTCTGGAGCTATCTGTGTGGCCTGGCTCTGGGTAGGCTGAAGGGGAGACACCTTCTTGTCAGGGAGCAAGGAGCTAAGGGTGGCTGCCATCACATCTAGGAGTTCTGGGGCAGGCAGTCCACAGGGATTGTAGGTCAGAGTGAAGTTAGTCTGCAGTAAGAGTAATGTCGCAAACCACCCCCAATTTGAAGGCCTCCTTAGTTGGTAAGGAAGAGAAAGAACTCAGGGCCAAGGGACAGACCCAGTTTCTTCAACTAGATCTCAAAATGAGGGCTTGGTCACAAGGACTAATCAGGGTGCTCCAAGCCCAGCTGAACATTTTTGGGCAAGAGTCCTGGCTAGAGAGCCCAGAGAGGAGGGCAGACAGGGTTCCCGCCCTTACTAAAGCCACAGCCCCTCCTAGGATATGACCACCTGATACCCTGCTCTCCCCTCCCACTCTCACCCCTGTCACTTCCTGTGACCCTATGACCCACAGCCCTGTCCCACAGGCAGCCATGCTCTCCTCCCTGAGTGTGAGGCTAGAGGAAGACTTGGGCTCAAGGTTGAAGGCAGATAAGGATGTGTGTAGGCTCCTGGTGGTCCAGCACCGCCACCCTCCCCTAAGTTATGCAAGTGGCAGGATGCCCTGGCCAAATTCCACCTCTGTCCCAGGGCTTAATCCGCTAACCTAAAAACGGGTCAGAGTGCTTGTGCAGACCTCAATAAAGCCAGCTTCCTCCACTCACAGTGTTTACCATGCAAACAGGACAAAGTCCAGGCTACCTGTCCCTATGAAGCAAGCCCTCTACCATGTCACTGGCTCCCCGCTTCCCTCCGCCACGAGACAGGGTTTCTCTGTATAGCCCTACCTGTCCTGGAACTCATTCTGTAGACCAGGCTGGCCTGGACTCAGAGATCCACCTGCCTCTGGGCCACCATGCCCAGTCTGTCACTAGTCTTTTAAAACACAGAGTGCCTTCACATCTCCAGTGGTCTGTGGTCATTACCATCTTGCTGAAGTTTGGTTCTTGCTTCCAGTAGAAAAAGAAGGGCTCACGGACATTGCAGGCTCAGGGCCTCCACATTTGGTTCCTTTACAGACTCTTCTGAGGATTTGCTTTGACAAACCAGGAACTACTTGGAGGCAAACACTTAAATAGGAGAGAAACTATGACACAAATTTTACAAAGGTTTGCCTGAAAGTCAATGAAGGCCTAGCTTAGCTCTGGTTAAATGAACATGTATGCATATGTGTCCACACCCTTTATTGTGTATTAAATCACATGCTACCTTTAAATTAAAACAAAACAAAACCCTCTCTTTAAATATTTACTTCTGGGACTGTAAAATGGCTCAGTAGGTAAAGACATTTGCTACCAAACCAAACGACCTCAGTTTGATCCCCTTGGTCCACATGGTGGAAGGAAAAACTGGCTCCCACAAGTTGTCCTGGACACACGTACTGTGGGAGGTATGCACCTGCTTTACGTAAAATGTACAAATAAACAAATAAACCTACTTAATACCTGCTTCTACCTTCCAGCCACTGGGCTGAGGAGAAACCACCCTGCTGGGAGACTTTGGGCGTGTTTCATTTACTTAGACTCCTCCCTCCCTGGGACCCTATGGTGTTGGAGAAGAAAAGAAAGACCCATTCTACTTCTACCACATACCAGTGAGGCACTGTCTGGTTTATTAGATGTAAGGAACTAGCATTCAAGTCAAAAGCAAGAGAACTACCATTACATTACAGGTTAGAATCCCAGGATGCAGACTGGGGCCTGCTTGGCAGTTCCTCACACACTCCTTCCAGAGATTCCTGGCTTCCTCCAGGCCTCCATGCCTTCCTAAAGTCTGCTGGAAGGGTCTCACTAGACCATCCCTGGTGAAACCCAGGGTTTTCTGTGTGGTGGGAAACAGCACTGAGACCGACCTCTCAGGACGCTGTTTGTGGTACCTGTTTTACCAGCTGGGAAGCAGAAGCCAGACTCAGTACAAAAAGCTTTTCAACCAGTGACATGCAGCAGGCTATTAAAACCACGACAGCGAATGTGAGCTGTGAGTAAAGTAGACCAGGGACTACAAACTCAAATGGTCCCTCGAGGAAAGCGCAGTGGGGATGGGGCTCCAAGTGAGGCCTGGAGAGGAGCCTGGAGTGGAAGGCACATCCTCCCTCACCCATGAAACCTCATTGATTTAAATGTGCACTTTCCTAAGTTTCAAACCTGGGTAACAAATAAGGAAGATTTTTTAACCATTGTAACTTCTATCTCAGACAAACTTCCAACTTAAATTTCTAGCCCTTTTCCTTAACAATAAAACTCCAACTGAATGATTACACAGGATTGCATAGGTCAATAGTGTAACAAAAATATAGTAGCTTCAAATATACTGCTCTCCTCCATTTAAAAATAAAATCATGTCAAATTGATAATTCGGAATTCTTTTTTTTTTGTTTTGTTTTGTTTTTTGAGACAGTTTCTCTGTGTAGTGGTGGCTGTCCTGGACTCAATTTGTAGACCAGGCTGGCCTCGAACTCACAGTGGTCTGCCTGCCTCCTGAGTGCTGGGATTAAGAGCGTGCGCCACCACACCTGGCTCAGAATTCTTTTCTTTTTTTTTAAGATAGGGTCTCATGTAGCCCAGGCTGGCCTCCAATTCACATTGTAGCTGAGCATGAATTTGAACTTCTGATCCTCCTATCCCATCAAACTAGCATGCTAGGCTATCTCTCTACTAAGGGAACCACACCTACGGGCTCTTGTTCTTTCTTGAATAAAAGATGCCATTTGGGGCCGTTTCCCATGGGGCAACCTTGCACTATTAAAATGATGTCTGCTCCCGCCTCATGATAGGAAGTTGCCATCTTTCTGCATGTCACACTCGCTCCATGAGACTGAGCAGGAATAGGATCAGGTTGTGGGTCACCAAGAAGAAATCAAGGCACAGCAGGGAGGACTCTATCCCTTGGTACCGTCACAGAAAGTGTTGAAATTATGACTCAAAGGTGTCCAGCTCCTCACAGGGAATTATGCAAAGCACACACAATTGGTTATCTACAGAGTGGATCACAGATGAGTATGTGGATCTATCCACTTCCCGTGGACAGGACTTTCCTCACATCAGGGAAAACTAGTAGGGGCCTTTGTTCTTCCAAAGACTGATTTCTTGAGGGGCAGGCAGGGACAAGAAAGGTAATCCTGAGCTCCTTCCCTCTGCATGAATAGATACCTTGGCAGGCTCTGTGGAGGACCCTATGTGACTCACAGATTCAGAGGGAAGATTCCAGAACCTCCAGGATACTTGGTTCCAGGACTTGAGATCTAGTACAAGTCAGGGGGGCCAAGCACCCCAACACCCTGGATTCTCCTCTCCTTGGTGCTATAGGCAAACGTTTCCGCAAAGGATTTGGCACAGTAATCAATGTCAACACGAAAAAGACAGAGGCCCCTTTTTTTTTTTCACATCATGGAAGGTGCTTTTTTTGGTCCTGGCCCTGCAACACACAAACCTTCCTGGCTCTGGCTTGACAGCCCCCTCACGGGAACAGTCGGCTCTTTATTTTGGCTTGTTCTGGGAGCCAAGGTCCCAGGAAACCTAAGAGAATCTCTTCCCGGAATGACAGGGAGAAGGGATTGGCCCTTCTGTTTTTCAAAACTGTCACAATCGATATTCTGAGTAAAGTAATTATTTGTGGTTGGCCCACCCTGCACACTGTGAGATGCCCACTAATTGCTCTCACACAAGTTTCCAATGTTTCCTGGAGGTGCAGCGTGGCCCCTTGGTGGAAAGCCACTGGGCCGGCAGCCCCTCAATCATTTGGGAAAGAAGAGCCCCCGAGACCAAGTGACATGTCCGCAAAGCGGTTACAGTGTCTCTTTGACTCAGAGAAATGAAGGCACAGAGAGACAAGATCACCCTGCCATGATGACAGAGTGAAAAGACACCAGTCGTGGGGCAGGCCCCATAGGCCTTGTTGCCTAGTTGGCAACAGAGAAGGTGGCAGCCCCCAAGCAAGTGGCGGGTCTTTATAGTCAATCAGCCACCTTCTGCTGAGGTCACACTGTGACCCAGGGCTCACTGAGAAGGGCCGGACCCCAGTGTGCAGGTTAGGGACAGTCCAGGGGTCCAGCCTTCATCTTGTGCCCTCTAATGGCTCAGGTGGAATGTGGACAGCTCCATCCTGGGTTCTAGATCCACTTCCACGTTCTTCACAGACTCCGTTGGGAAATATGGCTGTCAGTGCAAGCTTCTCCTCTGAGACCCGGAGGTGTTCTGGAACATTCGAGAGTGAAAAGATCAAGTTTATGAGTTACTATCCGAGCACTTAAAGGGAGAAAGTAGGCCCCAAAAGGGCTGGTTGGATGTGTCTGCAAATAAACATTCTCACCTGCCAAGCCTGGCAACCTGAATTTGGTTCCCAGGACCCACGTGGTAGAAGGAGAGAACCAACTGCCCCAAGTTGTCCTCTGAACTCCACGTGCACACCGTGTGTGTACACATCAGAGAGGCAAAAGGTCAAGCAAAATACAGATCTAAAACCATTTTTTTCAATGGCACATGCCCTTTGAGCCAGTAAGTTCACTTTCGGGCATTTCTGCAAACCCATACTTAGGGGTGATCACTGTACTCCTGACACCTTCCCATTACTAGTTTAAGGGTGAGTTCGGCTCAAGATGGGCCAGTGAAGAGAAGGAAAAGTCCCAGGTCTTTGAGGGGGTCCGTGAGCTCCTAGGTAATGTTGACCAACTCTGAAGCCAACTCCACTATTTTATGGGAGATAATGAGTTTCTTTACAGTATACTGGTTGAGTCTTGGCTTCTTCACCTGCAGTTGAAAGTTGGCATTCAGAGAATGCACAAGGCAAACAACCTATGGTTTCTATGCATGCAGGGACTCTGTGTTAAGAATGGGGTTAGGGGGCTGGAGAGATGGATCAGTGGTTAAGAGCACTGACTACTCTTCCAGAGGACCCAGGTTCAAATCCCAGCACCCACATGGCAGCTCACAACTTGTCTGTAATTCCTGTTCCAAACAATCAAATTATTAAAAAAATATGTGTACTTAAAAAAAAAAAGAAGAATGGGGTTAGAGGTGGGCAGTGGAGGTGCAAGTCTTTAATCCCAGCACTTGGGAGGCAGATCTTTGAGTTCAAGGCCAGCCTGAGTTTCAGGACAGCCAAGGCTACACAGAGAAACCCCACCCCCAGCAAAAAATGGGGTTGGGGATGTAGCTCAGTTGGTAGAGTGCTTGCCTAGCATGCACATCCTAGGTTCAGTTCCCAGCACTACATAAACTGGGTGTGATGGTGCCTGGCTTATAATCACAGTACTTGGGAGATGAAGGCAAGAAGTTCAAGGTCATACTTGGAAACATTATGAGTTCAAAGCCAACCCAGAATATATGAAGCTCCATTTCAAAAACAAAACAGCAGCATGTATAAAATTGTCAAGGAACAGATAAAGAATATTCTAAAATCAAAACCAAATAAAACAATAAAATGTTGTGCATGTAGCTCAGAGTAAGGTTGTAAGTCCATCTCCCAGAATCACGAAAAAAGTGTTTTGTTTTGTTGAATATAAAACACATTGTATAAAATTCTATAAACACACACACACACACACACACACACACACACACACACACACACAGAGTTACAGGCAAAATTAGGGAGTTCAGAACACAGTCTGTGGATTGCATTAACATTCCTATTCTGATTGTGACCTTTCACTATAGTTTTGGTTTTTACTATAGTTTTTTTTTGAGATATAATCACTGGAGGAAATTGGGCAAAGCATATACTAGATCTCTCTCTGCTGCTTCAAATTAAATGTTCATCTACAGTTATCTTCAAAAAGATGCTGATGGCTGGGCATGGTGGCTCACCACTTTAATCCCAGCACTCCAGAGGCAGAGGCAGGAGGATCTCTGAGCCTGAAGCCAGCCTGGTCTACAGAGTGAGTTCCAGGACAGCCAGTACTGTTAACAGAGAAACCCTGTCTCGAAAAAACAAACAAACAAACAAACGAAATGCTGCTACAACAATTACTTTAGGAAGACAGTCAAGATCTGCTGTTGCTGAAGAAAATATTCCAAAGTAACTTATATGGATGTATATGAGTATATCTTATATTTATCATGTACAGATGTACAATCACTTCTCTGTATCCATGAGTTCCTCATCCAGATTCAATGAACCTTGGATCAAATATATTTGAAAAAAATTCTTTTGTCTGTACTGAACAAGAGAGAGATTTTCCTTGTCATTATTCCCCAATAAAACAGTGTAATAGGAGCTGGAGAGACGGCTCAGCAGTTAAAAGAACTTGCTACTATTGCAAGAGGATTGGATTCAGTTCCCGGTACTCACATTGTGGCTGGCTCACAACTGGCAGTAACTACAGTTCCAGGGGACCTGACGCCCTCTTCTGGCCTCCATGGGCACTGCACACACATGGTGCACATACATACATGGAGGCAAAACACTTATAATATAAAAATAAATACATCCATAAAAATGTAAATACAGTATAAAAAGTACTCTCACAGTGTTCACATTGTATTCAGTATTACAGATAATTCAAAGATGACTGAAATATACAGGAGGATGTGTATAGGTTATACATGCCTACTGTGTTTTTTTTCTTGTGTGTGCTATGTGCGTGTATGTATATCTTTGCATATATGTGGATGCACTTATGTGGGTGCCAGTGCGTGTGTGTGTGTGTGTGTGTGTGTGTGTGTGTGTGTGTGTGTGTGTG
>CAJQZJ010013540.1:8936720-8950472 GCA_907164525.1 Lophiomys imhausi | reverse complement strand
CACACACACACACACACACACACACACACACACACACACACACACACTGAACTCCCAGACTGAGTAATAAGGGAAAAGGAGAAACAGAGCTGAGCACTAACAGGATTGCAAATTCATCTTGTCAGCTAACCATTTCTTTGCTTCCTCCCTAGAAGGAAAGACTAACTGCTTCCAGGCTCTTGCTGTCATGCCTTCCCAGCCCTGAGAGACTACACCCCAAAACTGTAATCCAAAGTAAACATTTTCTTTCTTAAGTTACTTTTGTCAGGTCGTTTGTCACAACAACTAGAAAAACAACTAATACGGAATGTTGCCACTCAAAAGGGCTGTTTCTGTGGTAAGCCTGACCATGTGGTTTGTAGATTGTTGGGATTGATTGTTTTGGAAGGGATGTGGAAGAATGTAGGGTGTGTGCTAGAGAAGCCTAGAGTGCTCTGAGAAAACTTAGTGGCCCATTCTGGTGGGCAAAAGACCAGAACTCCATGGAGGGAGACAGTAAAGACAGTACTCAAGAAGTACCAGAGAGGAACACAGGTTCAGTCTGGAGCTGGACCAGGGGCTATTCCTGCGCTATTCTTTGAAAGAATATGACTACATTCTTCCCATGTCTTGAGAACTTGTGTGAAGCTGAATTCCAAAGTAGTGGACTAGTTTATTTGACCGAGGGCATTTTAAGATAATATAACATTCAAACTGTGGTATAGTTACTGATCACAACTTTTATCCAGGTTACTGTGAGAAAGAGCACCAAGTGGGGAGGAAGATATGAAAAATGTGCCATTTGGTAAGGACAGGAATGTGAATGAGTTTTAAAGTTGCAGATGAGAAGGGTGCAGAGAAAGTAGCTATAATTGTCAGAATTTAGCAGGACTAAGAAGAAGCCTTGTCCTTCACACTGAGATAATAGGAAAGGTACCTTGACCCCACCTGTCAAAGATTCTCAGTGTGGGCTGGAGAGATCGCTCAGCAGTTAAGAGCACTGGGTATTCTTTCAGAGGTCTTGAGTTATATTCCTAACATGCACACAAAACTCACAACATAACTGAAGCCCAATGGGATCCGATGCCCTCTTCTGGCTGTGGACATACACACAAACAAAACACCCAGATACATAAACAAATAAATCTTAAAAAAAAAAAGATTCTAACTTGTGAAAATGTAAATTCTTCTGAAAGTGGGGAGGATGAACTTAGAAAGCAGCCAAAGGGATTCACCTTGGAAATAACGCTACCCCTATGATTGGCTCCCAGGCTTGACTGCCAAGGTGCCCAGAGGGCACCATAGCTGTGGTAGAAGGATGATAGACTACCTCTCCTTGTGACATCAGACCTTGGTATTGTCATCTATGTAGTGATGGCTTTACAGGTCTGGAAACGTCTGCTTCCAGGTTCCTGTCGTGAATTCCTTCCCTGACTTTGATGATGGACTGTATCCTGTATCCTGTGAGTTGAAATAAATTCTTTTCTCTGAAAGAAGTTATTTTGGTGTTTATTATAACAATAGAAACCTAACTAGGGCATGTAGCAAGCTCAAAGGATAGAACTATTTGTTAAAACTTCGCAGTGCCCAGGCAGTGAGGCACAGCCCCTTGGCTCTCTGTTCTTTTCATGAGCTAGAATAGAATCCCTAACCAAGGAGGAGAAGGGAGTGCAAGACTCCCTTTGTTGTGGCTTCTCACCTGGTCCTGGCTACTACCCTGAGCTGCCTACCAGTGCTGTGCATAGGGGTGGGGCTCCTTGCATAGGTAGTGATTCCCATCAGATAAGGTATTAACTTGGCACTAGTCTCCCTCTTTCTCTCTCTTTTTTTTCCTTTTGCCTTGAGGTGGAGGCCCTGTGAGTCTTTCTCCTGTCTTTACATTACCTTCTTAGCATCCTTGTTAGCCTCCTTCTTCTGTAACACTGTCAGGGTTGTGTACGCAGAAGGGGCTCACACTTCTAGAATATTACCACTTTAAAAGTGGGTGAAGGCTAAGAGGATAGGCAGGGCCAAGGTGAGTCAGAAAGGGGATTGGTCCCACTAGGTTACTTCTTTAAGGAGTCGGGGCAGGTCACAGATCACTTCCTGCTAAGGCTGGGCCTACTGAACTGTCTACTCTTCTCTCTCTTGAGCTGTCAGTCTCCAGGTAACAAATTCCAAACTTTCCAGAGGTGGAATTCCGGGTAGATCAGGTAGAGGAGGGAATGTTAAACAAAGGTTGGAGTCCAGGGCCAGGGAGTTTATCTTTATCTGTGTTATTTACACAGCAAAAGTTCTGGTAGGAAATTACAAAGACTTTTAAAAACAAAAAACCAGTCAGAATGCCAAGAATCTGTCTTCTTCCTGGTCGTCAACACCCTAGGAAGCAACATAACACAAAGGTAGCTCTTCCTTCTGGGGTTCAATGACTGTAATTGGAGATTGGGATTTATGAAACCATTTGCCCTTCTTGTCTACTTAAGCAGAATTTAAACAGAGCTCTAAGGTGTCAAGGAAGGGCTAGTTTGGAAAACAAAGGACACAATTTTGACCCCTTTGCTTGATGTCTCCTTCCTCTTTGCGGCATCTTCTCTTTCTGCTGTTTTCACTTTCATTGTTTTTCCTTTTCCACCATTCATTCTTCCTTCCTTTCCTTCCTGCCTCTCTCCATCTCTTTGGGCTGTCTCTTCTCACTGACCAGTGTTTTGTTTCTTGTTTTTGTTTTTCGAGACAGGGTTTCTCTGTGTAACAGAGCCCTGGCTGTCCTGGACTAGCTTTGTAGACCAGGTTGGCTTTGAACTCACAGAGATCCGCCTCCCTCTGCCTCCCGAGTGCTGGGATTACAGGCATGCACCACCATGCCTGGTTCTGTCCAGTGTTTTATGGGCTGTGCAGTAGAGACTGAGAGCTTCCTGAGGAGTAGAAATCAGAGAACCCAAATAACCTCATCCATAGCAGAATGCGGGGGCGGGTAGGAAGGAAGTACAGATTGACAACATTCTAACAGGGACTATGGGGACTTAGTGACTAGCCCCGGGCTGTGTTTGGGCTGCTGCATGGCCAGACAGGGCACCAGTATTGGAAGAATTCATTTCTTCATCTGCTTGCAAGGGCTGGTTTCAATCTGGCACCAGGAAAGCATATTTCCATGCCAGCTGACATCCGTGTGGAGATAATCACCTTATTTTACTTGGTGAAGGTGTGTTAAGAAGACTGGTGGAGGGACTGGAGAGACTTGAGTCATTTCCAGGTCTCACACAGCAGCTCACAACTATCTGTAACTCCAGTTCCAGGGGGATCTGATGATCCCTTACAGCCTCTGCAGGTACCATGCATATTGTGTACAGACATACACACAGGCAAAACACTCATACATCCAAGACAAAAAACCTGAAACATAAAACAAAACAACACATAAAATCCTGTGAGTCTGAGCCCTGGCTCAAGGAAGCCCCTACTATGCTCTTGCTGGGCCCAGGCGTACTTAATACTGTAGGAGGAAATGCAGACAGGCTCCTGGTGTGTGCCTGCACCACCTTCCCAGAGCTAGAGGGGACACTCAGCATGCAGTGGCAGAGAGTGTGTCAGCACCTGCCACCCTGAAGTCCTGCCCACAGCCCCAAGGTGGGAATCTCTCAGTATCTGACTCTCCAGCAATGGATACAGCTGACTTGCTAATTAGTATCATGGTGGTTCCAAAGCCATCTGATTTTGGGTCTCTTTTGAAATCTAGTTGGCCTGATCAAGTCTGATCAAACTTAGGTTGAGCCTAAGTTTCTATGGTCCAAACTTCCCCGGGGAAATAGTGCCCAACTTGATCAGGCAACCATGGTCTTTATGAGCTTGTATGGATTGGTCCGTCTTTATTAGGATTGGCCCCAGCTATGGTTTAGATGACTTAAACATCCTCCTTCCTCCCTCTCACCACCCCCCTCCACCTCAAGGGTTTACACGTTGGGAGCTTGGTCCCCAACGTAATGACAAAGTTATCAGGGTTCTTTTGCAGTATTCTCATGGAGATCCCATAGACTAAGAGTAACACCACTAACTTGGTAGCCCCGTCCTGCTAAGCAGCACAGGCTTTGAGCTGGGCTTTTAAAGCCAGCAGCTTCCATCTCTAATCTTGGAGAACCAGACACAAGCCAGTGACATATACTGTAGGCTCTCAAAGGCCTCACATTGCCTTGAGCATTGAGTGCCTGGGAGCCAGTGTCCAACCTGTAGTGTCACAGCTCTGAGCTTGGCCTGCCAGGGTCCTTGGCTGTTAGCTCCTCTAGGTGACACAGCAGTTTTCTAGAACTCTTCAGTCCCTCATGTTTGCAGCTCCACTATAACTGCAGCTCTTCACAGCCTCTAGCCTTCCATAGTCCCCATTCTCTTCAGCCCCTGCACTCAGCTACTCTCTGGAATTGAGAATTGCCCATTCTCTGTGGAGACAGTTCAGTCTACCCTGAGGAAAGACCACATGTAGGCAATGGACTTCATTGGGGCTCTACTTACTGCTCAGGGGAGAATATGGGAGGGAGGTCTCCTGTACCAGTGCCCTAAGGTTGAGAGGAGCATTGCTCAAGTAAGCAGGCCTTCTTCCTGCATTCTATTGCTGCTCAAGTGTGTGCATGTGTGATTGGTGGATGAAGAGCTAGAGAACCAAACATCCTCCAGGATTAGAGAGATGGTGTAGGTGAGGAACAGATGTCTCAGAGATAGAAGGCAGTGGGGGTAGGCTGGATAGGCAAGCTGGAGTTCAAAGTCAAGGATAAACTAAGGGTGCCTATCTTGATTCCTAGAAAAAATACTGGAACTAACACCAAGAGACTTAGCTAAAAAGCTAGTAGAGGCCGGTGGTAGAGGTGCACACATTTAATCCTGGCACTCAGGAGGCAGAGGCAGGCGGATCTTGTGAGTTTGAGGCCAGCCTGATCTACAGATCGAGTTCCAGGACAGCCAGGGCTACACAGAGAAACCTTGTCTCAAACAAAACAAACCAAACAAACAAACAAAAAAACCCCAACAATAGCTTGGCAAAGTGGCACATGCCTTTCATTCCAGCACTTGGGAGGCAGAGGCAGGAGGATCTCTGTGAGTTGGAGGCCAGCCTGGTCTGTAAAGTGAGTCCAGGACAGTCAGGGATATACAGAGAAACCCTGTCTTGAAAAATCAAAACCAAAACAAACAAAAAAACCCCAGCAACAACAACAAAAATCATAAATGACATTGAAAATTTTGAATAAGAATGAAAACAGGGAGCTGGAGAGATTGCTCAGTGGTTAAGAGTACTCGATGCCCTTGCAGAGGATCAGGGTTTGGTTCCTATGACTCACATGTTGGCTCACAAAAATTCTAAACTCCAGTTCCAGAGAATCTGATGCCTTAGGGACAGCTCCCTGGACACCAGACACATATATAGTGCACATAACACACATGGGGCACATACATACACACAGGCCAAATGCTCATACATAAAAAATAAACAAATCTGAAGATGAAATACCAAAAGCTGTGGGATGGCAACCAAATTAATAACTTTCTCTCCCTTCTTTCCTAGCCCCACCTCCCCATCCACTCCTCCTCCATTTCCCTTCAGAAAAGGGCAGGCCTCCCCTGGATATCAAGCAGCCATGGCATATCAAGTTGCAGTAAGACTAGGCACCTCCTCCCTTATTGAAGCTACATGAGGCAACCCAATAGCAGGAAAGGGTCCCAAAGGCAGGCACCAGAGTCAGAGACAGTCCTTGCTCCCATTGTTAGGAGTCCAATAAGAAGACCAAGCTACACAAAGTGTAACATGTGTGCAGAGGGCCTAGGTCAGTTCCATGACTAAATCGCTAACCAAGTAAAAGATTTTTAAAACAGCTATGAGCTAATGGTGACAATGAGCCCCCTTGTCCTTACTCAGCCTTTTGGAGTGAGAGAACACTGAAGTAATTTTCCTTCTCTGTCCCACCAGTATTTTTCCTTTGTGTGCAAATTCATCTTTGTAGTTCACAGATCTCTGCAACCAGGAATATTCCTTGAAATATCTCGCCCAAATCACCTTGGGATAGACTTCAATGGTGACTCTTTGGACTACAAACCTGAGTCTCACTGTTTTCGAAAAGACACCCTGAAAAGACACTCTGGAAGTCTGCTCTTGCTCTAGGGGTTACTCCTTCTACAAGTAGATATAAATCACAGAGAGAGTTGGAAGGCAGAATGTGATAGATTGTTGAACTGCTAACCCCCAGGGAACCACACCTCCTGGTATTAACATTCCTACGGAGTTCCATTTGGAGTCAGGGAGGGCTAACAGGATATTAGCCAAAATAAGGCCAGCCAACTTGAAACATGGATGTGTGTTGGGGTGTGCCCAGCTGAAACACTCTTGGAATTCAGCCACTGCGTGTAAAAAGGCACAGATGACTGGCCAATGCATGCATTGCATAGAGAAACCATGAGACTGAGAGACAGTCCTGGGTTCTTGTTTCTTCCCAACTCTCTACCAAAAGCCTTTGCATGAAGAACCTCAGCTGTACTGAACAGAGCAGAGCAAGCATGGGACATACCACATTGTTGCTTTAAGTTGCTAAACTTTGGGCATGACCATTTATTTATTTGAAAATTTCTCATTATGCACGATCCCCTGCCCTTGCCCACTACCACTCGTGGCCTGGTTCAGTCAGGAGCATTCCAGATGCATCTGGCTGTGCTCTTCCTCATATCTGCAATAAACTTCCTCCTTGGGGCTAGAGAGATGGCTCAGCAGTTCAGAGTACTGGATGCTCTTCCAAGGGGCCAGGGTTCAAATCCCAGCACACACACACGGCAGTTCACAGCTGTCTTTAATTGCCGAGCCTTTAATCCCAGCATTTGGGAGGCAGGGGCAGGCAGATCTCTGTGAGTTCAAGGCCAGCCTGGTCTACAAAGTGAGTCCAGGACAGTCATGGATACATAGAGAAACCCTGTTTAGAAAAAAAAAAAAAAACTTCCTCCTCAACATATACCTGGGGGAGTCAGTTATGTCTTCATTATTCCCCCCCCCCCCATTCATCTGGAATGGTCTTTCAGAATTATCCTCAACTGAGGTTCAGATCCAGGCTTCTTTTAGTCATGTATGGACTTGTCATTCCACCTACACTGCCTCTTGGGAAGTGATATGGTCTTGGGTGAGGCAGCTTTCTTTAGTTAAAACAATGCCCAGAGAGAGGGATAGCTGTAACTGGCCAACAGAGGATGCACCAGAATACTGGGCAGTCAGCTCATCCACAGGCAGCACACTGCTCTATCCATCCACTTCAGTCATATTTCTACAGACGTCGGTGTTTTCCCATTGCATTGATACAGGAAGGGCAACTTACTTGATGCCCAGACAAATTTCTATCAAGAGTGTGATTGGCTTAAAGTGAGGAGTAAAGAATTAGATTAAAGACACATGGTGGGTGGGTCAATCTGATCAGGATTTCTGGTTTAATGCGGACAGCCTTTCATCACAGTTGACTGTCATGGGATGAGAAAGAAGTTTCAAGTTTTCAAACTTCAGAAAGCCACCCGCAACAAGTCTGGGTAAGTAATGATAGTGAAGGTGTGAGATAGCCTGCCTGGGGGGGGGGGGGGGGGGCTAGAATGTGTGGAGAGGGAGGGCACCTTTGAAGAATTGGCATGAACAGGGGGCAAGATCTAGAAACCAGAGGAGAGCAGCAGTGGGAAGGATCTTTTCCAAACTGTCTATTGGAGGGTGCCCATTGTTGTATTCTTTATAAAAGTGAACACTGGAGAAGCCTGTAGATCCCTCGAAAGAGAATGTTTCAAAAGGAATACAAAAATCATACTGAGAATTGGTGTATGTCGAAGCCCTCAGTATTCCACGGCTTTCTATTAAAATAGCTGGATTTTTTATTCTGATGTCTTGCCTTCCCTTGTGCAGCCTACTTGCTGTAAGGATAAATAATTCCAATCTAACTCCCAGATGGGCCCTAGTGGTGTAAGCCAATTGAATCATTCCAGTTCCCTGGTTCTAGTCATCAGTGTTCATGTGACATAAATTGATCCAGGAAGATTGAACCATAGGACTTTTGCTGGGGATGCTAAGTGATTGACAGGCTCATGGGCAGTCTCTCTGGATGGGGGCAAAGATCTATTGCAGCCTTAGGTACTGTTAAGTATTGGGGCTCAGAAAACAATACTTCAAAGTATGGTGCTTTGGTATACTCCTTTGAACTAAATAAAAGGAGGTTGGAAGGTCTTGGAAGCAAAACGTCTCTGGCTTTCTGCCATTCTTTTTTTTTTTGGTTTTTCGAGACAGGGTTTCTCTGTATAACAGCTCTGGCTGTCCTGGACTCGCTTTATAGACCAGGCTGTCCTCGAACTCACAGAGATCCGCCTGCTTCTGCCCCCCAAGTGCTGGGATTAAAGGCATGCGCCACCACCGCCCAGCTTGCTTTCTGCCATTCTGCGTCCTATTTGCCTCTCCCTCTTGAGGAGTCATGGAAACCAGAATTTGTCTTCCTCAAGGTCATAGGAGCTAGAACCTTTCCCTAAAGCATAAAAAATCTAGAAGTCAAGAGACTTTCTCCCTTGAGGGTTATCATTCCAGATGGTTCTGCCCCATAGCCAGGAGGGAGGAATAGTACACTGAGGCCAAAAAGAGTCTGCGAAGACAGTTCCTCCCTCCTGGGTTTCGCCTTCAGTCTGTTAGCTTTACATTGTCCAGTCACATGTCCATGTGGCTGTCGGTGCTTCATCAAACCTAAGTCTGAAAAAATCCTTCCCTGGAGCTTGGCTATTTATTTATTTATTGTTTTTGAGACAGGGTTCTCACTGTGCAGCCTTGGCTAGCCTGGAATTCTTTTATGTGTATCAGGCTAACCTCCTCCTCATAGAGATCTACCTTCCTCTGGCTCCTGAATGGTGACATTAAAACTGTGTTCCATTATCCCTACAGGCTCTTCAGTTCTGAAGGGCTTGAGTGCCAAATAAAACCGGGTCAGTAAATGTTTTAATACTTTTGCTAACCTGTCGTTTGTTGTTGGAGGACAGGCCCTTATGATGGGTGAGGAAGGGATCACATCTTTCTCTCCCAACACAACTATTGTAACCACAGGGTGAAACTAATTCCACAGAGGGCAAAATAGGGAGTGGGGAAGAAAAGGAACCTTTGAATAAAACCTACCCCAAAGCCTGCTACTTGTGGGTTATAGTTATGTAAACCTACAGGCAGACTGGGTCTGTTTTCTTCTCCTTTCTATGTGACTGTAACTGATATCATGGACAGAACTCAGTGAGTGGTACATGAGATCCTAAAGTAAGCCTGGTTGGCTTATACTTGATCCAGGCATATGCTGGAACATCATGCAACCATGAGAAACCGTCTGAGTAAGATGACATAACCCAGTACTGCTAGAGATACTGAGACAGGAGGATCATGAGTTCTAGGCCAGACTGGGCTACAAAGTAAGATCCTATCTTAACACACAAAGAAAGCTGGGCCTGTTGGTTGGTACACATCCAAAACTCAGGAGGCAGAGGCAGGGTGAGCACTGTGGGTTTGAGTCCTTCCTGTTCTAGATAATGTGTTTTAGGCTGGTCCAAGGCCTAGTGAGACTGTCAACAAACAAACAAACAAACAAACAAAGAAACAAAGAAAGTAAAACTAACACCCCTGAACTAAACAAAGAGATTACATGAAAAGATTCTCTTGAAAAGTAGAAAAAACAGGTTACAAATCCTTGGTAAAAAATTCTACAGAATCCAAAGGAAAAAACACCTATTTTAACCAAGTGGCTCATTTAGCAGCTTATCCAGTTCTCTGGATTTGAACTGTGGTTGAGCAATAACTCTGTCGGGTTGAGTCACTAGTCACCCATTATTAATATGGCACCTAAATGAAAGGACAAAAGTGGCAGGGCTGTGGTTGTGATGGGGCACCGTCTACAAAAAAAGCAGGAGGCCTGACACCTGCAGATCCCCAAAGGGGTGAGCCTACCGCCTGGCCAGCTCCAAGTTCTGCGTCCTTTAAACTCAAACATTAGCTGTTCAGGAGCTGTCTGCTTCCAGAGATGCCTGGCCTGCTTAGCAGCTCTCCTCAGGAATACACAAGGTTGGTGTTTGAAAAGAAGAATGGCTTCCAAGCAATTTGCATTTCCAGCAAGCTCTCAATAGCCAGCTTGTGAATGAGGTCTTTCTGTGTTTGTGAACAGTCTGGGAGCAAGAAGAGGAAGTGCCTACACTGCGTCCCCCACAGCAGCTCCAGGCTGAGGAGGCAAGAAGTTGCCTTGCCAAGAGCAGAGGATGCTGGGATGTGTGTGTATATGTAACTTCTCCGGAGGTTTCCAGGGAGCTGAGCTCCGAGAGGTAAACTCGAAGCCAAGGCCCAAGAAGGCTTCTTTTCCCAGCTTTGAGCCTCCTCTTGCTCAAGGATATAGCTTTGTAGAGAGGGCTGAGAGCCTTGGTGTTGGGGGCCTGGCTGCTGCTGCTGAATAGGACTCACCTCCCTCTTCATAAGGGTTTCCTTTCCACCCCTTTTGTCTTAGTTAGAAGTCACCTGTGGGTTTTATAAATGATGTCTTGAACTGATCCCCAGCTCATCCTTGCTCTCAAGAGACAGCCTGGAGAAGAAAGACACTTGACTCCAAGCATTCTCGAAAGGTGTTGGCCCCAGTACAAGAGCCCACTGTAGGCCCTTTCTTGACCCACTGCAGGCAGCACCCCTTGGAGACCACTGTGAGAAAGGTGGAGGTCTTTAGCTCTTATTTGTCCTTATTCAAGACACATCTCCTCAGGACACAAGTCCTCCCTCTGCGGTTTGTGGTCAGTCTGTTGAAGTGACCCCTAGGAAGGAGTAAGGACTAAAGATGGGTGTCAGAGGATCCCCACTACTGATGTCCAAGGTCTTGCTGCAGGTAAGCTGTGTGCACTTGGAGTCACAGAGCTGAGCAATCCAGATGTGCAGCTTTGACTCCCAGAATGCATTTCAAAGTCATTGGCATGTGTGCTGGCTAGTCTTACGTCAAGTCTTAGTGACACACAAACTAGAGTTATCTGAAAGGAGGGAACTCAATTGAGAAAATGCCTTTATAAGCTCTAGCTATAGGGCATTTTCTTTTTTTTTTTAAATATTTTATTTATTTATTTATTATGTATACAGTACTCTGTCTGCATGTATGCCTGCAGTCCAGAAGAGGGCACCAGATCCGATTATAGATGGTTGTGAGCCACCATGTGGTTGCTGGGAATTGAACTCAGGACCTTTGGAAGAGCAGACAGTCCTCTTAACCGCTGAGCCACCTCTCCAGCCCAGGGCATTTTCTTAAGTAGCAATTGATGGGGGAGGGCCTAGCCCACTGTGGGTGGTTCTATCCCTGGGCTGGTGGTCCTGAGTTGTATAAGAGAGCAGGCTGAGCAAGCCACGAGGAGCGAGGCAGTAAGCAACACCCCTCCATGGCCTCTGCATCAGCTCCTGCCTCCAGGTTCCTGCCCTGCCTGAGTTCCTGTCCTGACTTCCTTAGCTGATGAACAGCTAAGGAAGCCTTAATAAACCCTTTCCTCTCCAACTTGCTTTTTGGTCATGGTGTTTTTGTTGCAGCAATGGAAACCCTAACTAAGACGGCATGAATAGACTATCACTGCAGAGGATTCTGTTCTAAGAGCAGATGACTATCCCCCAGACCAAGAAAATGTGCTTTGCCCTAGGGTAGTTTACAGAACGATAGAAGGTGCTGAGTGATGTGGAATGGATCAGAGTGGAGAGTTGCAGTTTTAAACAGCGTAAACTCCAGGTCGAGCAAGTGACTTGAGAGGAGGTGAAGGCAAGGTGGCCAGGGACTCTTGGGGAAAGGTGTCACAGGCCGAGGAACAGCTAGTGCAGCAATTTGTGGGAGGAGGTTTCCTGGCAATGGCAAGAAACAGGAAGGATGCAACTGTTGGTGCAGCTGCGTTGTAAGGATCTTGACTTTTCTGAGAGAGATAGGAAGCTGGTGGAGTAGTTTACCAACTCTTAAAAAATTACGTTTATTATTTTGTATATATGTGTTGGGGCACTTAAATTGTGGGTCTGGAGATCAAACTCAGGCCATCTGGCTTGGCTGCAAGTGTCTTCTTTCCCCAATAACCTGTCTCTTCAGCCTTTTAAGGTCCTATAATGCCTGTTTTCAAGGGTGCCACCTTCATGGCCCAGTGAAGGGTGGCAATTTCTCATTGGTAAACAATGATGGAAACATTTGAGAACACACAAAAACTGTGGGGAATATCTTAGTCTGTTTGCACTGTTATCTGAAAAATACTGCAAATGGGTGTGATATGTTTATATTTTAAAAATATTTTTGTTTGTTTTGTGAGACAGGGTTTCTATGTGGAGTAGCCCTGGCTGTCCTGGATTCGCTTTGTAGACCAGGCTGGCCTCGAACTCACAGAGATCTACCTGCCTCTGCCCTCTGAGTCCTGGGATTAAAGGCAAGTACCACCACGCCTGGTGTATTTTAAAATTTATTTTCACCACTTTTAGCTTTCCTTCCTGTCGAGAGCGCGGTTTGGTCATCCAAATCCCAACACCTCCTTCTCTATGGAAGGGAGTCGTGTGACCAGGTGACGGCACTCGCCACCCAATAAGGTCAAATGGAATACAATTAGGCAGGCTGGTCTTTATGATATTTATTATTAACAACTTATACTAGATGGAATATTTCAACTTCTATAGGATCAGGATAGGTTGCTTCAATTATACAGAAACACTTAACACACATTAATGCTAAAATAACTAATACTATCATGTATAACCACCATATGCTATAGTTAGTCCCACATCACACACTATACGACCTGTCCGTCGCTCCAGCTCCTCTCGGGGTAATCACGAACCTCGAACCACTAAGAGTGAAAGCTTATGGTCTCAGTCCAAAGCCTGAGGATAGAGCAAGAGTCTCAGTACAAGGCCTGAGGATAGAAGCAAGCAGAGGCATAGGCTGGACGTCAGTACATGACTGAGTGACCCCGACTGCTTGTCTGCTCTGGCTTTTTATACTTTTTACTGGCTTCATTATAATATCCGCATAAGGCGGGCTAATTATTCTAATTACTACGTCATCCACATATGGTGGCACTCCTTATCTACTTATCTTTCTCCTACAGCTGGTCTCAGCTTGGGCTGTGGCTGACAGCTCATTGCAGCTAAACGAGAAGCTATTACTTATAATCCAATACTCAAATTACTTTACTAAACTCCCTGCAGCCATTCTTTATGGCTGCTTACAGGCTCCTTACAGTCTACCCCCTGACACCTGAGATGTCCTCAACATGAAAGGTGTCACTGGTTGGTCCGGCCGGTGCATCGTTGCCTTTCCATTTGGGCTGGCATGCTGGGGGTTTACAAATATTTTCCCTATCTCTTTAATTGACGTCTGTACGACACCAATCCACCTGGACGGGAGTTTTCTATTATGTTATCTGTTGTAGGTTGTAACAGTCTATCAAAGGCTCTATTAATTTTATTATTTTGTTTTCTCATCCACTTAATTCTAGCCAGGTCATATAAGCAGACTATTCTCTAAGCAAATCTATTATAAAAGGTCTTACTATCATTCTACAACAAAAACTCTGTAACGTTCTATCTGCTTCTGGATGAAAACTAATCCATTTGTTAGTATCTGATCCAGGCCATTTTCCAGGTATTAAAAGATGTATAACTTCTTCAGTCTTATTACTATCTTCTATCATACTTCTCATTTGATCATACATATATAAACAAGGATTTCCTAAATAACAAGTTATTAAGCTAGCTAATACATGTAACATTCTTTTTTTTTTTTTTTTTTTTTTTTTTTTTTT
>CAJQZJ010013540.1:8894451-8936620 GCA_907164525.1 Lophiomys imhausi | reverse complement strand
TTCGAGACAGGGTTTCTCTGTTTAACAGCTCTGGCTGTCCTGGACTCGCTTTGTAGACCAGGCTGGCCTCGAACTCGCAAAGATCCGCCTGCCTCTGCCTCCCAAGTGCTGGGATTAAAGGCGTGCGCCACCACCGCCCGGCTTACATGTAACATTCTATCTGTTTGTTTTTGTTCTTTGGTACCAGGTCCATGTAATACAAAATGAGCCATCAAATTTGGCAATAAGTCCATTTTTGTTGGTAGCAATCCAAATTGTGGTATAAATTTTGTTGTTCCTTTTGATAGGCAAAAATAACATTGTTCTGGAAATGCATCTGATTCTTTCATAATTCCCATCTGTCCCCAGATGTCCTGTAAGGGTTGGAAATGTTTCGCGTACATTTCTTCGATGCACTTCCTTACTCCATCTTGTTGTATTAATCCCAGTCTTCTCCTGGACAGGTCAGTTCTTGGAGCCATAACTGTAATGAATAAGATTCTACAGATAGAACAGTGTTATTATCATCATATGGTTTTACTCTGGTACGAGTAATATCAATGGGATATCTACTTAATTTTTTATGGCCTAATCTATTTTGTAATCTTCTATTTTTTTATGTAATAATTCATCCAATTTGTATATGCATTGTATTCTTGTAACAATCTTCTTATATATGGTTTTAGTAAAAATTTATTACTTAAAGATTCTAATGCTAATGTAGCAGGAAAATATCTACCAGTCATAGCGTTTTTGCAATACCATTCACCTTCCAATAATTTTATTGCTCCTTCAGTATCATGTCTTATCACATTTCTGCATAATTCATAATGTGGATATTTATCCTTAGACACATAGCATGACAATATGCTTGCAAGTACATGCAAGCATCTATCTATTTGGTGTCTTTCCTCATATTCTAACTTATGTTCTAAAAAATGAAGAATCAATTCAGGTAGTAACTCGACTTGCATTTCTCCATACAAATATTTTGAAGTATATTTATTTTTGCAAAATTTACAATTTCTTACTATTACATTATTTACTATACCCATTCTTGACCATAAACCTGTTAGTGGTCCATATTTGTCATAGAAGATCGTCTTAAGCATTGTTTGGATTCCTCCTTTCTGAATGAGCCCAAAACGTCTTCCAGAGGGGTCTGTGGTCATTCTTTCTGCTTCTAAAAAACATAAGTATCTTCAAAGCAAAAGCTATTCCTATTGCACAACATACCACAAATCCTATTTCTTTAAACCATTCCCACCATCCTGCTAATGGTGTACAAATAAAGTCTAATTGGAACAATCTAGCTGTCATGTCCCAAAAACTGCATTTCTTTATATTTTCTGCCCAGTCTTTATCAATAAGTGTACTGGTTCTTAAAATTCCAACTAGCTTATGAGTTTCTAAAACATGTCTATCCAGACTCTGTTGTGCATCTTTAATTTTCTTATGAATACTCTCTAGCTGTTTTTCATTATATTCAGCTATCTGTTGCATTTCTTGTTGTGCCTTAATAAAAGTTTGGTAATGATCCTTTTCTAAATCTTCTAAAAGTTGAAAAGGTGTGGAATATAAATGAACTTCTTGTATAGATAACTGTGTCACCCCAGTTTCATTATTTGTAGTTAATAATGAACAATTATGCACCATCCAACATCCTTTTTTAATATTCCAAGTTGTTGTAGTATCATTAAAAAATTCTCTATTTAAATTGGTGCATTGTATAGTCATTTCTACATTTGTACATACTAACCATGTCCAATCACCCATATTATATACTATATCTGTCATTGTTGTTGGTGCTAACCTAGTATGGGTTAATTTTGTAATTGGTACATGGGTGTATACATATGTGTTTTGTCCTAATGCTAAGGTATCATCTTGTGGTATGTAAGCTGGTGTGTTATTTACATTAATAAAAAGAAAATGGTCTATTGGTGTAACCCATGTATTTTTAATTACTGAAAATGGATCTAATTTTGTGTTCCATACTTGTGGTACAGGTTTAGTATGAAAACCTGTATAAGCATTGTCTAGAAATACTTGTAAAGTATTCAGTGTGCATAGTCCTCCTTCACAATAACTATCTATTGCGGGGTCCATTAAAGTTTGATAAAGTGATGTTCTTCTGCCCATACCTGTTGTAAAAAATGTGTCTAACTCTCTTTCCATTTTTTGTGCTGCTAGCATATATTGTTGACACATAAGTAAGTTATGATTATTCATTATCTGCTCTTCTAAATATTTTTCTTGTGCTCCCCATTCTCGTCTCTGAATTTCCATTTCTGCTCTCATCTGTTTTGTTATTACATTTAAAGCATCAATAGATGCAGAAATAGATGATATGGCTTCTGAAGTTTGCCTATTAATATATTTTATATTATTTAATTCTGCTTTAATTGATTCTAACATAGCTGCTGAAATTCCACCACCAAACAAACCTCCCATTATAGATCCAGCTAATGCTGCTCCTAAAAGTATACCTAGTTGTAGGGGTTTTCTTCCTATCCTAACAGGTGAGGAGTATTGTAAACCTGGAAACCATGATGTTTCTTTGGAACAATACATCTTTGGTGGTGTTAGTACCTGTAGATCTATTTCTAGTCTAACTTTTCTTACTCTAGGAAATAAAATAACTTTAGCTGGTGTTTTAAAATCTGGTACTATCATAGGTGCTGATACTACTTTTGGATTTCCCGGAGGTGGGTATAAATAACCTTGCGGGAAATGGGCTGTATATAATTTATATTTTTTGTTTTTATGACTTATGCTTCCTCTGTCTATTAATTTTCCTTCATGTTCTTTCCTATCTAGCCAAAACTCATTAGACATTGGAAGATAATATACTTCATCCCAATCTACAGAAAATGTTTGGTTTAAGCCTTTGGGCTTATGTGCTAACCATTCTACTTGATGCCATGTTTCATATTGAGGATGTACATTCCACATTGAAAAGTAATATGGATAACCTGTATGCCAATATTCTACTGCATTATTAATTGTCAAATTTAAATTTTTCCAAAAATAAAGTGTTTCTTTTATGCCTATACACATTGTATACAACAGGCATAAAAGTGTAATTTGTTTGTCACATTATATTTATTAACTTTCTTAAACGAAATTGGGTTGGCAGTAGTGGTTTGATTGGCTGCATAAATTGGCACATTAGCCAGTATCAATAATATTATAAATATTATTTTATTTTGTGAAAAATGCACATAGTGTGATTCACTATCACCTGTGCTGTATGTGTATTGTTTCCTGTCCATATAGCTGAGCAAAAGTTTCCTATCGCATCCAGAATCGGAAGTCCTACCCACAGGACACATGCTATCCATGTGATTATTAATTGCCAATTTTAGTTCCCCTTTACATGGGGTTATCCACACCTGGTTTCCTGTGTCTGGGGCGACAATTTCCGCTTTCCGGAGGCTTTGTCCCTTGTGTGACTTAAAAACACAAATATGAGGTTTCATTACTGATTTATCATCATCAATGGGCATTTCATAACTTATATTTTATAGCTTCACTTAATGGGCTTCCTCTATATAACCTAGGTCTTTCATTTAAATTTCTAATTGCTTCCAATGAAGCTCTTGCCAATGGTTTTCCTTGTTCCTGCAATAATTGAGCCTTCAATAGGCCATTCAGGCGCTCAATAGCTCCTGCTGCAGTAGGATTATAGGCATGATGAAAGTCCCACTGAATGTCTAAATTTTTTGCTAAATCCTGTATTCTTTTACCTGTAAAATGTGTGGTAAAGCACCAAGGCACACATTCCACAAGCATAGCTACCTCTTGAGTTGGTTTTGGTCCTGGTCTGGCCAATGCCAAACCAGTAGTGATATCTACTATTGTACATAAATATTGTCCCTTAAATGCATTTAATGGTCCTATAAAATCAATTTGTATTAATCTGTTAACATCTGTTCAGTGTCCTATAACACCTTTATATTGTTTATTAAATCTGGTTTTCTGGTTAGGGCATGACTGGCATCCTCTAATGGCATTTTTAATTATGTGCCATGATACTTGTATGTTTCTTTGGGTAAACCATTGATATAGAGCATGGGTTCCTAAATGTCCCATAGCTCTATGAAGATCCAATATTTCCTTTTCTCTTACTGCTACTTCTAATTCTGGTTTCACTATTTCATATCTGGCTTTGATTTTCTTTCTTAAAGGTGCTTCATCCTTAATTTCATAAGTTCTCCTTATTTTTAATACTGCACTAGCTATTTGATATACTATTGCATTATTTGTGCTAGTTTCATCCTTTTTATTAGTATGAGCATCTACATGATAAACTGTTATTTTCACCTGTTTACTTATTTGGTCCAGTTCTTCCCATGCTTCTTTAGACCATAAATCTTTACCATTTATTTTCATTCCTGTCTTTCTCCATTTTCCTGACCATATAGCTATTCCATTTGCTACACACCATGAATCAGTATAAATTGTCATATATTTAGCTTTTTCTTTTAATGCTTGTCTAGCTGCTAACAACGCTGCTATTACTTCTGCATGCTGAGCTGATTTGCTGTTACCTTGGTCTGTAATTGTCATGCCATCCGATGGTCGGTAGACGGCAGCTTTCCATTTAATTTTACCGCCATGGGTAGCTGATGAGCCATCTGTGAACCATGCCTGCAACATACCTGATTGGTAGGGTTTTGTACCCCATCGTCCGATGGGAATAGATGGTGACGCTTCCTCCTTAATTTCGGGAGGTTCCACCAACCAATCACCTTCAGGTTGCTGTCGGAGCATGTTTTCAGACATTGCTGACATTTTCCCTTTTTGTGACACTTGGTGACGTTTAACAAAGTCTTCCAAGTACCATTTCCATTGGAGCACCCTTCCTTCAATAGGCAGGCCTGTCCAGGCTTCGCCCGGGGCTTTTACCCAATCTAGGATGGGAAACTCCGTATGGATTATAACCGGATTTTGGGTTATCATAGTGGCAGTGGCTTTAGCTGCCTCGTATACGGCCCAAATTGTCCTTTCGAATAATGAAAACCGGTTTTCAGACCAAGGAAAGCGTTTGCTATAAAATCCTACTGGTAACATCCTTTCACTTTTAACAAATATATTCCAATTGCCATGTCCCTTGGCAAAAAGTACTTCTATAATAATAGTACTATTCTCTGAACTGTAATATAATTTTTTATATTCCTTTATACACTTTATTAAATATTTTACTGCCTCATCCTGTTCTTCTGTCCATTCAAAATCATTTGCCTTCCTAGTAATTTTATATAATGGTTGTAACATTAATTGTAAATATGGAATGTGTTGTCTCCAATATCCAAACAACCCTATAAGATGTTGTACCTGAGTCTTATTTATTGGTTTCTCTATTTTTTCTAACTTATCTATCACAGAATCAGGTATTTCTGGACCAGTTGTAGACCAATGTATTTCTATGTAATTAATGCAACCTACCCTAGGAGTACATTGGTCCACTTAATTCTTTGTGCAGGACCCTGCACTTTATCCATATTAATTGTCCATCCTTTATCTCTCAAATGATGTATTAATTTCTTCACAGTGTCTGCTACTTCACTTCCTTTTCTTCCTGTCCAAAAACTATTAAGTCATCCACATATGACAAACACTCCACCCCCTTGGAATCAAAATCCTTGAGAGTTTCGGTTAATGCCGTATGTGCGATGATAGGACTATTCAAATATCCTTGTGGTAATCTAAGAAATCTATACTGCTTACCTTGCCACGTGAAAGTGGTCAATTCCTGAGAATTTGGATGCAATGGTATGCCAAAGAACATATCGGATAAGTCTATGGTTGCCAGCCATTTTGGTGATGCCCTTTTTATTTGTGTAAAAATATTATCAATGTCTGGTAACTGACCAGGGAGTTTATCACTGATTTCATTAATTCTCCTATAATCTACAGTAAATCTCCATTTACCATTTGGTTTCTGTACTGGCCATACTGGGGAGTTATAATTAAAGCTTTGGGCTTGTATTATTATATTTTCTTTTAATAGATCTTTAATACTTTGATTTATTTCTTCAATTCCTCCTTTTATTGGATATTGAGGAGTAAAACTTGGTTTAGTTTTTGGAAGCTGTACTGGTTCTATTTTTACTTCTGCTAAATTAACCATTATCTTTTTTATTTTCTTATGATTCAAGTATTGTGGCATTAAAGCTTTAATCTCTTCAATTCCTAACACATTGCAAGGTGCTAGTTTTCAAGCACCTTGTACCCTTCTTTCTGAATTTACTCCTTGTAAAACTACATATTTATGTCCTTTTTGTTGATTTCCTAGATCTGTTATAATAGAGATTTGGCTTCCTGTATCAATAAGCCATTTAGTTGGTATTATTCCCTTTTCGGTGACTCTGGGAATATTTACAAAAGGTCAACAGCAGCTAGATACTAGACCTTTTGTCTAGGTCACTTAAGTTTATCGCGTAGGCCTTCCATTGTGATATCGCTCGGTGACACGAGAGCGATCCTGTGGGTAAGGTTGGAACCTGCCTGATGGATTGTTGCCTCTGCCTAAAAAATTTCTGTTCCGCCTGTAATCTTGTTCATTATTTTGTGGTGGTTATCTATTATTGCTTCTATCCTGTGGTGGCTGTCTAGAAAAAGATACATTCTTACTTCCCCAGAACCTATTAAAAAAAAAAATCCTGGGTTTCTTGGTGGTGATCTTATATTCATTGTTCTAGTATTTCCAAAAGGTCTTACTTTAATATTAACATATGGTCTATTTCTATCCTTCCTAGGTTTCTAAATTTTTGCTTGAAATGACACTACTTTATCCTGTTCTAAATCTCTATACTGTTTAAAATAGGAAATGCCATCTGCTATCATCTGACATCCCTGTAATCCACTTGTAATTTGTATTCTCAAATTGGGTGGAGCTCCCTTTATAATAATTTTCCTAAATGCCGGTGTCATTGGCGAGGCTTGAGGTGTAGTAGCCTGGTTGTAAATGAATTAAATTTAGTATATTAGGAATTTTATGGTTCATTTATAATTGCATCTCCATAAGTTAGCCATCTTCCTGCGGTCTCAAATTGTGTCAGATCTAATGATGGAAAAGCATATCTCCAGGCTGCAGTTATCCAGTCTAATAAGGGATGAGTATCTCCCTTTGCTGTCTCAAGAACGTGTTCTAACGCATCATATATAGACGGGGTTTCTATTATTCCTTTAATTTTTGCCATTTCTTGGCTCGAAAGCATGATTGTGTCTGCCCCTTTTTCCCACAATCTAACCATATACTGTGCATCTTTGGCGCCACCTTGTGCATATTCCCGTCTTAACTCACTTAGCTCTTGTGGGCTGAATGGTCTAGTCTCCGTCACTTCCAATTCCGGGGTTTGGGGCGTATTTGAAAAAGTAGGAGCTAATCTACTTATGCCTGATTTGGATGGAGTCTTTTTAGTAGTAGTTACCACCGGAAAAGAGTACGAAGTGGGAGTTTCAGAGTTGATCAGGCTCTTTTCCCGCTTCAGTACATTTAAAGCATGCCTTTTTCCCATCAGCCTATCCTTATCAATGTCTTGCACAGTTTTCATTAAAATAGCCGGCACTTCTTTTTTATGATCTCCTTCTATTGAGGGTCTGACTACCTCTGGATCCTTGAGGTCACCCTGTATCTTGGTAGGTTTCATACCTACTTTTCCCTTAACTGCTCTAGCAGTATCGCTCCATTTTTGTTCTTCTTCTGACTGGATTTGGTTCCCTGTTACTGGAGATATTTGCAATTTTTTTATTTTCTTAAAGAATTCATTTCCATGTTTTATTGGCTAACCAATACAGAATCTTAATTTCCTTCTTTTTTAAGGTACCAAGTTATATTGGATAAGTTCTGAGCCTTGATTAATTTTTCAAATTTTAAGTCTGCTCCTTCTTTTTATCCTGCCTCTAATCCTTTTCCTTTCATCCTGCCGACTCAGCCAGCTGTCAGGAGCGCGGTTTGGTCATCCAAATCCCGAAACCTCCTTCTCTATGGAAGGGAGTCGTGTGACCAGGTGACGGCACTCGCCACCCAATAAGGTCAAATGGAATACAATTAGGCAGGCTGGTCTTTATGATATTTATTATTAACAACTTATACTAGATGGAATATTTCAACTTCTATAGGATCAGGATAGGTTGCTTCAATTATACAGAAACACTTAACACACATTAATGCTAAAATAACTAATACTATCATGTATAACCACCATATGCTATAGTTAGTCCCACATCACACACTATACGACCTGTCCGTCGCTCCAGCTCCTCTCGGGGTAATCACGAACCTCGAACCACTAAGAGTGAAAGCTTATGGTCTCAGTCCAAAGCCTGAGGATAAAGCAAGAGTCTCAGTACAAGGCCTGAGGATAGAAGCAAGCAGAGGTATAGGCTGGACGTCAGTACATGACTGAGCGACCCCGACTGCTTGTCTGCTCTGGCTTTTTATACTTTTTACTGGCTTCATTATAATATCCGCATAAGGCGGGCTAATTATTCTAATTACTACGTCATCCACATATAGTGGCACTCCTTATCTACTTATCTTTCTCCTACAGCTGGTCTCAGCTTGGGCTGTGGCTGACAGCTCATTGCAGCTAAACGAGAAGCTATTACTTATAATCCAATACTCAAATTACTTTACTAAACTCCCTGCAGCCATTCTTTATGGCTGCTTACAGGCTCCTTACACCTCCCTACTGCAGGCCATAAAGCTAGAATTTCTTTTCCCCAAGGGATCTAGAAACTCTAATCTTCTTCTACCCATCTTGTGGCTGGTCATAAAGAAATTCTATGATCGACTGGAGATCACAGGAGCCTCCCCATTCCAGAGGGAGCAGCCCCATACCCTGGAGAGAGGAATTCTGCACAGAGAGTCTGAGAAAAAAATCCTAGGAGGCCTTGCTGTGTCTACCTCCCCAACCCCTGATCCAGTCAGCCCTGGATCAAACCTGTTTTGTTCAGTATTATCTTTGCACAGCCGCCTGCGCTTCCATCATGCCTAGGCAATAAAATCTCCATAAAATTCCAAGACAAGACTTGGGGAGGTCCTAGGTAGTTAACCAAATGACATTTCCCAGAGGATGGTGCACCAGGAGAGGACAAGGAAATCCCTTGCATACCTTGCCCTCTGCAGATCTTTCTAAGCTAATAAACATGTTTCCTTGGGTCCCTAGAGCCATTCTAGCAAATCCAACATCAAGGTGGGCTGGGGGAGAACCACGGTTTATGCCAGTGGGTCAGAAGCATAGCATCTGGGTCTAGAATCTGTTGAACAGGAACAGTCTTGAGATCTGAGCCCTCAACCTGTAGGATCAACTTCCAGGCACGGCATGTCAGAGCTGGACTGGAGAGACCCAGAGGTGTCGACCACAGCATGTGTTGCTTGCTGTGGGGGAGGAGTCTCCCCTCCTCATGAAGTGATGGAAGTTTTTCAGAAGTCTTGAGTGCTGTGGGACATAAGAGAAGAGAAACTCTTTGGAGACACAAACTGGGCTTGAGACAGGGTCTCATGCACCCCAGGCTGATCTTGAATTTCTTGTAATCCTCCTGCCTCTACCTGGAGAGTGCTGGGATTACAAGTGTGGGCCAAAACATTCGGTCTACTCAGGGGCAGACCCAGGGCTCTGTACATATTAGACAAAAACTTTTACCTGTTGGGCTACATCCACAGCCTTTTGAGACTTTTTGCTTTTCTTTTTTTGTTTTTAGTTTTTTGAGACAGGGTTTCTCTGTGTAGCCCCCTGGCTGTCCTGGACTCCCTTTGGAGACCAGGCTGGCCTCAAACTCACAGAGATCCACCTGCCTCTGCCTCCCGAGTGCTGGGATTAAAGGCGCACACCAACACGCCTGGCTTGCTTTTGTCTTAATATGGGTACTAAGTTTATGAGGGCACCACCTCCATGACCTAATCATGTTCCAAAGGCCCCACCTTCTAATACTGACATATTGGGAACTAGCTTAGGTTTTACCATACAGATTTTGGGGGGAGGAGATGAAAAACTTCGTATCTAATACAGGGGGGAGAAATGCCATGTTAGGTTTGTTGGTTGTGCCCTCCAAATTAGACTGGCAAATGTAAGATTAACAAGAGAAAGACAAGTTATTAATGAGGCAGCCTATGTACATAGAGCAATGACACAAAGGAAGGATGTGCAGAGCATCTCCATGAACAGCGAGAATTTTGTAGGGAAGCTGTAAAAGGCTTGAGTGTGAATGGTGGCCAACCGAGGAAGGGCATAAATGTGGGCATGCAAATGTGTAGAGGTGGCAAGTGTGGCAGATGAGGCAAGCTTTGTGTAGGATGGTTTCTCTGTAAGCTGTCTGCAGGGACCAGACTGTTCACTCTTCCCCTCCTCAGGTGGGGGGACCTCCTCGTGATAGCAGAAATTATGCTGTTTTCAGGTAAATTAGAGAGGTCAGAGGAGAGCTTCTATTTCTCAATGGCTTTCTACTTAAAGTAATCCCTATGAGGTGTGGCATATTTGGGGTGCCATGCCATGAGCCCCTAAGTAAAAATGACCCATTACTCACCCAGCTACCACAGGGATCAACCAATTTTCAGCTTCCTCTGAATTTGCACCATCTAGCATTGTATCCATTCCCATTTTATACCTATCCCCAAATGATGACTGTTTTCACCGACCATAAAACCACTCTCACAGCTGTAAACATTTACTGTCACTCCTTAATAAAGGATCTAGACAGTGAGTCAGTAGAAAAGTTTTGCTTTTGTTTGTCTGGAGGAGAATCATGCCTTGGTTCATTAAATGCCTAGGTGGTGTGGGAGCCTCCACAATGCTCAATTCTGGTGAGGAGGGTCAGAAGGCACAAACACTTTAGAAAATTTCTCACCAAATATGTTAAACATAAGCCCGCCTTAGGACCCAGCAATTTCACTTCTAGATATTTATTCCAAAGACATGAAAATGTTGGTTTTATAAAAAGAATCACACACGCATATTATCTTTATTTAAAAACCCTTATGTTATTAACAGATGAATGGAAAAATACATTGTGACCCACTCAGAAATAAAAAGAGAACAGATGCTGCATATAGGACTGAGGTGTAAATTCAAAACATCATGTTGAATAAAGCAGCCATGAACAAAAGAACCCATGTGCAGTATGTTTAGTGTTAGCATGTAATAGCACAGGGATAGCAAAAGCCTGGACTTTGAAAGACTTACTTCCGAAGTGACTTGTCCTTGGGAACTTGCCAAGGACCAGGACCTCTTTGATCTTAGGGCTAGGGGCAGGACATGTCCCCTGATGTGTCCATCCTCCAGAGGTCTCCCATCATTTCACAGCCCTCTGCAAAAAGCATCTGAATGGCACTGCCCGGAGGCGTGACTTGGAAGTGCCCAAAAGCTTCTGCCTACAGGTTAAGATATTTAAGGCAGGATTCACGTGGACAGTCGCACTCTCTCCTGTTCCTGACTCACTCAGCAGCATTTTCCTCCTCCGGCAGAGAAACTCGCTTCAATCTCATCGGAAAGCTTTACCCTCTGATGTTGACCCATTTCTGGTCTGGAAAGGAGACAGATTCTCCCTGAGATTCAGGAGCACTTAGACTGGAGCTCCGGGACTTCAGGCCTTTGCAGGGCTTAAGAATCTGAATAGGTAGGCCACCTGGGAAGCTTTCTTTTTTCTTTTTTCTTTTTATTAATAAATAAATGTATTTATTTATTGCTTCAGGTTACATTTCCATCATATTGTCTTCTTTCCCCCCTTCCCAGCCCTGCCCTCCCACCCTCTATCCCCTAACCCTTCTATCACACTCCTCTGGAGTGGAGTGTCCCTACATAACTGTCCCTTGCCCTCCAGTTCAGAAGTCATATGAAGGCCAAGAGCCTCCTCATACACTAGGGGCCTACAAGGCAGCACCACCAGTGAAAAGTGTCTCATTGCCAGGGAGGGAAAACTAAAAAACAAACCAACAAACAAAAACAAAACAAAAATAAATAAATAAAAAATAAAAAGTCTATGTCCATGTTCCCTTTGGTGCTTTGGTTGTAGTATATATATATCCTATACTATATAGCTAAAATCCTACTATAAGTGAATAGATGCCATGTGCATCCTTCTGAGTCTGGGTTAGCCCACTCAGGATGAGCTTCTCTAGTTCCATCCATTTGGCTGCAAATTTCATAATTTCATTGTTTCTGATAGTTGAGTAATATTCCATTGTGTAGATGCACCACAGTTTTTTAATCCATTCTTCAGTTGAGGGACATCTGGGTTGTTTCCAGTTTCTGGCTATTACAAATAAGGCTGCTATGAACATAGATGAGGAAATTTCCTTATGATTCCGTGAGGAGACATTTGGATGTATACCCAGAAGTGGTATGGCTGGGTCCTGAGGCAAAGCTATTCCAAGTTTTCTAAGATATCACCATACTGACCTCGGTTAATTGATCTTAAGACCACGGAGGCTCCTGCTTGATAAACTGTCTTAGGATCTGACAAATGAAACTCAGAGACTTTAAGACTGAAAAATTGTATGAAGACCAGCCATCCATCAGGACCCATCAAAGAAAAATATCCTTTTGAGAAACCTTAGGTTAATGTTAAATGCTTGTATTATAGGTACTAAGAGGTTTTAGGTGCTAGGTTTCAGAGTTAGGGTTTGGGTTTAGGATTTAGGAATTTTATAGACAATTGTTAGGTAATTGTTAAGTTTTAATAAATATATGTGTGATAAATAAAAATTTACTGTTAACACCCATGATGGTTGAGTCCATTTATTTTGGTTCTTAGAACAGACATGTTCAGCATTGTCAAGTCAGTCGACACCTCAGGGACAAGGTAATGGGGTAGTTACTAGAGAGATGCTGTGAGCAGTGGATCTTAGAGAAAAGGAGGACTTGGAGGTTTGAGGACAACAGATAACCACATGGGGAATATGATGATTCAGTTCCTAGCAGCATAGAGGTCCGCCTGGAGTCCATAGTCATGTATTTAGAGTAAGTTTGGAACTAGGGAGCATCTCCGTTGGTAAAGTAATTGTCCAGAATGCTCAAGGCCCTGGGTTTGATCCGTAGTACTGCATAAACAGTGCATGGTGGTGGTGTATGCCTATAACCCTAGTAACTTGTGAGGTGGAGGTGGGAGGATCAGCTCAGTATCTCCTCAGCTACATGGGGAATTTGGGATACACAAGACCATCTTGGGCTGCATGGCCAACCTGGGCTACATGAGGCATTGAGAAAGAGCAAGAGAGAAGGAAAGAGCGAGAGAGCAACTACAGTGAGTGGCCCGCATGGTTGAGCGACCCTGAGTGCAGGGCAGAGGCCTGGGTTTAACCTGGGTCAAGGTTTTGCCAAGTTGTTATTTACAACAAGGGGGGACTAAATAATATACCAGGGAAAGGAGTACGTCTTTGGTCACAGGAGTCAGGCCTTCCAGAAGCAGTGGCCACTGGATCTCTGATGTCTATGAGCCCCTTCATCTTTCTGCAGTACAGGATAGAAGCATGACCCTCCTGTATCCCTGTTATATAGATTTCAAGAGCTGGGCTTGTCAGAGATGGCTTCTATAGGCCCAGGGAAGGAATTCCAATCCTGACCACCTCTGTTCCCTAAACATTTTCCTCACCTAGTGGTGTTTTCTGGGATCAACTTAAATGAAGATTCTAGGACACTGGGGATCCCAGTAACTAACTAGCCTGACCTATCCCACCCAACTCTATCTACTGCTACAGAAAGATCAATCCCCTATTTCATCAGGGGAAGCAGCTAGATTTCCCCCCTTGACAATTCTTAAAGAAACAGCAGGTCCTTAGTCCACCCTTACCTGCCCCATAATCCCTGGGGACACCTTTCTCTGACAGCTGGTCTTCTCTGCTTACGGGTTTCCTCTCCAGAACAGGGCGGACATACAGCTACCTCCCTCCTAGTATGGCCTCCATGGATGGTAGACAGGAGTGGCTGTACAGTATTTTGTTTTCTCTTGGGTGAGATTACTCTGATGATGTGTGTGCCATTTTCCAGGGTGGCCACCACCAGCAAGGTCCAGCTCCAGTTGCCTGAAGAGGCTACTGTACCCAGTGCTGTCCATCTCCCTTTCTTGTAACAACCCACCTCTTCCAGGAGTATTTGCTGGGATTTCTGTAGAGCAAGATTCCACCTGGCTGTTGAATAGAAGAAAAAAGCCCACCCAGCAGGGGCCAGAAGTAGTCACCCAGGTGCAAGCAGGTCAGGACCCCTTTACAGATGGTGCTAAGAGGAACTATTTCCTAGAGATGGCCCCTGCTGGGTAAAGGGCCCTTGTCCCCCAGAACGGAGGCAAGGCTTATTCCTCTTGCCCCTACAAGTGGCATGGGGTGTGGCCAACTAGTTAAATTAGACATTGAATTGAGCCTTTTTTTTTTTCTTTGTTTTTCGAGACAGGCCTTTTAAGTCTTGCTTTTAGAGTGAGAAAAGTGGTTAACGAATTGTCTTGTTGAATGTGTGCTAATTGTGGCTCCAGGCTGAGAGGCCAAGACTAGAAATGGTAGGTTCCTTTTTGGCTCAAAACATCCTCAAGGCATTTACCTCCCTGACTCTGTGTCCGATCCAACTTTTATGTTTCTAAGTAAAACACATTGAAGACACAGATTTCTAGCTGGATATGGTGGCACATACCTGTAACCCTAGCATTCTGTAGGCTGTGGTAGGATGATTGTGGGTTTAAGACTAGCCTGGGCTACATTGCAAGTCATTGTCAAAAAAAAATGAAGAAAAGAGACAAGATATTTTTCTCTCTTTATTTTGGTGACAAGTGAGATCCTTTGATGGAAACTGGATCTGCAAGGAAAAATAAATAATAAATAAATGACAGTCATTAGCTTAATAACCAACTCCTTGTAGCATATCTCAAAAGCTTTCCACGTCTACAGTTTTACCCATGAGAGTTCAACAGCCAAATGCTTTTTGCGAAAAAGCAAATTATTTTAGAATTCAAATCCCTTCTATTTGGCTTCTCTTCTCTCTCTCTCTCTTGGCAATGAAAGTCAGTGTTAGCATCTTCCCTTTTAACTCTCCATTTTCTGAGAGACTCCAGCAGCCTTAGGAAACTCCCTCCCCCAGAGGTTGGCTATGGAGTTGAGTTTGACCACACTCAATGTCCCAAAGGAACCTTTGGCTTTTGTTGCCTCGTTATCACCTGAGGAAAATGCTGAGGGAGAGGTTGGTTCTCCAAGATTTAGGAAAGAAAATTTTGGAAGCATTTTTCTCTTCAGAGGAGACAGCTTTGCCACTTTCAGTGGATGACCTGTTTACTCAACAGCCTTCAGGCTCTGCCTTACCTGAAGTAGGCAACTCGCATCTGTTTAACACACACCATGAGGGACTGACAACTCATTCATGTAAATAAAGAGCCACTACACATGTACTCATCAAATTAAGCCAAGAAAACACAAGAGTGTGTGGATGTACCAAAATCAGATCAGAAAAGCAAGCCTGTGAACATATTGAATGCACTAGACCACAAGTAATGCAACTCCCTCAGTGGTCTCCTATAGAAGGAAGGCCTGCTACCACTGACATACAGCAGCCCCCACCAACCTGCCATTGGACCATTCGGTACATGCATCATAGGATCAGTAGGCAATGAGTTCCTAGTTCTGTCTCTGGGACTTCAACTCTGAATATCTATCTCTCTTTGAATCCTCGTGACCATTGTTTGCAGAGAGAGCTGTTATTCCCCCACTAGAGATGATGCTGACTGTTGGAGAACATGCCCCTAACACCAAGATTCCAACTGGTAGTCTAGACTAGAAGTTGTCACTGTAACTGCGGAGCCAGCATCTTCTTGGCCATCATGCTGACACGGTAACAAGGCACATCAAACATCAGCTGTCTCCTACAAACACCCCATCACTCCCAGCAAATCTGAGAAGAGGAAACCCAAGGCTCTTAGGTACTGTGGCATTTCCGGGATGTCAGGGTGGTTTAATGGCGTCCCTCAAATGATCCTTGAATCGTCATCAGGGGCTCTAGAAGACATGATGACCACTCACTTGGAGTCCTTTGCAGGGCTTGGAAGTTTGTATACGTTAAGCATTGATTCCCAGACTCGTATTTGACAACAACCATCACCTCTCCACTTTCACTGATGCTAGGAGGGCTAAGGGGCAGGCAGAAATGTCTCCCTTGGCTTTCACTCCCTACCACAACTATCATGGGAGCCAGGCTGAAGCCTTCCCTTCTTTTTTCCTTCTTGCTTTTGCCTCCCCACCCACCCCCTGCTTTCTCCTGAGAGTACTTCCTACAGGTAGCGGGTGCACCCAGTCCTTGTTTTGGACTCTGCTTCTGGGTTCAGATGACTGAAGACGAGATGATGCGGTTAAGTGAGGAGTTGGCGAGATCAACACATTCCAAAGAACCATGCACGGCACTGCCTTGGAACAAGCTAAAGGACACTGGTGTGAGGGGAAACAGTCCCTGGAGTTGGGGATACAGTAAGGGACCTAAGCCACCAAGGAGAGGTTGGACTGGAGAGGGTGAGAAGGGTGACCAGCTTTCTAAGAAGTTCTGAGAAAGGCTTCACAATGAGGATTAATCTCTACCCCACTCATCCTCCTTCTTCCCATCTAGGACTAGGGAAACCATGGCAGGTCAGGGGACAAGGGTAGGGGTTTTGCACTGATGATTCCAATAAAAGGTCTTCAGAGAAGCCTGAGAGAGAGCCACGACAGCCCATCTTGAGGCAGGAACAATCCTGAGCTTCCCCTGACCGGCTGAAGGGGAAGAGTCCACCTTAAGATACCCTGTACCGGGGCTGGAGAGATGTCTCAGAGGTTAAGAGCACTGCCTAGTGCTCTTCCAAAGGTCCTGAGTTCAATTCCCAGCAACCACATGGTGGCTTACAACCATCCACAATGTGATCTGGTGCCCTCTTCTGGAATGCAGGTGTACATGCAGATAGAGCACACATATGCATAAAATAAATAAAATAAATCTTTAAAAAAAAAAAGATACCCTCTACCAAGAGAAAGGGACACGGTGATCTTCCCACCTGCTGGACCATGGGCCTGGGGTGCTCTTCACAAGGATTCAGCGATGAAGTAAGCAGCTCCCAGGGCCCCCCAGAGCTACAACAACAGTTCTGAGAGCTTGAAGTATGCAAGCTACGGGGATTACAGTGTCTCCTTGAAGGCTTTCTACAAAGCAAAACAGAAATGGGGGTTTGGGGAGAAAGGTTTTTTAGTGTCTATGTACTGGAAGGAGATAGTGGAACTTACAGGATCCCCTCCTGATCTTCCCCTAAAGATCAATCCCCTCTGATTGCCCCCACACCCTTCCAACAAAGCTTCCAATAAGACCCCTGGGGCATGAGAGTCAGTCAGTCTGTGACTATTGCCTAGAGGGGTAGCAGGGTACAAGGGTGGTCCAGATTATGATGTGCTAGGTCTTGTACCAGACACTTTCCCACTCAATATCCTCTTTAAGCTCCACAACAACTCTCTGAGGCATTTGAGAGATTTTTAAATATCAAGAAATAACATATTAGTTAAACCCTCTACAAAGACTGGGACAGCAAATGAGTAAACTGGTAAATACTAGGAAGCCATTCAGAAAATGTTGTATCTAGTTTGATAGGAGGGATTCTTGTCTAACGTGAATGCCCATTTTAAGTCCTCTGAGAAGGTAAAGACAACAGAGGCGGGGGCTCACATGAGAAAAGAAATAAAAACCATCCATCTTGCCCTGGCTGTGCACACCTCTTCCCCTTGCTTTCCTAAGTCTGAACTAAGATTTGACTTTTCATACAACTCAGAATGCCCCTCATTTCCATCTTAAGCCATCGAGGAATCCAAGGATACTTTTGGAGTTGGCTCACACTGGGGACCCACAATGTTGTGGACCCTGATATACTGCTGCTCTACTCTGAAACTCCCAGAAGCCCTTCCATATCACATGCTACCTGCTCTGTGTACAGGCTTCTAAATGCCTTCGCTAGCTTCACATTCTGAGCACACCGGAAGGTGAGGGTCTTGTCCAAGTGTCCCTCATAGCACCTAGCATCCTACCAGAGTGGGGTTTGATTTTTCACCCATGGGAATCCACAGAGCCTCCTACAGGCAACAGATGAACTGACTGACACACTGTGTGGGTGGGTGGTGAGCAGGCTCTTCCTGGATAGGACTCACTAGATGTTATCTCTGACTCTAGTCATGCTCTCCTCCCCAGATCAGCCCATATCTGTAGGTTTTGTTTTATATATATATATATATATATATATATATATATATATATATATTCTGCGAGAAGGAGCTGGAAGGGCAGGAGAGGAGTAGGAGAATGGGAAGTGGGCTGTATTCCTGATGTAGGATATGAGATCCCCACTTGAAAGGACCACTTCCAGAGGTTTTTGTGAGGTCCTGAGTACACGTGGGGCTGTTCATTTGGGTAGAGGCCCCTCCTTCTATCCCCAACACATGACCCAGCAGTCCTGCAAGAACAAGGACATCTTCAGTCTGTATTTAACATGGACAAGGACTTACTCATGAGTGACAGTGACTAGATGACATTTCTTCTAATGGCTTTGTGGAAGAGGAGCAACAGGGCAGAGACTGGGTTGTGCCAATGGAGGAAAGGGTTACCACTAACAGACCAGTCTTGGAAATCTTGTCTCCCTTGTGGAGACTCCTGGTAACATGACATACTCTAAATGGGGCAGGTCTTATTATTATTAGCAGAAGGGGCCTATGAATATGATCAGGTTTATCAATGAGTTCCATGGATAATTAATATGCAGTTTAATAAGTAGATGCTCCCCATGTATGGTATGGGTCAAAAAAAAAAAAAGTGGAATGGCCAACTAATGCATAATCACAAAGTTCCAGAGTGACATGGAGTTTACAATGGGCTAGGTAAGAGGGTGCTCTCAGTAATGAGGGTTTCTGTGGGAAAAAAAGGAGAAAATGTACCACCAGAGTCTGCCCGACAAAGCAGATGAGTTGGTTATTTAAAGGGGAAGGCTTTTCTTTTGAAAGGCCTATGATTTTTGGAGGAAGTTACACAGGATTGCTAACAAGATCTGAGGACAGAGCATGGCCCTGTAACTCCACACCCAAGGCTTTATAGCCCTCCCACCGGCTCGGGAACCTGTAGAAGGTGAGAAGGTTTGGTAATCCTCTCCCTGGCATGGCTTGCCAGTCCCGAGGCAGAAGGACATCGAAGATTCGGCTGTGGCACAACCCCAGACGACACCAACAAGCAGAGCTGCCAGGGCAGGCCACACAGGAGCAAGGAGGTGGAACCATAGGAGCCATATAGGTCATAGGCACTGCTGAACAGAGAAGGAGACATGAAGGCTGCACTTGTTTCCTGGGGGTGGGACACAGTCTAGAGGACAATTCTGGAAGTCACATGTGGCACCCTGCAGGGTTACCAAGGGAAACCTTGGACTTTTTAAAGACATTGTCAAAGATAGGAAATTGAGTGACTTAAAGGCAGCTCTCCTACAATGCCACCCCTTCCTAAACACAAAGGGAGACTAGCTGTTTGGAAGAATAAATGGGTTACTGACTGGTACTACTTGGGAAGAATTAAAGTAATGAAAAGATAACTGCATACTTCAGATGATGCTTCCTGTCATTTTCCGTGCCTAATTGTTGCAATCCTATGACATGGAATACTGCTGGTTTAATTTTTAAGATAAGGAATCTGAGGTTCAAAGAATACAGCAAATACATTACAAAAGTGGGCCTCAGCTCAAGAACTCAACTTTTAAGTCAGTGAAAATTCTTTGCACAGAACTGGTAGGAGGTAATGCAAGCAAGTGATGGCTGAGTCCATGAGAGACTGCAATGAGAGTCCTGGACTTGATGTTGTCATGTTCCATTTATGTAGACATGTCTTCATCCAGAAGACAAACATCTATTGGTTCGTACTTCCAGAAAAACTTCCCTAAATACTCCTATTTCTGTGCTCTTCTGGGACCTGACTTAGTAGAACCGGGAGATGGTACCCATTGTTTCTGGGCAAGCTGGGTCTTGGTGGATAATTCCAACTGGGTTTGACAAGGGCTTTATTCCAATGCTCCGTGAAGCTGGTTGGTAAATGAGCAATCTCAACACACTTCTTGCTTAGACTATCTACAAAACACATGATTTTCGTGGAAAGGGGAAAGCAGGGATTCTACAAACAATACTTTTAGCTTAAAAAGTTGACATTGAGATATAATTCTCACTGTTCATAAAATTACTGTTAGAGTGCTCAGTGGGTTTATTATGTTTATAAAGTTGTGGAACTATCACCATTATGCAGCTTTAGAACACTTCTATCTTCTGAAAAAGAAACTTAACCCCATCATCAGACACCTCCATTTCTCTCTTTCCTATCCCTGGCAATAGAATAATCTATTCTGGGCATTTTGCATAAATGAAATCATATATATATATTTGTGGGTATTGGTTTCTTCAATCAGACTAATATATATATATATATTTTTTTTTTTTTTGGTTTTTCGAGACAAGGTTTCTCTGTGTATCCTTTACTATCCTGGACTCCCTTTGTAGACCAGGCTGGCCTCGAACTCACAAAGATCCGACTGCCTCTGCCTCCCAAGTGCTGGGATTAAAGGCGTGCGCCACCACTGCCCGCCCAGACTAATATTTTTTTTTTTAGAATTTTATTTATTTTATGTATATGAGTGCTCTATCTGCATGTACACCTGCAGCCAGAAAAGGGCATCAGATCACATTGTGGATGGTTGTGAGCCACCATGTGGTTGCTGGGAATTGAACTCAGGACCTTTGGAAGAGCAGCCAGTGCTCTTAACCACTGAGCCATCTCTCCAGCCCCAGACTAATATTTTTAAGGTTCATCTCATCTGTGTTGTAGCAAGTATTAATAAACCATGTCTTTTTTTTCCTTGACAAGTAGTATTTCATTGTATTCTGATGTTTTATACCACATTTGGCTTATCCATTTATCACTTGGTGGACATTGAGTTGTTTAGTTATTATGAACAGTGCTGTTAGGACATTCACATATAGGTTTCTGCATTGGTGTGATAAGTTCTGCCATATTTAAACTCAGAATTGGAACAGGTCACTTGGTAACTTGAAATTTTGCTGAGAAACTTTCAGATCGTTTTCCACAGTAGGCACCCCACTCTACATTCCTACTAACAGTGTATATTCTAAATCCTAAATTTGCTATTGTTTTATTTTACTTAATTTTTTTATGACAGTCACCCTAAGAGAGGACTGATATTGCCTTGAGCCATGATGTTTTGCATTTAAAAAGCTTGGTTTTAGAAAGTGGCATCATATATTTAAAATTCTTCAGCCTATACTTCCAACCTTCCTTCCCACTCTTTCTCAGAGGGGGAAGGTTCCTTGAAAAGCAGCCATGTCCACTGTAACACCAATGAATGTGATGGTGACTCTCATCAACTTGACTGGATTAGAAATATCAAAGCAAAGCACACTTCTGGGTGTGTGTGTGTGTCTATTAAGGAGTTTCTGGAGACAACTTAGATATGTGGAGGTGCTGGTTAATGAATGGATTAATCCTTTCATTGATTCATAATGTGGCGTTATTGGCGGCTGGTAAAAGGTAGGAGAAGGAACCTAGCAGGAGGAAGTAGAGCATTAGGGGTATGTCTTTGTGGGCTCTATCGTGCCTTGGGACCTTCCTGTACTCCTTTTCTCCACTTCCTGGATGCTTCATTGTGAGCTGCTCCTTGCCATGATGCATGGGTGATGCCCTTAAAACTGTGAACCAACCTAATAAGCCATCCTTTCAGCTACTTCTTTCAGATATTTGGTCACAGTGACAAGAAAGTTAAATACGATGGGTCACGAATGTTCCTTGCTTTGCTTCTTCAATACCCTTAAGTTTCTAAGCAACCTCATGAAGATTTAAAAGATACAGGACAGAATGTTCCTTGCTTTGCTTCTTCAATACCCTTAAGTTTCTAAGCAACCTCATGAAGATTTAAAAGATACAGGACAGTTTTGCCTTCTACCGACACCAATTCTGAGGCTGTCTTCCAGAAATATTGGTCTCCATGGTTGATTTGTATATTACATACAGCTGCCACATGTCAAGGATGGGTTGCTGCTTAGTCACTGAATCCCCTATGTCCTGGCCAGTCCTTGGGTTTAGAGTTCTCATTTGCTTGCATCCCATATTTTTTTTTTTCTACTCAGTTATCTCAGGATTGCTGTGGCCTGGAGTGTGTGGCCTGCTCAAGGACACAGAGTGCCTGGTCATAGCTCAAAGAAAGGTCAGAGGAAGATGTTCTCCTCCTTGGGAGACTAGCTGGCCTCCAGGAATTGGAAGGTCAGCTGTGGGTAAAGGCAGGGATTCTGGAATCAGAATAGACTGAAGTTCCCCTTTCAATGGTACCGATGACTGGTTCCAGAGTGTGGCGATTTGTGCTGATTTATTCCTTATCTATAAAATAGACAAAGGAATAGTAGCTCTCTTCAGTATTATCAGATAAGAAGATTAGTTTAGATGGCTTAGTGGAGGGATAGGTAAGGGGAGAATGGTCAGCAGTCAGTTTGGTTGACTGTCTCCATTACCCTTAACAATCTGAATCATCCCATTTCCCAACTCCACTTGAGTCTCCTTGATACTGTCCAAAGTTTTGTCTCTCATTGGCTATCTAAGAAGATGGAGATCTTTTTTGACAACCAGCCAGGCATTTATTTTTAGAAAGAGCTGGTGGATGCAAAATGTTATTATTATTTTTTTTCATTTTTGGTCTGTTTTATACATTGAGCAGATCCTTTTTAGTATCTTCTGTGGGAAAGGATGACAGTTAAGCAAACAGAAATGCAGGATGCCTGCCTATTTGGAACACACACTAACAATTATAACATTATTTGTGGTTTATCTGAAGTTAGAATTAAATCAGGAATCCTATGTTTGATCTAACTATCCTCTCTGTGGGTCCAAGTTCAGACCTCTTGGAACAACATAGAAAAAAAAACCTCCCATCTTCCATCTGAGAAACAAAAAACCTCAAATCCTCTCAAAAACTGTCACAGTTGGTTTTGTGTGTGTGTTTGTTTTTGTGTCACACACCCCCAACTCCATCATCCTGGACTTTGGATGTAGTCAGACCTCTCAAGAGACTAGCCAGATAAAAAGTATCCATAAGGCATAGGACTGCCTCCCTTCTTCTAGCCCGTATTTGCTTTTAATTTCTGAACAGTTGCTGACAGACTCCTAATGAGATAGTCTCCCCATGGAGCCATAATGTTAGTATGTATCCATGGCTGTTTCCAGGGATGGTATAGAATGACAAAATCCAGGAATCCTGGTCTCTTGGAAAAACCACGCCCCTCCACACTTCGTAAACATGGCCCCAGGTAGCATGCTGACTGTACACCATCACCATACAAGAATCTGCTTCCGGTTCTGGGACTCTACCATCAAGGTTAGAACTGCTTAAACAGGAAGTCTGCCCACCTGCTTTCCTGGATGGAGAACTTGTCTGGCTTTCAGCCTTTGACGGTACTAGGGACGGACATGAGGAGTGGGTTTCTACAGCCGAGAGAACATGTGGCATAGGCTGTGGTGGTGGAGGCTCAGGTATAACATGCTGTGGTGGGCTGGGCACCTGACAAGGCTGTGCCAGCAGTGGTGGTAAGATGGGCTCTGGATATGACGGCGGGGTTTCTGAGCTGGGCTGATGTGAGGAGTCCGAGCTAGCCTGCGGTGAGATGGAATCCCTCCGGCGCCTGGAATCAGACTTTTTCTTTTTGACCTTCTTCATGGTGGTCCTCTAGAGTAACACCTCGGAGCTACATGGAGCTGTGGATTTCCTGGCTCCCTCCCTAGGGAGGCCGTCTCCCCTGTGGGTATGGCTCTGGTCTTTGACTACAACCAAGGTCCCACAGACAAGAGTCACCCATACCTCCTGTGAGGTCACAAAAGCCAGGCTGGCCCCTGTGGCTAGGGCTTCTGGCACAGTCTTGCGGGTAGCATCTTTCCTCTTTCCAGGGCTTCCTGCTTGAACAGGCAGGGGGCAGCAGCTGCCCTGCTCCTCCACGGCCCGATTAAGACAGTCTCTGAGCCTATGACAGCTGATACCCATGATTCTGTGATCAGGGCACCCAGTTCAGGCACCTTTCTGCTGCTTGTTCCTGGGTCCATATGAGCTACCTTTTATTCCAAGACATCCTGGATGGGATTCTTAGCTCTGTTGCTGGTTTCCACATGTCTAACCCCAAACACAAACATTTATGGCTATCATATAGTTAGTAAGTTTTTATGGAACTTTTCTGAAGATTTTACTAATTTTAGCACTTTACCTTCCATGGCCCACTGCCTCCTGTCATCTCTGAAAAGCTATTCCTCCTTCCTTGTGGGAGCGGAACCTGAGAGCTCGCAAGTATGCGTGTGTGTGTGTGTGTGTGTGTGTGTGTGTGTGTGTGTGCATGAGTGTGAGTGTGTGTGTCTGAACTTTTATAAGAACACTTGAATTTGGCCAAGAATTCTGCTTTAAGCCAGTTCTCAGAAAATGAGTAATTCCTCAAATTCGTTATATTGGTGAAACAGACTTAGTACCTCCCAAACACTGATTGGGTCAAGTAGACCATGAACCTTTCTCTAAATTAACAATGTGACTTTCATTTTAGGATGGAAGAGTGAGAAGCATTTTGAAAATATAATCTAAATGTCACACATTGCAATAGAAAAATGTGCTCCCAGTAAGAGACAGAACTTTCTCCATGAACTAGGTAAGCTGTATAGGTAAGTACATCTGTCCTACCCAGAGCCCTGAAGCTGGAGGAAGGGGTGAGGCTTCAGTAAAGGGGCAAGGGGTAAGGTTAGGAGAGAGTTACCAAGCCAGAAATGTCTCATACTAGCCCCCACACAAAGGCCAGACCAGATGTCAACAGTAAAGTGAGAGGGTCTACTTTCAGGCTTCTAGAGTCAGCAAAGACTTTACCAATTATTATTATTATTATTATTATTATTATTTTGTAAAAAAAGGATATTGAGGTTTAGAGAAGTTAAATTACATAAGCATCTCCCTAGACTAAATCCCCACCCCCATTTGATAGGTGGCACCCTTAGGACTAAATTCCAATTTAAGGTTTTTTTTTTTCTTTATAGCTCCAGTAGGCAACAGGGAATCAGATTACACAGGCTTTGAAATGAATGAATTGAAAAAAAATTAAATTTAAAGTTTCTTGCATGAGAAGATTGAAGAAAGGTATAGAGAATTGGAAGTAAAGCTCAGATCAATGGCATCAGGTTCTGTCCGGTTGGTTTTGAGTAAGGAGGTCCAGTGGGCAGGTGAATCTATGAGAAGCTGACAGTTTCCTGAGGTCAAGAGGGATGGACCAATTGAGGGGATGCCATTTAGAATCAGAGAGGATGGAACTCTGAATGATGTAAATTGCCTTTTCAGCCACTGACAGACTTTGACTGAGGAGTTTTTTTTTGTTTTTTTTGTTTTTTTTTTGGTTTTTCGAGACAGAGTTTCTCTGTTTAACAGCTCTGGCTGTCCTGGACTCGCCTTGTAGACCAGGCTGGCCTCGAACTCGCAAAGATCCGCCTGCCTCTGCCTCCCAAGTGCTGGGATTAAAGGCGTCACCGCCCGGCTTGACTGAGGAGTTTAATCTGGTTTAAATCAGTTTCTCAATCTCAGCCCTGATTGACACTCGGCTGGGTAATAATGTCTCCCAGTGGGAGGCTGTGTTGTGTGTTATATATAGGAAGCTCTGCAGCTTCTCCAGCCTTGACTGGCCAGTAACCCCTGTCATGATAACGAAAGACATATCCAGATGTGGCCAAATAGCCCCAGAACTTTGAGAAGACATTAACATTGTTCCTGGTTGAAAAAAAAAAAAACATTTAAATGAGCCCGATGGGGGTGGCAGACATACATGGGTAGAATTTCCTAATAGCTATGAAATAGCTCTTCCATTTCACCTAAAGAAGGGGCAACGGCATGGGACACACAGGCTTGTGTTCCTGGGAGACAGATGATAGAATACAGATTGAGGAGTTTCTGTCACTAAGGAGAAAATATGTGGTTCAGAAGCAAGGAAAAGTCCTCATGCCTAGAGCCTGGCTCCTCTAGGGTCAAAGGTCACATAACTTTAGGATCACGTCTCGATTTGTCTAATCTTTCATTCCTAGATCTGGGCAAGGAGAGCCAGTGGGTTTCATGCAAGCTGGTTGAATTGAAAGATGAAAAGCAGTGGGATGCAAGCGTAAGGACGGTTCTAGGCAGAGCCGTGGAACTTCTTTTGCTAAGAGGCTGTTGCCAGAGATGGACTAGGAATTTTGTAGTCCCTGAGGAAAGGTCACAACTGGAATGGACCCATCAGTGAGGGCTTTCTTAAGCAGGAGTGGCAGCCATGTGAAACTGTAACTGGCTATTTAGAAAAGAATGAGTTTGAAAAGTTGGAGGGCAGGTGGTAAGGACTTTGGGGTCTTGAATGTGCCCATCATTGGACCCCTGAGGTTCTGGTCTGTTGATGTGTTCTGGACACTAGACTGAGTAGAACGCCATTTATCCCAAAGCTAGACTCTTTGTGCTGAATCTGGCATCAAGCGGTCCTTCATCCTTGTGCGCCATGTGGGAAGGTGTTGGGTATGAGGAGAGGAGGCTTGTTGTGGTCAGTAGCTGAAAGGTTGGCAGAGCCTCTGTGATGGGGCATTGAAGGGTCTGTGCTCAGAACACTTTTCTGGTTTCTATACTGTCCCTGGAAGGGGCTTCTTGAAACCGAAAATGCTGGATGCTTATGTTAAGAGCCTACTGCTCAAGAACTAGGCCACAAATTAACCCCCCCCCCCCCAGAGCCACAGGAAGAGTATTAAGGGCTCTGAGGGGGAAACAAAAACAAAACAAAAAACCAACAAAAAACCAAAAACCCTCAGTAGTAAACCAGTTAACTCTTGAAGTCCCAACCTTAGAAAGCTGCTGTGAACTGGAGGTGAGAACCCTCAGCACAGTGACTGGCTCACAATAAGCTGTTTTTATTGTCCATTTTTATCCCCTGGAGGAGTGACAGACTAGGTAGCCCGCCAAGGAACTTGGGAAGGGCATCCATCAGTGCACTTGGAGAGGGAGGGGGTGGGTTATTATAGGTCCTACAACATCCCATCAGGACATTATAAACACGTGATTTCTCCTAAGCTGTGGGCAGGTCAGATGGATGGGAGAGGAAACCCTCTGGGTTAATTCGAACACTTTCAGATTGTCCCAATCCGCACATTTTGGGGAAAGGACACTGGCTCATTACCATTCAGATTGAACCCCAAACTTCTGGAGTCACCAACACAGGGGCTGTGAGTTCAGGGATTTGCCCACTTCTCAGGGGAACAACAATCCCAGCCTCCACCCTCGGTCCCCTCACCATCCGTCTGGGTCTGGCGATCCACTAGGGGGACCGTGTGCGCTTGGCTGACAGCGCGCTGGATGTCCAGGACACCCTGGGAGCGGTTGGGACAGAACACTGCTGTGTGCACCTCGACTCCTGGGTGGTCTGAAGCGAAGACGCTGCACAGCAGGTCCTCCAGACGGCGGCGCGACTCCACCTCCTCATCCGGCCGCGGCTGCACCAGGATGCCGATGAGCGCGGCTGGCGGGCGGCGGTCCTGGACCTGCACTTGCTGCAGGAGCAGCTGGAGCCGCTGCATCTGCGTGCCCAGCGCCGACCCGTGGCACAGTACCAGGAGCAGCTGCTTGCCGGGCTCTGAGCTTATTAGCTCGGCGATCTCAGGCGCCTCGCAATCGGGCAAGTCCTTTTCCTGGAGACCCGAGACCGGCACCTTCTCCTGCTTCTCCGCGCGGCGCTTAGACTTGGCGGGGGTTGTCTGCCAAGCTGTCCCCGGTGCGCTTGAGTCCCCGCTTGACATGGCCGGGACTACTTTGGCGGTCTGTTGCTGGGGTGCAGACGGACTCAGCGTCCAGATTCTTTGGAGGCTGACCCGGAAAGTTCAGCAGGGTCGTGTAGGTCTCTTCATATTTCAAGAAATCTCTTATTAGCACCACCGGACCGCTGCCCGAGAAACACTGATTCAGGGTCTCCGACTGAGTCTGGTCCTTCTCCTTCTTCGGGGCCCTTGAGGACTGCTCCCCAGGCCTCTGTTCCATTTTGGTCCGGCTCCCTTGTCCCAATGGACTGCTGTCTTCGTTGACCAAAGGAAAAACTGTCTTTCACCAAAGCATGTCACAATACCCCTCCACCTTACAGCCTTCCTGCCACCGGCAGCCAAGGGCCTTTTACCCAACTATTCCTTAGGAATCTTTGAACATAACGAAATGGATGTTGGATGCTAGGATAACACATGCTGTGCTGAGCTGTGGTGTGTGTGTGTGTGTGTGTGTAGTTGACCCCCCTTACTGGCTAAAGCCGCCAAGAAAAATGAAGACAATTTAAAAACAGTGGACCAGATATGGCCTGCACACGGCACAGCCAGAGACTGAGATTCTGGTAGTTGGACAATTTGTTTTTTGTTGTTTCTTGTTTTTTTGCTAATTTTCTTTTTAAAATGAACCTTGTAGCTTGGTCGGTGATGGCGCACACCTTTAATCCTAGCACTCCAGAGGCAGAGGCAGGCGGATCTCTATGAGTTCCAGGCCAGCCTGGTCTATGGGGTGAGTTCCAGGACAGCCAGGGCTACAAAGAGAAACCATGTCTCAAAAAACAAACAAAAATGAGCCTTCAAATTTTCTAAGTTATTTTTTAATATAAAATAAAAGCAAACATGAAGGCGAGCTGATAGCCAGAAAACCCTGAGCTGAAATCCCTCTAAAAATTTCAAAGCCGACTGGGCATAGTGGCACATGCCTTTAACCCCAGCATTCAGGAGGCAGAGGCAGGTGGATCTCTGTGAGTTCAACGTCAGTCTGGTCTACAGAGTGAGTGCCAGGATAGCCAGGGGCGCTTTATAGAGAAACCCTGTGTGGAAAAACAAAACAAAACAAAAAAGCCCTCAAGGCTGAGGGAAGGGTCAAGCAAAGTCAGAATGGCCTGTCTTGGTAGAACCAGACTGGAGAGTGATGTCTGTTCCCATCCTGGCTTTTAGCCTTTGTCTAAAGAGACTCCTCCACCTTCTAGCCAGACTGTTGGTGAGAACCCCTCCAAGTCCCTTCAGTTTAACTAAGCAAATCTGAAAGGTACCACCAGCAAGTTGCTGGCTGGCCTTTCTTCAGGGAGCTGGTTGTAGTGACACAATCGCGAGGGTGAGGGGAGACTGAGCTTACCTTGGACAGCAAGAAGCCTTACCTAAGTTTTGACCTTTGCTTTTTAATCCAATTTATATGAAAATGTTCTAATCTGGAGAGGATCACTTAGGAGCAGATTCTCTGGGCTGAGTGGCTTTGGCCACTCCACAGCTGTTCATCAGGACAGCTTCAGTTGGAGCTGACAGAGCTCTCTTGTTCAGATCTGCTATGGGACATTCTCCTTCATCAGCCCATGGCACGCGGAAGCCACAGTGTGGTAGGTCTACCAGACTCAGTGAGACCTTAGTGAGGTGGATAGGCATGAGGTGAGAGTCAACAGGTCCTTAGGGCTCTTGGCTCCTATCCTTTAAGGAAGGGTGATGGGGTGGTGTTAAGCATTCTAAATGTTGATTGGTCCTGCTTGCTGTATGTTACTTACTTTGTCTCTGATTGGTTAAATAAATGCTGAGGCCTGGAGAGTGGGCAAAGACAAGAGATAGGTGGGACTAAGGTGCACTGTTTTTTTTGAGAGAGATAGCATCTTGGGAAGAAGGCCGGAGGAAAGCCAGAAGTAAACAAGGAAGACACACCATGGGGTAGATTAAAGAAGATCCTTCCACGTGGCCTGGAACATCAGCTTAGTGTGGAGAATAATAGTCCAAAGAGACATATGTACATTTGGGGTCATATTTGGGTAATAGAATTATGAGCTATCTTAGCTGGGCTAGGATTGCACAACTCAGGCCTAGGCTTGATAAGATCCATGTGGTATCTGTGTGTATTCATTTATAATGGTGGGTTAAGGATTAACACCACCAAATCAATTAAATATAATATAAATACTGGTTAAACAATTTTATTAGTAATTTTTTTCAATAGAAGGGGAGAGGGAGACTTTGACAAGTGGCATTAAAGATAAGGGCTCATTGTGTCAGCTGGTGTTAAATGGTGAATGTTGGGTTTAATGATTGGAACCTTGAAATTCTTTGGTTGCATTTAAGTTGTTGTAATGGAGTGATCCAAAGACACATGGCTTAGAAATGATAGTCCTTTATTTCTTCTAATGTCAGTGATGGATTAGATCCCTTTGCCATCCTCAATGGAGGACCTTCTTTCCTGCCTTCAGGGGTGCTGGTCCAGGGTTCCCTAGCTTATGGCTAGCAGGAGGATGGGCAAGAAGGAAGAGGAAGGCAGTCTCATTTTTTGCCCAAGGCTTGGAAGGTGGACATATCATTTCCATTCATTTTGCATGAGAAATAAAGCCTCCTCCTGACTGGGTTAGGCATTGATTGGTTCCAATCTTGGTGATTTCTCTCACCCCTTTGGAGGGGTGCACAAAAATCAAAGGACATTTAACAGGCTCTTTTACCTCTAAAAATTGCCTCAAATAATTCAGAGGCTTCCTGTATGCTGGGTGTTTTAGATATTTCATCTTTGCAAGGCTCAGCTGGAGAGAGATCACCTTTTCAAGTTATGGCAGCAGAAAAAGAAACTCAGAGGGGTTAAATAGTCTTAATTCACTCAGCAAGTAGTAGGTCTTGGATTTGGATGTAGGCAGGACTAGCTGAATAAGCTTAAGCCCCAGTACCATGGTTCCTGAGACAGAGAAATGGGGCTGACCCCATGTCATACAGGTTTCTGGAGGTAATATTGATGAAGGTCAAGGGGACTGGCAGAAGGAGATGAGGAGAGATGTACCCATGATCAACCTCCCATGTGCTTTAGGTTTTTGGGCGGCAAAGCCTCTTGGGCCTCATGCTTGTGAGGACACAGAACATACTGGAAACTTATGTTCCATCTGAATGATGAATCCTTTCTTTGAAGGTTTGTAACTTTCTAATATATATAATTTTTTTCAGGGTCATAAAAGAACCTGAAAGAAAGAAAACAGCTATTTTACTACATTAAGTTTTATAAAAATTATTTCTAGGTTTTAGAAAGTCAATGAAATCCTACTTAGATAAAAGGTTGAATTAAAAAATTCATAAGCGGAGGAGTGAGAGGTCTTGATCACACTTGAGACAACTTCTCTGGTAGCTGGTGGACATATTGGGTATTGTCTAACTAAAAACATTTATTTGTATTTATGTGTATATATGTGTACCTGCTCATCTGTATGTGGACCATGTGTGTGCAGTACCTGTGGAGTCCAGAAGAGGGCACTGGATCCCCTGAAACTAGAGTTTCAAGAGGTTGTGAGCTGCTTGGTGTAGTTGGGAATCGAATCTGGGTCCTCTGCAAGAGCGGACAGTGCTCTTAACTGCTGAACCATCTCTCCAGCCCTGAGAAAGGAATTTCTTGATAGTAGTCTCATACTTTTGAACTAATGGACATTGAGTAATGTTATGGTTATTTTTTTTATTAATCATTTCTGAATTATTTCAAATAACAAAGATATATCTGGCTATATTAAAAACAAGACACTGTAGTTTTTCTTTGCCTTGATCAGTAATCTCAGAGGGGATGTCACCTGCCCATATTGTGAGGACAACTCTTACAGACTCTTGGAGAGGTCCATATGGCAAGACACCTAGGCCTCCTATCAACACCTATGAAAGGCATCTTCGAAGTGTCAGTCCTAGTCAATCTTAAATGACTGGAGCTTTCATATACATCTTGTCTGCAACTTTGGGAAAGACACCAACTAGAACCACTCTCCTGAGCTGCACTGTAGTTTCTGACCCCCAAATGTGGGCTGAGATGGCATTAGTTTAGTCCATTAAGTTCTGAGGTAATTATATATAGCAATAGATAACTAATGCAATTACTATTCTTAATCTGCATTCATTGTAGGAACTTCATAGTCTGTTGGAGATTCCATCATTGCCATGGTTCTGTGGTAGACAATTGTTGGCTTCTCAGAGATGACTTGTGAGAAAGTTATTCTAACCTATGATAAATAGGTTACCCAAGGAAGGGGATGAAAAGATACACATGGCTTTAAGGTAGATTATTCTGAGTTTCCCCCAGCTGTGTCTATTCTAATTCTAAAGGTCCTCAAACAGGAGGAAGAGGAAATTGGACTACAGAGGAAAGTCAGAACATTGCTTTTGAAAATCAAATGGAGTATCTAAGGACTGGGTGAGGGGTAGTCTTTAGACGTTGGGAAGGTGGACGAAATGGACTCTCTAGGCTGCAGCTCAGGGTTAAGTTCAACCGCCAGAACTGGAAGATGGCAAAGGTGTGCTGGCTTAAGCCAGTGTGATTGTAGTATCTCATAAGATGGGAGTACAAAATTACATAACTAGAAAATGGCAAAGTAAGGAGCCAAGTTCAGTATGTCTGACCAAAACTTTTATCTCCTACCCCAGGACCCAAATCCCAGATATGGAAGACTCTCTTGCCTTTTCTGGTAAGTTGTATACTTTTTATGTGAATTGATGTTTCCCCCCACATATATGTGTGAGGATGTTGGATACACTGGAGCTGGAGCTAGTTCTGAGCTGCCATGTAGGTGCTAAGAATTGAACCCGGGTCCTCTGGAAGAAGAGCCAGTGTAGTGCTCTTAACTGCTGAGACAGCTCTCCAGCTCCCTGGGGTATATTTTTTAGCATGAAGTTTTTGAATGATTGTCATGTGCAAGCAATTTGAACATATCCCATAAGAATATGACAGAGACCCTGCTGGGCATGAGCTTTCCAACCACATGGAGGTTGTCATCTAGTGGGGGAAGAGAAAGACTGGACCCCACAGTGATTGCCATGGTTCACATCCCACTGTGTCACGATCAAAGAATGCAGAACTGGAGACGGATTAGACATCAGACTGGGAGGCCCACCTGTGCTTGTTTTTCTTGTATAATTAAGGCTGGTGTGTCCTCAGTAGTGTCACAGCCAGAAGCATGGGCATCCCTGGAGGTAAAACCAGGGAAGAAACAGAAAAGAACTCTAGAGCTGGGAATAGAAGAACTAGGAGACTACAGTCACCTCCAGTTACCTGAAAGTCCAAGTCACTTAAAAAGAAGAAGAAGAAGAAGAAGAAGAAGAAGAAGAAGAAGAAGAAGAAGAAGAAGAAGAAGAAGAAGAAGCCAGGCACGGTGTTGCATGTCTTTAATCCCAGTAGAGGCACAGGAAGATAGATCTCTGAGTTAGTGGCCAGCTTGGTCTACAGAGGGAGTTCCAGGACAGCCAGGGCTACTTAGACTCTGTCTCAAAACAAACACCTCCAAAACACTGGAGGCAGGGAAAGATGTTTATGGCAGGCTGTTAAGTAGGAAAATTAAGTTTTGAACAGTTTTCTTTATAAGCAACACTCTTTAGCAACAAAACAAAACAAAACACCTCCATATATGGAAAGGGAAAACTATGTTAAGGGTATAGTCAGATTAGCAAATAAACACAAAAAAGGCACTTAAATTTGAATTTTAGATGAGTTATAAATAATTGCCCCATACAATTATCCTTTATGGAACTTAAATCATAATTTAACTGGATGTCCTGAATGTTTACTTGGCAAATTGATATGAGATTTTATTTCTATTTATCTGTGTTTTGAAGAAATAAATATAGGGCCTTTAAATTTTAGAATTATGTATATTTTAGAATTATATATACAATATAGAAATTTTACATGCTTCTCGAGTAACTTGAATCACATTGCTTTTGAAAAAGAGAGAACCTCGCGTTCTTTCTTGAATGGAAGGAATTAAGGGTATGTCCTCTGCCCAGTTAGGGAAACCAAAAACCCACATCCCCGCTCTGGCCTGGGCGCCGTCAGAGAGATGGTTACCACCAGGGGGCGCTGGAGGACTGCAGGTCTGAGGATCAGAGGCACTGTCGCCCGCTCTTTGACCTAGGTGGCCCTGGGGAGTGCCCAGGGGTGGGAAAGATGCCGGAAGAGCTGTGTGCAAAGCTGGAACTCTTAAAAGTTTGTTGTTTTCTGCTTTCCTCTTCAGAGCCTCAGGACCGCTGTTGCTGAAGAACTGAGTGCGGTTGGAACCGAGGGATCAGCCCATTGCCCTGGGTTCTGTTCCTCGGGAGTCCCTGTTCTCAGTTTAATTCCTTCTGGGGACCCAGTTCCAGTCCTGGAACCCTCAACTCTCAACCTACCCCAAAGATTGAAGGGATGGTGATTCTTGCCTTCATGGAAGAGGGGAGGGGGACAAGATACAGAAGCAGAGTGGGTGTAGAAGGACAAAGACATTGTAACTTTCCTATGCAGCTTGACCGATCGGCGCCCTTACATTTGGTCTAGTGTACCCTGAGTAAGAGATGGTCAGTAAGTTTTAATCCATCCAAAACTTGGAGGCAGCAAAAAGGTGGGCCAGTGTTGTAATTTCCAATGTTGAGTTCTAGAAAGGAAAGCAAGATGTGTCTCCATGTCTCAGTTATTACCCACCTTTCTTAGGGTAGTGATGCCCACAGGAAGGGAGAGGCCCTGTGTTGGCAGGGAGATGCAGCCCTGGGCTGCTTTGGGGGAGGGGACTGTGAGGTGGTTGGAGATGAGGTTGGAGGTGCTGGGGGATGTCAAGGTATTAGGATATAGATCCAGGAATTCTCCGTGTGAAAGAATCCCTATGGCTAGGAGGGACCACAGCCCAGGAAGGAAGAGCCAGGTTCTTAGGACCTTTTAGATAGTCAGGGAAGAGCTGAGCCGGGAAGACAGAGAAAGGGCAAACCAGTGATTCAGCTCCATGCTAACTTTTCACCAGTAATTCCTTCTGTGGAAAGGAATTGGTTAGTCTCTGAATGAATCCCTTGAAATAGTAAGACCATAGGTGTGGACATCACATCCTGTCCCTTTTCTTCCAGCAGGCAAGTTGTACCAAGCACCTGCCCTGCCCTGTGGCCCACTCACACAGTCGTAATGGGCTTTTCTCTTGTCCTTGAGAGGCTGGGCCCACCTTTGGGTTATCTACAAACATGACATGCTGTGAATTCCTCCCCACAGTGTGGGAAAGCTAACTATAAAATCGGTGTGGAGGAGGAAAAGCTCACTTCTTTCTCATCACTTCCCACTCATACTTTAAGCCAAGACCCATCCAGGGCACAGAAGCCCCCAGGCAATATGAGGTGGCTAGTGGGTTTTTCTCTGGATCGTGGAAGGAGTTAGTTCCTTTGGTTTACACTGTAAACTTTACAGGCATTTTAGCTTCACATACTGACTTTTGTGACTCTCATGCCACCATTCCTAGGCATTGGGGACAGAACAGGTACAAAAGCCATCAACAAAGGCAGCTCAGGAATCATTGCCAAAGGGTTATTTGAATAAGACTGCTGTAGGTCAGGCAAGCAATACCAATGTCAGAAGTCTTAAGTTCCATGAAAGGTGAGACATTTGAGTTCTGGGTTGGTGAGCAGGGAACTTCAATGCAGGGGGTGTGGGAACAGCCATTGAAGAGAGGACCATTTGCATAGAGGAGACCACCAGCATTTTCCAGAATGCTTTTTGTTTTCAGTGGTGAGAAGTTGCGGCAGGCATGGGTTTCTCAGCGTAGTTCCAGAATGAGTGATCCTTGCCACAAGACGCCATCACCAAGTCAGAAAGCAAGCAAGCTTAACCACTGCCTCCCATCCCTGATGGTTTGACAACACAGCCTCATGTCCAAATTACAATTCTTGGGAAGGTGACCTTATGTGGAAATAGTGTCTGTGCAAATATCAGAAAGACCCCTGGAGGAAATGTTTCATAGGACTACTATCTGGATGAACCCCCAATCCAGAGATGTGTCCTTCTAAAGACCTTCAGAGGAGAGAGACACAAAGGAAGAGATGTAGGCAAAGACAGAGATTAGAATGTTATAGTTACAAGCCAAGGCCACTGGAAGCCATCAGCTGGAAGAGGCAAGACCAGGCTGTTCTCTAGAGCCTCTGGAGGGAATGTGCCCTACCAACACCTTCATTTTCAGGTTCTAGTCTTCAGAGACAAAAGCTTTTTGTTTTAAGTCTGTAGTCTTGTCTTGCAGGAGCCCCAAGGAGTGAGTACACCACCTACTCATGTCTGATTCCTGCGTGCTTGCTCTACCCCACCCCGACCTTTCTTCCATGTGTGCCCCCTTTTGCCACTCCTTTGGGGGTATCCATATTTTCCAGACAATTTCTCGCATCGAGAATTTCTTAGTTTTGGAGTAGTGGATTGGCAGTTGGAGGGAAGGTTCCATTCTCCAGCATGAACCCTGGGATTTCTTTTTCTTGGTCAAATATGATTGGGATGAACTTGAACCTTTGCAAGGCTGATCAGACACCTATGGACTAGCAAATCCCCAAAGAACTGTGCTTGGCTTTATGTGTTACACACATGTTTGTGTATTCCCAAGCTTCTTGTTCACGACCCCTCCATACCCACCTATCTTTTAGGAGAGAGCCAGCAGAGCCTTGTCACCAACAGCATCCTGTTGGAATTGCCTTTCAACAAGAAAGGACTAGGAATTGATATCACTCTAAACATGTCTTCTTGAGAGGAGTAGTCATTTCTAGAAGAACAAGACAGGTTCCTGGGGCCTGGAGAGGTGGCTCAGTGGGTAAGAGCACTAGCTGTTCTTCTAGAGGTCCTGAGTTCAATTCCTAGCATGCATCTGGCAACTGTCTATAATTGTAATCCCATGAATTTTGTTGCCTTCTTATTGCATGCAGACATACATGCAGACAAAACACCATATACATAAATCTTTTTTTTAAAAGGGCAAGTTCCAGCCACACATAGCTTTTATGGCCACCGATTCATGAACGGTTCACACGCCCATAGAAAGCTATGAGGTTCTCCAGGGTGTGTTCAGTGACCTGTGTGGACATCTTTCTCTCCAACTTCTCCCTCATGTCTCTTCTAGAACTTTGTGGAAAAGGCTATCATAAACTGGATCAATAGATCCCAGTTTATAAGCTGGGATCCTGAGAGTATTCCTCGATATCCCATCATTCCCCAAATCTACCCTATCTACACACACCCACAAAAAAAAAAAACAAAAACAAAAACAAAAAACACCTGGAGATTATTTCGCCGTTTGTAATTGCTCATTCTTTTTTCTTGCTATGATAAAATACCCGAGGCTGGTTACTTATTAAAGAAAGGAAGTTTGTTTTATAGCTCTATAGAGTCAAGTGCAGCACCAGCATGCTCCTGGCTCTGGTGAAGGCCCTCTGGCTACGTCACAATATGGCTGATGGTATCATGCTCGATTCACATACAAGAGGAAGCACACATGTTGTGTTGGAGAGATTCAGAAGCCATATTTAATCTCATAATGATTTACTCTTGCATGCCAGGTGTTGGTGGCACATGCCTTTAACCCCATCAACTCGGGAGGTGGAGGCAGGTGGATCTCTGAGTTTGAGGCCAGCCTGGTCTACATAGTTCCAAAACAGCCAGGGCTACAGAGAGATTCTGTCACAAAACAAAAAACCCAACACCCCCCCCCCCCAACAAATATAATTCACTCTTGCAATAATTAACCAGTACTCAAGAATCTGTATGAAATCCTCCTAAGGCTGGTGCTCCCGTGATCTATCTTCCAGAAGGCCCTGCCTGTTAAAGGCTGCATCCCCTTCCAAGTACTGCCACGATGAAGACCAAGTTTCTAACACATCAACCTTTGGAGGTCACAGAAAAACCATATTCAGACCTGAGCACTGCTTGTCACTCAAACGCCAGTACAGGTAGCTCCTCCCATCACAATTTCTGATGAGCCCTCCCTTCCCCTTTCCACCGTGATACTTGTCAGTTCTTCTGTGAGGGCAGAGACATGCTTACTTGTTCTCTATTATCTCTCATTGTTCTTTCCAAACTGCCTGGGCGCTGTCGTTGCTGCAGGAATATTGGTCAGATAATTGAATCAATAAGCCAACGAATGTACTTTTGTTGTTTGTTTTTTGTTTCGGTGAACGTACTTTTAATTTTAAAAATACAGTGCCTGCATATGTGCATATGTACCCTAGTGCACACGTGGAGGCCAGAGGACAACTTTGTGGGTTGTTGGGTCTCTCCTTCTACCTTTCCGTGACTTCCGGGATTGGACTCATGTCTTCAGGCTCATGTGGCATGAACCTTTACCTACTTAGCATCCCACCAGCCCTGGATGCTATTTGGAGCCACAGCAGGGTTGTGAAGTGGAGGCTTCCATTCCAGAATCCAGGGGCCACATAGGAACACCTAGACAAGAGCACTGGGCTGGGACCCGCCAGGGGCTTCAGACACCCAGAACTGGCTTGTGATGCAGAGATGCTCACCAGTGCTCTGGGCATGGGAGACTGTCCTCTTCTACGCCATCTGCCATAGGTGTTTTCTATTTCCCTAAGCATGCACAGTGCAGTCGGGGCTCATTGTCCACAAGAGCTAGGGATTTTTCCAGGTGCTGAATTGGAGGCAGGGGTGGGAAGAGGCTCAAGGAAACTGAAGGAAAGACTTTCTGCTCTTTAGGGCAACTTCAAAAGGAGGATCAGCCTGCTGTAATTCAGAGAGTCAGTCTGAGCTCCATGGGGGCAGGCACCTTGGGTCTGGCTGCTAGCTCTGTTACAGCATTCTCTGTGTGCCTTGCCATTCCTCTGCCCCCTTCCCCCAGCAGTTCCATTTTTTTTTTTAAAGATTCAAGCTTGTAGACTTGAAAGAAGAGTACTTACTTACTAGTCCTCCTGCAATTGTTAATATATTGCCACTTTCTCTTTCCCTTTCCCTTCTCTTTCTCTTCTTTCCTTTCTCTCTCCTCTCTTTCTCCAAATACTTTTATTTTGCTGAGCAATTTGCAAGCAAACTGCTGACGTCTTGATACCTCGCTTCCAAATATACCAACATCTCCTAATAAGGTCACCCTGCCACGAAACCACAACACTCTGATGGAAGCCATAGCGGCTCACACACCATCTGCATCTGGGGCTCTGAAGATGTCCCCCAGGCGTCTTTTACAGGGGAAACAGCTTTCCATATCCAGCAATCAAAATTCATGTGTGGTGTTAAGGTATCACATCTTTAATCTAAAATAGATCTTTTCTTCCCTTTTTGTCTTCGCCGCTTCTTGTTTTTGTGACATTACCTTTTTAGAGGACTCAGCACTGGCTGTTGACATGCTTTTATTAACAGCATTATTAGCACATGCCTTTATTAACATTATTATTATTTGTGGTTAGAATATGGGGCGTGAGTCCCACATCAGTGGTTCACTCATTGCGTTAGATTGAGATCAAACAATGCCAGACATGCTGCTGATATGAACTTGATTGCCAAATCTCTCTCCATTTTTGTTTGTTGTCAGTAATTTGTGGGATCCTCATGTGGGGAGAGGGTCAGTGGGGTGCCAGGCTCACCTGGTAACTGATGATGCTTGCCTGGAGAAAATACTGGGGGCTGCAGAATGGTATTTTAGAGTTTTGAATTCCCTTACATCTACCACTTGGTTATTTTGTTTCTGCAAGAATTCCAACTTAAAAAAATAAAATAAATTTGGGGAGCTGGGGAGGTGGATGGGTGGCTAAGGGCATATGTGTAGTGCCTAGCTATCCTTGTTCATTTTGATGTTTTAGTTGTCCCACCTCTGAGCAGCCTGAGGTCAGTTTCTGAATTCGTTTGGCAAGAGAGTCCTGTCTTGCTTTCTAAACAGGCATGGCATTCTAGGTTTGTGACACATTCTTAGCCCCAAACCTGGAATCAAACACTGTTTCAAGGAGCCCTTGCTTCTGTGGTGGTGAGTTGTTAGAGGGCTTGGTGGCACCTGTGTCCATGGTTAAGGGCTTGTCAGAGTTTCTGTGTCCTTCAGTGGACAAGAACTAGGAAATTCGTCTGTTTTTAATCATGAGCTCAAATGGGTCTCTCCATCTCAAATTTCATATCGTAGGGTTTTCCTTTAACTTTTATTTATTGTGTGTGTTCTTTACTCTTTTCCAGTAAAGAGCATGCGTGTGTGTTTGAAAACAAACACTGTATTGGGCAGAAAAGAGTTTCAGAATGAAAAGACTAGTATCAGTAAATCTGCTAGATACCAGATATTCTCAGAACAAATCCATTGTGTGCACTCAGAGTACTTCAATTGATTCCTGGCTCTGTGTGGTTTCAGGTCAGTATAATATCAGATTGGTTTGTGTTTGTTTGCATTACTCTGCCCTTTCAAATTTCAGTTTTAGCTTTTGAATATGGTAAACATGTATTTATGGTGTGTGTGTGTGTGTGTGTGTGTGTGTGTGTGTGTGTGTGCGCGAGCGTGCGTGTTTCTGAATTGAAATTGAGACAAAGTATACAAGCCTCATCACCCTGCCTTTCCCTCCCACTGCCACAGTTTCTCTTTTGGATCTGTGTACTTCTTTTCGCATAACTGACACACCCACACACTCTGATTTTTCTCTTTTCAATATCAAGTTCAGTATTTCTTCCTTTGCTTCTTACTCTAAGATTTATTAACTACTGACAGCCGCCTACTATTCACTCTCTTTCCTTCTTGTGCTAGAACATACTTCCTTCACATGGCTGGTTTCTGTCGAATCTACCGATGCTGGGTGCCTGGGAAGGCCACGTAACATGCCTTCTTGCTGGGCCACGGGGGATACGGAGCTCCTTCTGGATATTACACATCCTCCAGATCCTGAAGGTTATGAGAAAGGACAAGAGTAGGAATGAGGTTATCTTGCAGCGAGGGCCCCTCTGCCTGTCTACTGGGGCAAACCAGGGCTTTGGAGGTATCTTTTGGGTGAGGAATTTTGACATTGGCAGATTAGCAAATGCTGCAAGCAGAGGGCTGATTTCTGTGTCACGTGCTTTGGTCACAGTACATGTTTTTAGTCTCTGTGTGTGGCAACTCCCACCTGCAATCCCAGAATTGGAAGGCTAACGCAGGAGCATTGGAAGCTCAGAGCCATCTCCGGACACACAGTGAGACACTATCTCAAAGAGAACAATCGGATGCGTGGGACCAAAGACTGGAGTGATGTCTCAGCGGTTAAGAGCGTTGGCAGCTCTTGGAGTGAGTTCTGTTCCCAGAACCTACATGGTGGCTCACAACCCCCTGATCTCTGAGGGCACCAGGCACACATGCAAGCAAAACATTTATACACATAAAAATATATACAAATATTAAATATACACATACACACATTTTTAAAAAACAGAGAGTATATGCTCTTCAAAATTTAAAACAAAATTTATGTAACATAAAATGACTATTTTTACTACTTTAAAGTATACATTCAGGCCGGGCGGTGGTGGCGCACGCCTTTAGTCCCAGCACTTGGGAGGCAGAGGCAGGCGGATCTCTGTGAGTTCAAGGCCAGCCTGGTCTACAAAGAGAGTCCAGGACAGCCAGAGCTGTTATACAGAGAAACCCTGTCTCAAAAACAAACAAACAAACAAAAAAAGAAGTATACATTCAGTAACTTTTAGGACATTCACTAGGTTATGCGTGTATTACCCACAGAGAAACCTCATTCCCAACAGTCGATCCCTTTCCATTTCCCCTTCCCCAGCCTTCAAAGCCATGGAGCTGCTTCATGTCTGTGGATTTGCCCATTCTGGATGCTTCATGTACATAGAATTGTACAATACAGATCCTTTTGTGGATGGCTTCTCTTCAGGGTTCATCCATTCGCAGCACCTCTCAGTACTGGGCTTTCTCTTTAGGATTAAATTTCTGCCATATGGGTCTTCTTCAGCCTGTTTGTCCATCCTCCAGATGATGGACATTTAGGCTGTTTGAGCAGTTTCGTCTGGTCTCGTGAGCAGTGTTACTCATGCGCATGTGCGGATCTTCATTTGAATGCCGTTCCCCACTCTTTGAGGGTGCGCCTAGGAATGGGTGACCAAATTTTATGGTACGTGTTTACACATTTTCTTTTGGAGAACGCTGGAAAGCAAACCTTGGGCCTTACACACGGTAAACATGTACTCTAGCATGTGTTTTCCTAGCAGAACTGTTTCCTCACCAGCCACTTCATTTTATGTCACCAGCATCCAATGCATGAGTACTGCAGTTTCTCTCGCCCGCTCATTGACATTTTCTTTTTGAGATAAGGTCTCCCAACATAGGCGAGGCTTTCCTGTAACTTAAGAGTCCTGGCTCTGCCTCTCTGGTGCTGGTTTGCCTTCCTTCCTTCCTTCCTTCCTTCCTTCCTTCCTTCCTTCCTTCCTTCCTTCCTTC
>CAJQZJ010013540.1:8872736-8894441 GCA_907164525.1 Lophiomys imhausi | reverse complement strand
TTCCTTCCTTCCTTCCTTCCTTCCTTCCTTCCTTCCTTCCTTCCTTCTTCCTTCTATCTTTCCTCCCTCACTCCCTTCTTTTGATTGTAGCCACCCTAGTGGTATGAGGTGACCAAAACTACTACTTTGATCACAGCCTGGAAATATGCCCCCCTTTTGGCTTCTGAAGCTGCAGTGGAACTTCCAATCTCCTGTAAAGGAGATTAGACTCCATTACTGTTCTAACTTGGTGAGTAGAGGGACTCATGACTACAGACCAGAATCCTGTTGTTTGCTAAGTGTGATTTTTGGCTGATTTTAGAATAGAGCCTCAACACTTCACAGCACTGCCCCACTCATGTTATGGGGTTTAGAGACACAGAGGTGGGAGGGTATTGTTGACTGAAGTGAGGAGTGTGAAGTAGTTATGGGACAGGTGACCTTTACGGGTCTTGTAAAACTACTTAATGTGGTCAACACAACCTGGCCCAAGCCTGCAACTCCAGACATCCTGACAAAAGCCACATGAATGAGGGGAGCAGCTTTCTGACCACAGGACCCTCAGGGGACTTTTTTAGGAAACCATTCTATAGCACTATTCTGGCTTCCAGTGCTAGTGAGCTCAGGCCTTGAGGTCCCCCAAGATAAGAATTAACACTTCCTGTAAAAAGTCACATGAGTCTTGGTTCCCACTATGGCCAAAAATCAAACCAGACTCTCCAGTGTCTTACCCTCAAGCCTTCTACAGACAGTCCCTCAAAACCTAAGGCACTTTCCAAGCATTTAGGTGGGTTGGGGGTAGAGAATGGAGTAAGGAATGGGATAGGTGGGGTAGGGAATGGGTAAGTAGTGGGGGATGGGGTGGGGTGAGGGAATGGGAATGGGGGTTGGAGTGGGGAATGAGGTAAGGGGTAGGGATGGGGGATGGGATGAAGGCATCAGGTGGAGGTTTAGCGAAGAGGTGGAGAAGGGAGTAGGGTAGAAGAATAGGGATGGGGTGGGAGTGGGGATGGGAGTAGGATATGGGTGGAGAGATAGGGAGGGAGGTGGGAGTGAGGGCTGGGGATGGTGTGGGGCAGGAATGTGTACAAGGTGATTTCCTGCTTGGTTGGGTGATTTTAACCATAATATTTTTCAGGGTTAATGGTCAGATTGTGTTAACCAGCTTTTCTTTGCAGTGACAAAATATTTTGCTTAGAGGAGAAAATACTTACTTTGATTTGATGTTTTTGAGGCTTCAGTTCATGGTTGGCCCAGTCGTCACTTCTGGGTCTGTGGTAGGAACGTGTGGTAGAGGAAGTTGTTCATCTCAACATGCTAGGAAAGAAAAAAAAATATAGGTAAGGGGAGTGGAAACGAAGGAAAGAGACAGGATTCCAGTATCCTTCCACTTTAAAAACAAGATAAAACATTTTATCTCCTTTTCTTGGGTACATGATGGAAAGCAGGATGGCACAGGTGCTGTAATACATGAGTGGAAGTCAGAAGACAGAGTGTCTGAGTTGGTTCTTTGCTTCCATCATGTGCACCCCAGGAATTGAACTCAGGACTTTACGCTTGGCAGCAAGTGCTCTTACCTGCTGAACCATCTTGCCTATCCCAATATCCCTTTCAGGGGCACACCCTCTATGATATAACTTTCTTCTATGCTGCTTCACCTCCTAATGTTTCTATCACCTCCCAACAGTGCCACAAGCCAGGCTTTGATGCCAGTCCTTAGTAAGCCAATTATAGAAGTGAAGTAAAAATGAAAAGCAGAGAAACATTTATTCAGTGTGTCTACATTAGGATCGAGGAACAAAGAGGTTTAGTGGACCCACAAGTCCACATTTGAGATCCTGGTACAAGATTTAGGTTTAAATAGTAATTTAGCTAGTGTTCTATTGCTGTGAAGAGACACTAAGACCACAGCAACTCTTATAAAGGAAAGCATTTAATTGGGGCTGGCTTACAGGTTCAGAAGTTTAGTCCATTGTCATCATGACCAGAAGGATGGAGAGTAGCTGAGAGTTCTACATCTTGTTCTGGAGGCAGCAGGAAGCGAGAGATACTGGGCCTGGCTTGGGCTTTTGAAACCTCAAAGCCCATCCCCAAGTGACGTACTTCCTCCAACAAGGCCACACCCACTCCAACAAGCACATCTACTCCAACAAGGCCATACCTCTTAATCCCTCCCAAGCAATGCCTTATGACTAAGGATTTGCACACAAATCCATTTTTTATTTTTTATTTTTTTAGGTTTTGTTGAGACAGAGTTCTCTGTGTAACACTGGCTGTCCTGGAACTCAATGTGTAGACCAGGCTAGCCTCAAACTCACAAAGATCCACCTGTCTCTGCCTCCTGAGTGCTGGGATTAGAAGTGTGTGCCATTCTTATCCAAACAACCACAAACAGAAAGTAACAGGCCAGCATGGAGATCAGCCACATGGTAGACAAGCAGTCACATAGCAGGGAGGGAAGCATTAGAGAAAGAGTGAAAAAGCCCAGAACCACCAGAAAAGGCACACTGAGGCTTTGGCCGGCATCTGAAAGAAAGAAGAGAAGAAAAAGGGAATTATGTCTTTCTGGGTCAGGACTTAGGAAGATGGACAGACCTAAAAGTTCTTCATGGCAGCTTATAGGGATGGTGCTAGGGCATGGGAATTCTGGGAAGGAAAAATATATGACCTCATCAGAGGGTTAATTATTCCTCTTACCTCTTTAGCATGGCTAAAGGTGAACTCAGCTTCCTGAGGGGTGACCCCTAGCCAGGTGACTGACAGACAACTGGATAAGCTCTTAAGGGAGGAGACAACAATGTCTCTGTGCCCAGAAGCAGAGGGTCTTCTTTTATCTTTCTGGAGCACAACCAGAATGTGTCTTACCCAGAACCTCAGAATGGGAACTTATTTGGGAACAGGGTCTATACATCTATACATGTAAAATTAGTTAAGATGAGATTGCCACAGCAGCATTAAAAACCCATTCAGGAAAAAATAACTTCCTTCTAGCCAAGAGAATGGAACATCTGGCCTGGGTGGAGATCCAACTCCCCAATTAGGCAGGTCAGTGACTACACACACACATATTGAGACAGGGTTTTATATAGCCCAGGCTAGCCTTAAACTCACTAGGTAGCTTAAGATGACTCTGAATTTCTAATGATTATCCATCTCTTGAATGCTAGGATCCACAGTAGTGAACAACCATGTCCAGTTTTGTGTTCTGCTAGAGCTGGACCCAGGACTTGTATGCAGTAGACAAATATTCTGTCAATGGAGCCACAACTCCACTCCCAGTGGCATATCTTTATAAGAAAACACACAGAGTCAAAGACACAATGTTAAAGGAGGTATCTGAAAGATGATCCAGCATTATCATTTTTTCTTCTGAAAACAAGAAATAAAAGCTGCAGGGACAATGTCCTCCCCATATCAGGAGGAAAGTGACATTCTTATATCAAGGATAAAAAGCAAAGCTGAGAAAATTCTGTACAAACAGACCTTATTCGACTAACCGTATTGGCCTCTTCACTTTTCCATCCAATTAACTTTTTTGTTGTTTTATTTTATTCTTCTCTCATACAATATGTCCTGACCACAGTTTCCCCTCCCAGGCCTGCCTCCCTTCACTCTTCCCCAGATCCACTCCTCTTTTGTTTCACTTCAGAAAAGGGAAGGCTTCCCAGGAATATCAACTGAATAAGGTGCAATGAGTTACAATAAAACTAGGCACAGATCCTCATATCAGGACACAGGGAGGCAAGTCTGTAGGAGGAAAAGGGTCCCAACAGCAGGTAGAAGAATCAGAGATACCTCTATCTGCATTGTTAGGAGTCCCACAAAATGTCAAGCTAATAACCACAATATATTTTTTTCTTTTTTTTTTTTTTGGTTTTTCGAGACAGGGTTTCTCTGTATAACAGCTCTGGCTGTCCTAGACTCACTTTGTAGACCAGGCTGGCCTCGAACTCACAGAGATCCGCCTACCTCTGCCTCCCAAGTGCTGGGATTAAAGGCGTGCGCCACCAACGCCCGGCCTTACCACAATATATTTGCAGAGGACCTAGCACAGATCTCTTAGCTCAAACTCCTTGGCTTATGTTTGGTCTCAAAGAAACCCAGAACAAATGGCTAACCAGATACCTATTAATATATCTATCCCCTAAACTCTAAACCTCTCCAGCCCAGGGGCTACCTGCTCTTCCCCAGCTCCAGCTTCTCTTTTTCTTATATAACCCAGACATTTTAGTCATAGCCTTTCTTGATCTCTTGGGTCTCTAGGCCTTTTGGGCTATATTTCTTGTTCAGTTTTCCCCTTTCCTTTCTTCTTCTTCTTCTTCTTCTTCTTCTTCTTCTTCTTCCTCCTCCTCCTCCTCCTCCTCCTCCTCCTCCTCTTCCTCCTCCTCCTCCTCCTTCTTCTTTCTTCTTCTTCTCTTCCTCTCTCACTTTTTCTTTCCTTATCTCTTTCCTTTCATGGTCCTATTCAGTCTGGACTCTTCCTGAGGCCTCTGGATGAACTCTTCCTCATATCTACAATAAAACCCTTTTCCTCAACCATACGTAAGAGTCATGCCCTCATTTTAACTCAGCTTAATCATATTTGGGCAATTTACTATTTATTCTTGACCCAGCTCAGTACATAGCTGTTTACGACTAATTGCTTCTTTGGGTCTTTGGTTCTGTTGTGGTTTGAATGTGCCCCCCAAATTCATGCATTGGGATCTGAATGTCCAGTGCAGCCCCAGTGTTCTGAGCTGGGTCTACTGAGTTATGCTTGGGTCCTGAAGACTGAAACCTCATGGACTGATAATGCTAATGTAGAAGAGATTTGGAGGATTTTTTTTCTACTTCTGTTTTGTAAGGAGCTCACATTCAGAGGACCATCTTGGATGTAGAATGGACTATCATCAGACTACAAACTAATAAATACTTTGATCTTGGACTTCCTAGCCTCTAGAACTACAAGAAATAAATTTTGACACTCTAACAATTACTTGTCTGTGGTATTTGTTATCACCACAAAGTGGACCTAGACAATTTTCTTGAAAGGACTCTTGTGTAACATAATATGTTAAAACATCTGTAGGTTGTTTTCTGGTTGATCTACCTATGTTAGTTTAAATCTTGGGCTCAGCTGAGAATCCTGAATTGTGGCAGTTATCTTTCTGTTGCTATGATAAACTACCTGACAAAAACAACAGGAAAACTGCCCCTAGAGGCATTCTAAATGTGGCTGTTGTGTCACATGTGCATCAATAGGTGGCAGAGAGGACAGAAGCCATGTCTACATTCAGTGTCTTGACCTATGAACATCTGAATGAATAGTAGCCTAACATTCCTGGGAGTGGGGCTTGGGAGAAGCAAACCAGATACCGACACCACTTTGGTGCCATGGGGCCTGGAAGAGTAGCTAGCCTGTGTTGACCACCAGTCTAGGCATCAGGGAAGCACAAGATGGGCTCCCAGGACAGGATACAAGGTTATGGGAGCCCTGCCTGCCCCTGGATGAGAGGGTTGTAGGTGAGCCAGTCCTGCCTTTTGTTGCCTTTATAATGGTATGGGAGAGGAGGCCCTGCAAGTGGAGGTTGCAGGCCCAGAACCAGGGCTTTGAGTTGGCCCACCCTAACATACACGCCATGGATGAACTCCTGGAGTACATGAAGAGGCCAGTTCTATAGACCCAAAACTACAGGATCTTTATGACACAGGACAACAACAGCATATCTGAGAGGAGTCCCAGTGAGGTTCCAGTATTGACAAAGTAACAGAAGCCAGAGGCCTCGGACCAAACCAAGGAGTCATTGTAATAAACATTTGCAAGCAAAAATGTATGGAAAAAAGGGAATATTGTGGGACAGACTGAGACACAGTACAGTTTCCAGAATGAGATTTTTTTTTAGTGTGGGGGGAGATCGCAAGGGTGGAGGTTAGTCTAGGGGGGGATGAGAGGGAACAGGGTACATGATGTGAAATTCACACAAAGACACACAACAATAAAAAGGAAAGAAGAAAAAAAAGCAACAGGAAAAAGGAGGAATTTATTTTGCCTCACAGTTTGGCAGGGAAGTGAAGGAAGCAGAGGAGTAAAGCACTAGGTCAGACTGAGTGTGTGGTCAGGAAGAAGTGTGATGAAATGCTGGCACACTCTCCTTTGTGCATAGTCTAGGAAACAAACCTGTGAAAGATGCTGAAGACTTGCAGGTTGACTGTCGCCACCTCAATGAACCCAATCAAGACAATCCCTCACAGGCATGCCCAGAGGCTAACCCAATACTTCACAGATATGCCCGGAGGCTTGTCTTCTAGGTAAACCCAGATTCTGCCAGGTTGACAATTAACGTTAACTATTACAGGGTAGAGGTAAAAATCTTGTCTTCTCTTAGGTAAAAGCCAAGGAATACTGCAGTTATATGGTCAAGACACCCCCAAACCCAGGAAAAGCAAAGAATTCCTGCTGGGTATCTTCAGAGAATGTGACCCTTAACAGTGTCTCAGTTTAGGACCCTCAGCCTCTAGTGTTGTGAGAATAAATCTCTATTGTTGAAGTTACCAGTTTTCGGTCATTGCAACAGTAGCCCAAAGGGAACCATTATGAGGCAGTGTTCTGGATTCTTCTGATGACTCTCAGGGGGCTTGGGCCTTTGGGTTGTGACCCTCAGAAGCAGTTCTTGGTCTTTCTTTTTCTGCTCTTATGTGAGACTGGGAGGCCAAAGAAGTTGGGGCTGTGGCTTTGCCTGACCCCTTGGGAAGATAAAGCCCTAGTCAAGTAGTGTCCCTTCATGGCAAGCCTTCTTAGGAGCACAGAATGTACTGGACTTTGAAAATGGTTACTTTTCCCCGGGCCTATTGTGAAAGGGTTACTTTTCTCCTCCCCTTGCCTGAAGCCTGTGGATTTTTCTCCCATCTTCAGAGCCATTCTGATCTGGCTTCTATAGTAAATGTGCCAAGGAAGTGCAGGACCCTAGGCTTGGATCCCAGCAGGCCTTAGCTCTCAAACTAACCCACACTCTGCCTCCTGGGACTCATCGCTTTCCTGGTAAGATTTACACCAGTTCTTGCTGGCTCCAGGGTGGCTTCTCCTCTTGGTAAGTTGTAAGCGTTTGTATTCCTGTCTCCCATCGGCAGATCTCTACACCTTCACTTCTCCCAGGGAATCTGGGGAAATGTTTGGGTTTCAGTTTGCTTCATTTCTTTTCTTTCTTCTGAGGATAGAAGCAACCAATGGCTTCCTGGATTTTTATTGTTTTTATAGTGGCTTTTTGTCAGTCAGAATTCTACCCAGTTTCGTAATGAGGCTGCCTCCCTGCTATATTGTTTGGCTTTTCAAAGAAATTTTTTTTCTTTTGTCTTGTGCAAGCTATATGGAACAGACGCAGAGTAGGAAAAATAAGGAATACTGGAAAAATCCAAAGGGCCAGGATTTTATACAATCTGTAGAATAGTGATAGTCTGATCTGTAGTTTTGACTTTCCTCCTAGAATTTTTTGTATTATTATTATTTTATTATTTTACAATAGGGGTCTCAATATATTGCCCAGGCTGTCCTCAAACTCATGGCCCTCCTGCCTCAGCTTCCCAGGGAAATTTCTTGAATTCCCAGAAACCTGTTCTGCATCTAAACTCCCTGGCTACTGGTTACTCCTCCTTATCTTCCATTGAGCATATTTTTATCTTGTCCTCAACAGTTGTTTCCTATGCATTTCCCTGTCTTGTTTTGACTTTGTAAATAATCTGACTTTGATGGTGGACTAGTCTATGTAAACCCAGTTCAAGAGGAGAGCTGTGGAAAACTGGACCTTCTGTGGCTTGACCCCTTTCCCTACAGATTGTATTGGTTCTGTGTGTTGCTCAGCTGTGCTTGCTAGCACATGAAGTGGGCTACCCTGTGGTCTTGGCTCTCACAGGGGTAGGTAACTCCCAGGAGAGTTGTTTCCTGAATATGACATTATAGAGAGACAAAAACTGATCCCCAGCCTCAAATCACTGCTCTGTCACATGTTTGTGTTGCTGTAGCTCAGGGGGAAGGATGAAGGGTTTGTTAGCTATTGATCAAGGTTGCTGTGGTCTTCTGTCTATGAAAATGATAATTCAGTGGTTTAAGAGTGTGGCTGGTCAGGAGCATGACCACTCAGTTCAAAAGTATCTGAGTGATCGTGGGCAAGCTGCCTTTCTGTGTTCCAGTTTCCTTACCCTTAAATCGACACTAACAGTATCTACCTCAAGGTAGTTGGGAGTAAGCAAATGAGCTAATGCACATGGAGCTCTTCAACCCAGTGCTAAAAACAACATAATCAACAGACAGAACAGCTGGAGGGAGAGAGGTGGGTAGAGGAAGAGAAGTGGAGACCACGAACATGGCAACTTCTGCTTTGGGAATGGAATGATTGTCCCCTACTGCACTATGTGTGAGGTGATATTTCCAGAGAAAGAGAATTTGGAGTTTCAAATGTGGTTTATAAGAGTTGAAAACCAAGACTTTGGCTAATAAATGAAGAAGGAGTGATAGAGTTATATTATCACAGGCCAGGCATGGTGGTAACATATGTATAGCTCCAGCACTTGGGAGACAAAACCTGGAAGAGTTGGAGGCCAGTTTTGGTTACATAACGAGTTCAAGGCCAGCTAGAGCTACACAGTTAGACCCTGTCTAAAAATGAAAAATCGCCAGTGTTATGTCCATAGTAAATTCCTGGGTCATGCTGAGTGATAGCATTGTTATTATATATGTAATTATGATATTATATACATGCCTGCAGTACACACCATTGGTAAAAAGTAAATGAATGCTTATTTGTTTTTCATCTTTTCTGCAAGTTTAACATTTAAAGAATACAAATAAAATAAAATAAAAAGAGAGTGCTGGGTTTTGTGGCACATGCCTTTAGTCCCAGAGGCAGTCTGACCTCTGTGAGTTTGAGGCCAGCCTGGTCTCCAAGTTCCAGGTCAGCAGAGAGTCACATAATAGAGAGATCCTATCTCAAAACACATGACAAAACAAAACAAAAAAAAACCTAAAAGCAAAAAAAAAAAAACCCAACAAACAAAAATACAAAAGATGGCCCTGAGACAAAGCACCCTTGTTGAGTGTGAGCCCATGAGCCCACTATGTGGTGTCAGGGGAGAACTGACTCCCCAGGTTGTTCTCTGACCTCTACACTAAGTCCATGGTATGTGTACCACCCCTCCTCTCTCTCTCTCTCTCTCTCTTTCTCTCTCCCCCTCTCTCTCCTCTCACACACACACCAAATGAAAACATAATCTTAAAAGAATTTAAAAAAATCCAGAGTAAAACCTTACTTTCTGATGAATGCTAGCCAAAGAACTGTCCTTGGCTTTGCCCTTAGGCTCCTCCTCACCTTTGGGGTTATCAAGAAACCTCTGGTTTAAAGATGCCACCATAGTCTTTTCTGGCCATGCTTCCTGTAGGAATCTTTATGGATGGATATCTTATTTACCACGGTGGCTGGGTAATTAATTGTACTTGGCTTTGCTTGACAGTTGGAAGGACATCCCATTGAGCTAGTGACTAATTTTACACCTGAGAATGACTTTGAACAGACTGAAGAGAATGCGTATCAAGACAAAGCATGTGTTCAGTTTGTGGGAATTTCATATATATACCGAACAAGGAGTTTCTGTGAAAGCCCTTTTTTGTTTTGTTTTGTTTTGCTAAGAAGATCTGATTAACTGTCGAACCTACTCATAATGAGGCTACAGAGCGGTTGTCACATTAAGGAACCACAGAAAGCAGGAAGTCAAGACCTATCTACTGGGCCGTCTCTAAGGAAATAGCACAAAATCACTAATAGTGTAGAGCTGTTTGTATTATTTTCCATAATTCCAGCAGTGTGCTGGGAATTATTCCTTGTCACTCAAAGTACACAGTGACGACCATTTTATGGGAAGGGGACATGAGGTAGGTTACCAGCTCTTGACAACAGGAGAAATGACTGCCACATAATAAAGGGATACAGATGGTAGGAGAAATCTAAAGATGCATCTGTCTGTAATGGCAGCTGCAACAACCGGAGGCATTTGACCGCACAGGGCACATGGCAGGTTGAAGCAGGAGGGGGTCACAAGTTCAAAGCTAGACTGGCTACATAGTGGGATCTGTAACAAAACTGTATCTCAAAAAACAAACAGAAAAAACTCAAAAGACCGTGTTTCTTCTGACCTGCCAATTCAGATTGATGGGGATTGCTTAAAAGATGGTATAAGAAGGCTTCCTGAGCACTTCAGATTCAAGGAAAAAGAACAGAGGAACTGAATAAAAGCTTTTGTTTTTTTTTCTGTTTGTTTGAAAGAGTGGTGTGTATATATATACACAATATTTTCCAATTCTGAAGTTCTGACACAAAGTATTTTGGAAGTTTGAAAAGCACCAAAGCATCTTTAAAAAACACCTGTCAAGGTGTATTCATCAGGGTTCCCTAAAGGAAAAGAACTGATAGAATGAACACACACACATACATATATAGTTACACACACACACACACACACACACACACACACACACACACATAGTTTATTAACTCAGCTGACATTGAAATAGTAACAACAATCTCCCCACACTGGAGAGGCTGACAACCCTGAAATCGCTGGGTCCTTGAGGCTGGGTAACCTAGCAGTCTCAATTTGACATTAAAAAACCAACCAACCAACCAAACAAACAAAAAACCTGGAGGGTTCCTGAGATTTGTTGGTCTTTGGTCCAGGACAGAAGCTTAGATATGCTGGTACTGATTCTAGAGAAGATATGTTGGCAAGAGGGAAGGCAAGGAACAATGGCAAATGGTCTGCCTTCTGCCTTGCCCCTTTAAAAATCTGCGCTGCTACCAGAAGGTGCCCTCCACATGTGCGTCCCACATCAGCTGAAGCAATCAGGAATGCTCTTTAGGTAATTCTAATCTGTGGCAAGCTGATGTGGAAACCAGGCAGCGAATATTCACTAAGTGCTTCTGAAGCATAGACCGTGATCTTTTTATATATGAAATCACTAAATCTTCACAAGCGCTCCACGAAACAAAAGCTGCTACTGTCATCTCCATGTTCTAAAAAAGGAAGGGAAGTCACTTCCTGCAGGTGTATGCTCACTTTCAGTATTTGGTTCTGGCTACTGTCCTTCAGATTTTACTGGGTCTGTTGTTCTCAGTCCTCTTTTCTTCTTTCTTGTCCTGGGCACCTGTTACCAGCCCTTCTATGACAGAAGTGATCTCTCTCTCTCTCTCTCTCTCTCTCTCTCTCTCTCTCTCTCTCCCTCTGTGTGTGTGTGTGTGTGTGTGTGTGTTTCTCTCTAATGAAGCGGGTATTTGCAGCCTGTAGTAGGCAGGGGCCAGGGCTGGCCACAGGTAAAAATGCAGGGTCCAGGAATTTTTGACCTAGGAACTAATAAGATGGGGGATGTTGTCAGGACAGACACTCCAGCAAGGCTTTTGTCAGTGACATGGAAAGGTGGGGACTAAGGCTATACTCTGAAAGCTAAACACAACACCAAAAGGCAGCAGATCCCAGAACTGTTCATAGAAGTCTCCTTAGGATGACAAAGCTGCTTCACAGTTGGGACAAAGGTTGGATACCATCTGTCATAGTCAGGGTCACTATGGCTGCAATGAAACAACATGACCAAAAGCAAGTTGGGGAGGAAAGGGTTTGTTCAGCTTATGCTTCCACATGGCACAGTTCATCATCAAAGGAAGTCAGGACAGGAACTCAGGCAGGCAGGGAAGGGACCTGGAGGCAGGAGCCAATGCAGAAACCACAGAGGGGTGTTGCTTACTGGCTTGCTTCCATGGCTTGCTCAGCCTGCTTTCTTATAGAACCCAGGACCACCAACCCAGGGATGGCCCCACCCACAATAGGTTGGGCCCTCCCCCATCAATCATGAAGAAAATGCCTTATAGACTTGTCCAAAGCCTTATTTATTTTTTTATTTATTTTTGAGACAGGGTTTCTCTGTGTTGCCCTGGCTATCCTGGAACTCACTTTGTAGACCAGGCTGGGCTTGAACTCACAGAGATCTACCTGTCTCTGCCTCCCAAGTGCTGGGATTAAAGGCACGCACCACCACACCCAGCAGTTACAGACAGCTGTGAACTGCCATGTGGGTGCTGGGATTTGAACCTGGGTCCTTTGGAAGAGCAGCCAGTGGTCTTAACCACTGAGCCATCTCTCCAGCCCCAAAGCCTGATCTTATGGAGACATTTTCTCAACTGAGATTCCCTCCTCTCTGATTATTTTAACTTGTGTCAAGTTGACATAAAACCAGCCAGTATGCCACTCCAGAAGACTATAAGAGACCGTCCTGAACAGAGCACTCTCCTTAGACTACACTTTGATAGCGATAAGACTGGGGGACCTGGTCCAAAGATGCTTGAAGGCTGCCTGATGCCAGAAGCAGGGGCATTTTGACTGCCTGAAGCATTGTTCAGGAGGGTTTCTGGGACACTTTGGGCTTGGGGCTGCATAGCAGGCTTTGAAATGCTTGAGTCATAGAACTTGCTCTACAGCCTTCTGGTTATGATTTGACTTCCTGGGCACCTTGTCTTGTGTAAGACAAAGCCCTGTTGATCAGAAGCCAGGGGCTTAGCGGTTTTGGAAGCTGGTGTTCTCAGAATGAGCTTAGCCAACATAACTTGCTCTTCCAGGCCTGCATATCATGCCTCTGCCCCCCCCCCCATCTGATGATTCTCCTTGGGATTCCCCTGGGGAGGAAGTTTCAGAAGCCCTGGGGACAACCAGTCTCTCTCTCTCTCTTTCTCTCTCTCTCTTTTTTTTTTTTTTGCACAGACTGAAGCTCAAGGTCTCTAACCAAGCTCCTGCTGGGCATTGCTCACAGCCACCCCTGCCTCCTGGCAGTCCTGTTGCTTAATGCTTTCCTTACAGTCTGCTGAAGTCCCAGGTTCTCTTCTTCTGAAGGTGAATGGGGACCTGACTAGCCTGCTGGCTCTAGCAAATCACTATGTTTTCAATCCAAAGGTGGGACAAGCTGGGGCTTGGCCACAATACAGAGCCTTCCATTTCTTGGAGGGAGGTAAAAGGGCACGGAGAGAAGGCTGGGAAGGTAGTGGGTGAGAGGAGCCGGCTCCGTGAGAGGCTGGGGACAGGCCTGAGGATGCTCCTAGGGTCATGGAGGCTACAGGCCATTTTGGCAGTGGCGATGTCCGCTTGGTAACCCAAAGCACATGCTTCTGCCATGTGAACTCTCTGTCTCTCTGCGGCTCCCAAACTTCAGAAGTACCCATGACATTTGTGGCTGTCAATTGACTGTAGACTTCGTGGAACTCTGAGAAGGGATGGAGGGATGGAAGGACCATAGCAAAAGCAGTGGGCTTCACTCAAAGGGGTTCCGGAGGGGTCAGTAACCCTGCTTTAGGGACTTGCAGAAAACTTGGAATGGCTGTGACCACCCCCAGGTAGTGGGATAGTTCTCTGTGGACCATTAAAAGTTTAGTGTGTCAGGACCCCAGTTGGCTTCTTAGTCACATGTTTCTAAGTGTGGTTTGTGTATGTGTGTGTGTATGCACACATACCTGTATGTGGAAGCCAGAAATAGTTCGTTGTCTTTCTCAATACTTTTTTTTGAGACTAAAGAGCTCACCAATTCAGCTTGGCATACTAGCCAGCAAACTCCAGGAACCCTCCTGTCTCCACCTCCCTAGTACTGGGAATACAGACCTCACTCTTGCAAACTTTTCTTTTACGAGTGTCCTGGGGATCTGAACTCAGATCCTCATGTTTGCACAAGGACTTCACAGTCCGAGCCATCTGGCCAGTCTCCATGTTGCATCTTTAAGGATACATATGTCATTACTGAAGGCTTGGAGAAGGCAGGAGGTTGTTTCCATGCAATGGTCACCAAGCATGCAGCTCTGGGCACCATAGCTAGTCCCACCACAGGCTTTTCTTTCCCTGTGGGCCTGTGTGTCTCAATGATAGTTCCTCTGCCTGAGGTATAGGAACCTTGGCTGTCCTCTTAACATAGTCTTCTCTGGGTCTGATGGAAGGAAAGGGAGTTACTTTATTCTCAGTTCTCAGTCAACTCTTACGTTCTAGCTGGTACTGAGCAAGCACACTCCTCTCAAATGGGCACGGGCTGTTTTGAAGGCTCTCGGTACAAGTTGTCAAATTGCCTTCTAGAAACCACACACAGCTCAACGCTGGCAGGCACCCACTTGATAAATCTCTGCCAACTTGATATGGAAAAGAAATCTTCTCGTTTTGTTTTCACTTCTATGATTACGTGTGAGATGTGTTTAAAAATATACATATTACTTATTTTGAAGGGGGTTAGTAATCATGAAAATGATTTCAAATGTCATCCAATTTCTGTTTAGTTGTGAGAAAACAATTCAGTTCAAAGGAAGAAGGGGAATGTTTTGTTATCTGTGTGGCTTTTGTTATGAGAGTTGAAAGACCAAAGGGAGAGAAAAAAAATAGAAATAAAAACAAGAGAAGAGTTGGGAAGAGGGGAGGGATGTAGGAGAAGAGTTGGGAAGAGGGGAGGGATGTAGGAGAAGAGTTGGGAAGAGGGGAGGGATGTAGGAGAAGAGTTGGGAAGAGGGGAGGGATGTAGGAGAAAAAAAATACAAGCAAGGATGAGAAAGCACAGTGTAGAGTTGTTCGAATCTTGTCTGGGACTCCTGATGTCACCTGCCATGTGGCCTTTGGAAAATCCCACTCATAAGAGGAAGAGAGTGGAAAATGATATCTTAGTCCTATCGTGAATATATTTTTAACCTTGGGGATCTCCTAAAAGTATCTCAGGAACCCCATGGGTACCTGGGTCACACTTTGAGAAGCAGTGGTGGAGGCAGAGGGAACTGGGAAAGATGTTTTTCCTTCCTGCAAAGAAGGAACTCTTGTGATATGTAAGGACTTAAATAGCTTAGTGTCCATTAACCCAGTGATTCCACTTCAAGGAATACATTTTAAAACGAAAATCCCAGAGGGAATCAAAATGATTTATAACTGGATAATGGTTAATAGATACCTGTACACCTGGCAGACTGAGTAAGTGTGTATGTAGCCTGAAGTGAAAACAGGCAGTTGTAAGGCTCTTCACATGCCTTCCAGCATCTCTTTGCATACGTAAGGACTAACTGAAAGGCAGAGAGGCAAAGTGGGCTTTATTTGATATGTTGGGCCTGAAATTATGGGAGATTTTTTTTCTTTAGGCCTTATTGTCAATGTTTTTTTTTTTTTTTGAGACAGGGTTTCTCTGAATATCTCTGGCTGTCCTGGACTCGCTTTGTAGACCAGGCTGGCCTCGAACTCACAAAGATCCGCCTGCCTCTGCCTCCCAAGTGCTGGGATTAAAGGCGTGCGCCACCACCGCCCGGCTGTTAATGCTTTTTTTTTTCCCCTCCTCCTTCCTTGGTGTTTTGAAATAGTCAAATGTAACCTCAGGCTGGCCTTGAAACTACTGATCCTCCTGTCTCTGTTTTCCAAGTGCTTGAATTACAGACTTGTACCATTACACCTAGAAAATCAATTATTTTTTCAATAATTAAAAGCGATATTAAAGGCTCTCTAATCTGTCTTGCTTCTCTTGTGGAGTGTGGTTATGGAGCAGAGGAGAGTTGCCTGGGTTGGGGTGGGGGTGGGGCATGTAAAAAGAGTTAGTCAGGGATGGGTGGATTGATGTCTAGATCATTTTGTGGTTCCTTGTGTTCCCTGGTGATAGGTCCAATATTTCATGAGCTGCAGACATCAAGGCTAGCAGGGAGAAGACAGAAGACCCTGGTGGGAAGCAGCAGCTAGTGAGGGCAGCCACAGAATCCTTGAAGACACCACTGTGAGGGTTCACACCCGTGCTGCTAAGGAGAGTTCCGAGCACAGGAAATTGGCAACCAGTGCCCAGTGGGTATTGGTCCAGAGGTGAGCCTGGGCCATAGATGCCTTGCTGCCTGTGCCTACTGGGTGGAAAGCAGAGGTTGCTTATACCAGCTCAGAACTAGGTTTGTGTTTCTGCCAGCTTTGTTTGTAGCTTGTTCATGCTTCCTAAGAAAGGGCTTGGGGATGACAAGTTAGATCTGAACACGGCAGTACTTTGACCATATGAGACTCCGCTTTACCATGCAAGGGGCTGGGCATACGAAACTGGTTTTCTTTCCCCTGCCGCTAAAAATGTAACCAAATCCCTTACTATGCTTGCAAGTCGGACACAATCTTCTAGATTGCCAGTGTGTTCTTTAGTTACGTTCTTGCCCTTTGATTGGGAGCTTCCAGTTGGCTGGCTTCAGCTCAGGAGCAGCTGACAGGGCCCAGAGTTCGGCTGTTTCAGCACATCCAGTGATGTTCTTGCCTTTGTCTGGCGTCTGCCAACCAAGGTCATCTGTTGTGACTGGTATCAGTCATTACACCCTGTGCACCCCCCCCCACCGTTTCCTATTCACATTCCTGAAACAACAGGGACTTACCGCAGTAAAATAGACCCACACCACAAAATAACCGTGGTTCAGGCCAAGAGGAAATGGCTAGAAAACTGAGGCCTTAGCCAGGTAGGTGCTCTGCTTGGCAGCAGTTGAGGAGGTGGCAACGACAGCTGAGAGGTCTCTGACAATGGCCATGAAAGGACAGAGTGGGACATTTGAGCCACACTCAGTTCAAATGAGAAAACCTAGGACAGGGTTGGTCAGACCCTGGTAAAGCACAAATCTGTGAACATTCTTATCTACGTTGGGGGTTCACTAACAGGATATCACTAAGACTTTTCTCTCCCTTTGGAGGCACGTCCCAAAGAGCCCCAGTAGAGTCCCAAATAATCATAGTGTCTACTGTGCTGGCTCTGTCCTATAGCCCCCAAGGTCCCTAGGGCTTGGTAGACCAGTCTTTCTTGCTGCCTTTTGCCCCCCACTTGGGTTGGCCTAGGCGGGGGCTGCAATGGGAACTTGCCTGTGATGTTGGGAACTAAACTCCTACACTTGGCTCAGCCTCCTTGACCATCAGCTCCTGGCAGCCTTGTTTCATTAGTTCCTACCACATACCTACTTAGACGACCCTCCAAGGAAACCAGACTCATGTGCAGGCCCGTTGTCTTCTCCACCCTAAGCAAACATCGTGTATATTTTACAGTGCACCACGGTGGTGATTTGATACATGTGGACGTCCACCGTGAAATGATCAAATCCAGCTAATTAACACTGCCGTCGACTCATATGCTTTTTTATTTTTCCCGTTGAAAACATTTGAGATCTGCTCTGAGCAATTGTCAGAGCCATAAATTTACTGTTAACAACTTTCAGCATTCAATTCAATGGCTCTCTGGAACTTTCTGTTCTTGTGTGAACCTGCTTACACTTTGCCAGCATGGCCACCATTCCTCTACCCTACCCCCTCCTCCCCTATTCCTTTTCACTGCATCGGTTTTTCAAAGAAATGGGGTCATTCATCTCTCGGTCTCTTGTTCTTTCTTTGCTTCTTTTATGTTTTTGTTTTCCACTTGAGACCAGGGCTTGCTATGTAGCCCAGGCTGACCCAAAAATCTTCATTCCTTTCTGCCTCAGCCTACTAAGTACTGAGGTTATAGCCTTATGCTACCTGCCTGTCTGGAGAATCCACTTTTTGGGGAGGAGGTTTCTAGACAGGGTTTCTCTGTATAGCCTTGGCTGTCCTGGAACTCACTCTGTAGATCAGGTTGGCCCTGAACTCACAGAGATCCATCTGCCTCTGCCTCCCAAGTGCTGGGATTAAAGGAGTGCGCCACCATGCCCAGCAATTACAGACAGCTGTGAACTGCCATGTGGGTTGCTGGGATTTGAACCTGGGTCCTCTGGACGAGCAGCCAATGCTCCTAACTGCTGAGTCATCTCTCTAGCCCAAGAATCCATTCTTAATGTACAGGAAATATCCAAGATCCCTTCTGGCACTTGCCTCTAAGTCCTCTCTCCCACAGCACCTGTCTAAATCTCCTTCACAGTCTTTCCCTCTAACCACAGCAGCAAACTCACTCCTCCTCTGTTCTGTGAACTTGACATCCCCCCCTCCCCTGTCCATACACTCTTTCGCTCAATTATCCAGCCTCTGTCCTCCTTAGCACACTGCATGCCCTCTCTACTGTTACCTTAAAGGGACATCAACACGGCCTGAGCCCTGAGCCAACACAAACCTGTCCTCAAAGGAAGGAAGGAAACACAGCCAGGTTCTTTGTTCCTGTCACAGGGAGGCTGTGGACCCTCAGGTCCTTCACCATGCACTGCCATGTGGAGGCTGATTCTTGATTCATTGTCACATCTTCAGGGCCCAGTGCAGAGTCTGTCCTGCCCCCTGAATGACTCAAGAAGGGCTTCCAGTCACCATGAGGACAGGTGTGGGACCTTCTCTGAGATCTTTGAGACAGTGGCCTGGGCCCAGAGAACTCTGATGAAGAAGTTTTCTCTATAGCTGTGACAATGCCTTCAGAACCATCCAGATTCTCTTATTTCCCAGCTGAAGCCTTCATGACTGGACCCTGAATGAGTCTCCGCTTGATACACACCTTCTTGCTTTCACTCTGACAATCTTCTCCTATGAAGAGTCACAGTCACCTCTGCTGAGCATGTCCCCAGCACTAACCCTTGATGGTTACTGGAATCAGAGTCCCTCCAGGTCCCCACTGCAGGCTGTTTCCCTTGCCTGGGTTTCTTGGTGCCTGCAAGCAGCTCACAGATTCCACATGAAGGACAAAGTGGCTTTATGGTTTCCGGGTCATTGAAGTCTGAAAAAACTGCATCCGATCACATGCAGGCAGATGAAGATTTGTCCCTCCTCACACCACAGACTTGCCTGTGCCATATGCAGCCCCCAAGTGATTCCCATAATCTCTTCTAGCTCCTTCCTAGGACCTGGATAGGCCTGGATGCTGCTGTGACCAATGACAATGGAAGGTGTCCTCAATGAGAGATTACTCATGCCACTGTTCTGAGACCAAAGAGAACAAGAGTGGCATTTGGAAATCCCCCACACCTGGCTTATCCTTCTTGGGACAGACCCCACCAGGAGACCCTTAGCAATTGAGGTCCTAGACCAACACTGCCATGGTTCCTTCTGCTGTTACCCCATCCTACAGGTTCCCATGTCCTTGTGAAGAAATTCCTGAGCTCAGGCATCTTCCAAACACTCAACCTGTGGATGGACTGTGGGAGAGGTAAGACTGCATCCTTCAAGCCACTCCAGAGGGCAGTAGTCAGCTAAGCTCTCAAGGGAGTCTGTCCTGCCCCCTGAATGCCTCAAGAAGGGCTTCTGGTCATCGTGAAGGCAGGTGTGGAACATCCATATGTCTCATGGACCAAGACAGGGGCCTTCATAGTCTGACTCAGGTTGTACAGGGACCTGGTTCGGGCTGTAGACCAAGCACTGAGCATGCCAGACTTCAGCAGGAGCCTTAGTGTTCACATCTCTACAATGGGTACAGCTGTGCTGCAGACAGAATTTCTGGTTCTTATTGTTTCCTTTCCTCACTTCTCTCTTCCTCTCTCTCTCTCTCTCTCTCTCTCTCTCTCTCTCTCTGTATGTCTTTTCCCTTTCCTCTCTCCACCTCTCATTCTCTCTCTTTCCTCTCTTTTCCCTTCCCTTCCTTCTCCAGAATTTGCTCTCCACTATTTTCCTCTTTCCCCTCTTCAATGAATGACACCCCCCCCCCCCCATAAAGCCTTAAGGAACAGAACCAGCACTAGGGGCCCTGCCTGGAGCTCTGCTCTTCCTTCCTAGCTCTCTGCTCTACAATCTTCCTTGCCCTTTGCTTTCCTTGGGCACTTTTCTGGTTCAACTGTCTAACCACTTCCTCCTGCTATCTCCCTTTCTGGGAATCTGGTTATCTCCCACCAGTGGACACTTGGATCTCTGTATGCTGTGGGAGCAATGTGCCTACGGGGCACTTGGGTTGGCACATGATGGATTCCTGCCATGTAGGCACCCAGGAGCTCTAGGTAGTCCCCAGTGAGTCTTCTAACATCTGGGGGTCTGGCCGGGTAACTAGGCAGGTGATCTTTTTGAGTCTTTTTTTTTTGAATCAGGATTTCCCTGTGTAGCAGTATGGGCTGTCCTGGAACTTGCTTTGTAGACCAGGCTGGCCTTGAATTCACAGAGATCCACCTGCCTCTGCCTCCCAAGTGCGCCACCATGCCTGGCCTCTTTTTGAGCCTTATCCATAGGCTGTAAAAGGTGGCGCAAGTTCTTTTTTGGGCTATTCTTAGGTTCCCAGAAAAGCCATTAAGGGGCCCCTTCAGTGACCTCCCTGCCCCCAGAACTAGAGGAGGTAATAGCCTCTGTAGCTGTGCATTCTGTGTTCCCTAAAACCAGCCTTCTGGGTCCTCCCTTTGCAGGTCACAGGCTTCATGGGTAATGCCCTGCTACAAGGTGTGGGGGGTGGAGGCTGGGGACTTGCCACCCTTAAGATGCCAAGGTCTCTCAGCCTTAGGATACTTGACTATTGGGATTGAGGAAATATAAGCCAGATACCCCCCCCCCCCCCCGCCAAGCTGAGGCCAAAGGCCATCTTTTTATGATCAACTCAATATGCCTCAAACTCATTTCCACATTTATTAAGCAAGGAAGATGAAAGCCATTGGATTGTGTCTCCACAGTATAGAGACACAATATCAAACACGTCCTTGACATTTTATATGAAGATGAAGTCAAGCCCAGAGGTGATGGCAAGAGCCGATTGACTTGGGCTGGGGCCAGGGAGGCCTTCTGGGGACTGATAGTCAACCTGAGATGTGCAGGACAGTGGGGGGACAGTTATGTGACTCAGAATGGTGGGAGACTGCAACCACATCTGTCCCTGAGCTGTCCCTGGTCATGGTCTGGTTCCCCTCAGTGAGACATTTACCCATGGGGGAAAGCCATGAGATGTAAGGGCCTGGTGCTCTCAGAGAGAGAAGGCTGAGACTCGTGTGCGGGAAGTGATGGGCACACAGTTCTCAGTGGCAGAGGGGCCTGGAAACACCTGGGGACACCAGAGAGTCTTGGGTGGGTGTCTGGGGCCTGAGGAGTGGGCAGGACCATCTGATGACAGAGTTATGCTCAACCTGGCGAGAAGATTCTTGCTCACTGGAGCTTCTGGGCACTCCGATGACAACTGTGGCTGCCTATAGCTTCCAGCCACCTCTGGGTGGAATTTTTGCTTCTCTGGAATGGCAGCAAAGAAAGTTGCAGGAGCAAGTTCCAACCCATGGGCCTTCGGTGCTCTACACCATCCTCATAACCAAAGCCTGAAGCCCCCATTGCTTCCTAGGACAGAAACAGAGGAAGACGACTGTCCAGAGGACCACATTTCTGCTCTCTGTCTGTCAGCAAGGCCACACACCTCAAGCATGTCATCCTATGAACCCCGTGAGCCCTGGCTGATCCTTCAGAACTTGTCCCTAGGCACCGGGTGGTGTCGTGTGTGTGTGTGTGTGTGTGTGTGTGTGTGTGTGTGTGTGTGTGTAGGCTGTGTGGGGGTTACAACTTGACCCCAGACTGGTGTGTGTTAGATTCCATATTTGCTTTCTTTTAGTCCCTGCACACATATACAGCCAAGTCTTGAAACCCCCTGTCTGAGAGCTAAAAGTCAGTGCCCAGAAGACCAAGCCAGCCATTTTGGCTCTTCCTCAGAACTTAGAGAATCTACAGTTAAAGAATTTTGATCCCACTGGCCGTTGGTCTTGTGTTTGTTGTTGAGTCCTGAAGTGAGTACAGTCTGTCAGGAAATATTAGCTGTGGTCTCTGAATTTTGTGTGTGTGTGTGTGTGTGTGTGTGTGTGTGTGTGTGTGTGTGTG
>CAJQZJ010013540.1:8847423-8870908 GCA_907164525.1 Lophiomys imhausi | reverse complement strand
TGTGTGTGTGTGTGTGTGTGTGTGTGTGTGTGTGTGTGTGTGTGTGTATACACGTGTGGAGGCCAAAGTCATTAGTTTGTCTAGCTGTCACTGACTGAACCATTTTGCCAACACAGAAACAATGTTTAAAGAACTCTGGAGGAGCCGGGCGGTGGTGGCGCATGCCTTTAATCCCAGCACTTGGGAGGCAGAGGCAGGCGGAGCTTTGTGAGTTCGAGGCCAGCCTGGTCTACAAAGCGAGTCCAGGACAGCTAGAGATATTCAGAGAAACCCTGTCTCGAAAAACCAAAAAAAAAAAAAAAAAAAAAAAGAACTCTGGAGGAAGCCCCAGCTCTCCTGGAGTTTTCTTTCTTTTTTTTTAGTTTTTTTTTTTGAGACACGGTTTCCTTGGTGTATCAGCCCTGGCTGTCTTGGACTCACTCTGTAGTCCAGGCTGGCCTTGAACTCACAGAGATCTGCCTGCCTCTGCCTCCTGAGTGCTGGGATTAAAGGTGTGCACCACCACGGACCTTTACATGTCCATTGCAGACAGCTGTGAACTGCCACATGCGTGCTAGGATTTGAACCTGGATCCTTTGGAAGAACAGCTGGTGCTCTTAACCACTGAGCCATCTCTCCAGCCCCTCCTGGAGTTTTCTATCAAGAGCCAGAGTGATCCGGCTCTTGCGAACACATCACAAAGCAACTGAGTGCTTTGTTTCCTTTCATTCCCAAGTGGCATCCATCCAACATCCCAAGAGAACAGGAGGGAGTGCCAGGCAATGCCTAAGAGCCCATGGGTGCCCAGGCTACAGCTGTAGCTGCTTGAGAAGCTCTGAACTCCATGAGCCTCCTAGAAGTTCTGGAGGAGCCACCTGTTTTCTAGGCCCTTCAAACGAGCATCTGGAACCTTCACTCACTGAACACAGTGTGTTCAGCACCCTGCCTCTTCTTCAGGTGAGCAGCCATGATCACAGCAGCTCTCAGGGCAATATGAGGGTAGGGTGAAAGCCCAGCCATGTTATTTTGGTCATCTCATACATTTGAAAAAGGACAAAAGACATCAGATTGTCTTGATTGGTTCTTTTTGCAGATCGAGTCTCATGCATTTCAGGGTGGCCTCAAACTTTGTAGCTGAGGATGTTATTGAACACTTGACCTCTTGCTTCTACCTCCTGGGTGCTGGAATTACAAGTGTAGAGCTCTGTGCCCAGTTTATGGGTTGCTGGGGATTGAACCAGTGGCTTCACATATTGTAGGCAAGTATTCAACCACTGGAGCTTCATCACTGCCCCTCCCTTCTTAATACATAGCAGTATATATACAGTTTATGTGTATGTGTGTGTGCTGGAATTGAATGTATGTGTTCCATGTGTGTGCAGGTCCATCAGAGGGCAGAAGTGGGTATTGGAGTCTCTGGAACTGGAGTCGATGTGTGGTTGTGAGGCACATGTGGGTGCTGGGAACTGAACCCAGGTCCTCTGCAAGAGCAGTGAGTGCTCCTAGCTGCTGAGCTGTATCTCCAGCCCCACTACATAGTCTTTTAAAGGAAACTTATGCCTGGCCAGCTGTTGTTTTTTTTTTTTTTAATTTATTTATTAATTCAGGTTACATCTCAATCACAGCTCCTCCCTCCTTCCCTCCTGGTCCCACCCTCCCACCTCTACCCCTCACCCACCTAGCCTTCTCCTCCAGTGTGGGGTCCCCTACGTATCAGTTCCCCTCAGTTCATCAGTCACATGAGGGCTAAGCACTTACTTCCTCTGTTCTGGGGCCTGACATGGCAGCTCAGCTATGGTAAAGTGTCCCACTAACAGGTAACAAAGTCCATGACTGAGATGTCCCCGCCACTTGCTAAGGGATCTCTATGGAGACCAAATTGCCTATCCTCTATATTTGTATAGGGGGGTCATGGCCAGTGTTTTTCGTGTGGAATGTTTCACAGTCTCCAACTGTATAAGTACAAGAGTGAGTCTAACCAAATTTTAAAGGAAGTACTTCTATCATCCTATTGAGTCAAATTCCCCACATTTTCTCTGGTGGTTTTGGTGAAACCCATTTTCATATTTGACAGAATTTGAGAAGTTCATATTAGTGTTCTTCTTAGAGGAGATGAGCCATTTGCCACATATTGCTCTGAATGCCTGAAATAGGACTTTGAACAATGGCTCAAATGTATCAAACAAAACTGTCATCCTAATTCACTATGGAATATACTTTCGTATTTCCAGTCATCAGCCCAACTTAAACACAGGATCATTTTATTTAAGGAAACTGCATTTTCAAATGTCTTAATATACTTCTTAGAAGATTAAGAAGGGATGAGGAAGGCTGGACAAACAATATTTGACTTAGGAAATCTGGTTCAGTTTAGAGGGAAAGAGTCAGTCCAGTTTTGTTTACACGTAAGCAGCAGCAGCAGGAGCAGCAGCAGCAGCATTTAAAGTCATTCTAAGTATTGTCCACTTCCCACCTAGCGTCCAGTCTAGCTTCTTAGCAGCTTTGAAGGGCATGAGTGATAACCAAATGAAATTCCAGCAACTCATTTCTGAATGGTAACTTAACAAACATACCCGGGGAACACCCTGGCCTCTAGCGCTCTTGAAGATAACAAAGTTTTGTGGGCTGACAGACACATATTTGCTGGTCTCCTTGGTCTTTGAGTCACTCTGGAATCCTGAACCTGTGTGTACAGTACCACCATCAACGTGCTGTTGCCCCGTTCCCCTCCCCCGTGCAGTGTGTCCACTGGCTCACCTTCGAGTTTGTTCCTCAAATTAGTAGGTTCTGGCTTGCTCTCACACCTGCCAAGCCCCTCATCTGGAATCTCCCTGTGGCTCCTGTGATTTGTAGTTCTCCCGTGTCTGACCCACGTCTTTCAATCTTTGTGGTTCTAACCTCTGTGCCAATCTCTTTAAACGTCGGTCTAGAGATCATTATCCACAGCCACACACACTTCTTCATTAGCAGTGGAACTCAAGGCCTCGTGTATGTTAGTCAAACACTCTACCACTGATTCACAGTCATAGTACCCAGATTTTTTGCTACTTAAAAATTTAAGGTTGCCGGGTGGCGGCGGTGCATGTCTTTAATCCTGGTGCTTGGGAGGCAGAGGCCATCCTGGTCTACAGAGTGAGCTCCAGGACATCCAGGGCTACACAGAGAGACCCTGTCTCAGCAACAAACAAACAAACAAACAAGCAAAAGGCTTTTATTTATTTACTGTGTGTGTTCACAACACAATGGGCATATGGAGGTGAGAGGGTAACCTGTGGAAATGGGTTCTATCCTTCCACCATGTGGGCTCTGATGACTTAGCTCGGGTCACCAGATTCTCCTTATCACTTCTAGAACCCACACTTCTCCTCCGCACTGAATCAAGTGACATCTGTCTGAGAAGACTCAGTGTGAAGGCTGTTTCATCTGTCTTTGAGTCCCAGACACTGGGCACAGAGTAGGGCCTCAACACATGCATTGACTAGTTATTTTCAGTTTTTTAGTGCTAGAAATGGGACCTGGGGCCCTGTGCGTTATACGCACTCAAAAATGCCACTGAGCTAAACACACCTCGGGCCTGTTATTGGTTTTTATCAGAACCGAAAGCTAAAGCTGAAAGTTGGCTTTGGTAAACTGGCAGGCTAGTGAGAAAATGTCCTCGATGTCAAATTCAGCTGGCCTGGCCCCTTTGCTTCTGCCAGATTCCCTTCTTCTATGGAGATTTTCAGAAAGAGAGGTGGTAACTTCATCCTCTGCATCTCTGTGGATTTCTGTTGCATCATTGCTGTTGCATGTTTTATAGACAAGTGGGGAAAAACTGTCCAGTATTAGAACTTGTTCTTCTCACCACTAGCGTTTCCCCTTGTGGATTTTCCATCAAATGCTTATTTATTTGCACAGTCGCAATCATAATAAAAATTCTTAAGCATATTTTCTTATACATTCTTGTATATTATTATATATTGCTAAAATCCTAATAAAATTGTTCTACACAAGACCCATCCAAATTAACTCAAATGGGGTTTTCGCTCATCATAGACTTTTCTCTGAAAGGTTCACATCTTAACTGCTTTTATCAGGTCTGTGGCTCTTTGGAAGCCTTAGAGGCTAAAGACTTTCCAAGTGCCCTCAGGAAGAACACTTTCAGCTTGTCCAGCTGTGTCCTGAAGGTCACACCATGATATTGGCTTCTGTCATTGTGCCGCATTATAAGCAAGGCCACTAGTTGGTCCTCGTCACTGGCTCAGGTCAAAATGCCAAGATCTGACTCCAATCCCAGGATCTGAGTCCAATCCCTCTGGGTGTCTCATGAACAACTTGCTTCTTTGCTCCTATGAAGTGCCTTGGTGAGGAGGGCCTGGGAGGCCAGGATTGATGTGTCACCGAGAAGGCCCAGGAGCTCAGCAACAGCATAGGTGCTAATAAGTTGTATGGGGTTCAGGAGTGGGTGAGTGGGTTTAGGATGTGTCTTCCTGAGGATGCATGTAGCTTTCTGTCTTTCTGATGACTGCTGTGGCTAGTACAGGTCCTGGATGCCTGCATCCTGGGGTGTGCCTGAGGAAGCATGAGAAGGTCTGCATTTGAGTACCTGTGCCTTTGTATGTGTTTCTTTGTACATGTGTGTACATGAGTATGTGTGTATTTTTAGGTGTGTGTATTTGAATGTTTCCCATCTAGAATATGTTTATGTCTATGTGTATGTCTGGGTCCATGTGTGTGTGTGTTGGTATGTCTGATTCTAACAGTGTGTTTCTGGGCTAGAATATGTCCCTCTGTATGTCTGTGTATATGGTTACATGTGTATGAGTGTGTCTCTTGGTGTGCGCATCTAAGAACATATGGCTGTGGGCCTGTGAAGGCCAAGGGGTGATTGCAGTGCATACCACAGCTATTCTAGGTGCAAGGTGGAACAAACCAGGCAAATTATCTTGATGATCAAAACAGGTGACACAGTGGAGAGCCCCTGGAATCCAGTTGCTTGTGTGTGCCCTCCCACTGTGGATCCAGCCTGTCATCAAGTGGAGCTATGCTGGGGTGGGGTGACCACCAGGCTCTGGACTCCACACTCTGGTTTCCTGAGTGGGCCTACTTCTGTGGAACACAAGGCCCTTTCTCTGGTGTGTTCCAGACATGTTTGTGTACCGGAAACAAGCCCAGCCTGAAGTCATACACAGCCTCTTTGTCTGAGCATGGCACTGGGGGCCTTTTCTTAGGTGGTCATGGTGGTTCTGAAACTGGGGTACCTGCCAGGAATCTCTGAGGAAGACAGGAAAAGGATCCCCTGCCACAGCTTCCAGAGACCTGTACATGTTTGGTACAGAGGTATCTGAATATTCTTTTGTTGTAAGACCCTGGGTGTATGTCTCCTGGTGAAAAGGCCTAAGACCCTGTGCAGCCCTTAGGCCTTAAAAATAAAGACACCATGACCTTTTAATATTTCAAAGCTTAGGCCTTAACTGGACAGACTCTCAACTAGCTTGTTTAAGTTAACCCAATTACCTAGCCTCATCCAGCCACATAGCTAACTATACCCTCCAGGCTCGTAGTCATGTCTGTCTCCTCTCATGTCTCCTGGTGAAAAGGCCCTTCCTCTTTCTTCTTCCCAGAGTTCCTTTCTCCCACCCAGGAAGTCCCACCTTCCATCTCTCTCTCTCTCTCTCTCTCTCTGCCCAGCTACACGCTGTCAGCAACTTTTATTATCCAGTCAGGGATAATGGGGAAACATTTCTCACATCACATGGATACAGGAGATGGCTCAGCTTTCATAACAATGCCCATGGCAGGGTGGTAACCAGGTCTCAGGGCACTGAAATCAGCACCTGAAAACAGTGCACAAGACCCTCCTCCAACATGCAGTCTGTCAAGGTGATCTGAAGTGGATTCCTATGCTTCCTGGGAGCCAACACTATCTGGGCTCAGTCAACTTGGAGCCACGGTCTTGGATATTAAGGGGCTGAGAATCTTGGGAGTAGGGTCAGGCTGAGAAATTCTCAGACTAAAGAGAGAGACCTGTCCTCAAGCTCCCTCAATGACCTGTGATGATCAATTCTGTCAACTGGTCAGAGAGACTGTCCTTGTTCAACACTGTGTGATCGGCATCTTCCCAAGGTCCCCTCAGCCTCAGGCCAACCAGAATGATGGTCATCCCATCTTTATTCTAGGTAGCACATGGGGACTACACAGAGGAGCCTCAACGTTAAACCTTCCTAAAGGAAAGTGACCAGAGATTCGGTGTGTTGTGGGATTTGGGACAGGGCCAGGAAGGCCTGGGGAATCTCCCTAACCATCCTGTGTTTGGGAGGCAAGGTTGTTACCATGAATCTTAGGGCTATAGCCACTTTTTCTTAGCACAAACCACTTGGAGTTGAGGCTATCAGTACAGATTCTGGATATTAGCAGTCTCAGGTCCCCTCTTTGGCCAGGGACCGGGCTACTAGAGTGACTGGGGACCTCCTCCCCACCAAATATAAACTCTCTCCACCAGTTTTCGTGAGGGTGTGGTGCAGAGGGATTGGCAGAATGATTCCAGAGTCAGGGTTGGACTGGAAATCACAACACTGTCATTCAAGCAGGGAGCAATGAAGGGAGGAGAAGGGGGTAGCCAGGGCCGCAAGGAGGCTGGCAGACAGATAAGCCCCATGCCAAGGCTGGGCCCTATGAAGGCCATCTAGTCTATTAGAGGAGAAGAGAGAATTGTTCAGGCAGAGGATGGGAACATAGATACAAGTAGGGGTGGAAGAAAGGTGACAAGATAGAGCAGTGTGTGCCTGGCAAGCTCTGCTGGAGTTTGGGGCGGCTGTAGATATAACCTTAGAAAGCAGGGCCACACAGGCTTGACACTGCTGTGTGATGTGGAGGGACTGGAAGGGCATTTCAGGGATCCAGATCCCAGTCTCCACTATCTGTCTACTGTCCAGGCCCCACAATTTTGATTCTGCCTTGTAAAGAGACCCCCATCTTCTACTGAGGAGAATGGTTTGGGGTGCAATGACATGGGGTGCTACTCCTTCTGGGCTGGGGACTCTGCATGGGGTGAAGGTGGGGAGGGGCAGTGGAGACTGTCCTCATACCTCACCGGCTTCTCTAGTTCAGTGCTCTTGGGTATTCAGTCAAGAGGTTTCTCTGGTTTCATGTTAGAGTTGAATGATGACTGGGTGGGGTTTGTGGCCTGGTCCTTCCAGGGGAAGGTACTGCAAGGAAAGGAACTCTGGGGCCCAGAGGGTGTCACATCTTGACTTCTCATGGTAACTTGGGGGTGAGGAGCCCAAGAAAAGAAACAAAAAGGAGTTTGTTCTATTTTCTTTGGCTTCAAGTTGAAGTGACTAGATCAGACCCTCAACCCCTGGGAGGTAGGCTCATTGTGAACGAGGGGCTTCCTAGAGCTTCCATGACCACTACCAGGCTACACAGAAGCTGCCTACCATATGTTGTACTTTGTGCCCAGCAGGCTTTTGACTCCTACAGCTTCCAGAGGCCCAAGCACCCACTGTCATAGGCCCATGGACCTGTTAGCAGGAAACCCCAGGGAGGGATCAAGAGGAGGCAAGTGGTCAGAAGAAAGTGGAATGGCATAGCTTGGGGGACTGGAGGTGAGAGAAGGGGCAGGGGGAGGTGTCAGGCCAGAGAAGACTGCAGAGCAAAGAGGAGGTAGAAGGGAGACCATTGAAGAGCCTGTAGAGTCCTACTAGGGATCTGGCTTGTAGGAGACAGGAACCTAGCTGTATGAGGTGGGCATGAGGAAGAGGGGTTGCAGAAGCAGAGATGGGGTGGTCAGAGTGGAAGTGGGATCCTGAGGCTCTGGAATCTGAATCTGGTCTTGCCTCAGTTCCTTTAGAATTTTGTGAGGACGTAGTGGGGAGAGGAGAGAGAGGACTCTCCTGTAATGTAGCTGTGCAAGTGTGGAAACTGAGGGCCTAGGGGGAGCATCTGTAAGTGCTTGGGTGTGGGATTGTTGCAGGAGGCTGGGAAGTGATGGGTTGGGGGCGGTGAACAGACCTAGTGCACAGGGAGTGGGCAGCTGACTGAACACAGGACTTGGCATGGGGCGGGGGTGGGGCAATGAGACTGTCCTCATACCTCACCCCTTCTCTAGTTCAGCGCTCTGGGGGTGTTCTGTTAAGAGGCTTCCGAACTTTCGTCTCATAAATATTCATGCCCATCTCTTTTCGTTTAGAAGTGTAGATCCAATTATTTTAATGAACACTGAAAACTTTCTCTTCCATAATAGCTTTCTTTTCATATAATGGTATGTACATTATGTAACACAATTGGGTGCTCCTCTGTAGATGTCTCTGAAATGTTAGGATTACTTAACCCAGAAATCAAGACTCTGGTCACCCTTAATCCTAGAGCATGCAGAGCATACTTCACAGGAAGCCCTTTGGACTCTTGTGACGTCTCTCTCACTTTTTCTGCTCTCTGGCTCACCTTGTGAACTGCAATTGCTTCCTGGTAGAGCAGGTGCCCCAGGGTGGTGGGTGGAGGTGTTTTTTTAAGCAGTGGGTGCCCTGGCCAAGGGCTAGCTCCATGCAGACACTGGCTGGGCTGTAAGACAAAGGGGCAGAGACTCTCATCTGGCAACCCAGGCCTGCTGGGTGAGGCTAGAGGTGAAGGTATCTGTGCATGGTCCTTAAGAAGAAGAGAAGCCTAGGATGGGTTGGAAGATGGGATGGGGCCTGACTACCCCAGGAAAGGGCTACTGGAACCAAGACTCTCATTGTGAGAGGCTGTAGTTGTCCTGGAGTATTTTCCAGGGGCTTGCTGGTCTATGGATCAAGTAGAGGAGAGCTGGAGTGTTCACTCAGACTGAGAATGATCTGACCAGTGGATGATGGAGACCTCACTCACAATCATGGAGGTCCTTTGAGGCAGAGAGACTCCACTGTGTTGTGTGTTCTGGATAGGGTGGGGAGCTAAATTGGGAAGGTGAGGTTAGGTTTCACTGTGAAGCCAGGGTGTGGAGGGCAGGGCTTTCATGGACCTAGAAAAGTGGATTAGAGTCAAAGCTTTGACAATGTGTGGGCGAGGTTTGGCCTGCTGCTCCTCTTCTTCAGTTGCAGTTGGCTTGCCATGATTTGTGCAGATTTGTGGGTTCCATGTGACCCTTCCATACAAGTTCATAGCAATCAAGACTCATTCATCACCTCAGATACTGATTCTTTGTGATAAAACATTGAACAAATCTCTTTTCACTGTCTAGAAATCTACAGTAGCGCTGAGAATGTAACTTGGTGATGGAAATGGGCTATGGAAGATACCAAGGGTCCCAGGGGGTGGGAATGGGGATACCAAACATGAAAACAAGATGGTGATGGGCTGGGTCAAAGTAGCACACACCTTTAATCCCAGCACTCAGGAGGCAGAGGCAGGTGGATCTCTTTGAGTTTGAGGCCAGCCTGATTTAAATGGCTAGTTCTAGGCCAGCCAGGGCTAAGGAGAGACTATGTTTAGAAAGAAAGAAAGGAAAGAAAGAAAAGAAGGAAAGGAAGGAAGGAAGAGTTGGTGGCTGTGACCTTGGGCATCAGAGATGACAAATCGTGCTAGATTTCGAAAGAGGCAAAGGTACTGGTTCAGCCCAGGACTCTTACACTTCAAACCAGGCCTCCTTCAGCTCCAGTTTAAGCTGAGGGAGATGAAGCCAGCGGTGTTAATACGGGACTGATCACTTAGTATCTGTACAATGTTTAGAGGCTTCATGCAGTGGGTGGAGTGGAGGTGACAGAGGGATTGGTGGGCTTCTCTCCCACCCTGAGGACCTTGTGAACAAAAACCACAGGATTCCTTCCTACCCTGAATTCAGCAGCAGGGGAAGCCTTGGTTGGAGTCTATGTTTTCCAGAACCTTCAGAGTGAAGGGCCCCTCTGGATACTGTGAACTTTCAGTACCAAGACAACCATCAGGTTTGAAGAATACCTTTTTCTGCATCTGGGGAATCCAGATGCCACCGTAGCCAGGAGCAGCAAAAGGCAGTGGATGGAAGGAAAGAGCCAGGTGCCTCTGTGAGAACTGGCCACCATAATGATGGCAAGAGCAGGCAGGCCACACACAGATGTCTTCTTTCTTTGAGCTCACAGTTTGCTTTCCAGGAAGGAAGAGGAGGGGAGGGGCATTCTAAGCGGCTGCTGTCCCTTCCTTGACATGAAGTATGTGACACCTTTCTCCCCGTAAGCTGCTCATGTGACTACTCTCAAGGAGGCCAGACATCTTCTACCTTCTGCTGGTGGCTAATGTGGTTCACCTAGAGGCAGGAAAGGGGACTTCCCTCAGGGACTTGGCCAAGACTCCAAGGCTGGGACTCATGTGTATTCCTAAGCTGTCTGACCACTCATGGGACTCATCTGGGCTTGGGGACAGAAGTGTGAACAAACCCGGGATTTGGAGCAGAGGTGAGACAAGCAACTACTGTATGAATGCAAAGGGTCCTCCACCCATCTTCCTCTCCTTGCTTCTCCTTCCTCGGTTTACCCTGCCTTCCGCTTTCTGTTGAGGCTTCCTCTTAGGGCTGGTATCCTTCTGCTTTAATCAAGATTATCAACACTGTTCCTTTTCCTTTTCCTCACACAGAATCTTTAAGGGAGACCACGGCAGACAAAGGGAGACAATTACATCCATAGGGATGAGCAGTCTTGTGTCTTTGGATGACTTGCTGGGTGCCCTTTGATCTCTTTCTCCATCTGCTCTTCACTGTTTTTTGAGAAAGGTGCTACTGTCTGTCTTAGACAGTATACAGACTAGGGAGTAGGTAATCAGCAAGGGCTTGTTGATTGGATGAACTTGTGACCCCAGTCTGAAGATGAGGAAGTTGGCTGGGAGAAGTTACAGAGACTCTCCAAAGGGGGTGTGGCCACTCTCTTGGCTTGCTGGGCTTTCTTAGGAATCAGGCTGGCTCTGATGACCCTGTGACCTTCTCTCAGACACTCCATTCCCACTTCCTGTCCCAATTCCTTCGCAGCATGGCCATGTCCCTTACTCTAACCTTCCTTCTGCCCCTGAAGGTCAGTGCCTGCATCCAGCCCCTGAACTGCATCATCCTCCTAGCTGACCTAGATTTAGAGAAGAGCTGGAGGGACATCCAAAGTTTCCTTTGTATTGGTCAACTTCCGATATGTTGTTCCTGTTCAGTGTATTTGTTCAAGGAGACCTTTGGGCAGCTCCTACTCTACTCCTGGCTGTCTGCCTTCAAACCTCTGCTCTGATTCCCTGCAATCCTTGGACCACAGCTGCACAGAGACACTCCCGTCCCTGTTCTTGGAGATACCCCACCCTTGACCTTTCTACATGCCAAGCAACCCCTGTGTATGAGGAGACCACTTGAGCTGTTCTCTGTGTCCCTGGCCTCTCTCCACTCTCTGCCTCCCTCCCCGGCCCACTTTAAGCCCCTGCCTGGGCAAGTCTGTCCCTGAGAGTGGGCGCTGAGGCTTTGATGGCTGAAGGGGTGAATGGAGCAGTGTCAGGAGAGGATGTGGTACGTGGAGCAGCTGTTTGGTGAGCAGTCAGAAGGGCTTGCCCTCCGCCCGAGAAGGAGCTGCTTCCTGGAGCTCTCTTGATGCCTGTTGTACTTGATGAAGGCAGAGGTATGTGCTCCAGTATCATCCCTCTACAGCCCCCGCCTCCCAAAAAGAGGCAGGTCCAGCTGCCGGAGCTTCTAGCTTGTTCTTAAGGAAAAGAGAGTAGGGCGGATCAAGGCGGTGATCCCAGGCTTACGAAACCCCTGAGAAAGCTTTTTATTTATGATTTTTCAGGTTTCAAAGGGGGTTTGGGGGATCTAGAGAGAGGGCTCTGAACCACCGGCCTGCCTGTGCCTGACTGGTCCCGAGACATTCCATCTTTTTATAGCCCTTAGGAGTGACAGGGACAGTGATAATTTACATAACTTTACTAAATGTTTCATGTGTGTATTTGACTCATGGCCATGCATTTAAGCATTTAAAGAGCAAGCAACAGCAAGGCATATTCTTTTTGATAAAGAATATATGAAGTGGGGTGGTACAGGCCCGTAATCCCAGCTGAGGGTTAATCAGAGGCCAGGCCGGGGTACATGAGAGCTTGCTCTCTCACCACACACACAAAGAAAAAGAAAATAGCAAAAGTAGGAGGTGGGTGAGCCCCTCCTTTGAGTAGCAGCAGGACTGCATCAACCCCTCGCTGGGTTTCCAGACTTATGCTCTGGGCAACATGGTGGGTATAAGACGCCCGTGTGTACTATCTGTCAAGCTTTCAGCTGCCCTGTTCTTATGCCCTGGTCTAGATGCTAGATGCTCTATGCCTTGTCCTGTGGCCAGGCCCTGGCTAGGGTGTGACTGGGCACACTGAAGGCACCTCACTCAGGGCCCTGCCTTGGCTCCCTGGACACTTTAGTCTCTATGTCCCGGTACAGAGAATGTGTTTGGTGTTGCCCATCACACAGCCTGGGTGATCAGAATCAGAGACAGCAAGGGCTGGAATGACTGTCACAGATCTGTCAGCATCTTCACAGAACACTGGGAGTCTCTGAGCTCTGGAGGAACCCCACTTCCCACAGAAGCTAATATTTATGCAGGGAGCACCCGTGTACCAGTATGAATCACCCAGACCCACCTTAGGGAGTTTCTATTCCTGTAGACACATGAAAGTCACAGCATGCATGATCTGTAAAAATAGCCTTGCTTTGACACTCGGAGGGGCCCCTGGCTCCTCCTGGCACAAGAGCTGCATTGCCAGGCTACGTGTCAGCTAAACTTTCCTAATTGGCCTGGAGCGTGCGAGGGTTCTCTGCTAAGCATCCTGCAAGGGCTGGCTCAGCTTTCCTTTGAAGAAGAGCCCCAGGGAAATATCTGCTGACTATCCTTGCGGACACCTGTGTAGGTCTGACGTAAGCCCAGGCTGGATCATGAGAACTTGCTCATACTCATGATGTAAATATGAAGGCTTCCACTGTCCTAAACCAAAAGTGCTAGATGTCCTGGTGACCCTCCTCAATTGCCCTCTCTTCCTGAATGATGCTCTTGTGGGAATGTCAGGTGTAAGAAACTTCTCAGAAAAGTTTCCAGGCCTACACCCCTCATCCTCTTCCCTCATATCCCCGCCCTGCCCCCATTCTTGGCTCTTTTATTATTTTTATTTTTGGAAGCTGGGCCAGCTGTACATCTAAGGGGAGAGAAGAGAGTGGACCCCTTTGCAGAAATTCGCTCTCCTTGCCCAACATTTTACTTCTGCTCAGAGGGGTGCGGACAGTGCCAACTCTCTTTTCAGGGCCCTGAAGAATAGCCCCTAAGCCAAACAGGTTAACTTTGGAGTTGCTTGGGAGTCTATGGCCCCACCCCTGCACACCCCCCACACCCTGAGGAAGTTCAGGCACAAAGAGGGGAAGTGACTCTGCCCAGAGTTTGCAGGTGGCTGGGTCCTGGGAGAGGAATGACACCTCAAAGGTTTACCAGCTGCACTGGACCACCTACAGGTAATAGCCTCTGGGCCATTTAGAGAAACTGAGGCCCAGTGCCTCTGGTCTGACCTTGGCTTCCTAAAGGTCTGGGCTCTGTCCACACCTGTCCTAGCTCAATGGACTTCCCCAGGTAGCGGGCCAGCAAGCTGCCACTGAGTGCACTTCGTGACAGCAGCAGCCTGCAGCAGGCAGACCTGGTTTGTCCCTGATAGTGGGTGACATTTTTCTACGAACCCTCAACTTCCTCCTGATCTGAGTCAAGGTTGCAGGTCGGGGTGGGGGAAGGTCCCCATAGGCATGGCAAGTAGCCCTCCCCAGCCAGCTTGGCTTGCGTGCCACCAAACTCCACTGGCCCACAGTCCACTCCCCCAAAATCTTGCTGGGAAATCACCCAGTACCAGTGATTACATACACTCAGGAGTCGTTTTACAACCCCTAGGCAAGAGACTCCTGATGAGTGAGCCACTGGTGTGTGAGGGAGCCAAGACCCAGCCACTTACCAGCTGTGTCATTTACTTGCCTCAGTTTACTTCTCTGGGGGAGGTGTGGTATTTTTCTCTTTACTAGGCTCTTGAGGGCAGTAAATGATGGGACCTACCTGTACCCTGGTGAGCAAGCGGTCAGCTCAGACTGCAATTTTCTGGTGGGATTGTTCTTGAACTCCAGCCAAGCACCTCCTGGAGAGGCTAGGGGAGAAAACACAGCAGCATTTACAGCCCTGGAGATTCTAGATTCTTCCTTGACAATGAGGACAGGTCAAGAAACGTCTGCTGGTCTGTTCTGGACTGGGCTTTGTGCTGCTCACGGTGGGGGTTCGGTGGGAGCAGGGGTGTGCAAAGTACCACCCATAGCCTCGTGGAAGCTTCTCATCTCCAGTTTGCTCCCCTAAGAGGTGACAAGTCCCTGCAACAGATCAGCCGCCTGCCTGCATGCCTCTCATTCTTTCATTAGAAAGATCCTCTAGCGGATCAGTTTTTGTGTGGCCACTTTTGTGATATAAAGACAAAAAGGACATGGGTCTCATCATGGTATCATTGTGGACAACAAGGGCACCCACCCTGTTGGACACAGGTGATTCTTTGTGGTCCCCACTTGATCACAGAGGGCAAATCCGATGGGAAGACCAGGAATGTGGCTGTTTGATGTATGTTCCAGTTGGTCCCTCTCTGCCTGCTGAACTTTTCCTCTACTTTTAGCACTTACTCTGTACCCGAGACTGACCTAGAACTTATTATGGTGTCCAGGATGGCCTTGAACTCATGACAATCTTCCTGCTTCAGCCTCCCGAGTGTTGAGACTACAGGCCTGAGTGACTATGCCTAACTGACCTTGGATACACTCTCTGAGCCTTACTTTCCTCATCTGTAAAATGGGCACAACTTTTACAACACCCAGAATGTATCCCACACCCTCTGTGGAATACTTAGCACATAGCCAGTCAGACCGCATGTCTCTGAGTTGCCTCTCCACTCTCCCAGCCCCATAACCCTCATGATACCTCCTGAAATCAAGGAGATTCACCCGATTTGTCTTGTGCTTGTCTCTCTCTGTGTGTGTGCCTGTGTATATGTGTATGTATTTATATGTTCAATCATGTGTGTGTGTGTACATGTTCATGATGTGTGTGTGTGTGTTTATAGGTCAGAAGTCAATGTTGGGTGTCTTCCTTAATTGATTTCCATCTTATTTTTCAAGTCAGGGTCTCCCACTGGATTTGAAACTCACTGACTTGGCTAGACTGGCTAGTCAGCAAGCCCCAGGAGTCTTCCTGTCTCTGTCAGGGAGATTATGGGGGTACATTCAGCTTTTATTATTATTTTTTTTTATGTGATGGTGAGGATCAAGCTTCAGACCCTTTGCTTGTAAGGTGAGTGTTTTACTGATGGAGCCATCTGCATCTGGTAGTCAGAGGCCAGCTAGAGCACCGTCTTCTCTGCTGCTTTTGCGCTGGTATTTACATACTAACTTGGGAACCTGGAGGACTCAGGGGCTTCAAACAAGGAAACTGCTCGGGCTGGCACTGGTCTAGGGAATGCTTGGACCCCCTCCAGCTGAATTCCTGAAGTCACACCAGCTGAGCTCTCCCCTGATCTAGAGTGCCATCTCAGTCTCCCTGAAGCACCTGGTGACCACTCTTCCTATGCGTGGAGTCACACTGTGGAACTTGTCCTGAGTCCCGGAGGATTATCTCTCCCCTCTACCGGTCAGGAGCTTTGGCTCATCCTACCCGCTTCTTCCTGGTTCTGCAGCCCTTCCCCTGCAGTAGCTGCAGCCAGCCTGCCTTGGGGCCCAGGGTGACTAGAGCCAAGAAAAGCTACTTGCAGACTCCGTTTCTCTTCTAGATTGTGTGGGAGTAGCCTTATCACACCTTGTTTCTTACTTTCCTGTGTACGAGAAAGAATACCTAGAAATTCTCACTTGCCGCAACTCCACCTGCGTCTTTGCGTGTCTTTGCTCTTTGCTCCTTTCCAATACTTCAGCGGCACTCTTCCAATTTTTATCTCTCACTCTGTTTAAGAGACTATGCCAGAGAATTTTGACGCGAACGAGAATGTGTAGAAAAGCCGTTTCTGTGTCACTCAGGGACTGTGGATGTGTTGGGGGTGGGGGGTTCAGTTCCTTCGATAACTGTCTGTGGTCCAAGCAGGAGTCTGGACCACTTTGGTCTTCAGTGCTGCCTGGCCTCGGGAGTGGGAGAGATGTTGCACGAGACCCTCCTGTACACAGAGGCTCTCTTGTTTCAGATTTTGCTCTCTCCTCTGTGTTGCTAGCTCTGCGGGCAACTGGGCTGGTTAGAGCTCAGCCTTCTGTGTTTGATTAATGATATTGTTAGGGTCAATCACCGTGGTCACTAAATACAATTAGTTTTCCATTTCTCTTACTTTGGTTTGCATTTCTGGCACATTCCCAGCGTGTATTTCTTCACTGTGTTCATTGGAACATAAATTGAATGTTTCAAATTTCATTATTTGTCAGAACTGTTATCATTGTAGGGTCTCTGCTACCCTCGTTCTCTTGACTAGAAAAAAAAATATTTTTCCATTTCTTTCTTTGTTAGCATACTACAAGCCCAATGAACCCAAAATTTTAGCAAGCCTGTGCCTTTTCATTTTCTCTGTTTCTTATCCATAAAATATATTTCGATTCTTAAGTGGATGCTCCTTTTCATAGAGGTCATTAAAATTCTTTATTGTGTTTGCATTTGCTTTGGTAGGGTTGCCCCCTTCTATATTGAAATTGGTTTTTCAATTTCAGTTTCTATCATAAAATTTTTCTTCCTTTTGTCTTTTCAAAGTAGATAAGATCTATAACCTAAATATCAAATCGGAAAAAATTAAAACTCTGGTGTTTACCTTTATGTCTTTTAATAGTACACAAAACTTTGAGCGAATTATACATTAGGTATCACTACTTTCACCCATTTTATTTATTTGTTTGTTTGTTTTGAGATTGAGACTCAAATAGCCCAGGTTGGTCTCAGTTGAGGTCCCCCTGACCCAGCTTCCCGAGTATTGGCTATTAAAAAAAGAAAGAAAGAAAGAAAAGGAAAGGAAAGGAAAGGAAAAGAAAATTTAAAATAGTGAATAAATTTGAAACTTTGTGAGTTTGAGGCCAGCCTTGGTCTACATAGTGAGCTCCAGGCCAGCCAGAATAACATAGAGACCCCTGTCTCTAAAAAACAAAACAAACAGAAACTAGTTCTCTGTGACTGGGAAGCTAGTGCCCCCTGGAATGGGTAGCTCAACACATCTCTTTTCGTTTATGTGACCCTCACACCCTTGGCACGCCTTGAGTTCATCCAGACCACACTTTGTTTCAAAAGCTAATTTTACCATTTTCCTTCCATTCCTGGCACTTGATATAATTTTTTAAAAGAATCTTACACACACTGTTTCCGTGTTTTCCTGTATTACTGCATTAAGAATATACATAAAAATTAATAAATAAAAAGACAGTAATTAAGAAATTACCTACCATTCAACTGATAGAGTACAACGCTATCTGGCATATGGAAACTTTTTTCTAGTTTTTTTTTCTCTTTCTGTGTGGGCTTTTAAAAATCACAGTTGTAATCATTCTGAATGTACAGTTTTATAGTTTGTGGGTTTTTATGTAACCTAGTCAGCGTAAACAGCATCAAAATTTTTCCATTGACTAAATTTATTGTAGTGAACTTAACCATTGCTTATCATTTTAATGTCTGTATTTTTTATTATCAGAAAAAAATGCCAAAAGAACATATTTCTATACAAATTTTCTTCTTTTAGATAGTTGCTTACAGTCTAAGAGTTACTAACTAGGAAAACTAATAGGACTTTTGTGGCTTATAGTTAACCAAATGTTCTAACTTTGTGCCATGCTTGCATATTTATTTGAGTGTTGGTGAGTTCTTGCTGACTTCTCAAACTTGATAAACATTTTATCTCTCAGTAAATCATTTTCTGTGTCCTTTGTTTATCGAGCATCTCCTCACGGAGGAAGGACATTGTTTGTCTAAAGTATTTGTTGCACTTTGTCTTATTCAGTACATTATTTTATCTTAATTTTTAAAAGAAATTTTCTATTCTTCAAAGTTATGCTGTTTTCTTCTTTAAAATTTTTTTAATATTTATTTTATGTGCATGAATGTTTGTCTCCATGTGTGTTTGTACAATGTGTGCTGGGTGCTCAGGGATTTCAGAAGAGGGCTTCAAATTCCCTGGGACTGGAGTGGGGTCTGCTGGGAATGGAACCTGGGTCTTTGGAAGAGTAACAAGTGCTCTTAACCACTGAGCCAACTCTCCAGACCCCCTCTCTCTCTTTCTTTTCCTTTCTTCTTTTCTCTTCTCTCTCTCTCTCTCTCTCTCTCTCTCTCTCTCTCTCTCTCTCGATTGTTCCTCAGGCCTTATCTTTTACTTTTCAGTTATCCTAAATTGGCCAAGAGTTCCCTTCTAGTGACTTTTATAAATAGGTTGTCTGCTAAATTTTCATCTAGCTTTTTCCTCTGGTTTGATTTTTGTCAAATACAATTCCTTAATGAGTCTGAGTATCTTCAGCTGCCTGTTGTCAGATAAAGGCCTAAGTTAGTTCTTACCAATGTAATTTAACAATCTCAAATCACTGACCATGCCTTTATTATTGATTTTTTTGTGGGGAGGTGGGATGTGGGGTGCCTCATTTTACTTTATTTCTGCCAAATGTCTTAGTACATTATCTGGGATATCTGAATGCTGGTGTCTGATAGTAATAAGGATGCTTTTATTATTTTGCCATGAAACACAAAGTTGCTATGGAATCAGCAACTTACTCCTTATGGTTCTAGGAAGTGCTTTCTATCCCTTCATTTAAATAACTGTAATGAGAAACTATTTATATGAGCAGATGGCTTTTCATTTTCACTTTAATGATGTGATCCACAGTGTCTGTACATGTCTCAGTTGAAGCTAGTTTATATTTCAGCTACAGAAATGACTTAGTCACAGTGTTGATAATCATAGCGTACTGAGTTCTACCTGGTAGCCTCTCAATTAGGATGGCTGCATGTATAATCTGAGCAGTGGTTTTTCTCTTTTGTGCTACACATATCAAGTCTGGTACTTGGGACGCTTTCACAGCAGACACTCATTAATATTATCTTGTGTGCTGACATAGTTCGTAGCATGTGGGAATCACCAGTTGCTTAAAACACTGAAATAAGCGTCTGCTTGATTCATGAGCAGTCTTTGATGGCACACTGTTTCTTTCATGATTACTAGTCCAATAAATGCTTTTCCTTCTTGTTTGGGTCTGGTAACTGGTATTTGGTGTTGTGAGTCCTCAGCTGTCTGAGGGTTTTGTGTAGCTACACAGCGGACAGCGTTCATCTCTTCCCTCTCTGAGCTTAACATCTCCTACTTCTAGATGAACTTTTTGGTTTGCTTTTCTTGATCATAGCTGAGGATTTCTTTTGAACACGGTGTGTGGGATTTAGTGCAGTGTTTGCCCCTGACCCACCCATTACAATTCTGGATTCTAGTATTTCTGGTTTTTGCTTTATTTTTTTGGTTTTTCAAGACAGGGTTTCTTTGTATAACAGCTCTGGCTGTTCTGGAACTCACTTTGTAGACCAGGCTGGCCTCAAACTCACAGAGATCCGCCTGCCTCTGCCTCCCGAGTGCTAGGATTAAAGGTATGTGCCACCACTGCCCTGCTAGTATTTCTGTTTAAAATCTTTACTTTCCCCCCAATTTCCCTGGGACTCTTCCCCCACCCCTATTAGAAATGCTCAAGTATGTTGCTTAATTCACTTATTTAGTTCTACTCTTAAAATAAACAGATAAACAAACAAACAAAAACCAAAAACATAAAGCATGGCAGCTAGGGTTATATATTTGTCTCCAAATGGTTTGAGCTGCATCTTGTGCATTATTTTTTTAAACAACAAATCAAAAACTTCCTGCATTCTTGAATACATCTCAAGCATTTGCTTCCTGGTTTTTGCTTTAGTTTTAAACAGCCAGTTATTTTTCTTCTTTTTTTTTTTTGGTTTTTTTTTTTGAGACAGGGTTTCTCTGTTTAACAGCTCTGGTTGTCCTGGACTTGCTTTGTAGACCAGGCTGGCCTCGAACTCGCAAAGATCCGCCTGCCTCTGCCTCCCAAGTGCTGGGATTAAAGGCGTGCGCCACCACCGCCCGGCCAGTTATTTTTCTTCTATACTTTTTGTGTGTGGTCAGAGAATATAGAGAACAGACTTCTAGCTTTGGGTTTTCTGTTTGTTTGTTTTCTTTTTTTGAGACAGGGTCTCACTATGCAGCTTGGCTGGCCTGGAATTCTATGTAGATCAGCTGGCCTCAGCCTCAACCAGATCCTCCTGCATCTGCCTCCCAAATGCTGGAATTAAAGGTGTACACCACCACACCTGGCTTACCTTGTGTTTTCGATGGGTGTTTTATTCTTTCTAGATAGGTAATCCATTTTGACAAATGTTTCTTGAATATATAAGGATATATATGTTATTTATTTGGATATATATATAGGTTATTTATTTGCTTAAAACCAGACTCAAGAGCTATTGAGTAGCACCAATTATATTGTTTAATTCTATTCTTATGTGTGTGGGTTTTTTTTTCTGTTTGACCTGTTTGAATCTGTTCAAGTATATGACACTTTTGCCTTGGTTAGAAGATCTCTAAATTCTGCCTTTATGTACTTCTGTACTGTGTTGTCCCCACGAGACTGCAGCACTGACCTTCACAGTTTTATCTTCCTTCCTTTCTTTATTTTTCTTCTCGTGTTGCTGGAACACCTAAAGCCTGTCCATATCTGGCCAGTGCTGTACCACTGAGCTACGCTCCCAGCCTGTATTTTTCCCTTATTAGTGGAAAATAACCCTTTCCCCCTTTTTATTTATATACATTGTTATTAGCATCATTATTTGTTGTGCAAAGCAGTAGCCCTCATTATGCCAGTGTGAGGAGAGGGTCATACCCACTCCCCACTCCCCTGCCATATCCACCGCTCCCCAGAAAATACCCACCCCCTCAGTGAATGACCTTTGACTCGGTAAAGGCACTTGCAGGCAAGCCTGATACCGTGAGTTCAATCCCAGGGGGTCCAAATGGTAGAAGAAGAGTCCTGAGGCTCTGTGCTTGTCCTGCCTTTGCTATCAGAGCTTGCTTCTGTTTCTGTTTGATCCTGTTGTCATGAGATCCATCACACTGAACACTGTGTCCCTTGGGCGTCCTTGATAAGAGCACAGTCCAGTAATAATTCTGGATTTTGTTGTTGCTGCTGCTGTTGTTTACTTGTTTTATAGGCTTCCACTATGAAGCCCAGGCTGAACTTGAACTCAATGCCTGTCTCTGCCTCCCAAGTGCTAGGATTAAAGGAATGCTTCAGTACACCTGGCTTGAATAATATTTTTTTAACTGAACTGAGAATGTTAGGATGTTTCATATTTACTATCATTTCTATGCTTAGTTTCTTTTCCGGTTATATTCTCTCTGTTCTGCACAGTCTAATGATTTTGTTTCTTTATTTTCTCCAGTGACTTTGAAGATAGATGTTCTGTTTTAGCCACGGAGTTTAGCAAATACCGACCATACACAATAGTGGGTTTCACTATAATGACCTTTTTGTATGTATTCGTGTATCTTGAGCATACTTACCCTCATTACCTCACTTTTGCTGCTTGTCCCCTTCTCAATCAGTCCTCCTTTTTCTCTCACACATGCCTAGTTTTAATAGTCACTGGCTACTTTAAGGTTCTTGAAAAAAAAAAAAATCCTACATTTGACCTAGCCAGATGGTTCATCAAATAAACGCACTTGCCGGCAATCCTGACACCGTGACTTCTATCCCATGGGCCCACATGGTAGAAGAAGAGAACCCAGTTGCATAAACTGCCTTCTAACCTCCATATACTAGCTGTGGCACAGGAACACACACACACACACAGACACACATGCACATGCACACAGAGTAGATGAACTAATAAAAATTAAAATCTCACACTTAAAATTTCTGTAATTAGCAAAATAAAAAAGAGCACATTTTAAGTTCTAGTGTTCTGTAGTTCTAAGGGTGGCTGCGGCTCACAATGGCCAATCCTATGTTTGCTGAAGATCTGTAAGAGAGAAGCCTGAAGGCAGCAGACTTAAAAAAAAAAAAAAAAAAAAACAAGAGAGGAAATCCTGTCTGCTCTGGTGTGACCAAAGCAGCAAGCCTGTGTGGAAACATACACCATACCCTACAAATACACACAATTATTACACACTAATCACAAATTTAATTTAATTTATAAAGCTGGAAATTAAATAGATTAAAACAGCAATATTTGACTCCTTTGTGGAATATTAACAAACACCTGCTTTGTCCTAGGTACTGTCACTTACTGTCCACAAACAACTCTTACAATCCAAACACATTCTTCTTCCCTTGTTAATCTGCATACACTGTACATCAGCCCTTATCTTGGGCTTGTGGTCTAAGACTCCCAGCAGAGATGCCTGAAACTGTAACTATGGTGGAACTGAGTCATAGAGACACTAATTTTCTGCTTCTCTCTCTCTCTCTTCCACCCCAGTGCTGGGGATACCACCCAGAGCCCCTTGCCTGCTGGTGTTCTGCCTCTGAGCCATACTTCAGCCTGCTATAAGATCATCTTTTACTGTCCTCTCACTCTGCCCTGCAATGAAAACTTGTCACCATATTCATTCCAAAGGTCCCTTCTATAGTTTCTGCTGCCCATGCTCAGTTCCAAGGAATCCCACCTGATGTAGTCACTCTAAATTCTCTTGTTAACTCTCGGGAGCTTAAAACTTGGAAGTGACATTTGGAGGAGGGGGCACACTTGAGAAAGGTCTTCTGTGCTCTTCATTCTGGAGAGACAATCTGGCTGGTTATGGGATTCTTCTATCCAAATGTTCTTTTCCTCAGATCTCTGCTGGTGTTAAGTGTTTTCAAAGAGGTGTGCAAGGAGTGTTGTTGGTTTATTAATGCATGTCTGAGGTATTGAAGGGTGACTGCAATATAAATAAATCAATGTATAAATAAATAAGAAGATAAAATGAAGGTGTCAGCAGAACACCTGGGCATGGCTCTCTGTCCATAGGTTTTGCACGGATGCTGGCTTTTAGCTTCTCAGTGGTTCTTGTTTTCTGTCTGTTCAAGTCATCGCTTAAGGGTCACATGACTGCAGGAGGCAAACAAGTCACCTCCAATCCCAGGCTGTTTGTTTGGCCCATGACCTTTCCCCATTTAATTCTTCCTTCTTCCAAGGAGGAAACTGAACTCAGCTCCCACCCAAATTCTACTAGAAAAAGGGGAGCCCAGCAATTCCAGCTTGAAGATAGGGAGCCCACCATAGATGCTGCTGCCAGGATGGAAGCTGGAACAGTCCCACTGCTGCCCTTGGGATGCTAGCCAGGATCTCATGTTTAGGCAGCATCAGGACCACTCGGCCGGTGCTGTTGTCTGCTCAGATGGCCCTTCCAGAAAACCTGCTGCCCAGAGCCCTAGTGACAGAATGTACAGTCCAGCAGACCCCTGAGGTCCGCTGGGACGTCCTCCCAGGCACAGTGCCCTGAAACCGAGCTTTTAAATTATTATTTAACACTTATTTATTTCTAA
>CAJQZJ010013540.1:8821945-8847023 GCA_907164525.1 Lophiomys imhausi | reverse complement strand
TATTCACTAAATCTAACTTATATTAATCTATCAGCCCCTTCAGTGCCCCCAGCCAGCAGAGGCGACAGCACCGGGTTAGTCCCATTCTTTTCATAAGAATTTATCTTAGGGTTTCTATTGCTGTGAAGAGACATTGTGACCACGGCAACTCTTACAAAGAAAGCCAATTTGGGCTTGCTTACTATTCAGAGGTTTAGTCCATTATCATCATCATACTGGGAAGCATGGCGGCAGGCACGCAGGGCCAAAATGCCACTCCCTTTTTGGGGGGGATCTTCATTCAAACCACCACAGGATTCCTCCCATAAGCAGCTGGGCTTAAGGAAGCCCCATGACTATGAATGACTATGATACTCTCAAAGCTGACTGTGGATTGGAAGGCTCTTTCCTTCCTTCCTTCCTTCCTTCCTTCCTTCCTTCCTTCCTTCCTTCCTCCCTCCCTCCCTCCCTCCCTCCCTCCCTCTGTTCCTTCCTTCCTTCTTCTTCTTTCTCAAGGGTGGCCATGTGAGGATTTGAATGCTCACACTCTTCCTGTTCTGTTCTCCAACCTGTTTCTTGGATGTCTAGCACTGTCTTAGCACCCACTTCCAACTTGGAGGGACTCAGTCACCTACAGTGTTATCTGTAGGTTGCTGCAGGCCTGGATTGGCTGGAGCAGAAGGTATCATAGCTCCAGGCCTTAGGCTGAGTACGGATTGGCCGTTATCATAAGTGGCTTGTCTTTTCTACAGATGGGTGTTTTGTTTATTTCCCAGAGTACATCTATGCCTTCTTATCTTTCCTGTGAAGACCCAGATTTAAAAAAATATATATATTTATTTTATTTCATACGTATGAGAGTTTGCTGCTTGTACATCAGGCCTGTATCACAGGCCAGAGGAGGGTGTAAGATCCCTGGATGAGTTACAGACCATTGTGGATCCCCATGTGGGTGCTGAAAACTGAACTGAGGTGCTCTGTAAGAGCAGCAAGTGCTCTTAACCACTGAGCCACCCCTTCACCTCCCCTTTGAAGATTCTTTAAAAGATGATTCCCCTTGACCCCCAGAGGGAATTGAGGGGATTAATATTTCAGACCCACTAATAACTCTGCCATTAGCTGGAAGTAACTTTTGCAGTGTGTGATTGCTTTATGTCTGTAGGTAGAAAGAGTGCATCTTCTGGCTTCAAAGATCCCCTCCTGAGAAGGCCCCATTTGAAGTCTTTCAATAATTGAAATGGGACCTTTAGGGTGGTTCTGCTGGGCATGCCAACAGCTGAATCCTGTCTGTTACACACACACACACACACACACACACACACACACACACACACACACACCAGACCAATCTTCTCTTTTTGCTATCTGTTGTTTCTCTCTTCTCTCCCTCCCTCTTTCCCTTATTGCTGTGAGGAGACACCATGATCACAGAACTCTTTTTTTTTCTTTTTCTTTTTTTTTGGGGGGGGGGTTTCGATACAGGGTCTCTCTGTGTAACAGCTCTGGCTGTCCTGGACTCACTTTGTAGACCAGGCCAGCCTGGAACCATCCACCTGCCTCTGCCTCCCAAGTGTTGGGATAAAAGGCATGCGCCACCACGCCTGGCTGACTACACATCTCTTACGAAGGAAAGCGTTTAATTGGGGCTGGCTTATAGTTCAGAGGTTTGGTCCATTATTATCATGGCAAGAAGAACGGCAGTGTGTACGCAGACATGGTGCTAGAGAGGTAGCTGAGAGTTCTATATCTGGACCCCCAGGCAACAGGAAGAGAGAGTGAGCCACTAGGCCTGGCTTGGGCTTCTGAAACCTCAAAGCCCACCCCAGTGACACACTTCCTCCAGCAAGGCCACACCTCCTAATAGTGCCCCTCCCTATGGGCCTGTGGGGGCCATTTCATTCAAACCACCATACCTTCCGTCCTTCTTTTCCTTTTGCAGGTAGTGTCACTGCAGTCCAGTCTTGAACTCCTGAGCTCTAGTGGTTCTCCTGCCTCTGCTCGAGAGTGTTGAGCTTACAAGTGTGCCCACCATGTCCAGCTCTTGTGTGTGTGGGCATATGTGTGTAGAGGGTCTACACACATGTGCCCACACACACAAGAGCTGTCAGTGATCTCGCAGGTGACTACTATTGTCTTGGTTATTATGACATTGTTCCTCCAGTCCTGCCCTGGCCTAGGTGTGCTTTTATCTTCATGCTAAAATTTACCTTGTAGCTTCCTAGTCACACTAGCTATGTTTGGGATTTTGGCCTGTGAGGCTGCACACACTTTTGTCAGGAGGAAGCAGCCTGCCCTTTTGTATTTCTTTTAAGCTTCTTGCATCAGGGTTCCTCTACCATTCTGCCCTTAGTAGAGTTACAAGGGAGATCTGAGTTTGAGACCCTTGTCAGAGGCTGCTGCCACTGGAGGATGTTACTTACTGACTTGAACCCAGGACCACCAACCCAGGGGTGGCACCGCCCACAGTGAGCTGGGCTTTTCCCCATCAACTGCTAATTAAGAAAGTGCCCCATAGCTGGATCTTATGGAGGCCTTTTCTCAGTTGACGTACCTTCTTCTCAGATGACTTTGTTTGTGTCAAGCCAACACAAAACCAGTCAACACAGGTCTAAAGCCCTCATCGTGGGAGAGGTGCTTTCCAGAGCCTCTATGACATGAACCTAAGAAAAGCTCACACATCGGAAAGCACAGACTCTCAGGAAGCCATCGAATCAAGTGGTGTACCAGGATAGCACTCAATAAAGAAAGGGTCTGTCTAGAAACCTGTCTCCCTATCTATACGTATAGTTTTTAAGAGTTTGGAATGGTATTCCACTAAGAATTTTTAAAATATCCAAATTTGGGGCTCAGGTGGGGTAGTGTGGGGTGGGGGGGGGGGGCAATGTACAAGCGTGAGGATCTGACCCACATGAAAGCTAAGCACAGTGGAGTGTGTCTGCAGCCCCCCTGGGCAGGGAGCTCCAGGTTCAATGAGAGACTATCTCAAAAGACACAAAAAGGGAATAAAAGATGGAGAGTGAGAGAGAAAGACCCCTGATGCTGACCGACCTCTGCCTCCACACATGCACACACGTGTGCACACACACACATACGCCTCCACCACACCCCACCCCAAAATATCCAGATCTTTTCTTCTCACATGCTCCCTAGGAAGCTGTAAATAATGAGAAACAGCCAAGGAATGGGAATTCTCTCGGCAATAACGACGTAGCAAAGAAACAAGTCACAAGGATGTATGATGTGGAATTTTTTGTTACTCAGGAAGACACTTGGGAGCCTAAATGTTTGTTATAGGCTTCTGGTTGAATGAATGATGTTCTGTCTACAGAATGAATTCAGGTAGTCTATAAGAGAGAGAGAGAGAGAGAGAGAGAGAGAGAGAGAATTGAGTCATGAATATTCATGTGGAACAATGTCTAAGAAACATTGCTCAGTGGAAAGCAAGGGACTGAACTGTAGGTATAGTTTTTTTTTTAATTTCAAAGATACCATACTTATGTATATGTTTATGAAAATACGATTATAAGTAGAAATCTGCAGGCAGCTTTTCTGCTGTGCATGGTTACCTCTGGAAAGTACAACCCAGGCCCTGGGGTACAGTAGAGACATTTACTTTTGCAATCTTTGTATATTTTACTGAATGCCCAAATTGCTTTTTTAGCTTAAGAAAAATTCTAGAATAGTAACATAAACTAAAGCCACATCCTGACCTCCGGTGAAGGGTCCTGTCTGGGGACAAGCTCTGTTACCCACCTTTCTCTGCATCTTAGGATCTCACTCCTGGGAGTCAGGACCTTGGGAAGGGTGAAGGAGGGAGAGAAATAGAACTGGAGCAGGCCGTGGCTGTACTCCTTCCCCAGATACCTGCTATGGAGGTGGTTAGAGAAGAGGCCCTGTGGAAACCACCTTTTGTTGCAGGGGCCCTGTGCACCCATGAACATCGTCACCCAATGTCTAGGGCCTGGTGCAACAGATGCTTGTCCTCACCTGAGGGAAGTGGAAGAAGGGATGAGAGAAAGAGAGACAGAGAGGTGGACAGAGCTGGATGAGTGAGGGGAGGCAGGCATTAGGTCCTATTTCCATCCTTTTTCCTGGAGTCTAGCTCTGGAGGCCTGGGCCTGGGTTTGATTATCTGTTTATAGTCTGTTTCAGGGACACCTTCCTACTGAATCCTACAATGACAATCTTACCCTCCTAAAGTGGCCAGACTCATAAGCAAGACCTGCTCAGAGCCTGCCCGGCCCTGGGAAGGCACACCTCCATCCTCTGCTCTCTTGCTCTCTTGTCCTTGTCTTCTGTTTGTCTAAAGGCTTTTCTTTGTACTAGGCAGGCCTCAGGCTCCCATTTCATTCCCTCTGAGAAGGTACTTCTTCCATGAAGACTCATTTTCTGCCTGGATTTCTCTTTGGGGCAACAGAGTCTGTAGCGGCTCCAAACTTTTCATCTCAAGCTCCCTTCCCCAGAGCCCAGGCATAAATCTGATTGGCTTTTTCATTGCCTCTGGGCAGGCCACACACCTTCCCTTGAACCAGAGCACAAATCAATCCTTGTGTCCAGGGGAAATGGGATGTGCTGATAGGGATCATCCTGCAGTTGGGGATGAGGCCAACTGTCCAATCATCAGGAAACTGGGTAAAGGAGAGAGAGCAGAGGGTACCATGCTTAAAGAGGAGCTGGAGCCTGTAAACACCATCTACACCCTGATTCATCTGCACCCCAATACTTTCCCTTTCCTTCCTTTGCCTCACCTCCCCTTCTATCCCCTCCCTTCCTTTCCAGTCTTCTCTCCCTTGCCCTCTCCTCTCCCGTCCCCTCCTCCTCTCTCTTCTCTCTTGTTTGTGTTACTAAAGACTGAAATAGAGGTATTGGATGTGCTAGGCAGGTGCTCCATCTCTGAGCTATATTCCCAGGCCTCTTTCTACTTTTTCTAAAATTTGAGTCAGGGCCTCACTAAGTTGCCAAAGCGAAGTCTCCAACTTGTGAGCCTCTTGCCCCAGCACCACCCTCTGACAATTTCTGGATTACAGGCTCACACCACAGGTGCACACCACCAGACCTGGCAGTTTTCAGCTGTGTGAAATTCTCTCTTTGCTTAAAACCAGCCTGATTCAGAGTTCTTATTGTTATTCCTTTCAATAAGAGCTCTGGTTGTGCTGGGTGGTGGTGGCGCACGCCTTTAATCCCAGCACTCACAAGGCAGAGGCAGGTGGATCTCAGAGTTCAAGGCCAGCCTGGTCTACAAATCGAGTCCAGGACAGCCAGAGCTGTTACACAGAGAAACCCTATCTGGAAAACCAAACCAAAACCAAAACCAACCAAACAAAAAAAGAGCTCTGGTTGAAAAAAAGGAGAGAGGCTCATGCACAGAAGAGTCTCGTTTTTGTAGGTGTGTGTGTGTGTGTGTGTGTGTGTGTGTGTGTGTGTGTGTGTGAAAGAGAGAGAGAGAGAGAGAGAGAGAGAGAGAGAGAGAGAGAGAGAAAGAGAGAGAGAGAATGAGTAGAATAAGAGAATGAGTGGAATGACATGCAAAGGGTCTCAATGGTTTTGGTTTATGGTTGGTGAGAACACAGCCATACAGCCATCCTACTCAGTGAGTATAATGGCCAACAAATCACATTAGATATTCAACATTTCATAACAAAATGGGCTTTTCGTGAGGCTTTTATGCTCAGTCACAGGCTAATACAGGAGTCTCAGCATGTTAAGACAAGCTAGACTAAGCTACAGTGTTTAATTAGATGTATATATATATATATATTTTGTTTTGTTTTGTTTTTTGTTTTTCGAGATGGGGTTTCCCTGTGTAACAGAGCCCTGGCTGTCCTGGACCCACTTTGTTGATCAGGCTGGCCTCGAACTCATAGATATCTGCCTGCATCTACCTCCCAAGTGCTGGGATTAAAGGAGTAAGCCAACATACCCGGCAATTAGATATATTTTTAAACTGACAATATATTTTTTTTTGAGACAAGGTTTCTCTGTGTAGCCCTGGCTGACCTGGACTCACTTTGTAGACCAGGCTGGCCTCAAACTCACAAAGATCCGCCTGGCTCTGCCTCCCAAGTGCTGGGATTAAAGGGGTGCACTGCTGCCATCACCACCACCCAGCAATATTTTCTACTTAGAATGGATTTACAGGATACAAACCCATTGTAAAGCCAGCGGCAGCTGTGAGACAGAGCAACTGGATATTGGGGCAGCAGGATTAAACGTAATTGTTGGGCTCTACGTTTTATTCATTTAGGTTTATATTTATGTGTGTGAGTGATTCTTCTCCTTGTATTTAGTGCATTCTGCACATGCTCGGCGCCCGCAAAGGGCAGAGGAGGGCATTAGAGCCTCTGGAACTGGAGTACAGATGGCTGTGAGCCTCCATATGGGCCCTGGACTAAAACCCAGGTTGTCTGTAAGAGCAGCCAGTGCCCTTAACCACAAAGCCACCTCACTACCCCAGTTTTTGTTTTTAAATTGAATTTTAATTTTTGAGATGGCTGGACAACCCCAAACTCATAGAGATCTGCCTGCCTCTGCTCCTGAGTGCTGGGATTAAAGGTGTGTGCCACCACAGTTACCTTAAATGGTGTAGCCCTGGCAGATCTAGGACTCACAATCTTCTCACTTCTGCCTCTTCAGCATATCCTACCAGTATGTGCTGCTACAACGGACTTCTTTAAATTAAAAAAAAAAGACTTTCATTTATTTTGTATGTTTATGAGTGTGTATTATGCATACATATATATGTGCTTGTTCATATGTGTGTGTGCGTGTGTGTGTGTGATAGCAGGTGTCTCCCTCAATCACCCTTCACTTTAAACCAGTGGTTCTCAACTTGAGTTGAGACCCCTTGGAGGTTGAACGATCCTTACACAGGGGTTGCATATCAAATATACTGCATAGGAGATATTTACATTATGATTCATAACAGTAGCAAAGTTACAGTTACAAAGGAACAATGAGATAATCTTATGGTTGAGGGTCACCGAAGCATGAGGAACTGGAACTCTAGCAAAGGGTCACACTTAGGAAGATTGAGAACCATTGCTTTATATACTGAGGCAGGTTCTCTCTCTTGAACTCAGAGCTCACCAATTTGGCTACTGTACTTAACCAGCTCATTTGGGGGATCTTGGTCTCCCTCACATCCCGTGCAATGGTATTGAGTGGCCACTATGCCCCCAGCATTTATATGGGGTCTGGGGGTCTAAACTCCAGTCCTCATCATTGCATGGCAAATGCTTCACTCCCAAGCCATGCCTCCAGCCCCATGTTCTGTGTTTATTCCTCACAGCATATATATAATATATATATGTGTGTGTGTGTGTGTGTGTGTGTGTGTGTGTATGTATGTATGTTGGTTTTTTGAGACAGGGTTTCTCTGTGTATCCCTGCTGTCCTGGACTCACTTTGTAGACCAGGCTGGCCTTGAACTCACAGAGATCCACCTGCCTCTGCCTCCCAAGTGCTGGGATTAAAGGCGTGAGCCACCACGCCCAGCTCCTCATAGTATGTGAAGCGTGGGTTGCTAAGTGCTCATCTTTCTCTGCCAGTTGTTCATCAGTTCAAGGGAGTGAGGGAAACTCTGTCATGTACTGTTGATGTTGCAGGCAAGAACATGAGCCAGCTAGAGAGTGGCAGCTGCTCCTTCGATTATGTGGATAAGCTGACAAGTACCTTGCAGCTGGCAGTCCACATCCCCACCTTCCTCCTTGGCCTGGTCCTCAACCTACTGGCCATTCGAGGCTTCAGCACCTTCCTAAAGAAGAGGCAGCCAGAATACATCGCCACATCCATCTACATGATCAATTTGGCTGTCTTCGACTTACTGCTTGTGCTCTCGCTCCCATTCAAGATGGCCCTGCCGCAAGTGGAGTCCCCCTCCCCGGCCTTCTGCACTCTGGTGGAGTGCCTCTACTTCATCAGCATGTACGGGAGTGTCTTCACCATCTGCTTCATCAGCCTCGACAGGTTCCTGGCCATCCAGTACCCACTCCTGGTCAGCCACCTCCGGTCCCCCAGGAAAACCTTCGGGATCTGCTGCATCATCTGGATCCTGGTGTGGATTGGCAGCATTCCCATCTATACTTTCCACAGGGAAGTGGAGGAATACAAGTGCTTCCACAACATGTCTGATGGCACCTGGAGTGCCAAGGTCTTCTTCCCCTTGGAGATCTTTGGCTTCATCCTTCCCATGGGCATTATGGGCTTCTGTTCCTATAGAAGCATCCACATCCTGCTGGGCCGTCGGGTACACACCCAGGACTGGGTCAGGCAGAGAGCCTGCATCTGGACCATCGCTACCAACCTTGTCATCTTCGTGGTCTCCTTTCTCCCAGTGCACCTGGGTTTCTTCCTTCAGTTCCTGGTGAGGAACCGCTTTATCTTGGAGTGCAGGGTGAAGCAGAACATCAGCTTGTTCCTGCAATTGTCTCTGTGTTTCTCCAACATCAACTGCTGCCTTGACGTCTTCTGCTATTATTTTGTCATCAAAGAATTTCGCATGGGCATCAAGGCCCATCGGCCTTCCACAGTCCAGCTGGTCCACCAGGACACCATGGGCACTAGGGATTAAGAGAGGGCACCCCTCTCAAGGGAAGGAAATCTCAGTCCCAAATTCTCATAAGGAACATCCTGTGCTTCCCTTTTGACACTTGATGAGTACCATCTTGGTTCTTTATACCCCTAAGACCTTTCCACAGCACCTGGACGGCTGACATATGTCACACTTATTTTGGATTTGCTAAAGAACCAAGTGAAGTCTTCCTTTCTAAGTCCAAACTGTATGAAGCAGAAAAATCAAAATCAAAAACCAAAAAACTGTAACTTGAAAAGTCTGTTTCTCAGCTTTCTCAGTTTTCCATTCTGTTGGAAGGGTCTAGAAAGGAAAAGAGAGACAGAGAAGGGATCAGGGTAGGGAGTCCAGAGAGTTTGGGTGGAGATTCAGGGATAGGGAAGAAATAGGCTTTCAAAATGCAACAAGCTTGCACTTTTTTTTCCAGTCTTTTCTGAAGCTCTGTTGGCAACGACCTCCCAGAAGTGATGACAAAGAGGGTCTTTAGGGTGTGGTGGTGCACACCTTTAATCCCAGCACTGGGGAGGCAGAGGCAGGTGGATCTCTGTGAGTTCAAAGCCAGTCTGGTCTACAAAGTGAGTCCAGGGCAGCCAGGGCTACACAGAGAAACCCCGTCTCAAAAAACCAAAAACAAAAAACCCAACAACAACAAAAGAATTGGTCTTAACCTGGTTCAGCCATAGCAGAATGAAGACGTTGTCTTTATTGGGTCCTGGTTGGGCAGCGTCAGCACTGGTGCAACTGTCGTCTAAGGAGCTGGTCAGGAACTGGGGTTAGGGGTGGGGACTAACTTCACCAGGCTGCACAAAGGCCTGGATTTGAGGGAGGTGGTAAGGTGCTCACTAGTTTCTGGAGGGAAATTACAGACAGCTGAATCAGTGTGGGATCCTTCATGGGCTCCTCTCTGGAGGAGGAGCCTACCATGATAGCTGAAAGTCGCCCTTTCGATGACTCAGCTGCTGTTCCAGAGAGCGAAATGATCAGAAGGATAAATTGTGGGGTGTTTTTGCAAGACAGAAGGAGTGGGATGAGAAGAAACTCGTGAGACTTCATATGAATCAGACGCAGGTCTCTAGGAAAAAAAGCAGCCACAGCCCTAACTAACCAGATCCTGCAGGATGAGAGACTGGGGGAGGGGTGGTGACATGGGGAGGGTAGGAGAAAACGGAGATGCAGCTCTAATCGGGGACCTGCCAGCAGAGTAGAAGATGGAGGGGAGGAAAATTGTAGGGGAAAGGAGGAGCTGGAGGGGGAGAAAAAGGAGGGAGGGAGAGGAGCAGGGAGGAAAAGGAGAGGGAGGAAGAAGAGGAGGAGGAAGAAGGTGGATAGGCAGGAAGCCTTGAGGCATGGAGGGGAATAGGAAAGATAAGTAGGAAGGGCAGAGGTGGGGGTGGGGGGTGGGGGAGACTATCTCCTGACAGTCTATCACCCCCACTCCATTGGAAGCTGTTGAAGTGTAGGCACTTCCGGGCCATAGTGGCTGTGGCCGTGGTGGCAGGGTGGAGCCACCTGTGGGCCACTGAAGGAATATTTAAGGAAGAGAAAATAAAGGACCTTGGCAGAGGCTGTAGAGAAGTAAGGGTACCAGGACTAGAGCCCTGCCTCAGAGCTGGGCCTCCAGGAACTCATCGGTGGAGATTCAGAGCTATGCCCACCAGAACTGAGGCTCCCAGCCGTGGATGCTGTTTTGTCCCACAGCTGATGTGACACAGAAACAGCCTGACTGTCACAAACAACAGAACACTTGGTTCATCCATGAGTGGGTGGGTCTTGTGACCACCTCCTCCATGTTCTCTCTGTGTAAGAAGCTGTCAGCCCACCCAACAGAGTCAAGAGGTCCCCTCCATGTGTAAGTGTGTCTGCCCAGCAAGATTCCCCAGGGCAAAGGCTTAGCAGGCTGAGTACCCACCATCCCCACTGATGACAAAGCTAAAAATTGGTGTGTATGTAGCATGGTGGAAGGGGCTCTATGTACCAAGAGGATCTAGAGCAGGAAATCTAGAGCCATAAACTGAGGAAAGATAAGGACAAGGTTCCTGGAGGGGTATAACTGTGTCAGATTGCTGACCCTGGACCTGGAGTTGGGAGAGAATAGAGCTTGAGAGCCCACTGAGTCATTCCAAAATAGTGAGTGGAAATTCTTGTCTTTTACTATGGAAACTTACCTGGTGTGTGTCCAGACTTCTAGGCTCAAGTCACTGGTCCCATAGGTCCTCAACTGGCAGTTGACTCAGCAGTACAAGAAATAGGAGGGTCAGTGTTAGAGTTGGAGTAAAGCAGATTGCAGCCAGTGAGTGGGAGAAACCCAGGACTTAGTTGTGGAAAACGCCCAGATTCTTGTTACTAAAGCCAGTGGGGCTGGGAGCTATCGTTTTTTTTTTTGTTTTGTTTTGTTTTTTTTTGCTGTAAATATGAACTTATTTCTACCCAGCCTAGAAAAACCTGACACGTTGGCTATGTGTACTGCTGTACACTCTACGTGTACAAATTAATTGGAAAACCAATTTGAGTTACATGATTTGCTGGATAAATAAATTCATACAATGCACTGTACCTTGTCTTGGGCTTCAGTTTCTGGCTCCAGAGAGGAGCTTGTCTCTAATGACCCCTGCTAATGGATTCAACAGCTGTGGTCCCTTTACCAGCTACCTGGGCACCAATGTGACGTTACAGGGTGCCTGCCTCATGTGCACAGCTGGTCTTCCCAATCCGTCAGGAGCCAGAGGGGTCTACTAGGCTGTCACTTGGGTGCTCAGTTGTCTGTGGTAGCCACTGGGTCTCAGAGACACCCCCTCCAACACACACACACATGGCCCCAGTCCCTAAGCCTGTTCCTCCACCTTATCCCACCAGGACCCTGGCCCTGTATACACGAGGGGCCAAGCCCAAGATGCCTGTTGACCACATGTCCCCCCATTGCTTCTTTCTCTGGCTCGATGTGGTGTAAATCTACCTTTCCTCACAGGAAGTTCCTCCTCATCCACCAGAGCCCAAGGCATGGCCTTTAGAGACAGAGGCCTACGTCACTCCTTTTTCCTAAGTACCCACAAGTTCCAAGTCATGATCTGGATGTGGAGGGCTGGTTGGGGACATGATCATTCCTTAACAGTCATTTTTCTGTTAGCCCTAGCTACCTCATGGCTGGATCCTGTCCCCTTGACACCCAGAGGATTTGACTGGAGAATTGCCTATTTATCAGTTGCATTTGTCAGTCCTGTTCCTCGTGACTCCCCTCCCTGTGGACCCTTTGAAGTTGGAGTCCTTACAGTAATACGGTGGAGATGCCCTGGGTTTCTGAGAACGCCCTCAAAGAAAATCCTACCCTCCAGAAAGTTACCGTGAATCACCAGTAATTTCAAAGATGCTTGAAATGACTGTAGGCCCAATAGCAGCTGGAGAGACTCACAAGGATTAAAAGGGGCTTGGTTCACATGTCAAAGAGGAAAAGACAGAATAACTTTCTTTTTCTTCTTCTTGTTCTTGTTCTTATTCTTTTTGTTTTGTTTTTTTTGGGGGGGCGTTTGTTTTTGAGACAGAGTTTCTCTGTGTAATATCCCTGACTGTCTTGGAACTTACTTTGTAGACCAGGCTAGCCTCAAACTCACAAAGATCTGCCTGCCTCTGCCTCTTGAGTGCTAGGATTAAAGCATGCACCACCATGCCTTCAGGATGAACTTTCTAGCCAGGGATGAAAAAAAGTGTCAACCAAGCAAGGGTTGGCATCCAGGTACACATCCCTACCCAAGGGCCCATGTGGAGATCCTACCTGGTCCTCAAGGGCCAGCTGTATTACAGACAACATTCTTTTGGGGCAACAGAGTGGCTGACTGAGGCCACTGTGAGAATCCCATTCTGAGGACAGGGGACTAAAAGATTCACAAAAGTGCTGATTTTGAGGTGTACATCCTGGAAACTACTCCCATAGCACCTCTCACTTCCTCTTGGTAAGTCCAGGGTAGAGTTACCACAGGCTCTGAAGGAACACAGCACAGTAGAGGTGAGCATAGGGCATGCCCGGCCTGGCCCCTCTTCTCTCTGTGAATAGTGCTGCTGGGAGGGACCTTCACTGTGAGGTACAGCAGAAGTGAGGCCCGAGGTTCTTTGATGTCTGCAAAGGAAAGGCAAGAAGGTGTCACTTCAAAGGAACGCTTGTGGGAGCAACCCTGAACTTACCTTGAGGCCCCAGTCAGTGCCTTTGGTCTGAGGCAGTCACCTGAGAAACTGCAACCAAAACTTGTCTGCACAGGGTGCAACACAATCGGGGGTGGGGGGTTGGAGGGTGAGAGGAGGTGGGAGAGAGGGAGTGGAATGTTGTATGACACAGTCACACACACAAAAAGGCTATTTAGGGTGATCTAAAGAGCCCCTCCTTCTAAGGATGACTTTGGATGGTTCAAATGCACTCCTGTGTTTCTCGTTCAAGTTGCATTTTTGGAAATGGTTGATAATGAGGATTGCTAGAGCCATTGTGCAGGGATAAGCAGGCCGTGATTTAACCCGAGGGTCCCAATGACTGATTCTCAGAGGCAACATCTTGCACACAAACTGGGCTTGGCTTACAGAGAGGACTGGTGCAAGTAACCCAGTGATGGGGGCAAAGGTCCAGGGAGAAGACAGGGTTCCTCCCTTTCCTCCTCCAGTAGAGAGGGCCCAGAAACCAAGTTCCCTGGGATGATTAAGGAAAGTTCTAGATACGCTTCAGGGCAGGTCGTAGTTTTTGGGTGGGACTCTAGTAGCAGCTGATACATGGGGAAACTCCCCCATATACACACAAGATGAGCTGATGCTCTTAGGCTCTGGGAAGGACCATCTCCATCAGCAGAAAGCCCCTGCCATATTCTTCCATACCTTCCCACTGACTTTCTGACCCTCAAGGGGCAACTGGGGTTTTGCTTTCGCTGAAGGTGATCAGGTACAATCAGATGCTGCAGAGTAGGGCAGGGACAGGTCTCAAAACAGGTGCTTGGTAGACTTGCCTGCACTTTCTGGACCAGAGGGTCAGAACACATTTCAGAACCAAGTAGGCAAATGGACTTCTGGCATTAACGGAGGGTGGCATCAGGCCAGCATCCCTTGGTGTTAAAGACAATTTAACTCCAGACGCTGGAATGTTTTAAGTCATTTGTACAAACAGATGAAGCTGGTGGTGAATAGAGCTTAGAGATGTTGGTTTTTCCTCCCTGGGATTTCACTCTACAGAACATTCACACATCAGAGGTACAGCCAGGGGCGGATGGAGTGTATAGGTAAGGCTTCAGTGGCAGAAAAACAGTTCTCCCCATCCTGGAGGCTGAATGCTTAAGGTCTGGCCAGGCTCTGTGTCTGGTCTCTTCCTGGCTGCAAATGTTTGCTTTTTACTGTGTCCACACACATGGCAGAGAGAAAACAGTTTTCTGGTTCTTTGTGATAAGGATACTAGTCAGTCCGGGCCAGACTCCACTGTAACTGTTTTGTTTTATCTTAACTGCTCCCCAGAAAGCCCAGTGTTGGGGCTTCAATGCCTGAATTTAAGTGGAAATATTCAGCTCACATGGCTTTTACTTTGTGAAACTGAATAGAACATATGTGTTTCCTCTAGTTCCTCAACTTGAATAGTTCTGAGCTCATGACATTTTACAAAGACATACTAGCTCTGTTGTCACTGAGGTTCCCTCTTGCTCTAGGAATCTGGCGTGAATTCTAGCAAGACAGGCTCCTTGGGGCCTACGGAGACGGTTCTGTAGATAAAAGCACTTGCTGCTCTTGCAGAGGACCCAAGTTCAGTTCCCAGAACCTGCATGGGGTGACTCACAACACATACAAATAAAAGGAAGATAAATCTTTAAAAATAAGTGGGGTGGCTGGAGATATGGCTCCGCCGTTAAGAGCACTTGCTGCTCTTCCAGAAGACCTGGGTTCAATTCCCAGTGACCACAGGGTGACTCACAGCAGTCTAGCAGTCTAGTCCCAGGTGATCCAATGCCCTCTTGTGGCCTTCTCAGGAACTGCAGGAACATGATGCAAAGCACCCAGACACATATAAATAAATATATAAATAAGTAAACAAGAGAGGGTCCCTATTTGAAATAAGGGCTCACAGATCCAGTACTCAATGACCAGGCCTATGAATGCAGGTTTCCATGCTATATGAGTACAAGGCTTTCTCCTACAATATACTCAGGGTTGCAAGCTGCCCCCTCCCTCCAGCTCCAGTGTCTCTTCCAGGGTGTCCACACCAAAATCATGCCTTGGAGTCTGGTCATCGTCCCAGCACCACTGCCATGCCTTCTGTTCACAGATCCTATGGCGCTTTCTCCATCTGGACCTGGGGCTCCCAAGCCTGGCTTCCTTCAAGGCAGAGTGAAGCCTGGAGATATTCAAAGAAGATGCTTCTTAGCATCTGTCCTTGTAATCATGATCCTAGGGCAGGAAGTAAAACCATGGTGTCAGGATGACATGGAGCAGCTCCATTGTCTTCAGTTGAAATCAACTGGCATTTGTGCTTCCTGGGAAGATGCCACATGCCCACTCTTGAATGGGGCAAGGAGGACAGAAGGTTTACAGCTCTCTTAGGTACTATTGGTTCCTGAAGAAGAGAGAACAGGGTAACCAGGAGCCCACTCCTGCCATAGGCTTTGCTTGAGGTGACTGCAATAGTGTCCCGCCACCTTCTAACAGGTTAGTGTTTTCTAAGCTTAAAAAAGAAGAATTACGCCGGGCGGTGGTGGCGCACGCCTTTAATCCCAGCACTTGGGAGGCAGAGGCAGGCGGATCTTTGTGAGTTCGAGGCCAGCCTGGTCTACAAAGTGAGTCCAGGACAGCCAGGGCTACACAGAGAAACCCTGTCTCAAAAAACCAAAAAAAAAAAAAAAAAGAAGAATTACATCAGCAGTTTAAATGGAAGGACATAGCAGTCTGGTACTTAAAAAGACGAAGGAGCAGCAGCTGTGGGAGTTAGGTCTCAGGCTTGTCCATCAGGGCCCGCAAGCCTGAGCCCCATCTCCCACAGCTGCTTCGAAGCAGCCCCTCTCACTTGCCAGAGACATTTGTCTGCAGTGGGCATCCACAGGCACCCTGAGACCTGTGGTGTAAGCAGTGAGACTGTGGGGTTCTGAAGCCAACAGCCCCTCTTGTTGCACACACTACTTCCTACTTCCCCTCTCCCCTCAAGAAGTCTTGGCTCGAGCCTCAAGGAAACTTCTGATAGCATGAAGAAGTCGTAGCCTGTCCTTCTTCAGGGGTCAGCAAGCAAAGCTGAACTTCCCTTTGGACCCTTTGGACTGAGGGGGGGCCCCGGGAATTTCGGATAATGTGGGGATAATCTTCCTGTCTGAAGAATACAGTGGGACTAGAGCAATGAATTTCAGCAATACAAGCAATGTGAGGATTTTTACAATCTAAGCCAGTGAGCAGGTCACACATAGTCATCTTCATTCATGATATTTGTGTCTTTGTCTCCTCCAAGGAGTTGATGTCATCAATTCCACCCTCCCAGGATGTCCTTATCTGACCTGCTGTGAAAGTTCCTGGGGGCCCCTAATGGTCATCTGCCAGAGTATCTCCAAGGCCCACCCACTGCCTGCAGAGCTTGCCTTCGCACAACTGTGAATTCAGTTTCTACCTTCTGACTCCCTCCTCCAGGCCTTCAGATCCCACTGTTTTCTGCTGTCAGCTCTTCCACCCTCCTGCTCTCTGTCACCCGCTTACAGGAGTGGGTCCCACCTGGTGTTACTTCTTGACCACAGCTGTCCTTCTACCTAGGGCTGTTTCCACAGAAACCAGGAGCTAAGCTGTCATTCAAAGGCAAAACCAAGAGAGAACATCTATGGAAATAGCCCCCATTCCTGTGCAGTTTAACAAGCAGGCTGCACTGGTGGGATACTGCGCCCTTCGCAAGCTAGGCTGCAGCTGAAATAGTCAAACTCGGGAGGACAGCATGGGGGAAGTTTGGGGAGGGTTTCCTCATCAGCCAGCAACCGGGATGCACTTTACCTGGTTATCCATTAGACCCCTTTCCTATATCCTGCCTACAGTGAGTTCTCAAACTCTAGCCTTGTTAGTTGTCCCTTGGGTGAGAAAGAATCTGTCGTGATAGAGCCCAGGAAATAGTACCTCAAAGACCAAAGCTCTGAGAGACTGAGAGGTGTTAGACTCCCCCACACTCCCAAAGTTCGTGTCCCTCTGACCTTGCGTTTCCATTTAGTCGACTTGTCACACACCATGTCCTCTCTCAGTCCCATAGAGAGTCATTTACAAACCACTGTCTATTTTATGGCTCATGAGACTTTGTCCTGGGCTGTTGTATATGTTCAAAGCTCATTAGGTTCCTCCTAAAAGGCATGTATGAGTCATCTCAAAATTGTCTTGCCTCCCCAAAAGGAGTGGGGTGCGCCTTTTTGTTTGTGCCCTGCTGAGCTGGTGGGTGGCCACGCATTGTAACTTTCCTTCCACTGGCTTTTCCACGTTTTCACGTTCGCAGATGTGTGTGCTTTTTCCCCTCTGGTTTCATTTATCTTTGTCAGTTTGTTCAGGAGAATGTCCATATTTGCCACACGGGGTCAGATGCAGGGGAAGGGAGGCAGATTTATTTAACTTTGGGTGGGTGAGAGGCATAATTGGCCAGTTTTCCCCTTAGGGCTAGTGGGGGACAATGAACGTGGATCGTTATCTCAAGTGACCCTGTAAAGCTGGCTGAGTTGGGGCTGGAAAGTGGCATGCAGTAGGACCTTCGCTTTGGAGAAAACTGAGGCTTGTAGACACCCGAGAATCACCAGTTTTCCCCAAAGTGATCCTGTGAAATATGTCAGTGCCCTTCGGCCTGATTCCTGGCATATGATTCCTAAAATTCTCGTAATCACCACAGTGGCGAGCAGTATCTGTGCACTAATAAGATGGATGATAGTGGGCAGGTCCACGTGGCTTCCGGGGTGGGGCTAGTCATTGGGAAGCCAGAGCAGAATTGGAGAGCTGGGACTCTCAGATCTATCCCTCAAACTTCTGGGAAGTAAGAAGGACAGAGGATTGAGTTAATCACCCCAAGATCAATGACTTAACCAGTCATGCTTTTGTAAGGAAGCCTCCATAAACCCCCCTCCCCACCCCAAAGAGCAGGGCTTGGGCCTTCCATATAGCCTAGAACATACAGGTTCCTGAAGGACAAGGCAGTCCTGCACCCTTTCCTTCCAACTTGATCTTGTGAATCTTTTCATCTGATGTTTATTGGTACCTTTTGTAGTGTCTTTGATGGAAAATCTGTGAGCTTATATTTTTCAGAGCCCTGGGATCTTCTCTAGCAAATTATTTGAACTTGAGGAGTGAGTTGGAGGAACCCCAATTTAGAGCCCTGAGGTCAGAAGCTCAGGTAAGAAAACAAGGGCTGTGGGCTGTATCTGAAGTGGGTTTACAGTTTTGGGGACCCAGCCCTCAATCTATGACATCTGATGCTACCTCTGACTAGAGAGTGTCAGAACTGAAGTGAGTCAGAGGGCATCCAGCTGATGCCACTGAGGGCATGTACGTATACACACACACACACACACACACAGAGAGAGAGAGAGAGAGAGAGAGAGAGAGAGAGAGAGAGAGATCTGTGTTGATTGCTGAATGAATGTAGGTCCATAGGGGATCACTTTGCCCTGGTCCAATGTCTCTGCTGCAAGAGCCCTCTTGGGTCCCCCTCAAAGGCCCTGAGCCACCCGAGATAGCTACTTTGCACCCCAACAGAGGTCAATACAACCTGTCCAGCACCTGTTTGGGTTGCTTTTCTCATCTGGTCCATCTTATTTAACTCCTCTATACTGCAGAGTTGTAAGTGCCAGCGCTTACTTACCGTACCAGGGTCTCCTGATATGGTTGGTGGGGATGAATGAATCAGGCAGGGTTGGAGGTGTAAAAGTAACTTTTATCCGCCTGATTTAATTGTCGTCTTGGAGGCTTACTGCCTCCCTCTGCTAACCTAGGCCTAGTCCTGGAAGCATCTAGCCTCCATACAATCTAATCTAAGCCTAAACTGTTTTCAGCCTCTGAGACTTACTTCTGATTAATCTCACTCTTTCTAGCTCTTTCTGAATGCTAGCTGGTTGGTTCAATTCAGCTGTTCTGGCTCAAACTCCTCTCCAACCTGACTGATTCAAACTGACTTTTCTCAGCTTCTCTTAATTGGTGTGTTTGGCTTCAAACTAACTCTTATCAATCTTTTCTAATCTTCTGGCTCCTTCTCATTCTCTGGCTTGTTCTGTCTTTACCTGTGTCTAGCTTGTTCTCTCTGCAACCTATCTCTGTAAAACTCTTCAGCTAAAACCGCCCCCTGCCCACCTCAAGTAGCTTTCCTTTCCTCTGTCTTCTCGTAAGAGTTGGGCATATCCTACTCTGTCAAATCCTTCTCTGATTTATCACTTTGTCTGCCATTCAATTTGACATCACTTTCAAACATGGCTGCTTCCTTCTGCAAACTAACACTACCTTCATTGTTTGGAATTAAAGGTGTGTGCGATCACACCTGGACCTAAGCTTTTCTTTACCTGAAACTCTGTCTATACCAGACTGACCTTGAACTCAGAGATCTGCTTGCCCCTGTCTCCTAGGATTAAAGGCGGGTCTGTATTCCAGCCAGATCATACAGACCTAGAAGGTCTTTGGATGTGATCTCTTGGCAGGGTAGCCATATTCTGAATTAAAATTCCTCTACATGGAGGGATCACAGCAAGACTGGGACTGAGACAAGTTTATTTCAAGCAATCAGACTCTATATATACACTCGTCAGAATAGGGTACAATGGTAGTTTGCAAGCCTGACAAAGGTACACAAGATTAGTGTCTAATGTTAAATGTTCAGCCAAGTTCTGGATGCTTCGCCTACCTCACACAGGTAGCCTGTATGCTTCACTGCCTGAGAGAGTGCCTCAGGGTCTTAGGAACTGAAAGGCACACAAACTGCCTGGGAACCATAAGCTCAAACGTTAAAAACACCACGATGCATGCCTCTCAAGGCAGCTAGAACAAGCCAATTCCATGATTCCCTGCACGGGAGAGACTTGCGTCCCAAGGTAGAAATAGTTCTCTGTCATCACTGCTCTCAAGGTCTCTCGGGATCCTCTCTGCTGTGCGTGCCTGGCACAGGTTGGCTGCCAAGCAATAGCCGAAGCCTCACTTCAAACCAGAAGGTATGGGAGGCTCAGCTCAGATCCTGGGTCCTGGCAATAGCACCTACTGATGACCACAGGGAATGATGGGTCTTTTCCCAAGCCTCTCATTTCTGTGTGTGGGCAGCCTTCACAGTAGGTGTGGTGACAGATAGGCCCACATTCATCAGTTACCAAAATGGCCACATTTTTTTCTTAAGGTTAAAATAGCATCTCTAAAACCCTCTAACAACATGGGAAAGAGTTCTCTGGCTGAGAGTGCCATTGTTATATAGAAACCCAAAGGGTACTGCATCTCTCTCCCTGAGCTGGGAAGGAGGCCATGGGAGCCACTGCTGACTCAAACAGTGCCTCAGAATAATGAAGAGACAGATGCCAAGTTGCTAGTGAGAAGTTGAGATTAAATACACACACACACACATATATACACATATACATAGAAAATCTGACAAAATTCTGGGCCAGTGAGGTCCTGTCTCAAACAAAAGTGGAAGGTACCTTAGGACCAACACCCAGGTTTGTCTGCTGATCCTCACATGTGAATTATGTATCGTACACACCTGTACACACATGTGCTCCCATATACACAGACAAAGACCCCTCCCACCCCAACGGTGTTCCATGACCCAGGTTTGGTGGCACACACCTGTAATTCCAGCACTTGTGAGGCAGGAGGGTCAGAAGTTCAACGCCATTCTTGGCTACATAGTGACTTATGAACAGCTTGGTCTACTTGAGACCCCATGTCAAAAAAGCAAAACAACAAAACTGTTCCATGAATGTGAAAATGAGCTTGGCACAGTGGTACTACTCACTCATAATCTCAGCTTTCCGGAGGGTGAGGCAGGAGGATTGCTGCAAGTTCCAAGCCAGCCTGATAGTCTGTCGCAAAACAAAACAAAAGTGATGATGGAAGACAGTCACATTTTCAACTTTATGCACTAGTTCCTGTCTTTGGCATTAAGATGTTTCTTTAAAACTCATTATATTAACTTCTCCCCAAGACATTTAAGCAATTGCTTGCACTTTCCTAATAGTTTGTGCATTCCAGTTGGATCTTCTCATTTGGAAAAAAAGTATTGTGTGTGTTCATCTTCTTTTTTAAAAAAAATGTGTTTTTATTTCTTGTGTATGAGTGTTTTGCCTGAATGTATGTCAGCATACTACGAGTGTGCAGTGCCCACGGAAGCCAGAAGAGAGCATTAGATCCCCCGGAGCTGGAGCTAACAGATGGTTGTTATCCACCATGTGGGAGCTGGGAACCAAACCTGGATCTTCTACAAGAGTAGCAAGTGCTCTTAGCTGCTGAGGCATCTCTCCAGCCCAGAGTTGGTTTTCTTAATTGAGAGATACCTCATGCTTAGTGCTGGGTGTATCTGGTGTGTGTCCTGGTTCCTAGAAAGACTCAGGTCTGAGCAGGTGGGCATATTCTTCTCATGGGCAATAGAAGTGGTCGGAGTATGGAGCAGAGAGTACAGTTAGAATTTTACCACTGTGAGCAGACAGATACCTGACAGAAACCCGAGGTAGGAAGGATTTCCTTTGACTCACACTTTTAGTGGGTTCAGTTCATGGTTACTTGACTCTGTGCAGAACACCCTGGCAGGAGGACAGGTATGGAGGAAGCTGTTTTCCTCTCGGCAGACAGGAAGTAAAGATGGAGCTAGAGACTGGAAACTTGGTGTAGCCTTCAAAGGCTTGTCTTCGGTGACCTATTTCCTCTGACTAGGGCCCACCTCCTGCAGTTTCCAGAACCTCCCCAAATAGCTTTACCAGATGGGGGCCAAGTAAGTGTTCCCAGGATCCCGTAGGGAAATTTTATATTCAAACAATAACAGTGTGGCATCTTCTAGAGACAGTGCCTGGGAGAGTGTCTCTCTTCTCTGTCTGTGCAGGACATAAAGGCCCAAGGTTAAAGACCCTCACCCCACACTGTACCATCAGACACTTTCTGCCAAGAAGGAAGCTGAGGAAGCCCTAAGGCTGTTGGAATCACCCCAAGGCAGAGGCAGCAGTACTGGTTGCCTAGCAACTGCTTTGCAACTGCAAGCTGCTCCAGGTCCCCTTGAGGAGCCCCTGTTTACTTGATTTATTTCCAACTGAACCCTCTTGCAGGCAACAAAGACTCCTACTGTTAATTAAAGATGGAATGACATTTCTGCAGTGAGAAGGGCTATGGAAAAAGAGGAGAGAGCTGGGGCCATGGGGCACGGGTGAGACTGGAAGATTTTTCTCCTACCAGGGAAACAGAAGAAGAGAGGCCAGCTGTAGGGCCAGATCTCTCCCACAAACCTCAGAATGACAGGTATCAGCCCGTTGTGACAATTTCATCTCAATACCTTGGAAACCCTGGAATAGGAGTCTACTTGGATGATAACTGAGGTTGCAAAGCCAGTCACTGATTGCCTTGGGGACAAGTACAGACCTGTCCCCTTCCTATGGTAGGGACTTAAAATACCAAGGGATTTGAAGGTCCTGTATACAGACAGCAAAAGCAGACCAATGGTCCATACCTGGGTGGGCAGGAACAGGGATGCTGCTGTGTGTATTGGGGGCCTGCTGGATAGCACTAAAGGAAGGTTGCATCCATACCATGTCTACTACAGGGGATTTCTGGCCTAGATGTGGACACATGGCTGCTGTCATTTAAAAGTCAAAGAGATGAAGGAGATGTTCCTGTCACAGTTCCCAGGGGATTCTCCCTTGTCACTATCCTTGGGTCTCTCTGGAGAGATAATCTCCAAGGTCCAGCTGGGGGCCCATCCTGTGTGCTCCTGCTACTCTTCCCGTGGGGTACTAAGATTATTGGGGGCTTTTGATTACAGGAAACCATCACCCACATTTCTTCACTAAAAGCGGGTTTTTGACTGAGACCGCTGGTAGTTGTATAACTTTACAAGTTTACTGAAAATGATTGTATTAAACAAGAAAGAAAGGAAACATTTTTCCTGTGAGGATATACAGTCATCCATCCAAACGATGGAAATTCCAGTTTCTTACAGGGACTAATGTGGTATTTGTATAGGACCTATATTCATATCCCACATACTCTAAGGGTATTATTATTAGTAGTAGTATATGTGTATGCATGATGTGAATGTGTTGGGGACCCATGCTACCATAGGTGTGTGGAGGTCAGAGGACAACTTTGTAGACTCAGTTTTCTCTTTCTTTTTTCTTTTTTTTTTTTTTGGTTTTTCAAGACAGGATTTCTCTGTGTATCCTTGGCTGTCCTGGTCTCACTTTGTAGACCAGGCTTGAACTCACAGAGATCCACCTGCCTCTGCCTCCCGAGTGCTGGGATTAAAGGCACCACACCTGGCCATTTCAGACATCTGTGAACTGCCATATGGTGCTGGGATTTGAACCCAGGTCCTTTGGAAGACCAGGCAGTGCTCTTAACCGCTGAGCCATCTCTCCAGCCCTCTCTTTCTACTTTTACACTGGTTCTGAGGATCAAAGTCAAGCCACCAAGTCAGGCAAAGCAGCATTTACGTGCTGAGCCATCTTGGCTCACCCAGTATATACTTTAAATCATCTCTGTTACTTAAGACACACAATACGATATGCTAAATAAACAGCTTGGTCCTATTTTTTAGAAAACCATGACAAGGGCTGGAGAGATGTCTCAGTCATTAAGAGCACTGACTGCTCTTCCAAAGGACCCAGGTTCAAATCCTAGCACCCACATGGCAGTTCACAGCTGTCTGTAACTGCCAGGCATGGTGACGCATGCCTTTAATCCCAGCACTCTGGAGGCAGAGGCAGGTGAATCTCTGTGAGTGCAAGGCCACCCTGGTCCACAAAGGGAGCCCAGGACAGCCAGGGCTGATACACTGAGAAACCCTGTCTTGAAAAACAAAAAAAAAAAAGAAGAAGAAAGAAAGAAAGAAAGAAAGAAAGAAAGAAAGAAAGAAAGAAAGAAAGAAAGAATGACAAGAAAAAATCTGCATTATGGTTTTTTTTGTTCAAGACAGGGTTTCTCTGTGTAGTCCTGATTATCCTGGACTCACTTTGTAGACCAGGCTGGCCTTGAACTCCCAGAGATCTGCCTGCCTCTGCCTCCCAAAAGGCATATGCCACCACACCTGGCCTGCACTATGTTCTTTCCAAATATATTTTTCCCAGATTTTTTTAGCTTTCTGTTGATTACCTCCTCAGATATGGAAACTGTAAATACATAAGGCCAACTACATATGGGAAGAGAGAAAACAGAATACCCAGCTCCAAAGTGAGGCTGTCTGGGGCCATAGCCAGACCTCCCTGGGCTGGGCCTCATTGGACTTGGAAAGCAGCCCAGGGTTCGGAAGGGCTTGGAAGGCTCCTGAAAAGCTCACAGCGCTCTAGACCCATCCAGCCATTCAGACTTTGTCTCCTGCTGCATCGTTCCAGCCAGCTGTCATTGTCTCTACTGATCTATCCACCAGAGTTGATTGCTGGGTCAGTCAACTGCCACATGTCAAGGAAGAAGGGACCATAGAAAATATCACAAGGCCACCTATGGAGCCACCTGGAGCAGCTGCCCCCAGCGGGGGCCTGACAGGTGTTCTGAGGTCTTGTATGTGTGTTTCCAACTCTGTTCTTGGCTGTTGCCCATAAAGTCTTATTGGCGCATGGCCACAACTATCCACGCTGTCTGTGGCTGCTTTAGGGGCAACAAGAATAGATTTAGATGGTTTCAACATATACTGTTAGCTTGACACATCTCAATTGATCATAATCTGGCTCTTTGCAAGAACCTTCTGACTTTAAAACTCTTAAGGGGAGAGACTGGGTCTCTCATACATCTCTGGAGGTCCACAGCTTTACAGAACACTTGACACATAGCAGAAGTGCAATAATCCACGTTGCATGGCTATGTGGGCAGACCTGGGTAGAATCTATACAGTCTGTGCCTTCACTTTGGAATGGGGCTCCTCCATCGTAGCACCTACCCCATAACCCTGCCCACTTAACAGCATGGCCAACCTATTGGTTACTGAGATAGAAGCAATTAAGGGAGGAAGGATTTATTGTGGCTCGTGGTCAAAGAGGATATAGTCCATTGTGGTAGGGAAGATAGAATGTTGGAATCAGCTCCTGTCTGTGGCTGGGGCGGGGGTGGGATCATGAAGCCTCTAGTTTTATATTTCCATGGATCAAGAAGTAGAAAGCTAAATTGGGCGTGGTGGCTCATGCCTTTAATCCCAGCACTAGGGAGGCAGAAGCAGGCAGATCACTGTGAGTTCAAGGTCAGTCTGATCTATACACTAAGTTTCAGACCAGCTGGGCCTACATAAGAGACTCTGCCTCAAATGAAACAAAACAAAACCTAACCAAAACCAAATGAAGAAGAGAAAGAGGAAGAGGAGGAGGAGGAAGAGGAAGAAGAAGAAGAAGAAGAAGAAGAAGAAGAAGAAGAAGAAGAAGA
>CAJQZJ010013540.1:8791369-8821935 GCA_907164525.1 Lophiomys imhausi | reverse complement strand
GAAGAAGAAGAAGAAGAAGAAGAAGAAGAAGAAGAAGAAGAAGAAGAAGAAGAAGAAGAAGAAGAAGAAGAAGAAGAGGTTTATTGGAACCCAGAAGGGGCTATAATCCTCAAAGCTCCTCCTCCCAGCCTCATCAGCCAGCTGGGGCCTACATTCTAGAGGTTTTTAAAACCTTTCATAATGGTGCCACCAGCTGGGACACAAATGTTCAAAAAACACATAAGCCTGTGCAGGATATTTCACGTTTAAACCGTAACACAATTGTCAGCTGGAGCAGAGGGGTTTTTCAGCAGGCAGAATGTAGAATGAAAGAGCCTGGAAAGTCATAGGCAAATAGAGATGGAGGTGTGGTCACCTCAGGAAGGACTCTGGCCTCTCTCTGGGTTACCAGGCAGAACGGATAACTGGCTACACAATAGTGACTTCCTCTAACAAATGCAGGAGGGAATGGGGCTGTGCCTGGCAGTCACAAGGGCCTTGGGAGGCTGCTGTCCTGGGGAGTCTGGATGATGTTAAGTGTGTTGGTTACTTCTCTCATTGCTGTGATAAAATGCTCACCAAGTACCTGGCAAATGCAACTCGAGTAATGAAGGGTTTATTTTACCTCATAGACTGAGGGTGAGGCACGATGGCAGCTTTGAGGAAGCAGAGAGAGATGAATGCTGCAGCTCAGCTTGTTGTCCCCTTTTCATCCAGTCCAGGACTGCAGCCCATGCAATGGTGTTACCTACATTCAGGATAAGTTATTCTACCTTAATTGATCTATCTAGAAACTCCCTCTTGGACATACCCAAAGTTTGCCTCCTAGGTGATTTTGGATCAGCTGTTCTCAAGCTGTGGGTTGCGACCCTTTTGTGGTCAAATGATCCTTTCATAGGGGTAGCCAAAGACCATCGGAAAACAGATATTTACATTATGATTTATAACACTAGAAAATTTACAGTTATGAGGCAGCAATGGAAATAATTTTATGGTTGGGGGTCACCACAACATGAGGAACTGTATTAAGGGGTCACAGGATTAGGACGGTTGAGAACCACTGTGCTAGATCCTGTCGACTCAACCAATATTTACTATGTCTTTAGGGAAAGAGGCTAAGATCTGGATTGAGATGATGAGTTAAGACATTGGGAAGTAGAGGTCGAGCTGGCTCTTGATTAGGTGCGGATGAACCCGTCCAGATAGGAAGTGGATGCACAAAGCCTCCAGTGTCCATAGGTCAGTTCCCAGCAGCTCTAAGACTATGTGCATGAGGTTCCTGAGCCACAGTCTGTAAATAAGGACCAAGCATGACTGAGCAGGCTGAGTCATGCACTTATCTCAGAGGAGACCAAGCAGAATGTGACACCAACAAGATCCTGGGGCAGTAAAGAGGAGCCCCAGAAGGAACTCTAGGTGTACCAATTTGAGTTCCTTGGAAAGAAAAATGTGAAGACAAAGCTACCATTTCTTTTGTCAGAAGGGGAGACCCAAGACACTTCTTTGTCAGAAGGAGTAGGGGAGCCCAGGTGGGGAGGAGGTGGGCCACTTTCAGAGTGTGTTAGGGAGCTGGATATGGCTTTGTAGAGGAATTTTAATCTGGCAACAAGGCTGCTCTGGCAAGGAATCTCATACAAGCACCTTCTAGGTTTGTGTGATCCAGCTGGAATGACACACCTTTAATCCATCTGACTGGAATCCAGACACACCCTTAGTGCACACCTTTAATCCCAAACAATGAAGGTAAAGTTCGTTTGTAGGAGGGAAGCAGCCATGTTTGAAAGTTACATCTAATTGAGGGGCAGACAAAGTGATGAATCAGAAAGATTTGACAGAATGAGTCAGAGATAAGATACACCCATTTCACAGGAGAAGAGCTCAGGAGAGATTACCTAAAATAGTGAGAGAGAGAGAGAAAGGGGTAGTGGTGTGTGTCTATGGTGGTTTTATCAGGACAGTTTTACAGAAACAAATTATAGAGAGAACAAGATAGACATAGGTAAAGACAGAATGATTCAGAGAATGAAAAGGAGTCAAAAGATTAGAATAGATTGCTAGAATTAGCTGAAATCAAGCAGAGCAATTCAGTCAGAAGCTGAGAGAAGCTAGATTGAATCAGTCAGCTTAGAAAAGAGTTTGAGCCAGAACAATTGAGTTGAACCAACCAGTCAGAGTTCAGAAAGAACTAGAAAGGGTGAGCTTATTTAGAAGTCTCAGAGGCTAAAAACATTCTAGGCCTAGATAAGATTTTACAGAGGCTAGACAATTCCAGGATTAGGCCTAGATTAGCAGAAGGAGGCAGTAAGCCTCCAAGACAATAATTAGAATCTGGAGAATAAAAGATACTATTACATATGGCAGCCAACATGGGGCACCACTTATTGGTATTTTTTTTTTTTTTTGGTTTTTCGAGACAGGGTTTCTCTGTGTACCCTTGGCTGTTCTGGACTCACTTTGTAGACCAAGCTAGCCTTGAACTCACAGAGATCCACCTGCCTCTGCCTCCGGAGTGCTGGGACTAAAAGCATGTGCCACTGCACCGGGCAATTAGACAGCTGTGAACTGCTATGTGGTGGCTGGGATTTGAACCCTGGGTCCTTTGGAAGAACAGCCAGTGCTCTTAACTGCTGAGCCATCTCTCCAGCCCCAGTATTTTTTTTAAATCTGTTTTATTGTTTTTTTTTAAAGATTTATTTATTTACTTTATGTACATGAGTATTCTATTTGCATGTAAGTCTTCATGACAGAAGAAGCCATCAGACAAAAGAGGGTATTAGATACCATTATAAATGGTTGTGAGCCACCATATAGTTGCTGGGAATTGAACTCAGGACCTTTGGAAGAATAGTCAGTGCTCTTAACTGCTGAGCCAACCTTTATTCTGCCCTCAACCCTTCCAACCTCCCAACACTAAGGGGTAGAGGGGAAAGGAGAAAAACCTCTATAGGCTACTTCCTGCTTATTAGGAACATATAGTTCCTTGAGGCAAATCCAATTTTCATTGTCAAAATATCCAGTGGTCCAGCAAACCAACAATGTCAATCACAACAGTAAACACAGCAGCAGGACAAACCAGCAGCAGCAGGGGCAGCAACTAGGGGAGCAGCAGCCATGCAGGCCCACTTGGGACTCTCCTCTTGACACCCTTTCCAGAGTCCCCAGAAGTAAAGTATCTGCAGCGGGCAAAGACAATGGCCCTCCTAGTGCCTGAGGCAAATCCTAATCACCTGCTGTGAGGCAGCCTCTTATCCCACACCTGGGATTAAAACAAAAACATATTCACACAGCATAACTGGGTTTTTAAAGAAACCAAAACTCTCACTACATGTCTTGGGGACAGACACCCCTGGTTGCTCAGTCTCCCAGGACCATCCTCCGACAGGCTACTGAAGTGTTTCTCAGTCCAGTCCTTCAGGAGGACAGAGAAGAAGCATCTGCCACAGCTCACATCTTGCCTCGATTCACCCATAGGATGTCCATTCTCTGGTGGTGGTGGTGGTGGTGGTGGTGGTGCGTTGAGTGAACGCGATGTCCTATTCTCAGATGTCCAACACAATCCTGGAACTAAAACCAGGGCATGCTAGGTGTGGCAGGTGAAGCTGGTTTCAGTCTACACAAAGGTGTGGTCTCAGCAGTGGCCTCTCTCTGTGAGTGAGAGGGGTCTAGAGTGGTCTGTAAGGTTTGAAAGAGGGAACTGGGAATGTGGATCAGAGAAACAAGTCCTAGCACCCTCCTCAAGAATGCCTTCAGCTTTTCTCTGTGGAGTCAGGGAAGAATCTATAAACACTGTTCAGAAAGCATTCAACTGAGTTGAGCACAAGTGGGGAAACCAGTACCCTGTTTTCCTGCCTGTAGAGAAACTCTCAGACAGTGGCTACGATGTAGTGGTCAGTAGGACTCCAAACAACTAGGACAGCAGTGTTTGGATTTGGGGAGAAGTTAACAAGTAAATGGGTGGCAGAACAACATCCAAGAAACAGGCCTGTTAACTCTATGTAGTGAGAGTTCTGGTGTCTTTAAAGACCCAGTTATGTTAGCCGGGCATGGTGGCGCACGCCTTTAATCCCAGCGCTCGGGAGGCAGAGGCAGGTGGATCTTTGTGAGTTCAAGGCCAGCCTGGTCTACAAAGTGAGTCCAGGACAGCCAGAGCTACACAGAGAAACCCTGTCTCAAAAAAAAAAAAAAACCAAAAACCCCCAGTTATGTTATGTAAACAGGTTTTTGTTTTAATCCTAGGTGTTGGACATGGGGCTGCTTCATATTGTCCACAGCAGCAAATTATTTTCCTTGTGTGTGCTCTGGCGGGGCGTGATTCTGCCTGCTGAAGATAGTTTAATTCTGGGGGCTCTAGAGAGGGTATAAAAAGACCAGTGTCCCAGCCGGGCGTAGTGGTGCATGCCTTTAATCCCAGCACTGGGGAGGCAGAGGCAGGCGGATCTCTGTGAGTTTGAGGCCAGCCTGGTCTACAAAGCGAGTCCAGGACAGCCAGAGCTGTTATACAGAGAAACCCTGTCTCGAAAATCAAAAAAAAAAAAAAAAAAAAGACTGGAGTCCCAAGAAAGGAAAGGAGGCTGTTCCTCTTCTTGGTTCCTGCTCTTGTTCCTGCTCCTGCTGCTGCTGTTGTTGGTTTGTCGAGTGGTCAAGAGAAAAGAGACAAGAAGAAGTTGGAGATATACTGGCAAGATGAAGATTAGACTTGTCCCAAGGAACTCAACACCCCAAATCAGCAGGAAGTAGGTTAAAGAGACCTCAATGCTCCTTCTCCCCACTAACCTGTCTGTCCAAGCTGGTATTGGGGTGTTGGAGGGCTTGGATGGAAAACAGTGGTAGATATAAGAACCCAAATAAAATAGATTTTAAAAAAATATATGCCAACAGCCCCAGCTGCAGGCTGAGAAGGAAGTGTTTGGTCAGAGGCCACAGTGGAGGAGCCTGTTTAGCATTTTGTGTTCTGGGTGGATCTCAGCCTTCCATTCTCTCCAGCATTTGGGAAATCTTGCAACCCAAGGAGCTCTAGCTCATGCACAGCTTCAAGGACTGGGAGAGATGGTGGGCATCAGTAGCTGTTCATAGAGCTGGTTGCCACTCATCTATATTGTAGAGGAATTTTAATTCAGAACATGGCTGCCCTGGAAAGAGATCACATCCAAAGACCTTCTAGTCTGTGTGATCTTGCTGGAATACAGACATGCCTTTAATCCCAGGAGAGAGAAGCAAGCAGATCTCTGAGTTCAAGCACAGCCTGGTATAGAGCAAGTTTCAGGTAAAGAAAAGCTTAGGTCCATGCATGGTGGTACATGCTTTCAATCCTAGCGCTCAGGAGACAGAGGCATGCAGATTTCTGGGATCTGGTCAGTTCAGCTGAGTTAGTGAGTTGAGAGGCAGTGCAGTGGAGCTGAGTTCATGGCAGTTCTGTTCGTGAAATTCAGAGGCAGCATTCCTGGGAGAGTTTTACAGAGACAGGTTGCAGAGAGGACAAGCTAGGCACAGGAAGATGGAAGGAGCCATAGAACAAGAAGGAGCCAGATTAGAAGAGATTCCTAGAATTAATTAGTCTGAGGCCAAGCAGAGCAAATCAGTCAGAGCCTGAGAGAGAAGCCAGCTTGGAGAGGAGTTTGGGCCAGAACAGCTGAGTTGAACCAGCCAGCCAGAGTTCAGAAAGAGCTACAAAGGGTGAACTTATTCAGCAGTAAGCCTCAGAGGCTGAAAACATTCTAGGTCTAGATTAGATTGTATGGAGACCAGAAGTTTTCAGGAGTAGGCGTAGGTTGGCAGACAGCAGCAGTGAGCCTCTGAGACGACAATTACAGAGATGGATAAAAGATGCTTTGACACTGCATAGGGATGTTCATTTCTTCTGCAATCTGATGAGAACTTTGTCATGGTCAACAAGGAACCCAAGAAGAATCACTCAAGAACATCCTAAAACTGTGACAATGTGACCCTGATAACAACATGGGATGCCATTTAATACAGATCCCTGTTTATTGCTTGACTGATCCAAGACACGCCTTCTCTCACAATGCCCTGGACTTGTGCCATCACAGCACTTGGCACACTGCCAAACCACTTGTGGCTTGTCCCTCCGCCCTAGTGATCCACAGTGCTGTCTACCCGTGGTTTACACCTTGATCTCCAGCCAGATCTGCCAGGCAAAGAGGCTACAGAGTCCAGGCTATCAGTGGGTCACCAAGTCTGTGAGTGCTTAGAGGGCAGAGCTGATGTGCCATGCATCTTGTTCTGAGCCCACAGTGGTGCTAAAGCATATTTTTAAAAAAGTGTTCCATCTGGATCTGCAGCCCAGGAGCTAAATGCCTATGAAAGGGATTTCTCACAGCAGCTTAGACATTGTGGCAATGGTCTCTCCGTGCAGGATGAGAGTCAGGCATTGGAGTGTTGTCTTGGCTCCCTGCCTTCCTTTCCATGAGGGCTCATAGCATGAGGTGTGTTTACCTGCTGTGCACTGATTCTCCAAAGAGGAACAGCAGCATCTCTGCAAATGCCTGCCACGCATGAGTGCAGAACAGTGGAACACAGCCCCCCTGAACCGGGACATCAGATTCCTAGTCTTGCGCTGCCAGCATAGGGCCGCTGCCAGCATAGGGCCACGGGAGCCCCAGGACTTGGCTGGAGCCACTGAAATGCTTTTCTTTCCACTCTGTGTTTGGCCCCATTCTGGTAAATGTGAGTTTTATTACCATCAACAACAGCAACAAGACCAAGTCGGAGACGTTCCAACTGGAAACCTTTCTGGTCTCCGAGGCACAGTCTCTGTCCAATACAGTCTTTGAGCTTTGGGGGTGGGGGGTTGGAGGAGGCAGTGGTTTCCTTGGTAACGGAGGACCGGCCTTGGGAGCTCCATCCCAGCTGGGAGGTCTCTGGAACTAGCTGGATAGCCTCTATGAAGCAGTACTGCTTGTACAGAGATGGATTACCTAAGGCAGAAACAGTCCAGGTGAGCCTGAGAGGTGGGTGCCACCATGGGGTGGCAAGGGGCCAGGAAGCCCTCTTCTTTTTATGGGCTGCCCTGTCCCCCATTCCCTGGACACCAAGAACAGATAGACAATCACATTTCCCACCTCTTCTTGAAATATAAAGAAAGGATGTTTGCTTCCCAGATAGGCTAGAAGCTGCCGGCTTTCCCAAGCCACACAAGAGTCCTCCATTAGATAGCTGTAGCAACACTGACTGCTTCACTCCTGTGAGTCCTGAAGATGTCTCTGGGATCAGCCAGTTCCTCCCCCTGCTTCCTGCAGAGATTGCTTTGTGGGCTGAGCTGCGTAGCCTGCAGAGTGGGCCCCGGGCCTGCGCAGGCACTGAAGTGCATAATAGGCCTGTGTTTGTTGGTTCCAGGCTGGGATGGGTGCAGCAGTGGGGGTGGGGTGGCATCTGCTCTTAAAGCCTGGGACTCTGCAGTTCTCTCTCTTCTCCTGCTTTCCTGCCCAGTTAATATTCCTAGGAAGCGAGGCCTTTTGGAGTCACCCCAGAAGTCAGCAATGCCCTCAGGGTTCCCGGAGGATTGGTTCCAGGAACCCTGGGATTCCAAAATCTTCAGATGTCCCGGTCCCTTGTACAATATTATGTATAGCCTGCAACTTGCAAACATGACAAGGAAGGAGGGAAGAAAAGGGGCTGAGGGAGGATATAGGGTAGGAAAGCAGAATTTCATCCTTAGTTGTAGGGGGCTACTCGGACTTATCGTAGGTCGGCTAATCAGCTTTGGGACCATCTCAGAAAAGTCAGGAACCTTTAGCAAATCAGCTAACAGACTTCTGGGCTCAATTCCTCTTTTGGGGTTCTTGCCTGGTGACAACTTCTGGTAGTCCCAGACAGACAAATGACTCAAGGGTATGTGACTAAGAGTAGAGGACAGTGCTAAACACCGCTGAAGGAAGGTTTGTGTTATTACAGGGTTTATGGTGGTAGCCTTCTAATGTTTTCTTTCCCTTTAAGTAAGCTAAAATATCAAGGGTGGGGATCACTTATCCCCCTAGGTGAATGCTGTTAGATACCTTCCCCAAAAGAATAAAAACAACCCATTGCTAATCTCCTGTGTACTTTAAATTATCTCTAGGTTAAGTATAGCACCCAATACATTGCAAACATCTTATAAAAAGTTGTTAAAATGTGATATTCTAGGGCTGGAGAGATGGCTTAGGGGTTAAGAACACTGGCTGCTCTTCCAAAGGACCCAGGTTCAAATCCCAACAGTCACATGGCAGTTTGAAACTGTCTGTAATGGCCAGGCATGGTGGTGCACACCATTAATCCCAGCACTCAGGAGACAAAGGCAGGCAGATCTCTGTAAGTTCAAGAACAGCCTGGTCTATAGAGCAATTTCCAGGACAGCCATGGCTACACAGAGAAACTCTGTCTTGAAAAAAAATTTTAAAAAGTGTTATTCTAGGGATAATGGCAAGAAGTCTGTGTGTTCAGTACCAACCCTGAGTAGCAAGCAACAACATTCATTGTTGTGAGCATGCTATGTCAGAAATGTTTGTGTATCTCCACAATGTCAGAAGTTATAAAATGACAATAAATTCACAAAGTAGGATAGTCTCAGTAGATTTGCCAGGTAGTCCTGCTTTCCTTGATAGCATTGGCTGAGGAAAACACAGATTCTTTTATTCCCATCTTAATTACTAATATGAATAATCAGGTCACACATAACACTACACACTGTATGTCTCTCTTTCTTTCTTTCTTTCTTTCTTTCTTTCTTTCTTTCTTTCTTTCTTTCTTTCTTTCTTTCTTCAGAATATCTAGAAAGATGTAAAAGAAGCAGGGAGTTTCAAAGAGGCCTGAGTAGGCAGAGCTTGGAAAAGGATAGGAATATAAAAGTCTGTAGGAGGGAAATAAACCAACCAGGTCTCTGGAGAAGCCCGTTGAGGTGGCAGTGGCCCTGCTACAGCAGGGTGGCAGGTTGGAATACAGCTACAGAGCTAAGTCCAGCACAGAGGTGAAAGGGCATCTGGACAAATGAATGGGGAGATGAGTGGACAGCATGGTCCAGATGGACAAATGGAGGAAGAGGATAGGCAGATGGCCCTCTGAGAAGACAGTGTCACTGGCAGGGACTAAATGGAACTGAAGCTGTACCCCCGGGGGGCAGCTGGGAGTTCTCTGTCTGTCTTTTTATGTATATACCAGGTGGTCAGAAGGCAGGTGACTGGGGATCACCTCAATGTTAGGTGTCTGAATCTTTGCAGGGGTCTGGGTGAGGGGCTTAGACCTTTTAATTTGTCTGGTGTGTTCCATAACTTCCTGGACTTGTTTTTTTAAACATATAGTTTTAATATGCCCATGTGCCTCTAAAATCCCAGTATATTTATAGGGACCCCACAATATTTATAGGGAAGCCCCTTTCAAGTCCCAGGAATAAGTTGTTTATCAGTTTGTGCTATGTGAGTGGTGCCAGACAGGTGATGCCGTTCACCTACACACCAGGAGCAGCCATCCTTCGTCTCCAAATGGAATCAGATGCTGCTGCTGCTTGTAATATGGGCAAAGCTCAGTCTGAAAAACTCCTGTCTTGTTAGGATTCCTAGTACTGTGACAAACACCACAACCAAAAGCAACTTGGGGAGGGAACGGCTTATTTCAGCTTATGGCTATAGTGTAGTCCATCATGAAGGGAAGCCAGGGCAGGACTCAAGGTATATCTTAGCCAACATTCTATGGCTATGAAGAGACACCATGACCATGGTAACTCTAGTAAAGGAAAGCATTTCATTGGGGCTTGCTTACAGTTTCAGAGGTTTACTCTATTATCATGGTGGGGAGCATGAAAGGCATGCAGGTAGACATAAAGCTGAAAAAGTAGCTGAGGACTCTACATCTGGATCTGTAGGCAAGAGGAAGAGAGATTTCTGGCTAGGAATGGGTTTTTTGAAACCTCAAAACCCACCCTCAGTGACACACTTCCTCCAACATGGCCACACCTCCCAAATCCTAATCCTTTCAAATACCGATGAAACTGCAATTTAATTATTAATTGTATTTATTAATAAGTATAAACTGTAAGATTAGGCCAGCGGAGCAGCCGGTGGTCTGGAGGAGCAGCCAGTGGCCTGGCCCGCCTTAACCGGCAGCCTGATTTGTCCTGGGAAAAAGCCCTGGATCAAGGGTGGCCTACACCACCTGTAACATAAACTCTGTTAAATAATATAAGTTGTCATATTAGACTGGTAGAATTACCGGTGGGAGATTTGCTGGAGTCTGACCGGAGTCCTAGAGTCCAACAGCTCTGGATTGCTTGGACTGACTGCCTATAAGTTGCCGTGGTAATAATTAAATACACCAAGACCCTTAAATGTTTCAACACTTAACCCTTAGCTGAGCAGATTCTCAGTTAGCTACTCTAAATTAACCCGAATCACCTAATCCCAAACTGCCATGTGTCTTTGATTACCTTCCAAGGTTCTCAAACACATCTATCTATCTGCTTCCATGTCTCCTGGTGAAATGAGCTAATCCTCTGTGTAAAATGCAGGGTTCCTGTTCTAATCTCAGGAAGTCCTGCCTTCCTATACTCTTTCTGCCCAGCTAATTGGCCATAAGCAACTTTTATTAGCCAATCAAGAGAATGCCTCAGAAGGGGTGGTAACCAGATCTCAGCACTAAAATCAGCCTATCAGAAGCAATGTTGTTAGACCTTCCCCAACAACTTAGCACTCCCTGATGACCAAATATTCAAATCTATGAGCCTATGGGGGCCACTCTCATTGAAACTACCACAAGGCAGGAACCTGAAGGGATGACCTGAATCAGAGGCTATGGAGAAACACTGCTTAGTGGCTTGCTCCCTATGGCTTGCTCAGTTTGTTTTCTTAAACAAACCAGGACCACCAGCCCAGGGGTGGCACTGCCCACAATGAGCTCTCTCAGCCCCTACATCAATATTTAGTCAAGAAAATGTTCTGCAGACTTGCCTACAGGTCAGTCCTATGGAGGCATTTTATTAGTTAATATTCCATCTTTCTAGATATATCTAGGTTTGAATCAAGTTGACTGAACCCAAGCAGCACAGCCACCATTGTATTATAGTATGGTATAGTTTAGGACAGGGCTCAGCCTGGTTTCACACAGTCCTCAGTGTATCATATATAAAGGAAACATGAGGTGAACTGCAGGGAACCATGGAGTTGGCCTGGTCTAGCTACCTTGAGAAGTATGAGTTATAGGGTTTTTTCAGGTTAGAGTTCATGGCTCCTGGGACACAACGCGCCTTCCAGTTCCCAAGAGACCAACGGACTCCCTCAGGCAGTGAAGCATCCAGGCATCTTTGTGTTTCTGTTTGTTCCCTTGGAAGTCAAGGAAGCATGGAGGCTTGATAGGACAATTGGTCTTAGACATTACTCTTGTGTACCTTGTTTAGCTTGCAAACATCATTGTATCCTGGCAACTACAACTATATTGATCCTGGCAATTGCCATTATATTCTTTTTCTGATAAAGTATAAAAAGTCTGATTGCTCTCAATAAAATTGTCATAGCCTCAGTTGGGCTGTGGCCTCTCCAATTGGCCTGGTTTAATTAATGCCTCATGACCATACCAGCTGACCTTGGCCCTGTAAGTAAGTGCAGGTGTTTGCAATAAACAATGCTCAGATGAACCCTGGGAGATTCCAAGGACTGGAACACATCCCTTCAGTCATATGGATTCAGCATAAGGCTTTATGTATGGCAAATTTAACTTGGCCTTTTTGAAACTGTCTGGAATTTCTGGATATTTTTGGTCTGAGATTGGTTGACTCCCTAGATATGGACAGCGATCTGACTCTCTCTAGTTAATACAAAGGGAAACAGACTTGGAGAACGCTCACAAATTGTTCAAGTATCTAAAGATGGGTCCAGACCTCTGGCAGTACACATGTTACTCCCCTCAAAAAACTGGAGCTCATGCCACACCCTATCAGACCTGGATTGGGTCCCAAACTGCTTTACCCAACAGATGTAACAGAAGTGACGTGAAGATCTCAGAGTTCAGGCATCACAAAGGCTTGTCTTACTGGGCACAGTGGTTCACACTTGTAATTCCAGCAATTGGGAGGATGAGGCAAGAGATGGCACCAAGTTCCCAGGTCAACCTGGGCTACAGAGTGAGATACCCAAAATATGAAATATAGAAGGAAATAAAGAAGGTAGGAAATGAGGAAGGAAGGAAACCAGGTAGAAAGGTAGAGGAAATAAAGAAGTAGAAAACTTGACAACTCCCGCTACTTCATTTTGGAAGACACCGTGTTGGAGGGGAGTTCAAGTGTTGGTGTGGAAAGGCTCATCGAGAGGAGGACAGAGGCAGGCAGGCCCAGCTGATTTCCAAACACATGGATCTTTTAGAAGATCCTAGTACTACCACAAAGATGACATAGCCAATGACGTACAGGACAAAGACAATCATTCCCACTCAGCTGTGCAAACTGTAAAGTCCTGAGCATCATGACCACAGCTTGCATGGCTTTGTGTTCCTCTCTTCTTACATTATTCCTCGAGTAAGTATGAATAGCACAGTCAGAAACTCAGGTGTGTAGAGAAGCATGCACAATGCTGAGAAACTCTGCACGGGGATTCCAGTCAGGGCCCTCACATCCCTGCTACCAACCTCCCACTCCCATATGTCCCTGCCACTTTCTTCCCCAGAGCTCTGGCTCCAAAGGGTCAATATAGGACAGTTTAGCTTCTGGTGACAGGCTAGATCTTTTGTCTCCCAGTGGGAGACTGCTGCTGCCATTATCACCTGAGTTCACATCTCTTCATCCTTGCCCTGCGGGATGGAGTCTGTGCATCATGCCCCAAGAATGGAGAGAAACCACGGTGGTCAACAGAGGCAGGGCAGAGCCTCCTAGGATAGCATTTCCTATGCTCGCCCTTCTGACTCTTAGCCCTGGACTCAAACAATCTCCTCTTCAGTCCCCAAGACCATCCTCAGGGACTTCTGCCTTGGAGGGTCCTAGGATGTACCACGCTGCTCTGCCCTGTGTTGTCTGACCCATGGAGGGCTCACTCCTCTTTTCTTTTGCATTTCATTATCCATGCCCCTCCCTGCCTCCTGGGAGGATACCTCCCCAAATCTTCAGAACTCAGGGGAACCCTAGGAAGCCTGCTCTAGTTGCTGTTTGATCTCTCCTTCCTAGGGAGGCTAGGACACATGCAAATAAATAATTATTAAAGCTGGAAATGATCTTCAGAATAACTTAGTCCAAAGCTTCCATTTTACAGAAGGGCAAATTGAGCCCAGAGAGAGTGTTAGCCCAAAACAGTTATTAAGCTGAATCTGGAGTCTACAGTAGACTCTGGACCCTGGATTTCCAGATATGGAGTCTTTTCTCACCCAGGGAACAGCACAAACACTGGCCTGGGTGGCCTCTTGTGTATGTGCTGTGCTTCCCTATGAGGGTATGTACAGTCCCATAGGAGGGCTCTTTCTTCCTTGGGCAGAAGGCAGGTGGTGTCCTATGACAGGCAATGGTAGGGTGGGCAGGGACTATTCCCCATCATTTCCTAGGAATTTGTCAAGGATCTGAGGTCTCTGATACATAAGACTCCAGCATCAGTGGGCGGTAACTCCTTCAGGCAGAAGGCTGAGTGGTTTCCATGGAGACCACCCAGGCTCTGGTTTCCAAGGTAACACTTACATGAGGTTACAGCAGCCTCCTATTTATGTCAACTTAACATTTTCAACTGCTCCATTCTTTTGGCCAAACCTAGGCTGAATGCTAGGCTTCCTTTCTGGGACAGTAACAGACTTCAAGGGCCAGAGGGAAATAGAGTGAGGGTTGCAGTTAGCTGAAAGAAAGGGCATCTCTGCCAACAGGCTTCCTCCAGTCCAGAGGCAGGGGCACAGACAGAGACAAGCATGAAATCAGAGCAAGGCATGGGAAGATAGGGAGACTTACAATTTGCTGTCAGCCCTGTTCTCCAGAGGTCACTGGTGTTCTGAGACTTTTAGCATCTTGCAGAAATAGCAGGTGCCCATCTGTGTGGTTCGCTTTCTTAAAATTCACAAATGGGAGACACACCCACATACACTCATACACCTGCCACCGCTTCACCCTAATTACAGATTTTGGAGAAATCAGCAGAGATAAAACCTACCTCATTGTTTGTAACTGGAACAAAATAATACACAAACCCCATCCCTATTAGAGGAGCTGTTTTCAATATCTTGCCATTTGCAACAATAAATCTTCTTCTTCTTCTCCTTCTCCTTCTCCTTCTCCTTCTCCTTCTCCTTCTCCTTCTTCTTCTTGACAAAGTTTCTCTGTGTAACAAGCCCTGGCTATCCTAGACTCATTTTGTAGACCAGGCTGGCCTCGAACTCACAGAAATCCACCTGCCTCTACCTCCCGGGTGCTGGGATTGAAGGCATGCACCACTACACATGGCAATAAATATTATTGTTATATGGATATTTTCATTTGCTTGTCGGGTTACATCTACAGGATACAATGAAGTTTCCCCGCTGTGAAATTTCTGGGTCAAACAAAGTCACCACGTTTTAGAATGTTACACTGTTGAACCACTTCAGTGCTAGTGCTGGTCAGGGAGGGTTTGTACACATTTGAGCAGACAGTGTGTTATGGAGCTTTTTTTCTTTTGGCAAAGAATCACAAAATCAATTCCCCCAACTCAGTCTATAAGATCAGCCAAACTTTGGCACAAAACCCCAACAAGGACTCAACAAGAAGAGAAAATTATATGCCGGGGTACTATTCAAGGTATCTCTTCAACTCCTAAAGAAAGCAATGGAAATGAAATACAACAGTACAGAGACATCCAGAATGTACAATGGCCAAATCAATGATTTATATGAGAGTCAACACAGTAAGTCAATGAATTGATATGGAGAAAATATCTGATAAAATAACTCATTGCTAATCTCTGATTAAAACAAAACAAAACAAAACAAAACAAAACAAAAAAACCCAAAAAACACTTTGAAAAAAAAAAAAAGAACATTCTCCTAACATCTGAAAAACCATACTCAAGGTGAATTCCTTTAAAGTCAAGAGCCGTGTTCTTGACGCTGTTACCATGCTGCCTGATCTTCTGTCATGTGATAGGACAAGAAAAAAGAGTTAAGTCTTGGAGCTGAGGGTGTGGCCTAGCATGAGAGTGCTTGCCTATCGAGCACAAGAATTTGATCTCCAACCATTACTCAAAAGAGAAATGAAAATTTGAATTATTTGAGAGAAAATGTATTCATAATCAAGAGAATAGCATATATTTCTTAGAATAAGCAACACAGCAAAGGGGTGGTGGCGCACCCCTTTAATCCCAGCACTCAGGAGGCAGAGGCAGGCGGATCTCTGAGTTGGAGGCCAGCCTGATCTACAGAGCGAGTTCCAGGACAGCCAGGACTACAACATAAGTTTGCTGGGTCAATACTATAATGCAGGGCTGGAAAGACGGCTCAGTGGTTAAGAGCACTGGCTGTTCTTCCAAAGGACCAGGGTTCAAATACCAGCAACCACGTGGCAATTCTCCCTGTCTCAAAACACCAAAAAAACCCCAAAAAAACAAAAAACCAACCAAACAAAAAATAAACTATAATGTAGAGTACGTTTTTATAAACTGTAGCAAAAATTTACATATATTGATAAAAATAAATATCAGAAACTTAGGAATCAAGCTAATTAATGAAAACTTTGCTAGAACTCCAAACAGGGAAGTGGAAAATTGTCCTGGAAAATATAAAAAGCCAAAATAAAAAACGAATCACCTTGTTGATATATAATTTCAACTTTCCCTCAGTAGAGCCATGGATTTAATACAGTCCATTAGGGAGATGAAATTGGATCTTTGAATTTAAGTGTATATGAGGAACAAAGAGGTACACAAAGGGCACTGGGATGCTAGAGAAAATCAATACAGGAAGCTCACCCCAGCAGAAAGCCAGACTTGTTCTTATTATAGCTCGTAGCTCAAATGGTAGACCCAGAGTAGAAAGCCCTGAAGTGGATCTTATGCATATGGAAACTTGATCCATGAAGACATATACTGTAGCTCTGTGGAGAAAGGAAAGAAACAAAACAAAGGAAAACTCAGGATACATGTTTATTCCTATGTACCATACCAAAGAGAAAATTCCAGGGAATATATTTTTTAATTTTTTCAAGATTTATTTTTATTTGCATGTTTCTGTGTATGTGTATGCTACATGTGTGTGGGTGCCTGCAGAGGCCAGAAATGGGCTTAAGATCCCCTTGGATTGCAGTTACAGGAAGTTGGGAGCCACCTGATGTGGATGCTGGGATCTGAATTCAGGTCCTCTGGAAAAACAGCAAGTGCTTTTAACAGCCCCGAGCCATCTCTCCAGCCTATCCAGTGGGTTAAAAAAAAAACAAACAAACTATAAAATGTGGGATAGGTGCCTCATGACAGTGAACACTATTTTATAAATATATGCATATAGTGTATGACTTTTTTACAATGTGGGGTTGAGGAGACAGAATAGTCAGTAAGATGATTGCTGAGTGAAGATGAGACCCTGAGTTCAATCCCAGCATCCTCATAAGGAACTAGGCACAGTGGTACTTGCCCAGTGGTAGCTCCAGTGCTAGGGAGGCAGGGACAGGAGTTATCTCAGGGGTTTACTGGCTGGCTAGTCTATCTGAATTGGCAAGCTTCAGGGTTAATGAGAGATCCTGTCTCAATAAATAAGGTGGAGGGTTAAGGATGCAGCTCCTTTGCCAGGGTACTCACCTAGCATGCACAAAGCTCGGTTCAATCCCCGGCACCATATAAGCCAGGCACGGTGGCCCATGCCTGTAATTCCAGCACTTGAGAGATGAAGGCAGGAGGATCCGAAATCCAAGGTTGTCCTTAGCTACATTGAAAATTGGAGACCAGCCGGGCATGGTGGCACATGCCTTTAATCCCAGCACCTGGGAAGCAGATCAAGGCAGATCTCTGTGAGCTCGGGTAGTCTGGTCCACGAATCGAGTCCAGGATAGCCAGGACTATTAGACAGAGAAACCCTGTTTGAAAGAAAAAAAAGAAGAAAATGGGAGACCAGTCTTACGTCATCACAACAACAACAATAACAACATGGAAAGTGATTGAGGAAGACACTTGACATTGACCTCTGACCTCTACATGTACCTGCAAAGTACACAAACACGTGACCACACCATACATTGGAAAAAACATACAATACAAAGTTCAGACGATCAGAAGGAAGCAGTAGGATAATGTCTGTCTAATTTGGGTTAGGATTTCTGAAAAAAGATGTAACAGGTCTAAGTAGATTGTGGGTAACTCTGACTACAGTAGGGTGAATCATTTCTATTCATAGATGAGACTGCAAGGAAGGTGACAGACAAACACAAACTGGGGTAAGATATTAAGCCACCCATTGATGACAGAATATAAAATAACACAAACTATATTTTGAACGCCCACCTCAACTAATGAGAAAGCAAAACAGCCCATAAAATAGTCTGAAGAACACAGTCTTATGGAAAAGGAAATCTGAGATCCAACAGTTACATCAAACTTTCTCCTGGTCATTAGAGAGATGAAACTGAACTCATAATGAAAAACCCTTTTGCTCCCAAGTCATCAGCAAAATATCTCAGGAGAGTCTCAACATTAAGTGTTGGCCAGGATGTGGAATGAGAAACATATTTTAACAGACTGCCAAGAGCGTACATTGGCTAGTTCCTACAAACAACAACCTGGGCAGATTTGTGTGAAATGAATACTTGTTTGCTGTGTGAGCCAGGCTCCACTTCTCGCTGTACATAAAAGAGAAGCCCTGAGCAGACACACCAGAGGCCCCATCAAAATGTTCCCCAGGAAACTGAGGAGATGGTTCATTGTTTGAAACATAAACTTCCCTTCTAGAGGACCTGAGCCTAGTAAGTTCTTGGATACCCACTTGTAACTCCAGCTCCCGGGAATCTGATAACATCTTCTAGACCCTGTGGGCACCTGTACTCACATGTACACACACACACACACACACACACACACACACACACACACACACACTCTCTCTCTCTCTCCCTCTCTCTCTACCTCTTAATAATAAAAATGAAATCTTTTTTTAAAAGTTTATGAAGGCACTCTAGTATAAAAAAACTCAGAGACCCAAAAGTCATTGTTAAATTTTAAGTTTTATATCCATAAAATAGACAACATATAATGAACTGTATACCAGCAACTATGAATTGAAGACTGCTGGTGTCAACATAGTTGGATCTGAAAAATATAGTATTGAGGGCACAAGTGAGGCAGAGAATAAAACATATGGTATTTTGTGGCCACTTGCATAATTTAAATCCAAACAAAACTCTAGTAACGGCTTTTAGATAGGTGGTTTACTCATGAAGAGACTCAGAAAAAGGAATTACCTAAATTGGTAAATTTCTATAAGATTAGTTACTTTCTGTGTGGGAAACTGATGTGTTTTCAAGATTGACTTTGGATTAAGTGTACTGTCTTAGTTAGGGTTTCCATTGCTGTGATGAACACCATGACCAAAGCACCTCGGGGAGGAAAGGGTTTATTTGGGTTACACTTCCATACCACTGTTTATCATTGAAAGAAGTCAGGACAGGAACTCAAACGTGGCAGGAACCTAGAGGCAGGAGCTGATGATGCAGAGTCATTGGAGAGGTGTGGCTTACTGGCTTGCTTTCCATGGTTTTTGAGCCTGTTTTCTTATAGAACTCAGGACCACCAGCCTCAATGCACTGGGCCCTCCCCCATCAATCACTAATAAGAAAATGTTCTTTAATCCCAGCACTTGGGAGGCAGAGGCAGGCGGATCTCTGTGAGTTCAAGGCCAGCCTGGTCTACAGAGTTGCAGGACAGCCAGGACTACACAAAGAAACCCTGTCTTGAAAAAACCAAAAAAAAAAAAAGAAAGAAAAGAAAGGAAAAAAAAATGTTCCACAGGCTTGTTTACAGCCTGATCCTATGGAGGCATCTTCTTACTGAGGTTCCCTCTGTAACCAAGTATTTTTATTTATCACACTTATATTTGTTAATACTTAACAAACATCTATAAAATACCTAAGTCCTATAACTTAAAACCTATAATTTAAAATCTACAATCTATCTAAAAATACCTTAATACCTAAAAACACTAATACCTATCTAAAAACACTTAACACTAAATTTCTTAAAGGGATATTAATATTCTTAGTGTAGGTCCGTGTAGGATGGCTTGGTTTATACCAGTCCTATCAGGTGGTATCTTTTAAGCTTAAAGTCTGTTGGGCCTTATTTTCCCAGTTCGTAAGGCCAGGTTATTTCCACCACCAAGTTGTGGCCAGTTTATAAAGTCAGTCTGTTCCAACCGTCAACTGAGGGCGGCTTTTTCAATCAGCTAAGACTCGCCTCCACGGTCTCTTTGGCCGGGGCAAGTCTCAAGGCTGAAAGCTTCTCCAAGCAGCTTTCTAACTCCACTTGCCTTGCTCACTTTTCCAGCGCTCTGGGGTCCCAAGACAAATGCCTTTAAAGGACTCTCTCAGCAGGTTTATGCCATGCCTTTGCCTCTGTCACAGTCTAAATTCTGTTAATGGTGTTCACCTTGCTGTGCTTCTTCAGTGTGACTTCTCAGTTGGTGAGGGCAGGAGGAAGAGACTGACCACATGGAGTGTCTGGCTTATATATGGCGTAATCTGGAAGAACTTTGGTGGTCTCGAGGGTCCAGGAGATTTCTCAAAATGTCCAGCAGTCCTGTTGCTTCTCATAGCAAATGACGTCATCTATATGGCTTGCTAGGTTTCTTAGCAACACCCTTTCAACAGGGCATGTTGTCCAGCCACAACTGGCTCCGTCCATATCAATAAGTAAAGGGACACCAAGCTCCTCCCTATGTGCTACCAGATGCTAATCTGAACTGCTACCAATTTCACCAGAAGACCTGACTTCTACCATCCTTCCTCTCTGATTTCAGCTTGTGTCAAGTTGACATAAAATCACCCAGCACAAATGTGCTTCTATATTGGTTGATATCTTGAATAACCCCCACAGAATCCTAAGGTGTTGATGGCATGGAGGACAGGGGCTGAGGGGATAAGAGCGTCTCCTAATATAGAATTTCTTGCCTCTCCGTCTCTTGGCCTGGATACTTTACCCACCTCTAAAGGTGCCCCACTTCCACTCTCCTTGAAACTGAGTAGGTCTTACGACTTGCCTTTATCAACCAAATGCTATCAAGTCATAGGCTGGAACTCCTGAGTCTAGCCCTTAGGGACTACTTCTTCCTTTTTTTCATAGCTGAACTGATGGACTACCAGGGTACCATGATAAAGTAATGATGATGAGTGAGCCTTTGGAGACTTCAGGAGTCCATCTTGGATGTCCAGCCCCAGCCAGGCTTCCCCAGCTGAACACACAGCATAGGCAAGCAGTTCCACATAGGAACTTAGCTCTTCAGTCAACCAGTTGGCCTGTCAAGTCATGTACATCACCAGACTTGGGCCTGTCAGCTTCTTCTCAAAATCCAAGACACCAGCATCAGCAGGAAGGAAATGAAATTTATTCAAGCACCCGATCCTGAGAAGATAGAAAGAAGTGTAGTCCTCAGAGCACCATCTTTAAGAGCTTGGGTAGATTTCCGCAGAGAGGAAAGGAGGTGCAGTGTGCAGGATCACAACAGTGAGTGTGGGATAAGGTTCAGTGGTATCTGTAGTGACCCCACTTCCTCATCTTCCGTGTGTATTTCCTCTTTCTTCCCTCTGGTCAGAACGCGGCTATTAGTCTTGACCTCCAGAGGCTAGATCCTGCAATTTCTTTATGTAAACATAATTGATTTTCTGCAGGTTAAGCCTCGAAACACTTTATACACTTTATTAGTTGATGCATAAAACCGAATAAAAAGGGGACTAGAAGCCTGGTGTGGTGGTGCATGCCTCTAATCCCAGCACTTGCTCTTGCAGAGAATTTGAGTTTGATTTTGAGCAAAATGTTAGACAGTTCACAGCCATCTGTACCTCTAGCTTTAGGGGATCTGATGTTCTTCTGGCCTCAACCGGCACACACACACCAAAAACTGAAGATAAAGGAACATTACACATTCTGATGTTATGTGAAGGTCACTAAACATTCTGGGTTCTGGACATCTGAAGAAAACTACTTAACAATTAGCATCAACATCGTTGCTTTTTGAGACAGGGTCTCTCTACATAGCCCTGGCTGTCCTGAAATGCACTATGTAGACCAGGCTGGTCTCAAACTCACAGAAATCCACCTGCCTCTGCCTCCCAAGTGCTGGGATTAGAAACTTTCGCCATCACACCCTGCTCAATCATTGGCAAGTGTTTAGGGGCGGGGTATTCCTTTAATGTTTAGAATGATGGGAAAGGGAGGGGAAGTCACTTTTCAAAGGACAACTTGCAGAGTGACCATGTGACAGTCTGGTGGGTTTCTAGATACACATCACTGAATCAAATTTCTATATCTTACTGGTAATGCCACAGGAATGTCAAGTATTTTGTATGTAACAAGTGCTTCACAATATACACAGCAACCCCAAACGAAAAGAGCAACCTTGACTTGATGTGTAAAAAATGTTTTGGCTAGGTTTGTTTGTTTTTTTTTTTTGTTTGTTTTTGTTTTTGCAGACAAGGTTTCTCTCTGCATCTCTGGCTGTCCTGGACTCACTTTGTAGACCAGGCTGGCCTTGAACTCACAGAGATCCGCCTGCCTCTGCCTCCCAAGTGCTGAGATTAAAGGCATGCGCCACCGTGACTGGCTTGGCTAGTTTTGATATGTGTTCTTCACAGTTTTATACATTTCATAAATATTAAACAAATAAACCCTTAAGTTGCCTGATCATATTCATTGCTATATCTCTATTGGCTATTTGAGAGAAAGAAAAAAGCTTTGAATATTAAGGAAAATAGCCAGTTTATGTTCTTCTTGATAATTAATTTCCCTGAGACTGCTGTTTATAAGCTGTGGTACACTTTGTAATATATATTATATAAAGAATCATTAATTCTTACTTGGTGGGGATGATGCCTACATCACTTTTAATTGTTTTCTTTTCAAACACTAGCTTTATGTATAAAATCTGATTTGTTCAGGATCAATTTTGTCCAAGGAAGTAGGAGGTCCAGGTTTGTTTGGCCAAAATGCCTAATCAGTTCTTTCATTAAAAATAACCCACATGCAGCCGGGCGGTGGTGGCGCATGCCTTTAATCCCAGCACTTGGGAGGCAGAGGCAGGCGGATCTTTGTGAGTTCGAGGCCAGCCTGGTCTACAAAGTCAGTCCAGGACAGCCAAGGATACACAGAGAAACCCTGTCTCGAAAAACCAAAAAAAATAAATAAATAACCCACATGCACCGGGCATAGTGGCGCACGCCTTTAATCCCAGCATTTGGGAGGCAGAGGCAGGCAGATCTCTGGGAGAAAAAAAAACAAAACAAAAAACCCCACATGTCCCCACTAACTCGAAATGCCATGCTAAGCCATGTATTAAATTTTCCTGTAATTTAAGCCAATTCTAGGTCCCCCACTGCGTCCCATTGACTTCTTCCTTTGCCACTGCAAATTCACTTAATTACTGCCATTTGTCCTGCTATGGATGTGAAGGGTAGCGCTTTGATATTTGCAGGATATATCTGCCTTTTCCTATGTTTGCCTTCTCCGAAGAACTGAATGGGTCAAGTTCAAGAACAACTCTGGCAAGCACTTTAGTGGGTTACATTACATTTAGAAGAATGTAAGCAAAACAAATCTTTCAAGAGGTCTCGTGTCCAGATAAGGTGTCTGGTGACACTATGAACACCACTAGGGTGTGGGTCCCCACCCACCCTCAACCCCAGGGCATGCTTCAATTCTACCTCCCCCATCCATTTTTAACTAAGGCTCTAGCCTCCTTCCCTGGAGAACACGACCCTGTGACTATTTCTGGTCCATTAAGAACACTGTGGTGAGTATGATGCTCCCTTGTGTCTAAGGACATGCAATAATGAAGTCATCTGTCACAAAGCACGCAGCTTGACCTTGGGCAGTTTCCTAAAGCTCTCTGGGTACTCCCAGCTATAAAATGTGACTACTACTTGACTCAGTCGAGGGGATCAAGGAAGAAAAAGGAGGGGATACTCCACACTCCCTTGCTGACCCAGGGAATGCCACGGTCTTGTTGGCTTGTTCCTGTCTCCCACCCCACCACTTTGTCCTCAGATTACCCCCAAACCATAAATAAGATCCCCGCAGCCAGCCACGACATCAGGACCAAAGTCTGAAGTTTTATGGTTTTTGTTTTTAATTTTCTACATATACTTCTGAAAAGAGATCTAATAGAGAAAATATACAAAGCATTTAAGAGCTTCACCGCGGTGGAGCACCCGAGTCTGGTGCGAGGCACCAAAGCCTCTCGCAGGCTCAGGGCTGAGGACGGCCAGCACAGACATCAGTAAAAACATGCAAAAGAAGGAGGGGAAACATAACGCACCCCTAGACAGAGGGGACAGATCCAGAACGGAAGAGGAAGCAGGGACGAAAGTACCAGGCGGCTCTGCCCCCAGCTTCCACCTTTCACAGTAGCCCTGGCATGTAGGAAGGCTTGGCCTCCACCACTGCCCAGGGTCTGCAAGCTCACAGCCGATGACTTCTGTACCCACCTGCTCTTGTGTTCCTAGGTACCTGGCCAGGGCAGTCCAGCTCCTCGTTTCTTTGGTACCACTCAGAGAACAATTGTGCTTGGCAGACTCATCCCACCCTCAAACTCCAGGCTCCTGCTGGTGGGCTGAAGGCACTGACAGGAGTCCTGGGGCAAACCCAGGATAGCTACCTTCTCGTGTGCTCTGATGGGTCCAACCCAGGACACATTTCCCCATCCTTAGTCCATACTAAGGTCTAAGACCGAGGAGGACAGAGGAAGTGTTCTGTGCGAGGAAAAAAAGTCTCTCGGGACTTCCCCAAATGTGGGAGCTATTTCAGAACCTCATGCCACGTCCCATCCAAGCCCCTGCCCCTGGCTTTCGAACTACGTCCACCCCCTCCCTTTAGTCCTTCCCCTTGGCCCAGCCACTGGGGAGCTGACTTAAAATAATGAGTTACAGAAACCATCTTGGGCGACTGTCCCCTCCTGCCTCACACCTGAAAGACCAGGAGAGGCAGAGCCCCGAGAGATCACAGCCCTGGTACAGGGAGGAGGGCGGGGCTGGAACGCATAGGTGGGACATATCACATCTATGGAAAAGTGCCCAAGGTACAAGCTAAGCAAAGGAAGGAGGAGGCTGGAGAGAGAAAGAACAGGCAGGGTTGGGCCCGGAGGGAAGCCCTCACACCACCCCACAGATGAGAGTCTCCACCACGAAGGTGTTCTCGAAGTGGCGGATGGCGTTGCAGTTCTTTACCCCCCGCTTGTTGATCCCTAGGAAGAAAAAGAAAAGTTCCAGTCAGGCCTGCCGCCAGGCCCAGAAAGGTGGCCAGCCTCAGAGTCTGAGAGGGACCTTGGGAACTGGCAAGGCAGACAGGGGGAAGAACCATGAGGTGACACCCAGAAGTAACACTATAATGTAGACAGAGCTCCTAAGTCAGGCTCACATTGTGCCTGTCATGTCTGTGCTATAAAACCTTCAGGGTGCTACTTTAGCCCTCTGTGCCTCAGTTTCCTTTAAAATGCATTTAGAATAAAAATGATGATGATGATAGTTATGATGGTAAATAAGGCAATGCCTGGCAAGTCTTAAGTGCTTGATTGACATTTGCTGCAGTTAGATTACAGCCGCTGCTGGGAAGGCTGGGCCAGGTGCTGTCAAAGGCTGGCTGGGGTTTGGAGCCTGGGACGAGAGTCACTTACGCCTCCGGGTAGCCCGGCGCCGCAGCCGGTAGGTGTCTTTTCCACTGCACAGGTGGTAGATGAAGGAACCCAGCGCCTCCTTGTCACTGACATACTCAGTCACCACCATCTCCTCCTGGATGATGTATGTTTGTGGGAGGTAGGTCCCTCTCTGCAAAGTGGGGAGGGGAGGTTCAAAGCATGGCGTCAGCACCCAGACCTCTCCCACTGCTTGCTTCCTCCTGGGGTTCCTACCTGATCTACCTCTGAAAGGACTACCTTCCCAACATGCCGCTTTCTAACTCTCAGAGGCCCTTTGATACTCCAGGCTGGGCCTGTCCTGCACTGGGATGGGCTCTGGCCTGTGTGCCTGTCTGGCCTCCCACCTAAGGGACATGCCCCTGGCAATAGGGCCCGCGCCCCCCCCCCCCCCCCCCACTGACCCAGAGCATAATGCTAAGGAAGTTTCACTTGGCATTCTGTGAGCTGGGGAGAAGGAAAAGGAGAAGGGACAGAGATTGTGGATAGAGAATGGTGGAGAAGTGATTCCTTAGCAGTGCAGGGAAGATGTCCCAGACTCCCTCTTTGGGCTTGGCCTCCCCAGGGGAGGGGACAGGTAGAGACAAGATGCTGCCCACCTTCACGTTCATGAGGAGCTCCCAGAAGTTTCGTGGGGGTAGCACGATGGTGGTGTTGAGCTCGATGACGTAGCATTTGTCCAGGGAGATGTCATGGTAGGCGGTGAGACCCTGAGAGGGAGGGGACATCTGTTAGTCTCTGTGGAAGGCAAAGGCATGGCCAGGCCAGCCTGCTGAAGGCTTTCAACCAGCAGATGCCCGAATCCCACCAAGCCAACAATAGGGCCTGGGACCTCAGAAGTGGTGCTCCCCACCCCAAGTTCCTACTCTGCTCCAGGTTGGTGGACGAGCCACTAAATGGATCAGACAGAGCACACTGGTTTGTTGATCTTTCCAGGGTTTGCAGAGCCAGGTTATGATAAGGGCACATGATTATATCCCGCTATGCATTTCATCAAAATGGCAAGGTGTAGCTATCCCAGGGGAGAAATGACCCTCACGGGACCCAGGGGCAATGTTCCTGGCTGCCCCTTACCCCTAGCATGGTCCCTTGCTTCAAGAGTAGCCGCTACGGCAGAACACTCACGGAAGAACAGGGTTCACACAGACACCTAACAGGCTTTAGAAGGCAACTGCCTAGGAAAGAATGCTAGGGCCAACGTCTTACTGATCTCAAAAGCAGTGTGGTGACCTCAAGGGGAAGGAACTGACTGGAAAAAGGCAAGAGGGAACCTTCCAGCGTGCTGGCAGCAAGCCCAACTTTGACCTGGGTGGTGTTACCCAAACAGGCACCCACTCAGTGGCACAATCAGGTGTACAGATGTGAGCAGACACAGGACCCTTGTCCTAATGGGGACAGCCAGCCCCTGTAACTGTCAGACAGCCCCGCACAAAGCAGTCCACGCCTGCCCCAATCTACCCTTGGCAATAACAAACAGAGCTACCTTTTCAATAAAAGCAGTAAGAAAAGGCAAGACAAGGTGATCAAAGATACTTGCTGTACAGTTTATACACAGCGAAGGATCCTTTGGTGTTCTTACTCCTCGCTCTGGCTACCCAGAACATTCTCTACCGCCCCACTCCAGATCCAGGCCAGCTACTGGTCTCCCCACAAATCAGCCTCACCCGCTGGAAGTCATGGATGATGTCTGCAGGGTCCCCACCACCAAACTGGGGCACAGGGACATTGATACGTTCATAGTTCTCCTCAAGATAGATCTTCACATCCTCCTCTAGCTCCATCCGAGTCCGGATCTGGGAGGACAGGGAGTCTTCGTAGAGCACGCCACAGTGGAAGAAGTTATCTCGGGCCAGCTGCAAGAGATAAGGGGAGAGACAGACAGTCACACAGGGTGCTGGGTGACATGGGCACACAGCCTACCTGCCTACTTCAGACCTAGGAAGCAGGAAGAGTAAGGATAAGACTTTCTCAGAGATGAGGAACAGAAAGAATGGGGAGATAGATAAGAGTCCAGGGCTGCTTGGGGGGTGGGGGGTGGGGTAGCTGGGTCTTGGAGAAGGCACTTCATTCAGCCTCACAAGCACAGAGCCGGATAAACAGGCTCCTAGCTAGAAGATCTCTGAGTCTTCATTTCCCTATCCGTGAAGCATAATGACCCCTAAGGTCCCCTGGCCTCAAAGTCTTCTGTGAAATGGCCAGGCAAATAAGAAGAGGACCCACAAGCTCTGTGGATGGACAGAAGAGTAGACCCTATAGAAAACCTGAGTAGGCAGGAGGGACAAGCCAAGGGATGGACCAGCTGGGCCTGTGGGATATCACCAGGGGTACCCACCTACAGACAATTGGGTAAAAGGTGGAAGCCAGGCTGTGGTGGCACATGCCTTTAATCCCAGCACTTGGGAGGCAGAGGCAGGTGGATCTCTGTGAGTTTGAGGCCAGCCTGGTCTACAGAGTTAGTTCAAAGACAGACAAAGCTACACAGAGAAATTCTGTCTCAAAAAGATTAAGGAAGACAAAGAGCTCCAGAACAATGCCACACCATCTCTATTCTCTTCCCACGGACAGATCTCACACCACTCCCAGCCCTGAAGTCCTTCCCAACCTTAAACACTCAGCCATTACCCCCATCGGGTGAATGGCTCACCAGCCATCATCCAGGGAAGCAAGGTGGTGACACTGGTGATAACTGAGCCACTGGGCCACCACTGTGTCCACTGTGTCTTCTCCAGGGTCTCAGAGGCTCCCAGGGACTATAGGACATATAACGGGCACAATTTCCCCTTCTTGAAAGTCTGAGGAGAAACTCTGTTGGGATGATGAAACATTCTGGCTACACAGGGGCTCTGAGGGATTGAGGAAACCCAAGGGAGACCAAATGGCTGAGTGGACCCGATGTGACTGGCTGGTCAACCACAGACTAGACTCACACTGTCCCAGGAACAGTTTGGAACACCCACACTGGCTGGGAAGTGGGGTGGGGTGAGGACCCCTACAATAGCACAATTAGGGTCTGTGAAGAGAGGAGACAGAGCAGCAATACCTCAGGAAAAGGCCAGGTGAGTGTCCTACACCAAAGAGGGAGGAGAGACCTAGCTAAAGTTAGGTCCACCATGACTGGAAACCCTAGCCTTTAATGACCCTGAAATTCCCTGTTGATATATTCATGTTTAATCTCTCAAGCTACTTATAATTTAATTGAATTCAGTACTCAAGGATGGTAACTCTTCCTTTTCCCCAGGTCTGGGTGATCCAGCTTTGGGCCTACATCTCTGGTGGGTATGTGTTAGGGGAGACAAGTGAGCACCTCTGTACATGTATCATTTCTGAAGTAGGCCATGCGCAACCACACATAACCAGCCCTGGGAGCAAACCCAAATACCCATGCAAGGAACAGTTAGGTCATCTTTGAAGTATGACCCCTAGGTACAGGGTCTGAGCTCTGGAGCAAATCACAAACTCTCAACTTCTCTATTGGAGCTCAGAGTTCCTGGTGACAATGCTTCACAGTGACACTGGACACTGGCAGAGGTGTGGGGTTGGGGTGCCTGGGTGCAGCCATCTGTATCATTGCTTGGCACTCCAGAATAAGAGGTGAGGTTGAGGCAGCCTGAGCCCAGGCAAGGGGACACTGGGAAGGAATGAGGACTGTTCTCTGGGCATGTCTGGGCCAGGAGCTTCCTACTGTCTCTCTTCATGTGGCCCCGAGACCCTGGCTCTCCCCTGCTCCCGCACCATCAGCAGACTTCCTTCACCCATGTCTGCCTGGCTCCTCACCTGAGCAAAGAAGAAGTATCTGTAGATGTAGACTGAGGCAAAGACAAGGCCCATGAGCAGCACGACCATGCCCATAGACAGGTAGCACACGCCGCCCACGGAGCCCCCCTTCCTGGAGCGGTGGCGAGGGGGCCGTTCCTCCTGTGAACAGAGAAGTGCTGTGTTCAATGAGGTACGCCAGAAGGTACCACTCTTCTGAATTCCTCCTCCCCTAAGTGAGATCACCCCTCTGGATAGACTAGGAGCCCTGTGGTAGGGAGGCATACGAACAACATAGGTTGTCTGGAAGAAGCCTTGCCCAAGTCTCTGGACCCACCTCCCAGCTAGAGAGAAACGGAGACTTGCCTGGAAGCCCCAAAACACAATCAGCCTAGATTAAGCACACACACTTCGAATTGCCTGAATTTAGAGCCTGTTATTGGACCAGCTCGACCACCCTCTAGTGCATCAATTCTCAAGGTGTTGGGTCACGATCCCTTTGGAAAACCTCTATCTCCAAAAATATTTACACTACGATTCATAACAGCAGCAAAATTACAAGTATGAAGTAGCAACGAAAATATGGTTGCGGGTCACCACATTACAGGGTTGCAGCATTACAGGAAGCTTGAGAACCACTGCTGTAGTCATTCAAACATAAAATGGGGCACATCAGATGGCCTGACTGATTGGATTAGACCAAGGAGTTCATGGGAACCAGGATGCATCTGGTAGGCGAGGTGCCACTGTCCTGAATGGAGGGGTGCCAAGGAAGTGCAGAGCTAGAGTGACAAGACCTAACCCTAAAGTTGGAGGCACAGAGTGGACTGGAATGAGGACAGTGGGGTGGTGGCATGTTTTAGTTACTTTTCTCATTACCGGAACCCCCTGATAAGAAACAAGGTCTTGTTTTAGCTCACAGTCCACCATAGTGTGAGTTACATAGCACATGCTCACATCAGGGACATCAAGCGGCAGATAAATGAACGCTGGCACTCAGCCAGCTTCCTCTGTTTTCCCTTTATATTCTATCTGGGGCTTCAGCCCACAGGACAGTGCTACCCACATTCAGCATGGGTCTTTCCCCCTCCGCTTTTCATCTCTGGGAAAACCTTTACAAACACACGCAGAGATATGCTTTACTAATGCCCTAAGTGTGTCTTAATCTAATCAGGCTGACAAGTGAAATCAGCCAATCACAGATGGGTGTGGAAGTTGCCGGACTCTACCAATATGGTCACTGACTGTGGTGGGCAGGGACTCTGGGAGGCCAAGAGGATGGGCGGGACCACAGGTGCTCATCTCTAACAGAGTAGCCCTGGGCCTGCACTCCACTGTGTTTAACTCTTCCTCCGTGGTGTCAGGCAGGCTGTCTATTTTAAGTAGTCTATAAGACTAGCTTGAAGCATCTTAAAGTTCTCACTAGGAAGGAAACATGACTGTCTGGGAGGATAGGCCACAAGTCCCACAAAAGAGCTTGCTTCAGGGGCCAGGCTTGGGCTCTGAAGCACTGGCCAGAGCCACCTCAGGCAACACATATCTGGTGTGGTGGATGGTGCAAGCCTACGGGGTTTGCACTAGCCAGACTTCAGGGGTCCTTCAGGGTCCTAGTTGCTTACGTCATCACCGGCCCTCGGGCGCCAGGTGTGGTGGGATAAAAGCCCCACCCACTTCAGTTCCAACTTCTCTCCCCCACAACCCACCTTCCTTCTCTCTCTCTGTTCCTTCCACCCCATGGCTCTGTCCCCATTCCTTGTCCTTAACTCCCTTCCCCTTTCTATCTTTTTTTTTCCCGGTTTTTCGAGACAGGGTTTCTCTGTATTAGCCTTGGCTGTCCTAGACTCCCTTTGTAGACCAGGCTGGCCTTGAACTCACAGAGACCCATTTGCCTCTGCCTCCTGAGTGCTGGGATTAAAGGCGTGCTCCACCACAACCACCTTCCTATCTTAATAAACCCTTACACCAGACCTGTTACATGGCATGATTCCTCAGGGGTACCAAGGCTTAGGCCCACCTGGTACCCTGCCACCTTATTTTTTTTTTTT
>CAJQZJ010013540.1:8747899-8777232 GCA_907164525.1 Lophiomys imhausi | reverse complement strand
ACAGTGTCCTTTGCCTTACAGAAGCTTTTCAGTTTCATGAGGTCCCATTTATTGATTGTTGATCTCAGGTCCTGAGCTGTTGGTGTTCTGTTCAGGAATTTGTCACCTGTGCCAATGAGTTCGAGGGTTTCTCCTACTTTTTCTACTAGTATATTTAGTGTGGCCGGCTTTATGTTAAGGTCTTTGATCCACTTGGATTTAAGTTTTGTACAAGGTGAAAGGTATGGGTCTAATTTCATTCTTTTGCAAGTGGACATCCAGTTGGACCAGCACCATTTGTTGTAGATGCTGTCCTTCTTCCATTGTGTGGTTTTGGCTTCTTTGTCAAAGATTAGTTGGCCATAGGTGTGTGGGTCCATGTTTGGGTCTTCAATTTGATTCCATTGATCCACTGGTCTGTTTCTATACCAGTACCATGCTGTTTTTATTACTGTTGCTCTGTAGTACAGCTTGAAATCTGGGATGGTGATACCTCCAGATGTTTTTTCATTGTACAGGATTGATTTAGCTATTCTGGGCTTTTTGTTGTTCCATATGAAGTTGAGAATAGCTTTTACCAGGTCTATAAAGAATTGTGTTGGTATTTTGATAGGAATTGCATTAAATCTATATATTGCTTTTGGTAGGATAGCCATTTTTATTATGTTGATCTTACCTATCCATGAGCATGGGAGATCTTTCCATCTTCTTCTTTTTTTTTTTTTTTTTGGTTTTTCGAGACAGGGTTTCTCTGTGTAACAGCTCTGGCTGTCCTGGACTTGTTTTGTAGACCAGGCTGGCCTCGAACTCACAGAGATCCGCCTGCCTCTGCCTCCCAAGTGCTGGGATTAAAGGCGTGCGCCACCACCACCCGGCTTCTTTCCATCTTCTAAAGGCCTCTTCCATTTCTTTCTTCAGGGGCTTGAAGTTCTTGTTTTATAGGTCCTTTACATGCTTGGTTAGAGTTACCCCCAGGTATTTTATGTTGTTTGTGGCTATTGTGAAGGGGGTTGTTTCCCTTATTTCTTTTTTCGGTATATTTGTTTGTTGTATAAAGAAGGGCTTCTGATTTTTTTGAGTTAATTTTGTATCCAGCCACCTTGCTGAAGTTGTTTATCAGCTGTAAGAGTTCTTTGGTGGAGTTTTTGGGGTCGCTTATGTATACTAACGTATCATCTGTGAATAGAGATAATTTGACTTCTTCATTTCCAATTTTTATCCCTTTGATCTCCTTTAGTTGTCTTATTGATCTAGCAAGGACTTCAAGTACTATATTGAAGAGATATGGTGAAAGTGAACATCCTTGTCTTGTCCCTGAGTTTAGAGGAAATGCTTCAAGCTTCTCTCCATTTAATTTGATGTTGGCTACTGGCTTGCTGTATATTGCCTTTATTATTTCTAGGTATGGTCCTTGTATGCCCGTTCTCTCCAGAACTTTTAGCATGAAAGGGTGTTGGATTTTGTCAAATGCTTTTTCTGCATCTAGCGAGATTATCATGTGGTTTTTTTCTTTCATCTTGTTTATGTGGTGAATTACATTGATAGACTTTCGTATATTGAACCATCCCTGCATTCCAGGGATGAAGCCTACTTGATCATGGTGTATGATACTTTTGATGTGTTCTTGAATTCGGTTTGCTAGTATTTTATTAAGTATTTTTGCATCTATGTTCATGAGGGAGATTGGTCTGAAGTTCTCTTTCTTTGTTGGGTGTTTGTGTGGTTTAGGAATCAGAATGACAGTGGCCTCATAGAATGAGTTTGGCAGTGATCTTTCTGTTTCTATGTGGTGGAAGGGTTTGAAAAGTAATGGTGTTAGTTCCTCTTTGAAGGTCCGGTAGAATTCCGTGCTAAAGCCATCTGGCCCTGGGCTTTTTTTGGTTAGGAGATTATTAATGACTGTTTCTATTTCCTTGGGTGTTATTGGGCTGTTTAAGCTGTTAATCTGATTTTGATTTAGTTTTGGTAGGTGGAATTTATCGAGGAAATTGTCCATTTCGCTTAGGTTTTCAAATTTAGTGGAATATAGATTTTTAAAGTAATGCCTGAATATTTTCTGGATCTCCTCAATGTCTGTTGTTATTTCTCCCTTTTCATTTCTGATTTTGTTGATTTGGGTTCTTTCCCTTTGCCTTTTAGTTAATTTGGCTAGGGGTCTGTCTATTTTGTTGATTTTCTCAAAGAACCAACTCTTGGTTTCATTGATTCTTTGTATAGTTCTTTTTGATTCTAAGTTGTTGATTTCAGCCCTAAGTTTGATGATTTCCTGCCTTCTGCTCTCCTTGGGAGTGTTTGTTTCTTTTTTTTCCAATTCACCCAGCTTAGCTGTTAGTTCACTAATGTGAGCTGTCACAATTTTCTTTTTGAAAGCACTTAGTGCTATGAACTTTCCTCATAGCACAGCTTTCAATGTATCCCATAGGTTTGGGTATGTTGTGTCTTCATTGTCGTTGGATTTTTAAGAAGTCTTTGATTTCCTTCTTTATTTCTTCCCTGACCCAGTGGTCATCCAGTAAGGAGCTGTTCAATTTCCATGTGTGTGTAGGCTTTCTGTTGATTATTTTGCTGTTGAAGACCAGCTTTATTCCGTGGTGGTCTGATAAGATACAAGGTGTTATTTCAATTTTCTTGTATCTATTGAGACTATCCTTGTGACCAACTATGTGGTCGATTTTGGAGAAGGTTCCGTGGGTTACTGAGAAAAAGGTGTATTCCTTTGTGTTTGGGTGAAATGTTCTATAGATATCTGTTAGGTCCATTTGTTTCATGATCTCTGTTAGACTCAATATTTCTCTGTTTGTCTTCTGTCTTGATGATCTGTCCATTGTTGTGAGTGGGGTGTTGAAGTCTCCCACTACTAATGTGTTGTGATCGACGTGCGCTTTAAGTTTTAGAAGTGTTTCTTTTACGAAAGTAGGTGCCTTTGTATTTGGGGCATAGATGTTCAGTATTGAGATTTCCTCTTGATGAATATTCCCTTTAATGAGTATATAGTGCCCTTCTTTGTCTTTCTTCATTAACTTCAGTTGGAAGTCTGTTTTGTTTGATATTAGGATGGCTACTCCAGCTTGCTTCCTGGGTCCATTTGCTTGGAAAACCTTTTCCCAGACCTTTACTCTGAGGCAGTGTCTATCTTTGGTAGTTAGATGATTCTCTTGTATACAGCATAAGGAAGGGTCTTGCTTGCGGATCCACTCTGTAAACCTATGTCTTTTTATTGGGGAGTTGAGTCCATTGATGTTGATGGATATTAGTGACCTGGGGTTTTTATTACCCATTAGTTTGGTATAGGTGGTGGTCCTGTGCCTCTTTTGTTTTAGTTGCTGATGGGTTTTCTATTCCCTTTGTTTTCTTGGGTGGAGTTTTCTTCTCTGGGTTGGGATTTTCCTTCTAGGATTTTCTGTAGGGCTGGGTTTGTGGGTAGATATTGTTTAAATTTGATTTTGTCATGGAATATCTTGTTTTCTCCATCTATGTTGATAGAGAGTTGTGCTGGGTAAAGTAGTCTGGCTGGGCACCTATGATCTCTCAGGACTTGTAGTATATCTGACCAGGCCCTTCTAGCTTTTAAAGTTTCTGAGGAGAAGTCAGGTGTAATTCTGATGGGTCTGCCATTTTATGTGACTTGACCTTTTTCTCTTACAGCTTTTAATATTCTTTCTTTGTTCTGTACATTTGGTGTTTCAATTATTATGTGGTGAGAGGAGTTTCTTTTCTGATCTAATCTGTTTGGTGTTCTGTAAGCCTCTTGGATTTTTATTGGCATCTCCTTTTTCAGGTTTGGGAAGTTTTCCTCTATGATTTTTGTTGAAGATATTTCCTGGACCTTGGAGTTGGGAGTCCTCTCTTTCCTCTATACCTATAATTCTTAGCTTCCGTCTTTTCATTGAGTCCTTGATTTCTTGGATGTTGTGGGTGAGAGATTTTTTTAGCCTTCTCATTTTCTTTGGATGTTGTACTGATTTCTTCCATCGAATCTTCCATGCCTGAGATCCTGTCTTCCATCTCTTGCATCCTATTTTTGATACTCACATCCGTAGTTGTTGTTCTCATCCCTTGATTCTCCACTTCCTCTTTTAACTCTGACTGTGTTTTCTTTATTGTTTCTATTTCTATTTTCATGTCTTGTATGGTTTTTTTCGTTTTGTACATTTCCTTCTCCAGCTTGCTTGTTTTTGTATGAAAATCTTTCATTGCTTTGTCCTTTTCCTGTTCAAGCTCTGTCACCTTGGCTTGGAGCTCTTTAATGGTGTTGTTCCTTGTTTTGACTTGTAAAATTGTGGCTTCTTTGAATTCCTTCATAGATTTAAGTTCTTCTTGCAGGGACTCTATCACTTTCCATAATGCAAAATTGTCATCGTTTTCATGTGTTTCTGTTGGTGTGAGGTCATCCGAATTGGATGAGCTAGGATAATTCTGCTTTGTTGGAGACATATTTCCTTGATTTCTATTTTTTTTTTTTTGGACCTTTGGCCATTGGATGCGTTTAGCTGTCTGTTCTTGTCATTTTCTGTGCTTGGATCCACAGTGGATGCTTTGGTGCAGGGGACAAGTTACTTGGCTATCTGTCGTTGCTTACAGGGGGATTTCAGGGTCACTGTGGTTTTAATCGCCTGAGGCACTGTGAGCTGGTGCAGCCTATTCCCAGGTTGTGAGTAATGGACTGGGATTGTTTCACTGCTCCCAATTCAGACTTCTCTATGTTGCACTCTGAGTTATCAGCCTGTAATGGTTCTGATGGTATGGACCTGTTTGCCCAGGCACAGATTCTGTGGGCTTTGTTTGTCGTCACGGAGGCTGACAGGGTCTGGCTCCACACCTAATATGTCTGGATTTTCCAGAATACAGCTATGGTCCCCTGATTTCTGGTTTCTCACTAGGCTTCTCGCCACAGGCCTGACCTCTGTGCCTGATTCCCTCCCTGTCTGCGCAGCCGCGGGTCTCCCTCCCTGGCTGCTCGGCCGTGGGTGCACCAAGCCCCAGATCCTCCGGCCACCTGAGTGGGCCTCTCGCCCCAGCAGCTCAGCCGTGGGTGCGTGGATCCCTGGCCCCGCCCATGCCGGGCTCCCTCCCCAGCTGCGCTGTCATGAGTGGGCGGGGATTTGGCCCCTCCCGTCCGCCGGCGGCTTCCCGCTCTCGAGCAGCTGCGGACCACCCGCTGAGCTCCCTGTTTGTTCCTTGCTAAGACTTCCACTATCTTGCAAAGTTTCTTAAGTGGGTATAAGTTCTTCCTGAGGTGTGGGGAGCTCAGTAGGCTAGTGATCGCTCGCCAAGTGGCCTCTGATTCTGCCTGCTGTGAGTTGGGGTCGATCTTACCAGGCGCCTCTCCAAATGGGAGTTCCCAAATCCTGGGTTTAGTGGCTTCCGTGTCTGCGAGAGATGGGGGGGAGAGCCTTACCCTGGGACTTTTAACAGTCCCTTGGGAGCTGTGAGTGTTCCCAGGGGGGTCTAGCCCCTCTGGTTTTTGCACAGTGCCCAATAACTCTGTGTTTTTTATGGCTCTTTTTTCCCGCGTTCAAAATGCGGCAGTGTTGGTCGCCGCCATCTTGCCCCCCCCCCACAGTGTGTTCTTAATAGAATTGAGTCTACACTCCAAGCTCTCCCTTCAAAGAGGGCTCCTGACAATTTTTTAGACATTTTCAGTTGTCCCATCTGGGGTGTAGTATGAATTACTTGGCTCTCTTGAGTAGAAGCCAAGGACATTGCTGAACATCCCATAATGTTCAGGACAGTCCCCAGAGCAAAGAATCATTCTGTCTAGAATGTCAATTGCTCCAAGTTCAAGGCACCTGGGTCAATATCTTGGTCCTTTCCTCTGTAAGGTATCTCAGCATCATCTGCGTCATCGTGACCCCCCACCCCCGATCCCCGACCCCCGATCCCCACCCCAGACCCTGGTGCTTGGGAGGCACCCCTTCCCTCTACCAGGGTGCCTATGGTACACTCTGGAACTTGAGAACTGGTTACCTAACATGGTTGAAAACTATGGATGTCATTTGCTCATGATATTTAACTGGGGGAGAATACACAACTGTAGAAGTGTGTGTGTGTGTGTGTGTGTGTGTGTGTGTGTGTGTGTTTGTGTGTGTTCACTCTTAACCACATGCACCCCCCCTTTTTAAAAAAAGATTTAATTTAATTTATTTTATATTTTTATGTATAATGTTCTGTCTGCAGTTTTGCCTGCAGTCCAGAAGAAGGCACCAAATTTCTTTATAGATGGTTGTGAGCCACCATGTGGTTGTTGGGAATTTAACTCAGGACCTCTGGAAGAACAGGCAGTGCTCTTAAACTCTGAGCCATCTCTCCAGCCCCACATGCACCCTTGAAGGCAGAGAAACCTCTCTGGTCACAGTGAGGGGCAAGGCAGAAGCCAGAGTGGATGGAGAAACCTGAGGTCTCCATCCATGCTGCACTGAGGGGTTGGAGACCAGTTATCCACGTGAGGTCAGAGGCTACTCACTGAATCCTGGGAAACTGGGGCCCATCACAGGCTTTTTAATACATATTACCATGTTCACCTTCAGAAATCTTTCTTCTCATTGCTGTTATTTTAGCTTATCAGCCATATCTGAGAGAACTGGATACTCCATGTCCTTATCCACAAGGACTGACATAATTTAAACCATGTGCTTTTTAGGCATAGTGGAGTACCTGTAATTCCACCACTCAAAAGGCTGAGTTAACAAGGATACACAGAGAAACCCTGTCTTGAAAAACAAACAAACAAAAAAAAAACAAAACAGCAACAAAAAACGGCTGAGTTAAACTGGGAATGGTGGCACACACCTTTAATCTTATCACTTGGGAGGCTGTAGGGGTTAGATAAATTAGATTTAGAAAATATATAGGAGTTTCTGATACTGTCTCTTAATTCGGGGCCTGAAGAGCATTATCAGCATGAAGTCAGCAAAAACAGGAAAGACTTAATAGACTGAAAAACAAGGTTGAAGTCAGGAAAAACAGGAAAGACTCAATAGACTTGAAGAAACAAAGTATCTGGCCTGACATTGTTTTCAGCTGCTAAATTAAGCTGAAACAGAGTTCCTCCTATTTGAGAACAGTGCATGGAGCCCAGAAGAAGAAGAGGCCCCTGATGCTAGAGAGCTCCAAGAGTCCTGCTGAAAAAAGGGCTGGCCATTGATGGCCAGCTCTCTCCCTGAAGCAGAAAGAAGCCAGTGAGCAAAGAAAGCCTGAGCAAGACACCAAAAGGCCAAGGACTGGACCCTGTGGCTCAGCTTTTGCCTGGAGGGGTTTGATCTGTCTGATCAGTGGCCTAGGGGAAACTGTGCCTGGCTTTAAGGACTGAGGCAGAGCAGCTGAGTTCCTGATTCAAAAGAAGTAAGTTGGCCTGCAGACGGCTGGGGTCTCCCACAGAGAAGAAAGCATGAAGCCTTATTTAAGGTGAGACTGCAATAACCAACTTACCCTGACGAACCTGCATCTGAGAGAGCCAGAAAAAGGACTGCTAAGTGCGTTAAAGAATCTACGACAAAGACTGTGTTCCTGACGACTGAGGACCTGCCCCAGAGACTGTATCATTCTAAAAGGTTATGAAAGTAGTTGTTATAATTATCAATAGTTTAGTGGATAGGTTAAAGGGGTTGTAGGAATTTATAGGATTAATAGTTAAGAAATTGTTGGTGTTTGTTATAAGTGAATTTAGTAATAAATAAATGAGTGTTGAATAGTAATTTAAAAGTTCGGTTTCAGAGGCAGAGGCAGGAGGATCTCTGTGAGTTCAAGGCTAGCCTGGTCTACAAAGGGAGTCCAGGAAAGCCGGGGCTACTACCCAGAGAAACCCTGTCCCAAAAAACAAACAAACAACAACAAAAAAGAGGCTGAGTTGGAGGGTTGAGCCTGGGGCTCATGTATGAACTCTAAATCTGCGTAGTGAGGTGTCTCCAGTTGCACAGAGCATCAAGTTTCTTAAGCAGGGGTAAATAACCTAATGGTCAGAAATAGAGCAGGTTAAAACATGTCCTTCAGTTTGACAAGTTAAAACGCACTTTGCTGTTTCTGATAACACAGGCCTGTAATTCCAGTTAGTTGGGAGGCTGAGCAGAATTGAAACTTCAAGGTCTGTCTGTCCTACAGAGTGAGTCCAATCCAGACAGGCAACTTAGTGATACCCAAGCATGTGCAAATCTTAGGTGTGAGCCCCAGCGTCACCAACACACACCCTATCGGTGATGTTATACTACTTTGTTCTGATTTGTTTTATTGTTGGTGGTGGTTTTTGCTTTTTTTTTTTTGACAGGGTTTCTCTGTGTAGCCCTGTTTTTCCTGAGTCTCACTTTGTCGACCAGGCTGGCCTCAAACTCACAAAGATCCAACTGCCTCTGCTGGGATTAAAGGTGTAGACCACCATGCCCAGCTGTACTTTTCTGTTTTCTTTTTGTAATTAAAAAATATTTAATGTGCCAGATAGTTACAGATTATACATATTTACTTATTTATTTAAAACCATTTTGGGATTTACTTTTTTTCTGTTTTCTATAATTGGTTCAGTTCTGCCTAAAAATCTAATTTTTTTCTATTCTGTTCACAGTTTGAGGAAAACATTTCTTATTTCATAAAATAGTAGTACTAACATTAACAAAATAAAGATCATTAAGAGATGGCTCAAAACCTGTTGCCAAACCTAATGACCTGAGTTCAATCCCGAGCACACACATGGCAGAAGGAGAAAACTGACCCCTACAAGTCCTCTGACATCCTTATGTCAGCCCTGGCCCATACACACCCTGAACCCTTCTCACAATAAACTAACAAACAAATAAAAATATAATAAAATACTTTACCAAGAAGGAAGGAAATGAGCATTAAAAAATAAACAGCATGAAACTTGGGGGAATTATAATCCAAATAGCTTTCTCTCTTGGTGTCTGGACAGCTTCCAGTTTTGACTATTGTAAACCACGTTGCTGTGGACACCCTCATCAGCCTCCACAGAGGCACCCTGGGCAAACCCACCCATACCGCTGCCACTTATTTCCTTCCTATGGGTCCCTCAGTAGTACTGTGGACTTTTTTTCCAATTTGAAACATTAAAAAAAATAATAATACCTGCAATTTTTAGATATTGTTCAGAAAACAAAAATATCACCTACTGGTATGGAAAATTTAAAGTACATTTTGAGGCAAGTGGTATTTTGTTTTTATGTTTTGTTTGTCTCCTTAAGTGAAATCAGAGGATTCAATTTTAAATTAAAAATCATATTTAAAATGGAAATAATTTCTTTTTCTGTGGATAAATTAAATGTGTGCATAGAAGAGACTTTTCAGATTGTGTGGAAAGCCAGCTTAGCTTGCTAAGGTTGTTACAAGGAAAAGTCCACAAATTCACAGAAAAGAGTTTGTCTCCATTCTGGAGTGTTGTAGGAAATATTAGTATTTACAGTTGAAACATAATTATTAGGGCAGTGGAGTTATCCCTTAGCCCACTACTTATGAATAAACACACAGAGACACCTAATGGATTTTAACAAGACTTAGCCTGGATTGTGCGGTCTTAGCCTATCTAAGCTATCTTATAATTTTGTTCCCAAAATAAAACCCCAATATGTACATATGTCCCCTTGGGTTGTTATTCTCCACACTATGTCGATGTGCCAGGCCATGTGGAATAATGTTCTTCTCTCTAACCCCTGGTGCTTCTTACCTTCTGGGATTCTCTCTCCAAAAGCCTGCCAACTCCACCGCCCCCCCACCTCTCTTCTGCCCAATCCAGGGTGCAACACTTTATTCAACCAATCAACTCCAAATTATATAGAGCAAGGTTCATACAACAAAGACAGATATACATGACAATGTCCTGGTCTGGGCAGCAACCAGCTCCTGGGGCCAGGAATTAGCAACAAAATACAAGCAGCTTTCAGGTCACCCCAACACTGGAGTGCAGTGTAAGCAGGGTTAGTCCTTCTCATGCCTCTGGGGGAGACTCTCAAAATCCTTTCTCTCAGCTGCTGCTGCCGTACTGTGAGTCCTTAGTGTTGGTGTGAATCCCTCACCTCCATCTTCCCCATCTTCCCTGTGTGTATCTGTGAGCTGCTTTTTCATCATCTTAAGAACCTTGGGTTGGGTTCAGGTCCTCTCTGAGGACCATAATTTAAGTAAGGGCATTTCTAATAGCCTTTTGTATAGGACATTTAGAGGTCCTGGGGATTAGGACTTCAGCAGAGGATCTGGGTGCTGAGAGGGAACTTCACTGTCAACCTACTGCTAGTCCCTAGGATAACTTCTTATTTTTATCTAGGCTGGTTATTTACATGCCTATGCCCACTTAGTTGGAAAAAAAACTGTATAAAAGAAAATATACAATTTCTCCCTTCTTCTCTTCCCTTCATTCCTTTCTTCTCTCCCCCACCCCTATTCTTTCTTTTCTTTTTTCTTTTTTTTTGAGATAGAACCTGTCTATATAACCCAGGCTTCCAGGCTACCTCAGGCACACACTCTTCCTGTCTCAGCCTCCCAAGTGCTGGGATTACAGGCATGTGGCACCAAGCCTGGCTAAATTTCTCAATCTGCTTTTGTGACTGAATAAAACGTTCTGAACTTTCTGTGTCATCAAATGTAGATTCTATTTTTATGGGTGTTCAGGCTTCTATCTTTTAACATGCTGTTTTTCTATTGAGTTGAAGAGCATCTACGTTCTCCCAGATGCTTTCGCTGGCAAGTGGGGCAGCTGTGAAGTCCGTGAACAAACATGTCATACTCCTTTTTCCTAGCTTGCTATTTCCCTAAGATCTAAATTGCTGCTCATGGGCTAACTGTTTTAGATGGCCTAGGCTTTAAATTAGGATCCATCTAGAAGATGGCGGAGGTTTGGATTTCTTTGGAAACACAGTTGTGTTGAATGAATATGTAAGGGTTGTGCGAGTGCTTTGTCTACTATTGAAAAACAGACCCATGAAAAGGGGCATGCAAGTCATCCTGATGACTTTTATCTGTGGGGAACATATTTACATCCTTTGATGGACAGACTCCTGGGAGAGCTTGTGATCGTGTCCAACAGAAGTACTTCTGTAGGAGGGTATAAGGCTGGCCAGTGAAAAAACATCCTGGTGCATAATTGGAGGTGGTATAAAAAGGAAGGCCCGGAAACTAGTGTGGGGGAAGAGGGCTCTTTGGACTTGGCCTTGCTGCTCATTGCTGCTCATCACTGCTTCACTTCGAAAGACTGAAAGACTTGGCAGCTGCGTCTGCCAAGACTTGCTGAAGACTGTGGCCCGGGTTGGGTGGGCCCTGGGTTGGGCGGGGCCTGGGTGGAGCCTCATTTGGAGCTGTAAAAGCTGTGGCACTCAGATGGAGGTTCTTGGATGGAAGAGACCTCGGCACCAAATGAGGGTGCAGCAATGGCCAACTCGAAGCTGAGAGAGTGCAATACCTGCCCCATAGGGGTTTGGAACACTCAGACAAACTGAAGAGATTGGGGCCCCAAGTTGGGGTGCAGCGGCTGTACCTGCCCCTGTGAGTGCTGATTTGGATGGACAACTGACTAATTGCCCTGAGGACTTGTACCTGAGGACGTCTTCATCTTGGTATCCTTTCTCCTGTGCCTTGGGTTGGTGGGTTGGAAGGTTTTTAGAGATAATTAATAAATAGTTTAAAAGTATGCCTTCACTCCTCCATCAAAATGATCCAATTCAAGCCAGACTAGAGTGTATAAAGGCAGTTTTATTGGTGCAGCTTTTGCAGGGGTTCACTGTTCCCAAGGAAAGAGGCCAGGGAAGTTGCCATGGGAAGGGGGACAGAGAGGAGGGGGAACAGAAAGAGCGAAAGAGCGAAAGAGCTCAAATGCAGAGAGAAAGAGAGAGAGAGAGAGGAGAGGGAGGAAAGAGAGAGAGAGAGAAAGACAGAGAGTCCAAAATGTCCAGATTATATACAAAAGAGCTTCTGGGAGAGGGGAATCCCAGCCCCTCAGCTAGAAAGTTCAACATAGAGGACAGGGTGTGCTAGCATCCCCTGTAACAGGTAGGGGCTGAGACATGCTGGAAGAACCTGGAGGCCAGGCCCACTTTGGTTATTAAATAAGAGCCTCAGCCTCTTGTTCCAGGTCTGGGGTCCGACTCCCAACACTCTTTCCTGCCAGGGCTGTTATCTTGACATCCCGTGGGCCTTGAGGCTGAGCATGTAGGTTCAGGGTAAGAAGGAGAGAGATGGGAAAACCCTAAGCTGATGGCCAAACAGAAAGCAGATGACAGTGCAGTGAATGTCCCAGGACCATCAATACAGCACGCATCTTGCGAAATATCTGACTGAGGTTGATGATGGCATGCTCTTCAGATGACTCACCTCACCATAGTTCCTCCATTAAAGTATGTCCCCTCCACACTGCTCCTGTCTCTACCTTCCGCATTTCACAGGGCCAGAGCTGCTCTTAGCAGTGGAGACACCAACCTTGGTGTCATTCTTGCTGTCTCCTTCTCACACCTTCCGATGAATCCCCACGCCTGTTTCCTGGACTCTGCCTCTTCCATCTGCCAAGAACTGCCCACTTCATTCATTTTTGTCTTACTCCATCATTTCTCTGGTCCATCTCTGCCCTTGTTAAGTACCCCGACCCCAAAGCCTGTTCTCCCTGAAGCCGGGGACTCACTTTAGGATATGCTGGGCAGTAGCTCGGTCAGTAGAGCAGTCACCAGGCAAGCATGAAGCCCCAAGTTTGGATTCCCCAGCATCCCCATAATGAGCTGGGACTGTAATTCCAACAACGACAAAGTGAGAGGTAGAGACTCGCAGATCCCAGGAGGCTCACTGGCAGTCTAGTCTAGCCTAGCTGGTAAAGTCCAGACTAATGAGAGACTCTGCCTCAGACAAAAAGATGGATGAAACCAGCAGCCAAAGTTGTCTTTTGACCTCCGCATGCACACACAAGCATATGTACCACCTACATATACACATAGATTGACTAATTAATCCTAAAATGTAAACTAGACCAAGCTAGACCTTGCCTCTCTCTGCCTAAGGCTCACTCTGCCTTTTCCTTTCCTTCACAATAAATCCTATGCCCCAGCCAGTGGGCTCCAGGCCCCACTCTGTCAGGCCCTGCTGACCTCCAACCTTTTTTCCACCACCTCCCTCTTCCTGCACACACTGGTCCCTGCTCTCCTGCTTGGGTTTTGGACTTGTGGCCAGGGACACTCTTTCCTAGATCTGTGTCTGGGTCTGTTACATCTGTGTGCAGGTCTCTGCCTCTGGCTTTTGAACAGTCCTTTCCTCCACCCTGCCACTCCCGGAGTGATTTATTTTTCCCTTTGGCCCCCTTTGTTCTCAAATGTGTTAATTTATTGATTTGGTTACCTGTCTCCCTCCCAGATCTATGTCTTTAGAATGTATGTCCCTAAAAGAGGGGCTTCATCCTGAATGTTGGCTGCCACCTCCCCAGTGCTTTCGATAAGTCACCTCATGGCAGATGCTCACTAGCAAGGGGAATTCACTATGTAGCCCAGGCTGGCTTTGGATCTGGCTTAATTCAGGGGACAACTGACATTTTGCAACTTTCTCATCTAGAAATATGGTTTATTTCTATCAAGGCTAATTGTGTGTGTGTGTATGAATGTGTGTGTGTGACTGTGCATGTGTGTGAATGAGTGTGTATGCAACTGTGACTGTATACTTGTGTGTGTATATGTGTGTGAGCATATGCATGTGTGTATGTGTGTGAGCATGAGTGTGAGTGTTTGCATGTTCGTGAATGAGTGAGTGAGTGAATGAGTGAGTGAGTGTGTGTGCTGGCTAGTTTTGCCTTGACAAGTGCCTAAGATATTAGTTAAGTTCTGCTTTGGCTGTATCTGTGATGATGGTTCCAGAAAGAACTAGATCGTGAGGCCTCTGACCTAATCAATAATTTAATCTATCAGTGGGTTCATCTCAGGTGTCATTATCAGAGGTGGTGAGAGGTAGGAGATGGGGCTTGGATGGAGGAGGTAGATCATGTGGGGCTTGTCCTCAGGGGCTGTAGCTGCCTGGCCTCTTCCTGTATCCTTCCTGCTTCCCACACACAAAGAAGTAGTGCTGGGCAGCACTCTCATTTCTGTGATATTTGCCCATGTACATGGGACCAAGTAAGTGAAACCATGAGCCAAAAATAGATTTTTCTGTCCTTCTGGGTTTTTTTCCTGCCAGGAATTTTGGTCAGTGACACAAAAATAATTAATACAGTCTATTAAGCTTTAGGGCCCTTGGTAAAGCTTTCTGGTTTTATTTATTACAATACATCATTAATATCACTGTCTTTTGTGATTTATCAGGGCAACTGGACCATGCAGACACATTTGCCAACAATGGACTTGGAGGCAAGGCAGGAAGCAGGAGACCTGGACAGCTTCTTAGAGCCTCTAGGCATTCCTTGGGTACCCACCAGACTTCCCTGTGATTAATGGGTGTCACCCCTTTGAGGCCCCTCTGGCACCTGTGTTGTGCTAAGAGTCCATTCTACTTTGTCTCCCTACTCTGGGTTTTCCTTCCTTGTTTAGATGCTGAGTTTCCCTCTATGAGGGAAAGTAGATGGTTGTCAAGACTTTGGAATCAGAAAAATGTAAATACATCTTGGAAGAGGAATGTTTAAAAGGTCACTCTGAAGTTCCAAGACAGTCAAGGCTATACAGAGAAACCCTGTCTCAAAAAATAAAAAACAAAAAGGCCACTTTAAGGTCAAATCTACTCTTAGGTATGTGGGAAATTTTTTTTACCTATCCAACACCTGTTAACCTGGTACATCTTACTGGTCAGCCTGTAGCATTCAGATATGATATATTGATATATATCTGATGTATATTTCATCATATATAATTATATATTATATTTATGCATATACATAATATTTATATATCATATATCGATCTGATGATATATATTGATTTATATGATATATATGTACTTATATATACTTATGTTCATTGATGGTTTCACTGTTTGTATGTCTGTGTGAGGGAATTGGATCCCCTGGAATTCGAGTTACAGACAGGTGTGAGATGCCATGTGGGTGCTAGGAATTGAACTTGGGTCTTCTGGAAGAGTAACCAGTGCACTTAACTGCTGAGCCATATCTCCAACCCCATGGGTGTGTATTTTGACCTGAGCATGACCTGTCAAGAACTCCAAGACCAACTGGCCCCAGGTGGGAAATTGACAAAGCCATTATCTATATGGGCCAGGCTCAAGAGGAATGGCAAAGCTTTCCTGTGGAGTCGGAGTATGGGTGTTTATGGATCATATGAATATGTGTAAAAAACTAGTGACTGTAGCTTTCTCCTCCAGGATGAGACCTCCTCCAGAGACTAGCTACCTCCTTTTCCTGTGTTGTACCTAATGAGCAGGGCAGGAACCCCATCCTAGTCTAGCTTCATTGATGTGTTCTGTGTATCTGTCTTTTTTTCATTCCCTTGTTGTCCCTAGTCAGGGCTCTGGAATCCTACCCACAATTAAGACTGGCCTTCCCATATTGACTAACCTAATCAAGGGAATCTCTATAAGCATGTCCAGATGACTCAAGATCTCAGTGCTCCCTGAGACAATGCCTAGAGAAATTTGAATTTCAGATCTATAACAAATAACTATTAGTATAAGTATGTCCTTTTTTTTTTATTTCTTCACGTTACATCTCAATCACAATCCCCTCCCTACCCCCCCATCTGGCCTCACCCTCCCACCCTATTCCCCCTCACACCCCCATCTGCTTCAAGTATGTCCATTTTTTTTTTTTTTGGTTTTTCGAGACAGGGTTTCTCTGTTTAACAGCTCTGGCTGTCCTGGACTCGCTTTGTAGACCAGGCTGGCCTCGAACTCGCAAAGATCCGCCTGCCTCTGCCTCCCAAGTGCTGGGATTAAAGGCGTGCGCCACCACCGCCCGGCAAGTATGTCCATTTTTAACTGGGCACCAGTGTTCAATCTGGCAACCCAACTGGCCTCTGGCCAGAGACAATTTGCAGTATCTGGGATGCAGGTACTCCTAATTTCTTCCTTCTTTGCTCCTCCTCTTCCCTCACCCCTTATCTCCTGTGTGTATGTGAAGGTCAGAGGCCAACTTTGGTTATTGTTTGCCTGGGGCTGTCCACATTGTTTTGTGACACAATCTTTCCCTTGGCCTGGAACTTGCCAATCAATCTAGGTTGGCCATTCAAGCCACGGGAATCCTCCTATCTCTGCCTTCCCTCTGAGATTATATGTTCTGCTACATTTGGCTTTTATCGTGAGCTCTGGGGATTGAACTCATGTCTTCATGCTTGCACAGCCAACATTTTACCAACTGATCTCTCTCCACATGGTTGGTCCCACTGGGTGAGAATAAGACCACCACCACAATTTTTGACCCAAACTTGAAGCAAGCTTTAATTAAATACTGGCCAGGACAATGGACATGGCCAGGTCCATACCTGAGATTCCCAGAAAATAGCCAGGAATTACATTAGTCAGGAGTTTATAAGGGCAAAACCCACAAGGCTACATACATACTTCCTGCCTTCGTCCAATGGAGGCAAGCAAACATCCTGTTGTACTTCTGCCTGTGTAGCTCCCATCTTTGTGTGATCAAATACATCCTGTGCAGTTGGGGCAACCAACCTTTGTAGGGGTTGATAGATTAATATAAGTTAGATTTAGTGAATATCTAGGTTTCTAATACAGTCTCTTAATTCGGGGCATGAAGATCAACTTGGCTGTGAGCAATTAGCTTATCAGTTTATGGATGAAGTCAGGTGAAACGAGGGGAGTCTCTATGGACTGAAAAACAAGGTTGAAGCCAGGTGAAACAAGGAAAGACTTTATGACCTGGCATTGCTTTCAACTGTTAAAGGGGCAGAGCCCAAATTAAGCTGAAGCAGGGAACAAGGAGCAATCCTATTAAAGGACAAATGGATGAGCCCAGGAGAGCTGCGTGCTAAGGGCCCCAGATACGAGAGAGCTCCGAGAGTACTGCTGGAGAAAGTGCTGGTAGACCAATGGCCAGATCTCCCTGAGGCAGAAGGAAGCTGGTGAGCAGAGAAAGCCTCGGCAAGACAGCAAAAGGCCAAGGACTAAACCCTGTGGCTCAGCTTTTGCCTAGAGGGGTTTGACCTGTCTGAACAGTGGCCTGAATGGAACTGTGGCCAGCTTTAAAGACTGAGGCAGAACGGCAGAGTTGCTGATACGAAGGAAATAAGTTGGCCTACAGATGCTGAGGTCTCCCAGAGAGGAGAAAGCCTCAAGCCTTATTTAAGGTGAGACTTCGATAGCCAATTTACCCTGACGAACCTGTGTCTGAGATATTCCAGAAAAAGGACTGCTAAGTGCATTAAAGAGTCTACCCCAGAGACTGTGTCCTTAGAAAAATAGTTGTAATAGTTATCAATAGGTTTAGTGGTTAGGTCTTAGGGGTTGTAGGCATTCTTAGGGATTTGTAGGAATTTATAGGAATAGTAGTTAAGTAAGTGTATTTGCTAATAAATAAGTGTTAATAATTAAAACCGTTGGGTTTCAAACCTTGTTTACAGAAGTGAAACCTCTGGCTTATTATCTCACATGAACAACAGACCCCAGCATTCCAGGAAGTTATATGTCCTCAGGCAAGTGGGGCTTACAGGTCAAGAGGCATTTTTATTTTATAGATCTCTTAAACACAGTAATTTACATTTAAAACATAACTTTAGCCCTCACACCAATCCTTCTTTTAAATTTTAAATTATTTTGCTTATTTCTTTAGTCTTCTGTAAAACTTTTCCTAAATGACCAATATTTCTTGCAACCCATGGGTTTCTCAGTTGATCATCATGAGTTTTCTTCTCTCGCAGGAAGCAGGCTGGTTTCAGTAACAGCCCATGCTTCATCTGGGTTTTTCTGACAGAATGTTGGCTTGTGTTCTGTGAGTGTCCAGCATCATTAATCTTACCATCTGCTTTGGAATCCGTCTCCTTCAGCATTAAAGGGTAAAGTCTCTCTCTGTTGGATATGTGGTGAGCATTCAGTGCTCTTTCTTGCATCCAGAAAGGACTTGGCGTTCCTTCCAGAGCTTTCCCCACCCCCACCGAAGCCTCCTTCAGACTTTACATAAGAAGGCATCAGTTATTTCAGCTAATTTCATGTACATTTGGCGCCTTTTAAACTGTTTTAAAGGATCTCTTTTCTTGCAAGTTTCTTCAAACGCCTCCCAGGAGGCATCCATTTCTGAACTGGCTTGTTATAGCTGGTTTCAAGCTCCCACCAACCACACTGTCTTTTTTCCCAGAAAGCCTCCAATTGTCTCCCACAGGCTTCAGACTTACTTCCTTGGCTTGCGATCCTTGCCCACTCTCTCCCACCTTGCTTTGGTTGTATTCTTGGAGGTCACCATTTCCATACCAAGCCTCCTTCAATCCTGCTAAGGGGTGATGAGGGTCCTCTTCCCCCAGTTCCATCCCAAAGGCTGTTCCAGATGCATTTTCTTTTTCTTTTCTTTTTATATATGTATGTATTTATTTATTTATTTTTAATGTTTTTCCATTCAGGGTTTCTCTGTGTATCCCCAGTTGTCTGGACTCACTTTGTAGACCAGGCTGGACTTGAACTCACAGAGATCCTCCTGCCTCTGCTTTCCAAGTGCTGGGATTAAAGGCATGCATCACCACGCCCAGCAATTACAGACAGCTGTGAACTGCCATGTGGGTGCTGGGATTTGAACCCGGGTCCTTTGGAAGAGCAGTCAGTGCTCTTAACTGCTGAGCCATCTCTCCAGCCTTCCCCAGATGCATTTTCTAAAGGCCACTTTTTGTAATCCCTTTCCCCCCCCCTTTTTTGTGTACTTTCCCAAAACATCTGGTTTAGGCCAAAATAAGGAGTTATTGATTTTGAGCTTTGTATTAATGGCCTCTGATCTATTTCTAGTAATTGTGTAAGGGTCTTGAAGAGGGTTTGTGCATGCTGATATGTGCTCAACCATTGAACTACTGCCCCAGCCCTCCGATAATTTAATCTCGAATCTGGTTTCCATTGAAGTTTTTGTTGTTGTTTGTTTTGTTTTGAGACAGGGTTGTTGGTTGTTTTTGTTAACTTGACACAAGAGTAGAGGGGTCCCTGACATTGTGGTTTAAATGATAATGTCCCCCATAGGCTCAGTTATTTGAATACTTGGTCCCTAGTTGGTGGTAGGCTTAGGAAGTGTGGCCTTGCTGTAGGAAGTTCATCATTCATCACAAGGTTTCAAAGCCATCTCTAGTTCACTCTGGTTCATGTTTGTGGTCTCAGCTTTGCTGGTCCAGCTGGCATGCCTGTCTGCCTCCATGCTTCCCTGCTGGGATGAACTTTTGTCCCTTTGGAACTATAAAATAAGCTCTTCTATAAGTGGGCTTGGTTATGGTGTTTTATCACAGTGATGCACATGGGAGGAGAGCATCTCAATTAAAGAATTCTTTCCTTCAGACTGGCCTTGAGCATGTCTGTAGGCCATTTTCTTGATATGTAATTGATAGAGGAGGGCCTAGCCCACTGTAAGCGCCATCATTGGGCACTTGGGTCTGAGCAAGCCAGGGGAAGCAAGCCAGTCGCAGGATTCCTCCAGTATCTCAATTTCTGCTCAAGGACCCTGTGGTGAGCTCCCGCTCTGGCTTCCCTTGATGACCAGCTGCAAGCTGAAATAAAGTCTTCCCTCTTCAAGTTGCTTTTGGTCAGTATCTTATCAAGCAACAAAGCCAAACTAGAACAGTCACTGTGTAGCTGAGGATGCCCTTGAACTTCTGACCCTCCTGCTTCCTCCATCTGAAGTGCTGAGGGCATGTATCATCACACCCAGTATTTAGTGTTGCAGCTGTTAGACAAGCATTCTACACACTGAGCTACATCCCTCCCCATTGATGTTGAATTAAGGACTTCTTAGTCATTTTCCACAAAACTGAATTTCCAAAAAAATTATGCTTTTTTCCTAGGAAGGCAGAAATTCCAGTGGCCAATGCCAGAATATCCTGCTGTTAAGGTAGAAGTCTATTACTAGAAAGCCCCTGAGCACGATTTGTGGTTCCCTCCTCTCTGTCTGATCTGGGGAACCCAAACCCCATACCCTCTATTTGAGGAATATCACATAGCCCTCAGGGAAATTACAGGTCCAACTCTTTCCCCCATAAGAAATCTGTTCAGTGAGCAACTGGGATTCCTGGAAATGCCTCCCTATGTTGAGATATCTTAATACCTTAGCTTCCAGCCAATGATCTTTACCCATGCATCTAACCATACCTGGAGTGTAACCTTTGACATTCTACATCCCCCCTACCCGCTCATAGGATAATTAGGTACTGCACTCCCCTTCTTATGATAGGACCATGCTCCTACATGTCAATGAAGCATCCCTGACACTCCTAGCCCAACCCAATCAAACACATTCACCCCCAAACCCCCTCCCACTGCCCAAGATTTATAATGTCCCTGTTCTCCACCATCCACTTCATCAGATCATCTGAGATTTGCTGCTTATTTTGGGCTGTAATACTTGGGAAGGAAGGGCCTTTTCCTCCCAGGCTTCTGCCACTGGCAGCCAGAGCTCACTTTGGGCTACTCAGGGTACAAATTCCCACCTCCATTGCCTCTGACATCTACTGGAGCCTACACCTTCGTCACTGGGCTATTTCCAGAGCCACATATGCTGGAGTCCATGCCTCAGAGCTGGCCCCCTCAACCAAATCAGGTCAGACTCCTGGCACCAATTCGATTGGTTCAGGAGCCCCAAGTTCCCTTCTGCTGTCCAGCTTGGTGCTGCAGTTTAGCTTAAAGGGTTGTGACCTAACAATGGATGGCAGAGAGGGTCTCTCTTTCCTGCATGTTTATCCAGGAGCTGTAACACTCTACAGTGGAGATAATCCATTCTCCTGCCTCTCCTGGATATCCTTTTCTGGCACGGACCTTATCCCACATTTCATCCTTTTCTGCCTGGAAACGGACAGATCTCAGAACTTTTGGCAGAGAAATGTCCACCTCTGGCTTGGTACCTGACAAGGCCCAAGCTTCCCAGGAGACTCAGAACCACAGGCTAATCTGTCTCTCCTTACAGTAAGTAATCTCAATGAAACTCTATGATCTCCATCCCAGCACTTCCACCATGCCCAAAGGTCCCTGAGGAGCAGAGCCTGGTCCAAGGTCCCTTTATTGCTGCTGCCATAGTATGGTACTATGCCTTTAGGATTAGTGTGACACAGACCCATTTTGGCCATTTGAAGAAACTATGTGGCCTTGAGTCTACTTCAGAGTCCCTTAGGTTGGTAGGGCCCACAGGGCACAGCAGACTGAAATCCAAAGTCCAAAGTGCATTCCACCTGGGCCACACCAGTCAATGTGACCACGGCTAATTCCAGTGGAGGAGGTGGGCAAGAGGTGAGTAGAATGAATGTGACCGAGGTCCTGCTTTCTTGGGAGGAAACTTTTCAGTCTGATCCTCTGGAGGCCTCATCTTGCCCAGGAAAGATCTTGAAGCATCCCTGAAGCTCAGTGCCCCTTGGTCTTGGGTCAGTAAGTCCTGAATGTGTAGGGAGGAATGGGGAAGGGGCTGTGTGGGGGCGTTGTAGTGGGTTTTGTCTCACATCACCAACTTCCCATTAAACACCAAGGAAGAAGTAAGTGAAGTGCTTCATTTTTCTCTTTCAATAATGAGCAAGGAAGAAATGAAATTCAACTCCAGTGATGGTTCTTGTTCTAGGTCTGTTTTGTTCATGCTCATCTGGGTATACCAGATGTAATTAGTGTTTGTGTGTTTTTATTTAAGCCCTTGGTTTTAACTTATACACACATATGTATCTCTATCTCTGTCTATGGACTGATCAATCTTTCAATCTATAGATATAAATATCTCTTTTATGTGTATACTTGTGAGTGCCTGCATGTACGTATGTGCACCATATGTGCCAAAAGAGAGCATCAGGCCCTTTGAAACTAGAGTTGCAGTTGCCTGTTGTGGGTGCTGGGACCTGGACCAGGGTCCTTCTCCAGAACTGCTGATGCTCTTAACTGCTGATCTGTCTCCATCTCCATCCTTGTCTGTATTTTCATATTTAAAGGGCTGCTATTGTACACAGAACAGAGCAGAGCTGGGTCTTTGCTGCCCTTGACATGGAGTCTTAACCTGCTTTCATTTGAGTAAGTAGAGCTGCGATGGAGTATTCTGCTATCATTGGTTTTTTGAGACAGGATTTCTCTGTGTAGCCCTGGCTGTCCTGGACTCACTTTGTAGACCAGGCTGGCCTTGAACTCTCAAAGATCCGCCTGCCTCTGCCTCCCAAGTGCTGGGATTAAAGGCATGTGCCACCACCACCACCCAGCAAGGTTTATTGTGGTCTTTGATTTTATATTTTCTCTGGTGTTTTCCCATGTATACATCCTTGCCTTCTTTTGATTGCCTTTTGTGTGTTTGTGTGTGTATGTATGTGTGCTGTTTTGTTTTGGAGTAACTGATTCAGGGATTCAGTGAAGTTAAGTACCTTCTGAAAACACAAGGATTTTTACCATATAACCGTGCTTTTCCTATATTATAAATGTGTCTCCTTAAATGTTATGAATCTCACAATATATTATTATTATTATTGCTTTGAACAGTGAACTGCCTTCTAAGGAAATTAAGAAAAGATAAAATTGCCTTTGATATTTACCATCCCTCTGGCTCTCTTCACTCCTTCCTGTTTCCATCTGGATCTGGTAGTCACACTGAGCTAGCTGCAGCTATCAATTCACTTGGCTAAGGTTTGTTCAGAAATGTCTTTATTCCACCTTCGTTTAAAAATCTGGTGTGGGAGCTGGAGAAATGACTCAGTGGGTAAGAGCACTAAATGTTCTTCCAAAGGACCCAGGTTCAATTCCCAGCACCCATATGACCGCTCATAACTGTCTGTAACTCCAAGATTTGAATTCTTAACAATACATACATGCAGGCAAAACACCAATGCACATAAAATATAAAGAATAAAAAAATCTGGTATGATAGAAATAAGTATTATTATTATTATTAGGGGGATATGTACATGCTTGTGAGGGTGTATATTCATTGGTGTGAGGGTGTGTGGACACATTTATGTATATGCATGAGGTCAGAGGACAACCTTGGGCTGTGTGTGTGTGTGTGTGTGTGTATGTGTGTACTCACAGAGGCTAGTCTCATTCTATAGGCCAGTCTGATCTGAAACTGACCATGTAGGCTAGGCTGGCCTCAGACTCCTTCATTCTGCTTGGCTCTATTTGTGTCTTTGAGCCTGAGGAATGACTTTTTTGTTTTTGTTTTGAGACAGGGTTTCTCTGTGTAACAGTACTGGATGTTGTGGAACTTGCTTTGTAGGCCAGGTTGGCCTGGAACTCTCAGAGATTCTCTTGCCTCTGCCTCCTGAGTGCTGGGATTAAAGGCATGTGCCACCATGCCCGGCTTTGAGGAATGACTCTTATGGACAAAATATCATTGAGATTCTTGGAGCTGGAGTCATAGGTGGTTGTTGGTTATACAATATTTGCACCTAATTCCTGGTTCACACTGTTTGCAGTTAATTGCTGGTTCTGCAGGGAACTGAACCCAGGTCCTATGGGAGAGCAGCAAGTGCTCTTAACTGCTGAGCCATCATTCTAGCCTCTCTCCCCCCCCCCCCATTTCACCCCCTTGTTTTTTTGAGGCAGGGTCTCTCACTGGTATGGAACCCACCTAGTAGGCTAGGCTGGCTAATCAGTGAACCCCAGGGATCCACCTGTCTGTGCTTCCCCAACACTGAGATTAGAAGGGCATGCCACTGTAACAGTAAATTTTATTTATCAAACATATATTTATTAAAACTTAACAATTACCTAACAATTGCCTATAAAGCTCCTAAATGCTAAAGCCCGAACCCTAACTCTATAACACCCTAATACCTATAATACAAACATTTAACACTAACCTAAGGTTTCTCAAAAGGATATTTTCCTCTGGGCGTGGATCTGTAGGAGTGGCTGGTCCTCAGCAATCTTTCAGTTTTAAAGTCTATGAATCTCGTTTATCAGATCTTAAGACAGTTTATCAAGCAAGAATTGCCTCTGCAGTCTTAGAGTCCAATTATTTACAAGATGAAAGTTTCTTAGGCTCACCATTCAGATGCTTTAGGCCTGCAAGGGTCTTGCTTCAGTGCTCCGTCCAATCCGATGCCTCTGGGCACTGAGAGGAGATAACTCCCTGCCTAGATACTCCAGAATACCAGGGAGAATCCATTCCCAGACCTGCAACAGGTCAGTGCAAGATGGAGAAGCCCCACCTCCCCCCAAGACTGTGTTTCTCTGTCAGAAGAGGAGGAAGGCGGGTGAGGCAGGAGGAGTGACCTATGTCCACGTGAATCTTGACTTAAATCTCTTCACCTGTCGTAATGAATTGGCAGCATGATTTTCCTGTGCGTGGTTCCAATTCATGCCCCTGGGCAGTGTGTTCCTCCATAGCTTTTCTTGCAGAAGGCCGGAGACCTGTTGTCATGGATCCTGGCAGGTTCCTCAGGGGATGCCCCCCACCCTAAGTCCTATGATCAAAAAAAACATCATCCATCCTTGGCGGGTTCCCAAGGACATGCCACATCGGATGTAAATCTTTTACCTTAAAGTCTTTTGTATTCCAAGATCCCTATGCTATTAAATGCTCTCACTAACCCCACCACATGCCACCATGCCCAGCTTCTAATTATTCAGGTCCTGGGGATTGAACTCAGGTCCCCATGCTTTCAAGGCAAGCACTTGACCCACTGAGCTAGCCTCCTGCCCTTACTATTCTTATTTCCATCTCAATGATAAGTTACCAGCACTGTGCTAAGGAAATACATTATTATCATTATTAGTTTCTCAATGGATTGTATTTAGTCAATAGAAAAAAATACAAATTTCCTTTTTATGCTAAAATGTTATCAAATTGACAGATGGATAAAAGCAAATGATTTTTTTAAGCAAATGACTCTTTAAAAGAAAATGTTTAAACCTGATGTTTTTTGGTTACATTTGTAGAATTGAGAAACCATGTTAAGAATTCAGTGTCAGAACACCTTACTTGCTCCAAAATGTCTTCTCACACTGCTTGCAGCTAATTCCTGGTTCTGTTCCCAGGATGAAATCATTGCTGATCTACTTTCTGTCCACCAAACCCAGGGTATGACACGTAGGCAGGTGACGCCAAGATTCCTCCTTAATGCAGTGTTTTTCAGGCCCCTCTATGTGGCAGCAGACATCAGTCACACAGCATTCCCTGTAGGGACTGGGCACATTTCACTCATGTGTCCCTTAGCTGTCAGGCGCCTGGACTGCACCAAGGATGTAGTTGTAAAGAATGCTGCTCCAAACACTTGGCTTGGCACATGGCACTTGTGGACCCACGCTTTCATTTTCTTCAGGAGATTCCTTGGAATTTGGCCCTCCGTGATCAATTATCAGTTAGTAAAATGCCCCACAGAAGTAGCCACAGGCCAGTCTAAGGGAGGCAATTCCTCAACTGAGAGCTCCTCTTCCCAGGCAAATTAACTGCTCTTTTCTCTTGCAGGCCACGATCCATTCATGTTTCACTCTTTCAATATTTTCCTTCCTCTGTCCTTTCATTTCCACCCGCTTGTGAATTTTTCTTAATTGTATTATTTGTTTGAGATGTCTCATTCTACAGTCCAGGCTGGTCTGAAACTGATACGTAGCCCAGGCTGGCCTCAAATTCTTTCATCGAGCTTGGCTCTATTGTGTCTTTGAATCTGAGGAATGACTGTTATGGACAGAATGTTAGCACCAGATCTGGCTTTTTACTGGTCAGACCAAAGCCGCCTTTCAGCTGGCGTAGGACTTTAATCTCGTTACTGACATTAGCTGTTTGGGGACTATATTGCTATTGTCTTTCCTCCACTCCCTTTATCATTTGAAGTGTCTGTGTTCTGTTTTCAATGAATGTTTTGTTGTTGTTGGTGGTGTTTGTTTGTTTTTGAGACAGGGTTTCTCTGTGTAACAGCTCTGGCTGTCCTGGAACTCACAGAGATCCACCTGCCTCTGCCTCCCGAGTGCTGGGATTAAAGGTGTACGCCACCATACCCGGCTTTAAATACATGTTTTTAGTATTATTTTAACTCTTGTTGATTTTTTAAAACAGCCTTTTTTTTTCCCATAAAGTGGTCACTGTAGGTATCAGTATGCATTTTATCACAATTTACTGATGTTTGATGCTAATTCTACTGGGGCAAAATGTAAAAGTTCATTCCACCATAAGTCAGTGTGCCCTTCTTTCTGTGTCATAAACCTATATATTAACAAAACACTACAGTGCTGTACTTGTTTCAAATAAACCTGTCTTTTGGAAGTTAGAGGAAAAGCATATTTATCTGTCTCAAATACCTACATACTCATTGCATCTGGGACTCTTTCTTACAGTCGATTTAATTAACATCTGCTCCTCTTAGCATGGGATTCCCGGAATACCTTCTCTATGCTCATGAGATCTCTTGGTTGCCTTTTCTTTCTCTCCCGAGCCTGCGCTGCTCACCACAGTGCTCATCTGTGGCAGTGGCCAGTTGCTGGCTGTCCCTGAAACAACCAGGTCCGCCTGACCCAAGTTGGACTCCTGAAGCCTCTTGCTTGGTTGGTCCAGAAGCTTTGCGCTCCTTGGAGCTGCCCAGCCTGGCACTGGAAGCTTAGGTAAAAGAGCAGTAACCTTTCTCTGCATGAAGGAGAGGGTCAGGGTTACCCTAACCCTCCTGCTTGCTTATTAAAAGAGTTATAACACTTTTATATACGCGTTTTAATAAGAGTTACAACGCTTATTAAAAGAGTTTAGTGGAGAAAATCCTTTCTCCTGCCTCTCTCTAGGGTATCCGGTGGCACAGATACCATCCAGATATACCATACAGTTTCATCCTTTTCTGCCTGGACCAATGTAGCCCTGACCTTCCAGTTTGGTGTCTGACAAGGCCCCAGCCCCACTGGAAAGCTGAAGAACAGGAATGGTGGCATACACATTGAGAGGTGGAGGCGCTGGAGGATTAGCAAATTTGCGGCCAGCCAATAAGACCCTGTATAAACAAAACAAAATAGCCCAGGATGTTCAGGGTCTGTAGTTCCTTCTACTGCCTGGCCACTGTTTTCTTGGCAAAATGGGGAGGACGCTATTTCTGGGCCAAGTGGTCTATTTTATATTCAGGGCTCTAACCCAGTGGTTTTCAACCACCTTCCTACTGCTTTGACCCTTTAATACAGTTCCTAACATTATGGTAACCCCCCCAAGCATAAAATTATTTTTTGTGGCTACTTTATAACTGTAATTTTGCTACTGTTATGAATCTTAATGTAAATATCTGATATGCAGGATATCTGATATCTGATATGTGACCCCATGGAGTAGAGACTCACAGGCTAAGAACCACTGCTCTAATCTGTCATATAAGACTACTCTACTTCCTGAAGCCCTTGCTGATTTTCCTTCATCTTCATCAATCTCTCAAGGCTCAGATGAGGTATTTCCTCACCAGGGAAGGCATTGAGGTGAAAGCCTCCGCCGTCTTGGGAATTCATCTGGCTCACTTTGACTCCACTTTCATTGGGTGAACAGACACATGCTGTGTGGGTTCCTCTTATTAGCACAAGACCAGAGACTTAACCAACCTTCTGAATGTTGCTTGGAAGAGCAAGAGTCCAGAGCTTCTCAAGTACAATCATCTTGGCATGGTGCTGTCTCCAGTCACCTGCCTGTCCATCTGATTGCTGGGCCATGGTGAGATGGAAGGAGTCAATGCACACATTGCCTTGGTGCATTGATGCCCTGAGTGGCAGGTGTCAGTGTTCAGTCAAGAGTATATGTCATAGTGATGGCAAAGCACCCAGACCACTCTAGCATCAGAAATGCTAGCGAAGGAATTGGCTTTTTGTTTTATTGTTTGAGATAGGGTCTTATGATGTCCTCCTGGCTGTCCTGGACTCGATTTGTAGACCAGGCTGGCCTTGAACTTACAGAGATCCACCTGTCTCTGCCTCCCAAGTGCTGGGATTAAAGGCTGGTGTCACTAGATCCAGCAAGGATTCGTTGATGAATCAAAGTTGGGAAGTGTTCTGCAGGGTAGTGAGGAACATGGTACCACCACTGGGTTTTCCAAGCTTGTGGTAGGGTTAGTGAAGTTAGTGAAATTAATAGTCAATTTAGCATCTAGCAGGATAGGGATTTTGAATTAGCAAAGTCTTGGCATTCCTTCACGTGAAAGATTTGGGCAGAGCCCATTAGGGCCACATGATATGACCTTAAAAGCGTTGCTAAGAAACCTTGAAAGCTGTGCATATGACGTCATTAGCCATGAGAACAACCAGAATCTCAGAAGATCCACCACCGACACTGATGCACTGTCAATAGGGGCATGTCTTGAGAAAGCCTGCAGAAAAGCCACTGCTGAAAAATCACTCTGAGATCATCATGACATGCAACAAGATTTAAATCAGGGGTCCATTTGGCCTCCGGCCCCTCCTGCTCCTCCTCACTCCCCTGCCCTCACCCACTCACCCACTGGAAATCCATGCTGGGGAAGTGCATAGCAAGGTATGCCATTGAGTTTGGACTACTGCAATCCAGTGCAAAAACCTGCCACAGACTTGCTAAGGCAGAGTCCTTTGGAATCATCTACCTTGGAGCTCCAGAGCACCGGAAAGGTGAGCGAGAGACTCGGGATAGAAATGCTGAGGGAGACTGTGGAGGCAATTCTTGGCTGATTGAAAAGACCACCCCACATCAGCGGTTCAAATAGATTGACCTTTTAGACTGACCACTGCTTCATGGTACGGATAGACTGGCCTTACGGATTGGCAATGCTCAACAGACTTTGAACTTGAAAGTTATAAACCAGCCATCCTGTATGGACCTATGCCAAGAGTATTAATATCCTTTTAAGAAACTTAAAATAGTGTTAAGTGTTTGTTTTTTATAGGTATTAGAGTGTTTTAGCTATTAAGATATTCTTAGATTATAGATTTTACAATTAAGATTTAGGTTATAGGATTTAGGTATTTTATAGGTGATTGTTAAATATTAATAAATATAAGTGTGATAAATAAAATATTCTGCTACACAAGCCATCATGTAAATTTGATTTACTGAATGCTAGGCATTCTCCTTAGCCCCACTAGAAAGTCCAAGAGTTTGGTCTTACTTTTCTCCCCATCTTGAACAGAGAAGTGGGCCAGGCAGTGGTGGTGTACTCCTTTAATCCCAGCACTCAGGAGGCAAAGACAAGTGGATCTCTGTGAGTTCGAGGGCAGCCTCATCTACAGAGTGAGTTCCAGGACAGCCAGGGCTACCCAGAGAAACACTATTTCAAAAACAAAAAAACCAACCAAACAAACAAAAAATTCGCCAATAGAGATGTGGCAAGGCCAGCAGGGGAGAGCTGAAACAAAGCAAGGCATGCTGGGGAGAGCTGAAACAA
>CAJQZJ010013540.1:8700354-8741127 GCA_907164525.1 Lophiomys imhausi | reverse complement strand
CCACTAATCTTAACTAAGCCCACCCCATTTTAAATTATATTAGCAGGTCTTTCTAGGATGAAGGGTACTGTCTGCCTGAACATGCTAAAGTTTTCATTTTTCTCACATCAGCCTCACAAAGCTGTATCTTCAGGTTCCTCAAGACAACCCTGACTGTTAAGGAGCCACAGCATGAGCTGAAACCATCTCTGCTTGTTTCAGAGCTTCCTCACTACACCATATAAACTCAATGTGCAAATGGTTACTGCTCAGTCGACATTTTCCTACAGGTTATTCTTGCACTGAGCTCTAGCTGAGGCCCAGTATATCAGCTACACAGCCTGCTAGGAGCAGGCATCGTCCTTGTGGACAGACAGTTGAGGGCATGTCCTGGTGCCAGCTTGCCTGGGTTCAGATCTGTAATCTTGAGTGTATAACTTGCTGTCTTTACGCCTTAGCTTTACCATGTATACAAAAATATACAATGAGGTGCAAATGGTACTGACCTCTGCAAAATGTAGCTAGAAACTGAAGTATGAACATAAGATGGAAAAGAACACAAGATGGTAGCTGCTTTTGTAGCAACCAACCTTGTTCCTTGCCTAAATGTAGATATTTGACATTTCTAAATAACTGGCCTCTAGGTATATAACTTCTCATCATATAAAAACAAACACCAACTGGGCTAGCAGTTAATCCCAGCACTCAGGAGGCAGACGCAGGCAGATGTCTGAGTTCGAGGCCTGACTGGTCTACAGAGCAAGTTCCAGAACAGCCAGGGCTACACAGAGAAACCCTGTCTTGAAAAACAAAACACCAAAAACTAAGACTCAAAACCTGTTGTGGGGCTAAAGACATGGCTCAGTGGTTAAGAAAACCTGATGCTCTTGCTGAGGACCAACGTTGGGTTCCTGTCACCCAGCTCTCAGTCTGTGTTTCAGGAAACAGACCTATACTACCTAGGATTCAGAGAGAACTTATACAACTTATACTTCAGGCCAGTGAGATGGCTCAGTGGGGGAAGGTCTTGGTATCGAGCCTGAGAACCAGAGTGCAACTCCTAGAACCTGCAATGGTGGAGCGTAACTTGTCCTTAACCTCCACATGTGCCCCATTCCCCACATCAAGCAAGGGCGTTGTAATAGTATTTAATAATTAAAAGCTAACTTCAGGGTTCACATCGGTCTGAATCATATAATCACTAATCCTCAAGCTACCAAGGCCTGCCTGCACCCTCCGAAGCGTCACAAGTGCAGCTCTCATTGTTGATCCTCTACCACATTGTTGATCCTCTACCAAAGACGCTAAAGGTGCTCTGAACAAAGATTGGCTTTGGTTTCTAAAGGACAACTGGGAGCACAAATCCTTGGACACAATGAAAATGAAGTTTTACAGAAGGATATTAAAGTTGCTGCCAGCAGGGAAGGAATGGGGTCTCATCAATACAAAGTCACATCTTTGAGGAATTTTGGGCAAAGCGGAATTTAAAATGCATTCAGTACAGCATTAAAATGGGATGTGAAGTGCTCACAGCTCCATCCCCAGCTCTGTCAGATCTACCCCGGAGCTGGATGTGTTTTAGTAACCACCATCAGAGCACTGCACAGGCCAGCACTTGTTCTGTAAAGGTCACACAGCACAGTTCAAACAGCCAAAGATGATGCATAAATAAATGCCTGTGTTCCTACAAAACTTTATTTACAAAACCAAGCAGTTGGCCGAGTTTGGATTATAGGCTGTAGTTTTCCAGCTGTACGTGTGTGGTTTACATGCATGCTCATATATGTACAGGCACATGTATGTATGTGTGTCCATAGGCTATAGATGAACACTTGAGACTTCCTTAGTAACTTTTCCACCTGTCATATTGAGGCAAAACGTCTTGTTTGAACCTAGAGTTTGCTGATTTAGTCTACCAAGCCAGCCTGATCCTGGATCCTGTCTCCAGCACCTAAGCACAGGTGTATTGCCATGGCTGCCCCGACTCATGTGGGTGATAGGAATCTGACTCTGATCTCCACCTCTTTAGCTTGCCAATGTCTGTTCAAGACTTCCAATCTCACATTTAGCATGTGTAAGGTCCAAATGGAAGTGTCTACATCCGTGTTGGTGCAAAGCAGACAGAGCTGTGGCAGCTGAGTTTCGCTCTTCACATGCTGGTTCCATCCCTTACTGCCGAGTCTATACCACATGTGGGGCGCATCTGGAATGCTTCAACTAGTTGGCATGAGTCCATTTAAAAGTATGTTTCTGGGGGCTTGAGAGATGGCTCAGTGGTTAAGAGCACTGCATGTTCTTCCAAAGGACTCAGGTTCAAATCCCAACAACCACATGGCAGTTCACAGTTGTCTGTAATTGCCAGGAGTGGTGGCGCATGTCTTTAATCCCAGCACTAGGGAGGCAGTGGCAGGCGGATCTCTGAGTTCAAGGCCAGCCTGGTCTACAAAGTGAGTCCAGGATAGTCAAGGATACACAGAGAAACCCTGTCTCGAAAAACAAAACAACAAAAAAAGTATGTTTCTGAAGGCATGACAGTTCATGATTGTCATTCCACTTGTAGGCATGAGGATTCAAGTCCGACTTTAGCTCCAGCCAGATCCAGAGACTGCTCTGACAAAGTCTCCTTCTATATAGTAGGATTCTGTCTCAAAACCAAAAAATAAAACCAAAAACAACAACAATTTCAATCCCTACAAAAATATTTCAAAATTTAAAATACTGCACTGTTAGAAGATGAAGTCTTCTTCCATTTCCTGTTATATTTCCTTTTGGTGCAAAAATTCTGACCATGCCCAAATCACAGATGTATTTTTTTCCTAAAGATCTACAACCAACATCAGCATGTTCCCGATTCTCCAAATTCAACTTGCAAATACATAATGAAAAGAAATAAACGACATGAAAAAGAGAATCTGCCATACCTTCAGTGACTGTCTCTTTGTCACATAATTTTCTGAATGAAGTAGCTTCTCATATTCACTGAAAAACTAAGAGACCAGAAAACATACATCAGGGTTGAGGAAAAGAAGGCTAGATAACATGTAAAGTTCAGGGCAGACTGTCAACATCAACAAAGGTCAGTGCTCTATTGCTGACAATGATGTCAAACCTCCATTTCTCGTGCCCCTCTGGTGATGCCACCAGCCACTTCTACGCAAGGAGCTTCTGGGATTGGCCCCTTTAGGCTCCAGCCAGATCCAGAGACTGCTCTGACAAAGTTTCCCTCTGCACCCTAACTCCATGTGTGTAAAACATCAGCAAAGTGGCTCTCACCTTCCAAATGCTGTGGCCCTTTTAAGACAGCTCTTCATGTGGTGACCCCCAACCATAAAATTATTTCATAACTGTAATTTTGGTACTATTATGAATCGTAATGTAAATATCTGATATACGACCCCAAAGGGGTCAAGAACCACTGCATTAACACTTTCTCACAGTTTCCATACTCATTTCTTGGTGTTAAAAATTCCTATTTATTTTATATACTGGAACTGAATTTGCCTAAACCACAAAACAAAAATGAATCTGTTCTTTCAAGCATAGGAACCATTAAAGCCAATCCATGTCAGGTAATCCAACTCCCTTTCAAGAATGTCAACAGAAAATTCTGAGCAACCAGCACATATCTTTTGGTCTTTTAATTGACTGCCCCACCCCCCCACCCCTTACTTGACATGGTTTAAAAAAACAAAACAAAACCAAGAATCAAAGTGGTCAGGATTTTAGGAGCATGCATTTTTTTTTTTCGTTAGGACTTCACATTTCTTCTCCCTCAGATCTGACTGTACTTTACACATTTCTGCTATTTGCCTCATACACGGCTTTCTAAAAATCTTGTTAGCTGATGTCACATCCACAAATAATAAGTAGAAAACTATTTTACTTCAACATTAAAACAGACTTCAACGCCTACAGTTGTATTTCTTTAAATAAGATAGCCTATCTGCGGGAGGCTTTAAATTAAGATAGTAGCATATTTAAAAAAGGTTTGAGGCTTTGTGGAAATAAAACAGGTAACAATTACTAACCGCTTACTATGTTTTAGCACTATTTCCATGACCTTCAGCATCAGAAGGCCACCCCCACACTCTTGTTAGTATACAGGTGCTGCCCTGAGGCTAAAGAAGGCACAAGGAATGAAGGTCTTTGGTCTTGTTAGTACTTTAAGTCAGACTCAGGCATTGTGGTGTTAAAGCAGTGGTTCTGAACCTTCCTAAGGCTGCCACCCTTCTCTTTCTTCTTCTCTTTTTTTTTTTTTTGGTTTTTCAGACAGGGTTTCTCTGTGTAGTCCTGGTTGTTCTGGAACTTGCTGTGTAGACCAGGCTGACCTTGAATTTAAGATATCTGCTTGCCTCTGCCTCTCGAGTGCTGGGATTAAAGGCATGTGTCACCACTGCCCAGTTACTCAGGTTGTTGTGCCCCCAACCATACAATTATCTTATTGCTATTTCATGACTGTAATTTTGGTACTGTTATGAATCATAATGTAAAATATCTGATGTGCAAGATATCTGATGTGACCATCCAAAAGGGCTATGACTCACAGGTTGAGAACCACGGTGTTAAAAAGACTGTGAGGTAGGCCTGGCGGTGGTGGCGCACGCCTTTAATCCCAGCGCTTAGGAGGCAGAGGCAGGTGGATCTCTATGAGTTCGAGGCCAGCCTGGTCTACAAAAGCGAGTCCAGGACAGCCAGAGCTGTTATACAGAAAAACTCTGTCTCGAAAAACCAAAAAAAAAAAAAAAAAAAAAAACCAAAAAACAAAAAACAAACAAAAAAAAAGCCTGTGAGGCTCCAATGAAATCAAGGGTGTCACCTCAAACCAAAGCCACACAAAATGAAGATAGTATGCCCACATGCAAACCGTGGTGGAAATGAAGTGCTGTCAGTGTTTAAGCCATCTGAGGCTTCTTGTTTAGCACATGCTATGATGCTGCTGGGAGAGGGGAAGATAAGAGGCACATGAGTGTAGATTGCCTCCGAGAATCTTATAATGTAGAGAAACAGGAAAGCAAATGGTGAAATATTAACAACATTTAAAACCTCAAAGATTTACGCTACTGTGGAAAAACTAAAAAATAAGCCAAGTAGCCGGGCGGTGGTGGTGCACGCCTTTAATCCCAGCACTTGGGAGGCAGAGGCAGGTGGATCTTTGTGAGTTCGAGGCCAGCCTGGTCTACAAAGTGAGTTCAGGACAGCCAAGGATACATAGAGAAACTCTGTCTCGAAAAACCAAAAAAAAAAAAAAAAAAAAAATAAGCCAAGTCTTGTGGGATGGACAGGAAGTTTAAGTGGACAGTTACTATTCCAAGTTCTCTAAATGTGCCTATCAGATCCTGGATAGTGTGCAGGGACCTAATACGGCACCATGAGAAGCCCTCCATAGGAGGGCAGATGTGCAGGGATGAGCATAGGCGCGCAGCCCTAGGGTGGCTGTGCGGCTGAGGGGCAGAGGTCATCCAAGCCCCAGGGTCGTTGCTGGTGTGGCCAACACTGACACAGAGCTGGAAGCAGCCTTACTGATGGCTAGTCCAATGTCCTCATTTTACAAATGAGGAGGACTTCTAAGCCCCAAGCAGTAAGTGCCTTGGCCATGGCCACAAAGGAGTAAGCAGGAGCAGAGCTGGGTCCTGCCCACTCTAGGCCAGTGCTGCTCAAGTCCTGCCAGCTGCTGCTGCTCTCTCTCTCTACTTGTGTGCAGTAACTGATGGAAAAGGAAGAAAGAGTATATAAAAGTCAGACTAAATGCTCTTTGCAGCTTAACTAGACTATCATTCAGGAGCAAAAATGACCATTTTCCTCTTCTACAGTAAGACAAGATACAAAGGGCAATGTATGAATCAAGGTCAAATTTTGCTTCAGGCTCGGTAATACATATTGTTTCAGTAAAGAAATGACTACAGCACCATTTACAAACACCATAGTGTCAAATATTCTAATACAAAACCTAACTTAAATCTCCATTTAAGTTAATTTCTGTTAAAAAATTACAAATATTATTTAATATATTTCATACTTACTCTATCATAATGCTGCTCCAAAAATTCTGCACTGAGCAATTTATGTCTTGTAAGTAAATCCTAGGGGGGGAAAAAAAAGATAATGTATTTTTACAACTGTTCTCCATTAATGCTCTCTTAGGAAAGAGAAGTCTAAAAATCTGTGCCTAATAAACTGCTGTTAAATATTAGCACACAGTAAGTCCTTGATGTTTTACTATGATTTTTACTCAGGACCATAAAGTTAGCCAAGAAATGACCTTGGTCTTGTTGCTTGGTATGGCGGGCGGGGGTGGGGGTGGGGGGTAAGCACTGGCCCTGGGTCCTTCCCGCACATGGACAGCAATCCATCTGAGTTTCTTTGTGGAGATATATTGTCACTGCGGGGCCTTGGGGCCTCGGCCTGCCGCTCACCTTTGATAACTTCCCTGCACAGGGACTTTCTGCAGGCCCAGTCATCTATCCTGGAGCCTAGATGCGACTTGGCATCACTTCCTCAGGAAACTTTTCCTAATGGGTCATAGTTGTGATTCTATATCTGCTTGTGGGATTATTTAGTAAGGCCTCTCCTTCATTAGACTGTCAGTTCCATAAACACAAGGATCACATTGTTTTTTACAAGCTTTGAGTTTTGGCACCTAAGCACTGCCTAGTACATAAGCAAGGGCTTAGTATAAAATAAAGCAATGAACAAACCAGGAAAATCAGAAGACATGTTTGGGAAAGCGTCACATTAAATGTTCTTCATGGTATGCCTTTTAAGAAAGCTTTTAACCCTACCCCAAGGATTTATAGCTGTTCAAACTGCTGGACAGGGTTTGTGCTGTATTTCCCACATTTAAACAGGATGTTCAGGAAACTCTGCTAATTTCCCCCAAGTCTCCTGTGAGAATTAAACAGGTAAAAAAATTAAAGAGCTAGAACTTAGTTTCAGCATCTTTGGAGAGGCAGTAGGCACTTTACCGATGCCCTCAGTCCCCATCTGAGGCTCAGCATGGTTCACACATAGGACTTCCACTTGACAGGTGCTACAAGCTCTCCCATCACAGGCACAGAGTAAAGTGGCAGTGTGTCCAGAACCTTAGCAAGCACCAGTGGTTGCAATGCAAAAAGGAACACAATGACTTCCAAGAGTGTTATCTTGGAAAGCATCTAAGCCTGCCTGTCAAAGAGCATCCCATCCTTTAGCCTGCTACCATGTTTGTTAAGGATGGTGTCCCCCTGAATAGGTACCACAAGGACAGGGTTTCTATGTATGGGTCACTGCTGAATCCCCAGAACCAATAGTGCCTGAAACAAGTCAGGCACTTAGAAACTGGATGGAAGGATGGATAGATGGGTGTGTGGGTGGGTGGATGGATGGATGGCTAGTGTGTCAGGTTCTGTACAAGGTAATACCACTTCAATTTTGCTGAAACCTTCAGTACTGTTGTCAGCATGGTTTTGAGGCTGAATCCTTTTTGTGGGGAATCTGAGTAAGTGCAGCTAAAAGATCCCATGGCTGACTCTCTGGTCACAGCCTAAAAGAACACTAAGGAGAGGGCATCTGAGAGATGCTGACACTCAACTGAGCCTGGAGTATCGGGACAGGTCAGCAGAGAGTATTTGCTCTAAGATATAAAGGTCTGTGGTGTAAACAGGAACAAGTGGTCCAACAAAAGAGCCACTTGGAGACAGGGAGGCCTCCAGCATCTCTCCACCCATTTGTTATCTATCACCTGGAACTCAGACTGTAGCCAATCTGGGAAGCAAGTTTCTATGGTGACAGGGTAGTGGGACTGAAGGAGGGTACTCTAGGCAGTTAAAGCAGGAGTTGGACCTCATGTAAAACTGCACAAAAGCCTGTTAAGATACCCAGGGGTTGGGGTGGCAGATTTGTTGGAAATGATTACTTGCTAAGGCCTTGCAGTACCTCCATCTCCCGGAACAAGGAAGCTTTAACTGAGAGCAAGAGTAGGTGGTAGCAAAAGGGAAAGGTTTTTAGTCAGTGTAGGGTCAGAAACTTACAAAACTTGGTCTAATATGAGGTAGACCAGAGGGGAGAGAAAAAGGGTCTGACACACATACCAGAATCCCCCAGTACAACTTGGGGAAAGGCAGTATGGATTGTGTCTGAAGTCTAGCAGAGAGAGTGGCCACATCTTAGGATCCAGTTTCTGGCCAGCATCTACATACTTGATGAGTATACCTAATGGCCCTCCAGTCATTAATGAAAAAGTTCATCTGAGCTGGATGGAGAACCCCTAGATACCTGCTACAGAACTCGCTCTGTGTGGTGGCAGTCAACTTACCAACAACAAGGGCAGGGCATATAGTCAGTTGTGAGCTCACTTTCCTCACTTCCTTGAGAACATCTGTAGGGCTAGTAACTATCCATTATGTTCTCAAGCTCTCAGGGGAGAATCATGTAACAGCAACTTGCTTGCTGTACACACTGTGGCAGTGCCACACACATACAGACTTGTATCTTACCTAACCTTTTTTTATTTGTTTTTCCAAGACAGGGTTTCTCTGTGTGGCTCTTGCTGTTCTATAACTTGCTTGTAGACCAGGCTGGTCTCAAACTCAGAGATCTGCTTGCCTCTGACTCCCAAGTGCTGAGATTAAAAGTGTGCATCACCACTGCCTAGCATCTTACCTAACTTTTAACTAGCAGACACCCTTAGCACTCCTGACCTTGGGGCTCTCAGAGGATTACCAGACTGAACACTCTTAGCAAGCTATCCATGCCATCAGGAAACAGGTTCCCTTTCAATGCTTACAAATCATCTCTCTGGAAACACTCTCTAGACTCATCACATGCCTAACCTCAAGCTCCAAGCTCTACCAGTTTTCTGGGAAATCTACATTCTTTTATTCTGGAAAATTACAAGTATCTGTCAGCTTTCAAATATTTCTCTCCATCTCTTTCACTGCTCAAAACAAACCCCAGTCACTAACAGGTATCTGGCTCTCTGGTTTGCTAGCTCAGTGCTCATTGAAGCTCTGGATCCTGGACACTTTTAGAAAAGATGATTTTGGCGTGAAGACCAGCACCTGTTCCACAAGCTGTATGTCTGGAAACCATACAGAGTATGTTTTCTCAAAGGACAACATGGAATGCATAAAACCACCCCCTGCAAGCAAGAAGAGAGAGGCCCTCCTCACTTCTCACAGAGCAAGCCACTGGACGGTCCCTGAGGGAGGTCTTCCTGCTCTGAGTAGAGTTTCTGTCAGGAAATAAGGTAGCTTGGATCTGTCTGGCACTTAGCTAGCCTGAAATTAGAAGGCAGGTCTTCCTTGCATGTTCGGTCCTGTCTATGGGCCATGCTTTGTTCACTATTTGGAGCCTCTCAAGAGCTCTCCCTTTCTGTGTCACAGGAACACCGGGGATTCAGAATCCAGAATCGTTCAGAACTCTCTTCTGGAGCTCACCCTCTGAATCCCAAGTGGTTTTTCAAATTTCTTTTCTTCAAGGAGAGACCACCTGCCTGGCTCTGGAAGATCTGTCCCTGTCTTGCTCCTATAACCTGACAGGACCGTGTTACCCGCAGTGGTTCCATCACCATCATTTTCTCGTTGAGGAGAAGTTTACTGAAAGAAGCAATCCTAACTGAGATGAACTTCTTTCAGCAAGGCCACACACACAAGTCCAACCATCGAACGGCACCTCAGGCAAGTAGCCAGGGCACACCTCACCTTGGAGTCAATTTGGGCACCTGTGCCAGGAGTATGCCACCCATGTCCTCCATGTGGTCAGGGTGCTGCCTGCATTCTCCCACACCTGTTGTTCCTCAATCCTCTTCTTCACCCTCCTGTGCCCACACTGCGGTCTCTCTCGGGGTCCTGGTTGTGTTTCTACACAGGGTACTCTCCCTGACACAAGGTGTCTTCCCTTCACACTGGGCTGCTGCTCCTCAATGGGGTCTCCCTTCCATCAATGCATTTTAATCATGAATCCTTTCCTACCACTGTGGTGATACCTAAGCATCCTAGTGAGGAGCATTCTCTGTTATGAACTCAAATTCATTGGAGTTTGCTGTGTATATGGCATTTACATATATGTATGTGAGGTCTTACCCAGAGCTTCTGCTGAAGCTCCACTGATTCTGGGAAATAAACCCTCAGCACCACTCAGATTATGACCCTATTCTCAGTCAGGAGGAAACTCCACTGGCCAGTCCCCAGGCCTTCATCCTGTCCTAATGTATTCATCACACTCATATATGCACTTTACCCAGAGCCTGAGTCCTTATCTCAGGGGCTCTTTATTAAAAGGTTGGGCTCTTACAAGGAAGTGACCATTTCTCTCTGTGTCAGCGTCTGTCTGTGGCTTTTGAGTATGAGTAAGCGACACAAGTATGCAAGACACCAATTCAACAACTTACGAGGTCACTTGAGGGAATACAATACATCAAAATTTATTCCCATAGGGAACAAAATCCGAAAATACAAGATTGCTGTTTTGTTTTTATACCATAGAGAGAAGTTTGCAACTAAAGAAACTGTGTGTGGTCACACAGACCCACGGGAGGTAAGGCAGACGGGGGTGGAGTATGGGTGTGGGGACAGATGGAACAGTGCAGACAGTCCTGCCCCCTGCTATGATTTAGCTATATTCTGGTGTGAGCATGTGAACCCCTGCCTTGGGCCTGTTTCTCCATCCTGAGCATGGTTCTTGCATTTAATAACACATAAATTCCAAAAAACATGGCCCCTGAGTAGAGGCCAATTACATGACCTCATCTAGTGCTAACCAAAGGAGGAGCAGCAGAATGCCCAATCACAAGAAAAAGGGTGGTTGTTGGGCATTTTTGTTTTCTTTCTTTTTTCCTTCTTTCTCCCCCCCCCCCACCGCCCCCAGGGTTTTTCTGTGTAGCCCTGGCTGTCCCGGAGCTAGCTCTGTAGACCAGGCTGGCCCTGAACTCACAGAGATCCATCTGCCTCGACCTCCCAAGTGCTGGGATTAAAAGTGTGTGCCACTATGCCCAGCTGGGTATTCTATAGTTTATCTATAGTGAATAATTAAACAGGAAAGTGAAATTTTGACTTTAGGATTTTTTTTTTAGTTCAGGACTTTTGCCTTTCTGATAAGATTTGAAAATTTAATTTTTTTACATTTTTTAGGCTATTTTTGTGGTTTTATTGAAAATACCTAAAGCATACCAATGCATATAAAATATATCTTTTCTATTCCCTCTAGAGGGCAGTTGTGTGTAGAGTAAGGGAGACAAAGATTGGGAAATCTGATCTGATTTGCAAGTCTATGTAGAATTTAAGTTTTTAAATGTTACCTTGAACGTAGCAAATGCATCTGAAGCTATGTCAAATGTTGACATTTCAACATATCTGAAGAAATCATAAAACTGTTCCGACCACAAAATGATTTTTGCAAGTGGTTCATGTCTGATGCATTCTCTTAACATTATCCCACAATTAAGAGCTATTTCTGGAGATTCATACCTGTAAAAACAAAATAAAACAAAACCCATACATGATTTCTCTTTCAAAACAGCAAAAGTAAAGATTTAAAACTTTCTCAATGGAAGTTTCAGACACTCCTAACTAAATGACCATAGCAAGTTACAAAAGGTCATAGCAGGGTCACTTCATCTGGAGCCTACAGTTGTGTAGCTGCCTTCAAAAGAAAAGTCAGCTACAGCAGAAACCATGAGCCAGAAGTTCAGTGTGTGAGGAGTCTAGAAGGAAGTGCCAGGGTCACACTACCCAAGAGCTCAGCTTTTACTCACTGTGCTCACAACCACCAGAAGAACCAAAAGTTCAATAGAACAGTAATACAGAATATTTTTTCCAAATCCAGAAATTGACAGTATAAACACAGGTCCATCAAATATATAGGATTTTAGCTCACTGTTTCAACACTCAAAACTACTTCCAGATTCTTGGAGACATGTAAATACTATAAAATTTGCAAGCCTCATTCTAAAGATTTTACAAAGCATCTCAACCATGTAGGGCCTGGGGACCCTAAAAATACAGAGTGGACCCCAAGACCCTGGTACCTCCTCACTAAGTCTCTAAACACAGCCTTACCTTTATTCTCAGCTCTGTCTCAGCATTTCTCCCCTGTGATAAGAAAGAAAACCTCTCAAATGAGCAGGGGCCCTCCTTCTCACAACCACACTGCCTTTTCAGACCGATACCTGCTCAGACAGGCTGCTCTCTCCTTCCATGCTACCCATGTTGGCTCTATTTCTTTCCCACTGACAAGCTCCCATGTGTTGTTTTTTTGGGAGTCAAACAACATTTCCCAATACTCTAGTGAAATAATTATTTGGCCAGCAGAGACTTTCTCTTGGCTAAACAGGACTGAGCAGGATCTGCCATGTACTGTTCTGATGTCGCTGATCTTTGCTTCTCTGCCCCGCCCCCCTTTGGTGCTGGTGGTCAAACTCAAGGCTGTGTGAATGCTTGGTAAGTGCTCTATCACTGAGTTACACCCCAGGACTATCCCTCTCTTAAAAAAACAGGGAAGAAAAAACATTCTCCCAGTTCTCCTTTTGATTTCCCCTGATGGTTCCCCTTTCTTTCTGCTGAGGTCTTCACCTGCTAAGGAAAGCCCACAATCTCATGGCCCCCAACATGACTGAATTTCCTTCCCTCAGTCCACTCTTTCTTCTGAACTGTGGTTGGGTATTTTCCAATGTATCTGAAAAACCTCAGGTAAAGGTTTTCTGAGATGAACATATCTAACATGAAATCTCAACCCCACCTCTCAGAACTAAGACCTAAATTCTCTGCCCCCTCAAGTTTACATTTTGGGACCACTACTTTGTTTCTGACGGCTAGCCCAATAGACTTTCCATGACTGGGGAATGCTTTGGACTGATGCTGTCCAACATGTTGGTTACTAAGCCAAGGTGACTACTGAGTATCTGAAATGTGTGGTTAGTGCAAATGAGGGATGGAATAGCCATAATTTCAAGTTAAATCATTATATATGGCTAGTAGCTACTATATTAGACCTTGCTTCTTTCCATTCTTGCTCCAAATCTTCAACTTTCAAGCACTTCCTACTTTTGGAATCATTTGGGCCTTTTCACACTCCTTCTGAAGTCTCTTAGCTTTATTTCCTTGTATCTATTTCCACTGCTGCCTTAACTCACACCCTGAGTAAGAACTGCAAATGCATCGTAACCTTAAGCCATCTACCCAACGAACAAGTTTACAACCAGCATTTCTAGTTTAGCAGTTCAAAACTATTGCCAAACTAATGAACTAACTAACTAACTAACTTCCTTACTTCTAGGCTCAGTGTCCAGTCTTCCCCTTTTTGGATCTGGTACCGGCCATCTCTAGCCTGTCGTAAAATGGCCCAGTTTTGCAGCTTACTGCTGCCCATCACAGGTATTCACTCAGGCCCCTGGACTTTACCCCTGTGATATGCCATCAGGATTCTTCTTTCTTTCTGCCTATGTATACTCTAAGTTCTCTGCAATTACAACCTTAAGAGCCTTTCCTTTTGGCGACCCACCTATCCTCTGAAATCCTACAGTCTTAATTTATTGCCTAGCAGCACCACCCTAGTCCTTTCCTTGTACATGGGCATCACAGGTCCTCAACAAGAGCAGAACTGCATTCCTCTGCCTCAGTTACAGCAGGGCACTCCTCATGCTGACTGGCTCTTATATGATTAAAATGTCTGTTCACAACACAGCTGGTCACATCATTAATCTTTGCTTATCTCTAATAAACAGGAGACTCCCAGGACAAGGGTAAGACAGTTTGGTACAAGTTTGACAAGTTTTGATGGGAGTTTGTCAAGCTTGTCTAAGTGATTAAACCATAAGCCAGCGAGCACAAGGCCGTTATGCTGTACAACCTGTTAGCACTAGACTGGAGATGAAGTTAGAGTTTAAATAGCCAGTAAAACACTACTGTTTCCAGCCGGGCATGGTGGCGCATGCCTTTAATCCCAGCACTCGGGAGGCAGAGGCAGGCGGATCTCTGTGAGTTCGAGGCCAGCCTGGTCTACAAAGTGAGTCCAGGACAGCCAGGGTTACACAGAGAAACCCTGTCTCAGGGGAAAAAAAAAAAAAAAACCAACAACAACAACAAAAACAAAAACTACTGTTTCCAAATCTAGTCAATGTCAGTTCTTCCCATGTACACACTAGAATCAGAAGCACAACCTCCCCCAGAAGCTTCCAATAAAGTACTTAGAGCCTAACAAGCCAAACACATTGAACATAAGTACTATAAACTAATCAATCAGCTCAAATATTGATATCTCAAAAAGTGGCTCACAGTGCATCCTAAAGAGTGCTACCTTCCAGGTCAGGTAGGAGTCACACAACATGAGTAAGGTGGCAGAAAGCAAAGGCGCATTCACAGGCCAACTGGCTCTGCCAAGAGAACAAAGGAGCACACAGTGGCCTAAGATGGGACAACTTAAATATAAAAAAGTAACGCTTACAAACGAACTACAACAGGTCTGTGAGGGTTAATATGCTGACTGTCAACTCGACAGGATGAGAATCATCTAAGAGGTAAGCCTCCCAGCATACATATAAGGAACAACCTAGACAAGGTTCGGCCCTGGGCACAAGTGGTTAGGGTGACATGGGAAGACCACCTTAATGATGGTCAACACCATGCGATGGGCTAGACCTAGTCCTGGATTAAGTAAAAAGGAGAAAATGAGCTGAGCGTTAGCACTCACCACTGTCTGCATCTGTGGGTGCGGAGCAAGCAGCTACACAAGCTCCTTCCACCATGACTTCCATCATATCCTCCAACTGTGGTTACAAGCTTAGCCCTTCCTTCCTTAAGCTGCTTTTGTCAGGATTGTTTTAGTAACAGGAAAAGTAACTAATACAACATCCAATATATCTATTTTGAGTTAATAACAATGCTTAAAACAATATATTCAATGTTTATTCAAGTTAGTGGCTAGAGCACCAATGAATTAAAATATTGACACTGGCTTTCCCCATACAGATTATATGTGGGATAACGAAGTCATCATCGTAGAGAGGTTCTGTTTTATGGAACAAAAAACATTTAATTAGAAGAAGCAATACCATAATCAATAAACTGTTATTTATTTGTGATGTAGACTTGCTATGTAGCCCTGGCTGGGATTGAACTCATAGAGATACACCTGCCTCTGCCTCCCAAGTGCTATGATTAAACTCATATGCCACCATTCCTGGTCTAGTAAAGCAATATTTTAAATCAAGATAATATCCTTGGTGGATATTACAATCACTAGGTGAAAGTTTGATAGCAAACTTCAAAATGGACAGGCTGACAAGACCTGTATACAACGATTACTCTAAACTTCATTTCGTGCAACAACTGAGTGCAATGACACCAGATAAACAGTGTGTGGCATCACCCACGAGACAGTCATGCTTTGCTGAAGGTGAATCTAAATCTAACCACTAACTTTAAGGGATGGGAGATGGTGAAACATGCTGAATAAAACCATAGGAATGTAAATTTAAATACATGATTAAGATAAACTTTTTTTTTTTTTTTTTGGTTTTTCGAGACAGGGTTTCTCTGTGTAGCCCTGGCTGTCCTGGACTCAATTTGTAGACCAGGCTGGCCTCGAACTCGCAAAGATCCGCCTGCCTCTGCCTCCCAAGTGCTGGGATTAAAGGCGTGCGCCACCACTGCCCGGCTTAAGATAAACTTTTTTTTTTCAGAGACACCCAATCTCACTATGGAGCTCGGGTTGGCCTATTAAAGTTTCTATGCAGCACAACAAAATGACTATGACCTTGGGATTCCTGCTTTTGTCTCCTAAGTGTTGGGTTAGATATGTGCCATCGCATTCTGCTAAAACAAGTAACTTTCTATAGATCAAATTCAAATGACCCAGTTGCTTAATAAATAGCATTTTTTAAAAATGATGGGATTAAATACTATAGATCAGAGAAAGCTAAGAGTATTATCTATAAAATTCAGTTTGTAGACCTTGTTTACAAACCCATTTTAAACAAAGTCACTGTGTTAAAATCAAGGAAATACAAAAGCTGGACGCTGGATTGCACCAGGCGTACAGAAGGGTGTGTGGCTGTACTAGCCTGCCCAAGCACACACCCTACAAACGCACAGTGCACATGGGCGAGCAACGTAGTCAGTGTGTGTAAAAGGGAGAGTGAAGAAGACCTAGAAAGCGGGACAGACAAGTCAATGACTCTGAAGCAGGGTTTTGGGTAGGGCAGGGTTGCTGTCTTCTTTTTGGCTGTATGCTCAGTTCCCTGACAAACTGTGGTGGAGGAACAGCAGTGGGTCCTAAGATGAGCTCCACACACTCAGGTTTTTCCTTCTTGCCTCTTGGCTAATGAGTCTGCTCTGACCAGCTCAGATGAGAGCTTTATAACTTAAACTATACCTCAAAAAATCTTATTTTAGCCTCAAGTGACACCACATGCTTTTAATCCTAACATTCAGAAAGCAGGGGTAGGTGGATCTTTTGAGTTCAAAGGCCAGCAAGGGTTACACAATGAGACCCTATCTCAAAGGTTTTTATTTTAAATTTTATACAGTGTCTAAAAAAATATTTACATCAAAGCTGCCATGAAATAATGGCAAGTATTAATTAATTTATAGATTTCAATAAACTTTAGGCTTCTATGGGCAAAAGATATTCTGGCTTCAATATCACACTGTTCTAAGACACCCAAATTTCAAACTATTCACACAGCATATCTCCACAGGGACACTGGACTAGTACGACAAAAGTAATGTACAGCAACATGGATGGCAGAAATAGAAAGGAGGAAGCAGGACGCTGGCATGTGACATGCCGCCGACTCATATTTTGTCTAAGCAAGTCTGAACTTGGGGGAAGTGTCAAAACCAGAGATACAAATCCAAAGGAGGTAAGCTGTAAAGCTAGGGGTAGGGGAACAAGCTAATTTGTACCAGCGGTCACGCCAGTGGGCAAACCTGCTTGCCCTCTATGTTAGCAGAACACTGCCAATGCTGGGATGAACCCAAGAGCTGGCAAGCAATGCTGGTGTGGAGGACAGTGACTACTTTGCCGTTCAAGTAGGCTCAGTGCTGAGAAGAGGATGTTTTCATTTTTGTTAATTTAAAACTTAGATTTAAAAAAAAATTGTTTGTGAAATGGACAACTACCCAAATCATAAATGCCTGCTTAGTCCAGAAGTGCTCTGGGAGATGCACATTGATGACCTCACAGCGCATGCCCTGCCTAGTGAGGGTAAGGAGCACATGTGCCCACCAGGAGGCTTTTGCCGCTAGGTATGAGGTCTGTGGTCAGCTGCAGAGGAGGCTGACTCAGCTGGATCTTACAGAATAGAAGTAAGGCCACACAGGCTCTATTTCCTTCCTTCAGTTGTATTTGATTTGTGACCTTAAGGGCTGACAATTCACTCAATGTTAAGCTTACACCTACAGGGTATTTCTGTGTTACTTAGGCTTACAGGTCAAAACTGTAAAAGGGCAACATGTTCAAAAATTGAGTTGAAACTATGGAGAAAATCTTCCCATATTCACCAACCTGGTTATCTTTCCCCACCCAAACAATTTTTCCTTTTTATTTTCAACTAAAAATATAAACTTTATCACATTGTACATACCCTTTCAATAACATGAACAAAATATTCTGTTGGGTGCAGATGTATTCAACAGTAGGAGTTCTTGTACCAATTTGTCTTCTGAGAATATTGTTGAAAATTTGAGCCACGTCTTTTTTGCCCTATTAGGAATACAATCATTAAAATATTTACCTGTCTAAAAATTAAAATAGCCACCCACCCTTCAATATAAAGTCAAAGAGCCATTGTGTATTAATTATTACTGAATATCTGACATTTATAGACATTAAAATTCTTATTATCTAGTTGTAATCCCAAATTCTTAGTTTTAATAGTATGCAATTTTTAACACAATTTTATCAACAAAGTAAAATCTCATTATAATCCACATTAACTTCAACTATTGCTAGTTCTCAGAAGCACACTAATTCAGTTATACTTCTGTTGTGAAGAATACAGTATGCACATGCTTCTTTTACCGAATGGTAAAGAAGGAGATTGCATTCTAAGTGTAAGGACACTAGAGAATTCTGTAAAAAGCTGAGCTTTAAGGGAAGTAGATAGGCTCTTTTATTTAACTCAGTCACCCAGAAAAGACTTACACTATAGTGACAATGGAAGCAGTAAGTGTTATGACACAGTAGTTCAGAGATGAGGACTTTACAATACCACTGCACAAAACAGACAAGTCATCTACTGAACCATAACAATCAGAAAGTTGCCGAAGAAAATTAAAATAATGGAGGAGAGAGAACTGGCCCCCAAGAGACTTTATCAGAATAGCCACTGTCACAAGGCTCAGAAAGCCCAGAGAGCACTGAAACCCATGGACAGATCATGCTGGGGCCCGTGTGGGCTCAGGTGGAGTGATGGTAACTTCTACAAATCAGTCCCATGGCATACACTTAAAAAAGAAAACAACAATAACAACAAAAAAACCCCCAAACTGATGCCTCTAACATCTCAAATTAATATTAAATTCAGTGTTCAGTTTAGGGAACAAAATGAGAGGAAGTAAAGAATTAGATATCCCAAATGCACTCCTCAAGTTAGCAGAGAAAATAAATGGTTAGAATTTGATACACTATTAGAAACACACAAAATCAGTTATATAAATGGAAATATCTTAGTTCTATCTTCTCTATAGGACAGAAATATTTTTCTTTAAGAATTACTGAAGAAAGGTAGCCACCCTTTCTTCAAACTGTATCACCCCCTCCCCTCCAAAACCTGCACAGATACAAATCACTCAGGCTGATAAACACTGAGATGTAAGCACTCTTGGCAGTCAAAGAGGAAGCTGCTGTCATCACCTAGAGCTCTTTGTATGTAAGCTTCTCAGGCTGGAATCAAAGGCCATTATCTTCATGAACCTGCTATACACCTGACATGGTATGATCCAACTGCTTATGTTGAGGCAACAAAATTCAGGGCTGCAGAGAGCAGGGCCCAAGAGAAAAAGCACGCTGTATTGTCTGCAGCTAGCCAAGAGTGAATGGCTTGGTGGTTGTTCTGCTCCAGATGTGGGACCAGTGAGTACAGGCTCAATGTTACCACAGACACATTTTATAGAAGTCAGAAATTCAGAATTGTGAATAAAATCTATTTCAACATTACACTAAATAAAAAAAAATTTTTTTTGTTGTTTTATTTTGTTTTTGTTTTTTCAGGGCAGGGTTTCTCTGTGTAATAGCCCTGGCTGTCCTGGACTCGCTTTGTAGACCAGGCTGGCCTCGAACTCACATAGATCTGCCTGCCTCTGCCTCACCATCACGGCCCAGCTAAATAAAAATTTTAAAGCAGTGTCAAGCAAATGAAACACATGATCTCTGCTTTAATAGACATTTTAGGGTCTAACATTCTATGGCTTTCTTTAGAGTGCTTACTCCTTGACTTAGAGAGCAGGTGTTTATGAAATACAACCTAAATGAAAGGCATCATGAACACCCCAAAAACTTCACACAACAATGTAGTGAAATGTGTTTACAAAGGCCAGCAGCACCTGAATCAACAGGGATCTTAAAATGTCCCAAAGGGTAGAATGTGTGGAAAAGGACAAGAAGTGTTTTTGAGAATGAAAAGACATTTCTTACCTCAAAGTCAATGAGCTGTAAGTCAGCCACCAGGGTGCTGAGGAGTCCACTGTTGTACAGCTCCTGAGCCAGCTGAGCTACCGCCTCTGTCTGAGGTTCCTTCTCATTTGTGCCATACAGAATTTCTTTCATGGCAACCAAATTTTTGGAAACTTCTTCCGTTGCCTGATTTTGGGTGGAAGGTGCAGAAGAGAAATACAATTCATTTTAACAAACACATTATCACATCTATATTAGCTGAATATCCACTGTCTATATAATTTACCTTCAGACCTATGTGCAAGCTCCACCTCTGTCCTCAGAAGTTGGATACATGTGTAAACCAGAGAGAGCTGCACGTACTCCCCAAGGAAGGGTGACATGTTCTGAGTATACAATGGAAGCTCAGGGAAGTACTTTGGAAGACACATGTGAGCTGGTAGGGGCAGGGGCAGGCGTATGTGCGTGTGTGCGTGTGTGTGTGTGTGTGTGTGTGTGTGTGTCTAACAACCAAGGACCAGGGAACAGGAACAGGACAAGGAGAGATGAGGAAGAGGGAAAAGTACAGGGTCTGTATTATAGTTTGGATTGTAAGTATCCTTCAAAGGCTCATGGGGGGAAGGCTTGGTTGCAGTTGGTAGGCGCTGAGGAAATGATTGGATCAAAGAACTCTAATTCTCTGATGGATTAATAATTTGATGGCACTATTGAGAAACTAAGGCCTAGTTAGGAGGTTACTAGGAATGTGCCTTGCCCCCAGACCCCTCTCTCCACTGTTTCTGATTCCTGGCTGCCACAAAGTAGGCAGCTTCCCATCAACATCATGTTTCTGGCTTGTCTCAAACCTAAAAGCAACGACCTCAGCTAACCGAAGTCTGTAAAACTGTGAACCTGCACTGGTTAGTTTGTTTGTCAATGTGACACAAGCTAGAGTCAGCGGAGAAAAGGAAATCTTAATTGAGAAAATGCCTCCATAAAACTGGCCGTTGGGGATATTTTCTTGATTACTGTGGGGGGAGGACAAGCCCAGTGTGGGCAGTGCCACCTCCAGGTATAAAAAAGGAAATTGAACAATCCATGGAGCAAGCCAGGAAGCACCGTTACCACATGGCTTCTGCTTGAGTTCCTGCTCAGATTTCATCTCATACGGACTATAAGCCACAGATGAAATAAAGTCTCTCCTTTCCAAGTCACAGGGCATCAAGCAGAACACTCAGATGATTTGTTTGCCTCAGTAGTTAAACAATAATAGCCCAGTCTACATTCTGCTTTCATCTCAGCCAGCAAAGCTTAACATTAAGCTTGGAGAGAGAAACTAGAAATACAAGCAATCAAAAGAAATAACAGAATAAGTAGGATGCAAAAAAAAAAATCACTACAATGAGATGCAACACAATCAAGAAAAAACAAGTATTAAATAGGGGGGCTGGAGAGATGGCTTAGCGGTTAAGAGCACTGTCTGCTCCTACAGAGGTCCTGAGTTCAATTCCCAGCAACCACATAGTGGCCTCACAACCATCAATACTGGAATATGATGCCCTCTTCTGGCATGCAGGGAAACATGCAGATAGAGCTCTCAAATGTTAAATAGCTGGGCAGTGGTGGCGCAAGCCTTTAATCCCAGCATTTGGGAGGCAGAGGCAGGCGGATCTCTGTGAGTTCAAGGCCAGCCTGGTCTACAAAAGCGAGTCCAGGACAGCCAGAGCTGTTATACAGAGAAACCCTGTCTTGAAAAACAACAACAACAAAAAGTTAAATAAATAGGGAAAGTGAAGACATGAAAGACTTAGAAACTATGATGTTTGAAGTTAAAATGAAGGGGATGTTAACAGCAGATAAGACATTGTAGAAGAAAACATTGTTGAGTAATAATAACTATCCAAAAGTGAATCATGGGCGTGAAGTAGAGGGACATCACATTCATGAGCTTTAGGGTAACGTTAAGTAATATGTATTGCTATATTCCCTAAGGCAGGGTAAAGGGCTGACAAAACTTGAAAATGTGATGAATGAAAACAACTTTGAGCTGGGTGAAGTGGCGCACGCCTTTAATCCCAGCACTCAGGAGGCAGAGGCAGGCGGGTCTCTGTGAGTTCAAGGCCAGCCCTCTCTACAAAGTGAGTCCAGGATAGCCAGGACTACAAGGAGAAATCCTGTCTCATAAAACCAAAAGGAAAAAAAAAAAAGAGGGGTAATGGAAATATAGTGTTGTAAGGTGTGGCCAACGCAGTGTATTTCCTGAAGAAACTGGAGACTGGAGGTTAAAGATGTTATTAACATAAGCCTTAAACCACACATTTAAAGAAAAACTCCATGCAGACAAAGGCGGTAACAAACGTTTATGATCCTACCACTTGGCAGGAGGATTGTGAGTTCAAGACCAGCTTGAGCTACACAGTTAATTCAGGGACATCTTATATTATTACATGGTATGAACCTATCTCATAAAAATAAACAAGCAAGCAAGCAAGCAAATAAAAACTTAATCCACCAAAAATATAAAGACTTGCTATAGCACATCAATCCACAGCAACCCCTTTCCAACCCTCAAAACTTACCAAATGATCACACAACTTCACTTTGAGTATTTCCTGCCTCTAGTAATGCTGTACTGACAAATCTCAGAATCAGATAAACATGGCCTCACTATATTGTCTGATGAACCAAGCAGTAACTTCTCTTCCTGTTTGCAGGTAGTAGGCCTATCTTCCTTCAAATTACTATCTCCAGAAAACTTCTCAACTTCATGAATTACTTTTCCAAGAAAGGTAGGATAATGTCCCAACCCTGGCCTAGATACAGATTTTGCGAATAGTACAGCACTGCTTTGCTGACAGGTGCAGCACAGCTGGAAAGCATCCTTAAGAGTTTAGGTAAACGTGAGAAATGATGTAGAGTGGAATGACTCTTTGCCTTCCATGGGTGCAAGTTAAGGCCAAGTGAAGTACATGACGCCACACTGAAGGCTTTAACTTCTCACTGTTTAGTTGTAATTTCACCATCAGCCTAACATCCAGGCTGCACAGACACATTTGTGTTCTGAGGATATCCAGCAAATCACCTATCTAGTTATGCCTCTGTGACCTGCCTAAACTGCTAACCAAAATGCCCAACAGGAAAGAAACACAATCGGGCCTATCATCATATCTTTTCAGTAATGACCTAATATTTAGCAACCCCTTCAGTCCTGGCTGTCTTCGAACTCACAGAGATCTGCCTGCCTCTGCCTCCCAAGTACTGGGATTAAAGGCGTGCACAACTACACCCAGGTATAATCTAATAATTTGGGAGTATAGCTACTCAGCATTATTTGCAAGTCATATTGGTAAAGGGTTTTTGTTGAATATCTTGATAAAATAATTCTTTCATATTTTCTGACTATGAATTTTTAAAAATGAAGTTACCTTAGTAAAATATTTTCACTAAAGCATTTTGACCAGGTATAGAGATGCATGCCTTTAATCTTGGCAGAGGGAGACAGATCTGTGAGTTCCAGGCCAGCTTAGTCTATATAGGAAGCTTCAGGCCAGTCAGGACTCTATACTGTGACTCTGACTTAAAAAATAATAATCAAACCTATTCTGATTTCTAAGGCTCCCCCCTTAAATGCTTACAAATTGCCCTCTATCAATCCTACTATGAAATCTTAGGTATCTATGCTCAGTCTAACTAACCTTATCTGGTACAGGATCTATCTCATTGTCTACAGGGTTTAGATTTCTACGTAGTTCAATGTCTCATATGCAATAAGGAGCCCCAAATGTAATTTTTCTGGACCAAGAAGAAATCATTTAACAGCAGGATAGATTCTATTATAATCTGTTTACATGCACTGCCTTTTCAGTTCTATCTCATTAACCTTTATTCCAAGTGATTCTCACTGACAAAAGAAATCTGACACTTGCTGGGCAGTGGTGGCGCACGCCTTTAATCCCAGCACTTGGGAGGCAGAGGCAGGCGGACCTCTGTGAGTTCCAGCCCAGCCTGGTCTACAAAGCGAGTCCAGGACAGCCAGAGATATACAGAGAAATCCTGTCTCGAAAAACCAAAAAAAAAAAAAGAAGAAATCTGACACTTAATAGGGTTTTAAGTGTGTTACTTGGTGGTTTTATGGCCATGATTCTACATGGCAAGTCTCCTTTGGCCGCCTTTGCTTTTCTGGTTAGAGTTAAGTTTTAACCCTCTTAAAAACTCTTAGTTTATCCATTTTGAAACCATTGATTTTAAATTTTGAATTCAGGTCAAATTCCATGTTTCCTTCTGATAGCAACAGGTGCCTAAGAAAGGAGTGATAGCTAAACAGCAAAGGTTTCATCTTGAGGTGATGAAATGTTCTGGAACTCACTGCAGTTATGGCCACAAATATCCATGAATAAACTAGAAGGGCTCAGAATTATACACTTTAAATGGGTGAACTGCAGGGCATGTAAATTCAATAAGGCTGTCTTTAAAAGACACAAGAGAGCCAGGAGCAATAGAAAGCTATTAGGATTCTGAGTTGGGAGCTATGTTCACTACCAGAGTCTCTTCCCTTCCAGAAGATGTACTACTTGCCACATTATGGGTGGGGAAGCAATGACAATGGAATCACACACATCTACCTCTCAACACTCACTTGCTTTTGGATTCTGATGCCTCCTGCCCTCTTGAGAACCCTGTGTATTATCTCTTCTTCTTATATAGCCACTTCCCAACTCACCTGATTTTCACTTTTTATACATGATCAAGAGTCCCCTTAACAGAACAAATAAGATCTTCCTGGACATCACAAATTTCTCCCAAGCAACACTTCACCCATAATTAAGTCTCTCAGATATTTGCCCATGTTTGCTACAGTTCACATCTCCTTCCATATTCACTGCTCATCCCAATCCCACATGGCTCCTACACCTAACACTTCACTGCTTTTGGCTAGCCAGCAGTAACTTACATGCCACTAAAGGCAATTACCTGTCTTCAACATGCCTGGACGCCTGCAGCATTTGTACTTGTTGCTTGCTGCACCCTTCCCTATCCCAATTTTTACTTTTCCCATCTCTCTAGCTGTTTCTTGGTCTCCTTTTCAGTTTGTCCTCCTTAACTAACCCTTTAAATATCAAGTATTTCACAAGGCCAGGTATGAGGCCTTCTTTCCTTCCTTTTAGTATTTTGTAGTTTCTCTTTAAGTGATCTCATCCACACCCACTGCTTTAATTACCTCCTAAAGGCAGATGCTTCACAGATCCCTATCTCCAGTTCTCCCAGGCTTTGCCATTCAGCAGTCTACACAAAATGGCTCTACTTAGATGTCTTATGGTATGGCACCTACCTCAAATCCAATGTATCTAAACTAGAACAGAACTCACATTGTTGTCCACTGCCTGGTGTTCTTCCCTTGTCCTTAGATCAGGCAGCAATACAAGTGCCTTTGCACATGCCAGAAACTCAAGGGTCATCATTAACTCTTCTTCTGAACCAACAATGGCTAAACTGTCTCCAACTTTCCCAGCTCCAACCATCTGTTGTTTCCTCTATCATCACCATCAAAATCAAAGTCCTATAATTCCTGCCGAAACTACTAAATAGGCCACTGACTGACTTCCTTGTGCGCCTGTTAAGACTCTTACATTCTTTTGCAAATCATAAAACAATGACAAAGAGATTCTGCTTAAAATGTTCCAATGACTACTTATTTTTGTTAGAATCGTGCAAATTTATTTCTTAACATGACCTAAAACCCCTACAAAGTCTGGCTCTACTGTCTAAGCTAGACCAGCACCATAGTTTCTCCCCCTCTATTTTCCCATGATGAGCACACATGTATTTCTTCAGAGTCCTTGCATATGTGGTTTCCTGTGCTCATGTGTCCTTTGCACCCACCTCCTAGCCAACTCCTTTCTTTCTGCAGTGCTCAGCTCAGTAGTGGATTACTTTTTCAAGCCATCCAGGTAAATTCTGTCACACATTTGCCTACTACCAAGTCCTCCTCACACCAGGAGTGGTGGTGCATGACTTTAATCCCAGCACTCAGGGAGGCGGATCTCTGTGAGTTCAAGGCCAGCCTGGTCTACAAAGTGAGTCCAGGACAGTCAACAGTACACAGAGAAACCCTGTCTCGAAAAACCAAAAAAGTCCTCCTCACATTGTTTCTCACAGTTGCTTATGATTCCACTGTTCCTGGTAATTTCCCAGCTGCTGTTCTCTTCTGCTCAGAAACATTCCTATCAGCTGGACTGACTTCCAAGTAGTAACTCCTAGGAGTAACATTTCAAAATGGCTGCATTTTCCTCCAGACTTATGTTTAATATCCCACTCTTCTATGATGAGACCTTCCAGTGAAAACTTTCTAAACTCTTTTTTCATATTGATACACTCCTTTTACCTTTTGACTCAAAGTGCTTGTTATGAACATTACCTGTAATAAGACTACTGAATCAAGTATGTCCTGATAAGATGCCCCTCACAGGGCACATTAGTTCTGTGGGGCTGTGCCAAACAACCTACACTAGAACATGAAGAAACACCAGCAAAACCCAAATCAGGGATCATTGGCTAAAACATTCAAGTATTTAGGTTACAAGGTTAAAAACAGAGAAGCTGTTCCAGACTGAAGCAGTCAGGGAGATGCAACTAAATGCAACACGTGACCCTGCACTGGACTGAGTGACACAGAGATCATTTGAAGGCTGCATCCATTAACAACAGTGCATCTGCTACTTTTTCTTTACTTTCTTGACTTCGTCTTTCCACGGTGGGGATGTTAAATTAACATTTGTGGAAGTAGAGTAGAGTCTCACAAGTTTACCAACCCTCTTATTCTGCTGTTTGGTTTCTTCCCAGGGAGGGGGCATCTCACTTCAGTACCAAAATCTATGGCTCTATCTCTGTGTGTTGCAGAAAGGGCTTTTAAACAAGGGGCCTCAAGGATATCCTTTGTGTCTTAGAGGATCATCTGATTCCCTCAACTGACTTCAGATCTCAAACAAAGGTCCTCAACTCTTTTGTCCTGTCATCTACTTTCATTCTCACCTTAACAACTTCATCTTGTCTAGGTGTGCTCCAGCTGCCTTCCTGCTAGGGCCCCATCCTCCCCTGATATCTAATAGCAGCTGTGCCTTCCTTCAGTTACCAGCATTGCAGGGCTGAAGCTTCTCATGTGCCTCTCATTTCCTTAACATATTTAAGAGTTTTGCAAAGGGCTGACTCATAGTCCTAGCTCTACCTGCACTCCAGTGTCCTTACACATGGAATGAGCTCATGGCTGTGAGTTGGTGGAACACCCTTCAAATGCTCCTCAGTTGGACATGGTGCTCTGAGACACAGGTGTGACTCCTGCTCAGCCAGGGAACCTCACATTAGGTCTCACAGGCAAACTGCTTTATTAACAGCAGTCAACTGTTTATAAATACCTACTCAAGGGTATCCCTTGTGACAAGCTACTCATCGGACTGGAAAATGAAGTCGCATGTCCCTCACTGCTTACTCTATGGGGTAAGATGGAAAGAATTTGGTCAAGATCTTAGCTGTGCCCTTAGGACTTTTGAGAAGTAACCTATGAAGTAGCTGCATATAGCAAGGCCTAGAAGTGCTGAGTTGAGGAGAGTCGGGGCATGGGTTTCTTGGAATTCAGGTTCTGGGGTAGAAGAGCAGAACTTAAGTCCCTTGGAAGGCAGGCAAGTGCCTCCTGAAGTAGAAAGGTTCCCTACCATCCACATACAACCAAATGAGAACTCTATTTAGCTTTAGGATTTTTAAAATATTTAAGTTACTGGATCAATATAAACAGCCCCAGCACCTCAAAATTCATACCTATATTACAATAAAACTTCTTTCTTCCAGGGTAGGAAGGTAGGGATGTTCTCCAGACTTTATGGTTGTGTCCAGTATAAGCTCCTCTAGTAGTAGCAGCCAGGCTATAAGACTTTCCCTTCAAAATATAAGTTGGGAGGCTGAGGCAAAAGGTACAGGAATTCAAGGCCAGCATGAATAACAGAGTGATAGCTGAGGGTGTATGGGTACACGAAGTGGAAAAATAAGTACTCAGGAAGCTAAACCCTGGTGCACCTGGAATATTTCAGGGGCTCCCCAACCCAGAAAGCCTCTCTGCCTTAACCTTGACATCCTTATAACACTCCTATGTGTTGCTGAAGCTCAGGCCACACTACAGCCAATGTGCACAGAGCTAGGACTAACCAGCACCTAGCACACAGAGGGAAGACAGAATAAGGCCATTATCCAGTAGGCAAAAACAGGGAGAGGGTTCATTTTGTTTTTATAAATTAGCAACTTCAAAATAAATATTTAAAACGAAATGGAGTAGAATTGTGGGGGTGAATGCCTTTATAGTCCTAGCCCTCGGGAGACGGAGGCAGAGGCAGGTAGAACTCTCTATGTTGAAGACCAGTCTTGTCTAAATAGCAAGTTCCAGGTTAGCTAGACCCACAGTGTAAGAAGAACCAAAGTTTTTATACAGAATGATATGAAAACAAGACAAAGTTGTAATATGGAATCCAGAGTAAATTAGGATCAACAAGATGGTCATCAGCTAGAGAAGCTTGTGCACAGGTCTGAAAACCTGAGTAGGAGCCCTGGATCGCACAGAATGGCAGGGAACCAACTTCTGAGACTCGTTCTCTGATCTCCAGGTACACCATGGCATGTGCCTGCTCTCACATAAACACAAAACTTAAAAAAAAAAAAAGAAAAAAGGAACTGGCAGATGATACTGGCGCAAATATTTGATGAGAATTTTCCACTATATTAAGTCCCATGCTGACTGCTTCTTAAAAGCTCACCCTCCCCAAGCTCTTCACTAAAGAAAGTGTCTGACTATGAACTAAAAGACTGTGGACTAAGAAAAACCTGTTAGTAACTTCCAGTGTCAAAGATTTCTCTAAACAAATTTAGTAACCATGAGTCACTCACTGTTAAATGGCCATATGCTATGAAAAGGATATTCCCTCTCCCCTCTTAAATATGCTAGCAAACTTATTCTCCCAGAACACTAGCATTCATGCTGATGAAGAGAAACAAGTACAAGCTGAACATGGCAGCCATATCTTCTTTCTATGGCAGGCAGTGGATAGAATATGAAAATAGTTGTTACTATGGCACAGCTACTAGGCTATTAGTGGCAGAATGAGTTTCACCCTACTCCTGCTGCCATTTACCTAAAAAACAAGAATAGTAAGACTTTTATTTTTTGTATAAAGAAAGGGGTTTTGTAAAAATAAATAAATAAATGAATAAAATTAAGAGGCTGTGCCAAAGTTAAAAAGCAACTGTCCTATCTGTATAATATGCAATCTTAACAAGGTAACTACGCGTCTTGGAACATGAGAAAAATACAAGCATGTTACAAGTTAAGGACAAACAAACACTCAAATGGGTTAATCTGTTTGTCTAAGAAATCATTAGAAACAAATGGGAAAATGTCGATGGACACAATGAGTGAAGTAGAAATGTACAGTTTTATTATGGTTTTACAAAACAAATTGTGATTCCACTTCCATATAGTGAGTTGCTTAGGAAACAGTTTTCCTCACCTGAGAATGGTGACATGAAGCCAATGGACCTCAAATTAACAGAGGCTTCTCTATGAAGCACATTGCAAAAGGACGGTGTGTAAGAATGTGCCAACAATGAAGTTAGAACTCAGGCTACAGTGTCTAACTAAGTGGTCATCTAGCCCATGGCAATACTCCAGAAATGAGAACCTTCTTGGAAGCCAGCTCCCACCTTTCCATCACTTACTATGAACACAAAATTAGACTCCCTACTGGACCATAGGCCTGAACTCTATCTCCTGCCAAATGAGAAGCATGTCTAACTTTATAGTAGATGGTCTCTTAAAAACATTTTGTTAGGAACTACACTGAGATTTCTATTCTTCAAAGACACTATGCTCAAATCTAACTCCTTCTGGTTCACTGAACTGTCCCTTACAGTAGTTTTGAACTACCACGTTGGTCTATTTATTCCTTGCAACACAGTTACCATTCCACAACCTTAAGCAACGACTTGCCCGCATGGAATAGAATTTAAATAATACACTTCTGTTATTGCAACCTGTCCTCAATAGTCTCTTTGAGTGCTTAATTTCATTGTTTATTCTTCGGGCACACATATGCCCTCATACCTATGTGGTTTCTAAGTCACATCTGCCTCTGCTGATGCATGAAACAAACATCTTTTCATACTCTCTCCTGAGTTATAGTTGATGTATAACACACTAAGTATGTAGTGTACAGTTTGCTATGCTGATGTATGTACATACCCACAAAACCATTAAGATAGTGAACACAGACATCATTACCAAAGTTTCCCTATGCCCCACTTCTGAGGTCCCCATGACTTCTTCTCCCTCTATTTCTATTCCAGAGCAACCTCCAACCTGCATTCTGTAGCTATAGACTGACTACACTGAGTTTTGTATAAATCATAAATCACGTACACTGGTTACTTTCACAACATGATTATTTTGAAATTTGCCTGTTCCCTATGGTTCATCCTTTTATTGTTAATAGTGTTCTATTATACAAGTGTAGCCCAGGTGGCTTATTCATGCATCTGGTTATTTCCTGACTTGGACTATCACACATTAAACTTGCACAAGTCTTTGTGTGGATATATATTTCATGTTTTCTTGGGTATATATTAGGAGTGGCATGGTTAGATCAAAGCTGATTTAAATTCAGTTCTTTAAGCACTTGTCTGTCTTCTGAAGTGGCTTTACCATCTCACACTCTCGGCAGCTCCAGTTACTCTATTCAACATTTGCTATAGTAAATGTCTTCCATATTAAACACTCTAAAGCTCTGTGCTCATTTTTCTTCTTTTTCAGTTTTCGAGATAGGGTTTCTCTATGTAACAGAGCTCTAGCTGTCCTGGACTCACTCTGTAGACAAGGCTGGGCTCAAACTCACAGAGATCCACCTGCTTCTACCTCCCGAGTGCTGGGATTAAAGGCGTGTGCCACCCCGCCAGCACTTACTGATTTTTCTTTTGTGCCTAGTTTCATTCATCCATAGTTTTTCTATTCTCCTTGTCAAACATCTAGTTACAGTTTTGATTTCCCTTAGATAAACTAATCATAAGTTCAGAGTTCCCTGTGACTAAACTCTCTGATTCAGAGTTATTAGGAATATTATTATATTCATCTAATCATAAAAAATGTTTCCTGATTATCCTTAACTACAGGGAAGAAAGGGACACTGTGGTGGTTTGAATGAGAATGGCCCCCAGAGGCTCATATATTTGAATACTTGGTCTCTAATTAGTGGAACTGTTTGAGAAGGATTAGAATGTGTGACCTTGTTGGAGGTGTGTCACTGGGGGTGGTCTTTAAGGCTTCAAAAGACTTGTGCCATTCCTAGTCTCCTGCTTGAGGATTATAATGTGAACTCTTAGCTGCTGTGCTGGCTACCTGCCACCAAGCTTTCACTCCACCATGATAAACTCCAATCCTCAGACCATGAGCTTGAACACTGTCTTTTGTGAACTGACTCAGCTGTGGTATTTGTCACAACCAGCCTGTGAGTGTTGACAGTGCAGCCATCAAGACAGATACACAACTCAGCAATGATGCTAGCTCAGGACAGAGCTCTAGGTGGCAGAGCTAACAGAGAAACATGGCTCTTGGTCATCTTCAACCAACCCAAGGAGTCCCTTGGTCACAGCTCCTTATTGTTAAGTTACACACTCAATGTGTATTTATCACATTCAGCAGTCATTTCATGCTAGATGAGGGCAAGGTGGCAGTAGTTCCCATTAACTCTACTTTCTATCCCATCTTCAATAAGTACAAGTATTTACTAAGGCATGTCTTTGAAAGGCTTATATTCCATTGAGGAAGAAACATAGTCACATATATTACCCAAGAAAAGAGAGCAAGGTAAGAGGGGAATACAGACCAGTGGGGCTTCACTGTAAATAGCAAATTGGGTTAAAAGGTGGCATTTGAGCAAAGACTTGAAAAAAGATTCTATGTGAACCACAGAGGGAGCTAGGAAGATCCTGTAGACAGGGAAGAGCCAAATGCAAAGGCTTAAGACAGGACTGTGAGTAGATCAAGAGGAAAAATGTTATGTGCGGGGGGTGAGCGTGGCTTAATTAAGCTCAGACATCAGTGTCCAGCTCAGGGTCAGCATTGTTTTTCTGTAAATGTAAAGGTGGTATTTCAGGTTTGCAGGACACATTCAATTTCTATCTCATGTACTTGACTTTGTTTGTTTGAAACAGGTTCTCATACAATCCTGGTTGTCCTGGAACTCTATGTTGGGTTCATATGCACAGAGATCTGCCTGCGTCTGGAGTGCTGGGAAACAGGTTAAAATTGATTATCAACCCTTAAAAATATAAAAACCACCCTTTGTTCAAAAACTTACAAAAATAGACCTTGACAAGATGTGGCTGCAGATAGTACTTTAGGACCATGTAAGGACTTAATTTAGAACAAATATTATTTGACTTGTTTTGAAAAGATCATAATGATCCCTGTGAGTTTGAGGTCAACCTGGTCTACAGAGCAAGTTACAGGATAACCAGAGTTACACAGAGAAACCTTTCTTGAAAACAAATAAAAAAGCCAAACCAAAAAAAAATAATGGTTATAGACACTATAGAAATCTTACACAGAATCAACAATGGCTCAGATCGGAGACAGGATTAGATTCTGGGTTTAAAAATTGTTTTGGGGGCTGGAGAGATGGCTCCATGGTTAAGAGCACCGTCTGCTCTTGCAGAGGTCCTGAGTTTGACTCCCAGCAACCACATGGTGGCTCACAATCATCTATACTGGGATCTGCTGTCCTCTTCTGGTATGCAGGAGTACATGCAGATAGAGCACTCATATATGCAAAATAAGTAAAACTTTCAAGAAAACCAAAAACAAAACAAAAAGACTTAAAAATTATTTTCTTCAGTGGTGGTGCACACCTTTAATCCTAGCACTCGGAAGGCACAGGCAGGTGGATCTCTGCTAGTTCGAGGCCAGCCTGGTCTACAAAGTGATGCAGTGATCTGTTATCTGCTTTCTGTACTCCAAGTAATGTTGTGTTACCCTGCTTTCTAATCATTGTCTCTGATTGGCTTTAAGAAAATGCTAAGGCCTGTGACTGAGCAGAGATATAGGAAGGTGGAGCAAAGGTTCGTGGGCTTCTGGAGCAGACAGAGGAAAAGAGGAGGAGGAGGGAGACACACGATGGGGTAAATGGAAGATGATTATCTCCACATGGCTTGGAACATCAGAATAGTGTGGAGAACAGCCAAGGGGACATATGTATATTATATGGGGTTTTATTTGGGGAATAGAATTAAGAGCTAGCATAGATGGGCTAAGATTACACAATCCAGGTTAAGGCTTGATAAAATCCATCAGGTTTCTGTGTGATCATTTATAATGGGGGGTTAAGGATTAACACTGCCGACCAATTAAATATAAATACTGGCAAATAATTTAACAATTTACTTCTACAACAAAGTGAGTCCGGGACAGCCACGGGTATACAGAGAAACCTTATCTCGAAAAACCAAACAAATTTTTTTTTTTGGTCAAACAACTGATTTGTGAAGAATCTTTTTGATTTGTGCCTACAAGAATGGAGTCATGCCTAAGGACTGTAAAGACCAAACAGAATAGGGCTGGGAGCATGCCTTCTTTCAGAGTAGAGTCTGTATTTGTTAAGTTCCCAAAAGGTTCTCTGATGATCTGAATAAAACTGTTTTAGACTTAAATGTGATGTTGTAAAGAAATGGAATGTACAGCACATCTCAGTTTATTTGTAAGAAGCATTCTGTGCTTATGAATAGGGTTCAGTATTCTTCCTGAATGAAGTATTCCTGGACAGTCGGTATTTTTTTTTTTAAAGATTTATGTATTTTACACATATGAGAGCTCTATCTGCATGTGTACTCTACATGCCAGAAGAGGGCATCAGATTCCAGTATAGATGGTTGTGACCCACCATGTGGCTGCTGGAATTGAACTCAGGACCTCTGGAAGAGGAGACAGCACTCTTAACCACTGAGCCATCTGTCCAGCCCCAGTCTGTACTTTTGGTGACGGTGAATGAGACAGACAAGATGTCATTGATATGGATGCAGACACAGTCTACGGCTGACACTTAAAGAAGGCTGGACTGTCTACTCCATCAGAAGTCCTAACTTTTCTAATCATCTGCATTTTGTTTCTTTATCTGTTTGAGACAGTCTCTCCCTTGCTGCCCGTGGTCTCTCTGTAGACCATGCTGACATCAAACTTCTTGCATTTTGTAAACATTTATTAATAGCTGACTATTATTAATCCTAATTTTATTTTATTTACAATAGTTTATATTTAATTATGAATCTGTTTCAGTGTCCTACTACCTTGAACTGAAATTTATTTTTCAGAAGTTTCTGTGTTTTATACTTATAGCAGGTCTACTCTTGTGTAATGCTGGCTTAGAATGGGAGTTCTCAACCTCCAAACTAATGACATTTTCACTGAGTACTTTTTTTATGTTGCTGTCCTATTTTTAGTATCCCCAGCTTTACTAACTGAATGCCAATAACAGAGTTCCCCTAGTGCTATCACCAAAAATGATCCTAGCATTCCAGCTTTCCTCAAAGAGAACAAAACAGCTTGTGGATTTAAAAAAAAAAAAATCATTGATTCAGTCAGTATATGATATGGATTCTACCACGTTCTTATATCACTTTCATCAAGCCACTTTCTTAGTTCAGAGTTTTCTCTGTATCCTTACTGAAAAAGGATATTCTCCACCTCTGTAGCTGGTCCCCTCCCTGCCACAAATCCCATTAACTATCACAGTACACTGCAAAGTGTAAACTCTTGGGCTTCTAAAGGGTTTGAGATTTTCACATCAATGATAAGACATCATTAGCCTTGCCCCACTGTACTGCTATTTACAGTACAAGGGCTGATACTCCAGCACAATGCAAGGCAGCGCCAGCAATCTGCAGTAGTGGTTAGTTAAACCTTCATGACCACATACTTAGTAAAAACAAAAAACAAAACAAACCCCTGCTGGTTTCTCCCAAGAATGCCCAGGAGACCTGTGGACGGACAGTGGCACAGCTGTAATCTCAATATTCAGAAAGTTTGAGGGCAGAGGATCACCAGTTTGAGAAAAGTCTAGGCTAAGGGACAAAGTGGAGGGAGGGAAGGAAGGAATACCTATGAGGAAGCAGTAGAAAGTCATTAATGTTATTAAATTTTGTTTTTTAAGTACACAATTTGGTATAAAAGATTAGAAATCTGTTTGTTTCCTTATAGACATGACCGTTAAAAGGAAAAATGCCTGTCAATTATCAAATTGTTGTGTGCTATCAAATGCTCAAAATTATCCAAAATGCTATGAAAACAGCTTTTTCTCTTTAAAAAAAAAATGTGTATCAGCATGAGTTTATACGCACCATATGTATGCAGAGATCTGGAGAGGGTGACATGCCCCTGGAAACTGGATTACAGGTGGTTCTCAGATGCCATGTGGGTGCTGGGAATGGATCCCGGGTCCTCTGCAAGAGCAGCAAGGGATGAGCCATCTCCCTAGCCCTGGCCCTCTCTTTACCAACACAGTGTGCAAGAAAGTGATGGCAGCACAAGTATGAGGATCCAGTGGGCTCTATCAGCACAGTGAAGAGACTTAAAAACGGCTGCTCTTCTCCTTAAATTTTTCATTTGGGATGATATGGTTATTTTCCATAAAAATAAGTTATTTGTTAAACTGGAATATTACTTTACATATATTACATTTGAATATTTAAAACTTTCTTGATTTTAATTTCTAATGGGATAACATCAATACTCCACATGCATGAAGTTTTTTTTAGGTTTTAATAATTTGAGAATATAAAGGAGTCTTGAGAACAAAAAGCTTAAGAACTACCAGGTGATGCCACCACTTGGGAGGCAGAAGCAGGCAGATTTCTGAGTTTGAGGTCTACATAGTGAGTCCAGGACAGCCAGGGCTACACAGAGAAACCCTGTCTCAAAACAAAACAAACAAAAAACCCTTAAGAACTATGTTCTATTAGTCCGTCAGTCCATTTATTACTTTTGTGGAACATACTACTACCTGAAATTCTGGTTTCAGTATGTGCCCATCAATGTCTGCAGCAAAGCTCTACAAAGCAGAGAGCTTGTCCATCTTGTATGCATAATATTCCTACTGCCCAAAGTGGAGAAAGAGGTGCTGAGAAGGCTGCGGTGTAGCTCAGAGGTAGTTTCCATCGAGCATTTGCAAAGCCCTGACTCAAACCCCTGCATGTCTCGCATACACAATTTGATGGACAGATTGAATTTAAGGAGTGGACTGTATCTTTAGGAACAGAGAAATAATAATCATTTTATGAGACAGACACACACATATTTTCAAAGACAAACAATTTCAGGATGAAGGAACAGCCACTGAGGCATCTCATACATGTGGGAGTCACTCCTCTCTAGGGTCTGCTCTCCTTCACCCTGTCAGACTAGCTGGCCAGCCAGCGCATGTGCTGGCATAGGTGTCAGTCCTGTTTCTTGTTAGCAGTAGCTATTTCCATATCATGTTAGACCCCGTGGACTATCAGGTCTGCTGAGTGTTTTCTACAGTTATAGATGCCCAACAGTGAGGGAGGCCAGGGTATGCATACTTACCCTCTGGCCCTGTGAGTTGCAGGTGTTGCTGTGGTTCTGTTAACTGCCCCTTCTAATTCCCTGAGGATACATGTTTCCATTGTCTGGAACTAGACGTCTCCCATTTTTACATCTTATGAACCACTTGAGTAAGTTGGGACAGTATTGCATTGTGTGTTCCCACTAGCATTTACCTTATCCAGCTCTCTTAGAAAAACAGAGAGACAGACTGATTGACTCACACTCTTTACAACTTTAAATCAGTTTGGTTTCCTGGTCCAAAGGGCATTGGAAATATTAAATCAAACAAGAAAACAAAAGGAGACTGGATCAGTCAGTTACACACCAAAAGACACTGCCAAACAATAGAGGAAAACAGAACAAAAATGATGGTTCATAGCCAAAGGCTCTAGGACTATTTAGGACTTATGTTATTGTTACTCATGTGTAAATGTGTGTGGGCATGTGCATGTTTGAGTCCAGGTGCCACAGAGTCCAGAAGAAGGCATCAAAACCCCTGGAGCTGCAGCTACAGGCACTTGTGGGTGGTCAGATGAGGATGCAGCAAGTGCTCTTAAACACTGAGCCATCTCAGCCCCTCTGGAACCATTCAGAATAGGAAGAATCAGTCACATGTTCTACAAATTCACCTAAAAGCATCCATAATATACTGTGGCATATTTGAGAGTAAGAATGCCAAATCAAACATTTGATTAGATCATTCTATCTTAAAAACGAAGGTGAGCTCTGATGTCTCAATGCTTAAAATGACAAAAACAAAAAAAAACAAAATAAGTAGCTCAGCAACCTAATTTTCATTCCCTAGAAAGGAAATAATCTCTTACCTAGAGATAAGGTACATGATTTCATTCCAGCACTCACTCATGAGGCTCTTAATGTAAGGCATCCTAGAGAGCACAAGGGACAGAAATGGCGTAGTGTTTGCAGCTCTCAGTCTAGCAAGGGGGACAAAATACAGAAGTGAACAAACTGAAGATGGGGGCGGCTCTGACATTTAAGACAGGTGCCCAAATGGTGGAGCTGCGTTTAGAGTGCAGGGGTGGGATGGAAGAACGAATATTCTGAGGTGCTTTCTAAGAAAAGGAAAGATATGTAAGAGTTTTGAAAGATGAATGGGGCTTTGGTGGAAATGGACGAGGGGATCCATTCCAGGGAAACAACAAGAAAAGGCATTACAGTCTACTTGATTATCTGACCTCATGGAGGCTGGACCAACTGCTAAGATGTGTGAGGTAGACTAGTGACAAGGACTGTGGATCTCACAGGCTATATTCAGAAGCCCTTTAGGAAGCAGAAGACACAGGATTCTTCTGAAAAGACTGGGTAAGGCCTGACTGGGATCAAAGCCAGGCTCTAGATTAGTGATTAGGTAGATGGAAATACTATGGGTTGAGAGGAAAGCAAAACAAAACAAAAAATCTAGAAAACCAGGAGCAGAAGAAAATGTGAGTCAGTGGTAGAGCACTTGCCTAGCACACACAGGTACCGTGAGTTAATGCCCAGTTCTGGGCTGTGGAAACACTGTTGTCAAGAATCAGGTAACTAGCACTTCAGGAGTAGAGCAGTGAACACTGGGCCCTGTGGCTGGCTCACACCTGTAATCCCATCCCAGCACTCAGAAGACTCCCACATTCCAGACCAGTTTGAGCTACAGAGCAAGACCCTATTTAAAACAAAACAACAACAACAAAAACTGCACTACATCCAAATGGGAATTTATTGGTTTTTAAAAGTTACCTCATAGTCTGTCTTCTATTTGATCCTTAATAAAGGAATTAAAGCCAGACACATACCTTTTCTACTTTTTTGTCAGAAATGTCCTGCTTTTCCAAAACAGCCATGCTCTCCTTCAAGTTCTTTACAATATCTGCTGGAGATTTGTGAGACTTGCCAAACGGGAACGGCATGACGGCAGCAACAGAGGCTTCTACGGTACTCTACCTGCTTGACCTGCAACACAGCACAAGGCTCATGTGGGAGAAGAAGGGTCAACAGAAGACACACTTTTACATTATTTTCTGTGAAGAAAGCCATCTTGGGGGTCAGAGGCAGCTCAGCGGTTAAGGGCACTTGCTGTTCTTCCAGAGGACAGGGCTTTAGTTCCCAGCACTCAACTCTATGACATGAGTTCCAGAGGATCTGATGCCCTGTTCTTGCCTCCTTAGACACACATGCAAGCAAAACCCCATACATATAAAATAAATGTTTTTAAAACCATTTTACATGATTGTCCAACCTGGGAAGCCCACTAAGCTGTGTAAAATGTTGAAAACAGCTTGGTGTGGTAGTGCACGCCTTTAATCCCAGCACTCAGTAGGCAGAGGCACCTGAAAACTGCAAATTGATTATTTAATGTAGTTATTAGTAAGTATAAACTGTAATATTAGGCCGGCAGAGTAGCCAGCCAGCGGAGTAGCCGGTGGCTTGGCAGAGGAGCAGGAGGCCTGGCCTGAGTGCCTTAACCAGTTGCCTAACTTGTCCTGGAGAAAGAGCCCCGGGACCAAAGGTGGCCTACACCGCCTATAACCTAAACTCTGTTCATTAATATAAGTTGTTATATGAGGCCGGTAGAATTACCGGCGGCTTGGCGGGAGATTCGCCTGGGCTCAAGGGGAGTCTGGGAATCCAACAGCCCGGGAGTGCTTGGACTGAGGGCCTATAAGCCACCGCAGTCTTTTCCCCAATAATTAAACACACCAAGACCTTTTAATATTTTAACGCTTAGCCCTTAGCTGGGCAGACTCTCAATTAGCTACTCTAAGTTAACCCCAAACCAACATATGCCTGTGAGTACCTTCCAGACTTCTCCAGACGTCTGTCTCCTTCTGTGTCTCCGGGCGGAAAAAGCCCGGAGTTCAAGGCCAGCCTAGTTTACAAAGTGAGGCCAGGACAGATAAGGATACACAGAGAAGGGAAACCCTACCTCGAAAAACAAACAAACAAAAAAAGTTGAAGCAGAGGCCTTTTCAAGCACCATTTTACTTTCCCCCCAGTCTTCTGTTTCCCTAACCACAACACACCAACAGGTGCATATGAACGCTGCTCACATGTAGCAGGTGCCCCTCTCTCAGGGCAGTTACTGCTGTGAGGCCCAATGCTAAGTACTTGATTTATTCAAACAACCCTGGCCGTCATCACTGCTTCCTTATGGAGGGTTAGGTAGACAATCTTGCTTAACAGAACAAGCTCCAGTCCCTACTGACCTTGACCTTAGCTGCAACTGATAGTGTCTACTCTACAGCTGACAAAAGTGAGTCAAAAAGTCAGAGGAGTTCAACGCAGCAGCAGCATGCTCCTACCCCAGAGTTCATGTTGCTTCCCCACAATACCCAGTAGACTTGTCTTATATACATGCACTTCCTTGGATCTGAGAGTTTCAGAGTTGGGGGAACCCTGACAGCACTCAATCTCCCTTAAGTGGTCTTTCTCCTCTTCTAGAACAGATGCAATCATCTCTGATCAAACACCTCGCGTGGGATGCTAACAAGCTCTTAACTTCTGTGGTAGTGGAGACCAACACTCAACTAAAAAAAAAATCACAATGTCACATTTATCTGAAGAAGGGCTACAGCTATTCCAAAAAGCTACCGTAAAGACTCTGGAGGATAGCCAGAGGCACCGTACTTTCAGCACCTGGGAGGCAAAGGCGGGAGAGGTCAGCCTGGTTTGCACACAAATCCCAGGTAGCCAGGGCTACAGAGTGAGCTTCTGTCACAAACAAATTTAACAGGACAACAATACAAGTGACTGACATGGTAACATGTTGGAAGTCACGTTTTTTTCCATTAAAACAACAGAAAAGTTGGGCGGTGGTGGCACACGCCTTTAATCCACAGGCAGATCTCTGTGAGTTCAAGGTCAGCTTGGTCTACAAGTCCAGGAGTCAGGGCTGTTTACACGGAAAAACCCTGTCTCAAACCACCACCCTCCAAAAAAGACAGAAAACAAGAGCTGGGAGTGGGTTTAGCTCAGTGGTAGAGAATAGCCTAATATTTGCAAAACCCTGGGTTCGCTCCCCAGCAATGGAAAAACTGAACTGAAGTCATATTAAAGGCATTAATAGACATTAAATAGCTTCACATCAAATATAAAAAGGTAACACTTTTCAGAATAATCTTAACTATCTCTTAGTGGTATTCAATTTCATATTTTTAGCTTTGCATGTACCTTCTTACCTTCCAGCCCTACACCAAATCAGGAAGAGGTCTGAAATACTGCAGCCCTACTTTTGTGTTTTCCTCTGTAAACATGCATATTGTATTGATACTGCCACTGCACAGCATTTTAACACCTCCTTTGACCTTTGGTGATTCTTTGAGAATTTTGAGCTTCTCCTCCTAATATGATACAGCAACACACGTCTATTTACAAAGAACAAACAAGTCAGGCGGTGGTGGTGCATGGCTTTAATCCCAGAATTTGGGAGGCAGAGGCAGGTGGATCTCTGAGTTCAAGGCCAGCCTGGTATAAAGAGTGACTTCCAGGGCTGGAGAGATAGCTCAGTGGTTAAGAGCACTGACTGCTCTTACAAAGGACCCTGGTTCAAATCCCAGCACCACGTGGCAGTGCACAGTTGTCTGTAATTG
>CAJQZJ010013540.1:8680916-8700344 GCA_907164525.1 Lophiomys imhausi | reverse complement strand
AAAAAAAAAAAAAAAAAAGTTCTACTGTTCATTCTGCAAAATTCAAACATGAAGGTTTACGTAAGAAAGAGGGAGAAGCTATTAGTAAGTCAATTCTCATTCTCTCTCTCTGTTTTTGAGACAGGGTTTCTCTGTAGTCTTGGCTGTACAGAACTCACTCTGTAGACCAGGCTGGCCACAAACTCACAAAGATACACCACCACTGCCTAGCCTTCAATGCATTCCTTATAATAAGCATTTCTTGCTTCATTATTTGTACTTGGTTACAATGGTATCTACTCTCTTCTCCAAAACAGAGGGGAGGACCAGAGGATGCTAGAAATGGTCACTTCTGTTTAAAAACTTTACTAGCAGGATACCCACACTATTAAAGTTAGGGCTCTTAGGTACTACCACTCTGGCAACTGGACTGCTCGGGCTTATGCACCACACTCCTGTTTACCCACAAACTAACAAGCACTGAAAAATAGTCAAACAACCCAGAAGCCAGTATCAGGACACAGTCACTCATTCCATAATATATACTACAAATGTAGGCATCTAGTGCCTACTTTCCAGACAAAATTCTGGTGTGCATGGATGTGGGTGTGTGTTGGAGACAATAATGAAAACTACTGAATGACAACACATTCCTACACATCTGACCTTCTAAAACTCTATATAAACATATGTGTTAGATTTGGCTCATCAACTTGGTCAGATGCAAAAAGTATAAATGAACAAATTGTAAGATAATTGCATCCAATGCCCATTAGTGTTCCTGATTGAGTATACAGTCATCAAATGTGAACCCAGTACATACAAACCCATGTTTATTTTTTTTTAGCTTACTCTAAGACCCAATCCTATACTACCATGTTAATACTACTTAATCCATATAATTATCAAATAAGCAGATACTGTTTCTAAGTACTAAGCTATTTGATAGTACAGGGCAACTATCGAAGGCATAGTGATTAATTACAAGGATCTTAAAGATAGTCTGAGATGCCCACCCACACACTGGAGTAGGATATGTGGGAGAAAGAGTAGAGGATGGGAGGATGGGACTGGCGAGGGGAGAAGGGAGGGAGCTGTGATTGAGATGTAACTTGAATAAATAAATGTATATATAAAAACATAGTCTGAGACTAGATTCAAATCTTGATTTCATCAGACCTCAACTTAAGACTTCAAGCCCCCTTTCCTTACATAAAAAATGTGAAAAACTTTACAATGTGATGCAAAAAATGAAAATTCTTCAAACACAAGCATGTTACTTTACACACCATGGGCTGGAGAGCTGGGTCAGTGGTTAAGAGCATGTGCTGCTCCTCCAGAGGACCAGAGTCCCAGCACACATCAGGTGGCTCACAAGCACCCATAACTCTATGCCCAGAGGCAACTCTACTCTTGGCCTCTGTCAGTATGCAAACTCATGTGCACACCAAGGCATACAGATAATTAAAATAATACAAATATAATTTATACATCACATTTTTTGAAGCACATAAAAGTTTGAATAGCCGGGCGGTGGTGGCGCACGCCTTTAATCCCAGCACTTGGGAGGCAGAGGCAGGTGGATATCTGTGAGTTCGAGGCCAGCCTGGTCTACAAAGTGAGTCTAGGACAGCCAGAGCTGTTATACAGAGAAACCCTGTCTCGAAAAACCAAAAAAAAAAAGAAAAGTTTGAATAGAAGGGGTAAGCTACCCACCCCTGCCTCTAAATTCTAATTGATGACTACTAATTTCTGAATAAAAACAAATAGGTAATTATCTATAAAGCTAGATACTATACAATGTAATAAAGCAAGAGTGTATGTTCTTTTCTTTTGTGCCGGTAACTAAAAAAAACTCCATTTGGTTTTTTTTTTTTTTGGTTTTTCGAGAGGGTTTTTCTGTGTAACAGCTCTGGCTGTTCTGGCACTCACTCTGTAGACCAGGCTGGCCTTCTAACTCAGAAATCCGCCTGCCTCTGCCTCCCAAGTGCTGGGATTAAAGACGTGCGCCACCACTGCCCAGCTCCATTTGGTTTTGGATGGAGGAGAGGGTTGCCCTTCCTTCTCAACTGCAAATTAATATTCAATGACTCAGCTTCATTAAAATTAAAGCACGAAGACCTTTAAGGAGTCAGTTGCCTTAGTTAATTACCAAACCCACCAGAAACATAACTCTAAACCAACTATACCAAAACTTCTCAGGAGACATTGGATAGAGTGGGCTTTGCAATTAACAAAGACTTTGAGGCCCAGGCATGGTCGCCCACACCTTTAACTCTGGCACTCTGAGCAGTGGATGATCTCTGTGACCTTGAGGTTACCCTGCAGAGTGAAACCCACACCAATCTCTCTCTCATGTGCTAAATAAAATAAAAACTTGTGTAAGTCTAAAAAATAATGCATCATGGGGCATGATGGCACACACCTTTAATCCCAGCACTTGGGAGGCAGAGGCAGGTGGATCTCTGTGAGTTCAAGGCCAGCCTGGTCTACAAAGTGAGTCCAGGACAGGTTTGGTACAGAGAGATCCTGTCTCCAAAAAAAATAATATAAAATTATAGTAATAGGTAATAAGAACTACCTATTTTTATTAAAATTACAAGTTTATGATGTACAATGCAACACCTTTTAAAAAAATTCTATTTTTGGGGCTGGAGAGATGGCTCAGCGGTTAAGAGCACTGCCTAGTGCTCTTCCAAAGGTCCTGAGTTCAATTCCCAGCAACCACATGGTGGCTCACAACCATCCACAATGTGATCTGGTGCCCTCTTCTGGAACGCAGGTGTACATGCAGATAGAGCACTCATATGCATAAAATAAATAAAATAAATCTTTAAAAAAAAAAACATTCTATTTTCACACCCATTTAAGTCACATTTATGCAAGTATCCACGGTAGCCAGAAGAGGGTGCCAGATCCCCTGGACTTGGACTTCCAGGTGGTTGCTGATGGGTGCTAGGAAGTGAATTTGGGTTCTCTAGAAGAGCAGGAAATACTATTTATTGACGAGCCATCCTTCTAGCCTAGATGTAACATTTATATAGTAATTATTTCAAGATCATTTTCAACTAGAAGGAAGTAAGGGTAATACTAATGGAAGAGTGGGAAATAAACAATGCACCTGGACATGCTAATGAGGTCATGCCAAAACAGATACACTGGGCTAAGATGGTACATTTGGGCATAAAAATAAATGATATAATGCACTAACATACAAATTAAACCCCTGCATGTACAAACACATATTTAAAAGCAATACAAGTAAAACACTACAATTCATTTTAGGTAACATCAGGGCTGGGAGGTGACTGGTGAGAAGAACCTGAAGCTGAAAGGCAACAAGATGCCTGGGGCACAGACAAAGCTGGGCCTGCCAACAGCAGGGGGTAGGAGGTGCAGTCAGGAGAAGAAGCCCCCAAGTGCTGCCATGCACACACTGTGCACACATAGAAACAAAACTAACTTTTATAAAGAGTAGCACTAAAACACTTTATGGTGGGGTTAAGAGCGCTGCTGGATGTTCTTCCAGAGGACCCCGGTTCAATTCCCAGCACCTATATGGCAACTGTCTGTAACTCCAGTTCCAGGGGATCCAACACCCTGACACAGACATATACAGACAAAACACCAATGCTCATAAAATATAAATAACTAAATTATATTTTTAAAAAAACCCCTTGTGATCATTTTGAACACTGGTATGGTAAAAACTCAATATGAAAATTAGTAAATAAGCCAGGGTGATGGTGCACACCTTTAATTCTAGTACTTGGGAGGCAGAGGCGGGTGGATCTCTGTGAGCTTGAGGTCAGCCTGGTCTACAGACTGAGTTCCAGGACAGCCAGTGTTACAGAGAGAAATCCTGTTTCAAAAAACCAAACTAAGGAGGAAAAATAAATAAATAAAATTAGTGAATAAAAGGGAAGCAATAGCATGCTTATTCTACTCTTTCTGTATACCCCATATTTCAGAGTAACTGGCTGACAAAAGTTCTTTAGAAGGAACTCATCTTTGATGAAATAATGGATCTAACAACACTTACAAAAGTCAGTAAGACCTAGCCAATTGTACTGTGTCTTGGGTTCAGTGTAACCTCCCTTGGGTGGGGACAAGAACCTGCAGCAATGCTGTCCTCTTCATGGTCAGTCCTGCCTGGATCACTGAGTTGACCTCAGTCTCCTGGCCTTTAGACAACTGAGGAAGGACGATTTCTGACCTGCCCTCCTAGAAATGTGCTCCTAAGAAATGACTAAGTACAGGATTATTCTGGCTAGAGAACAAGTTCTGTACAGCAAGCAAAGCCATGGAAGAGTAAATGGGATTCATATAAGCAGCACTTTGAGAGTATAAAATAGGAAGGTTATGACTGCAATCTCAGAACTTGCTGGGCTGAGGAAGGATCACAAGCCAGTCTGGGCTACAGAGTAAATTCCCAGTGAGTCTGGCCTACAGTGTGAGAACCTGTCTTAACAAAACCAACAAAAGCCTCATCTCCACCTTGTTTCCTCCCTTCGAAACAATTTGCTACTTTTTTTTTTTTTGCACATCCCTATTACCCACTGTCTTTTTCTTACAGATTTGTGAACTATTGTACACTCCCCCATTATTAATGACAGAGAGACAAATATGGTCTCTCTGTCTGTCATTTGCACATCAGTTTAATGTCACTTAATGTAGAAAGTTTTAATTTCCTTTAAAATTTCATCAATGTGTGAATGTGGGTAAGTTTGGGCAGTACCCATGGAGGTCAGAATGATTATAAGCCTCAATGTTGGTACTGAGAACCAAACTCCGGTCCTCTGCAAGAGCAGCCAGAACTCTTATCTCCTGAGCCATCTCTCCAGACCCAGTTTTCATTTTTATAGCCTTACCTAAAAACCTAAATAAATAAACTTGGCATGCTGAATATGATTTATTTTTTGAGACAAGGAGACTAGGCTGGCCTTGAACTCACAGAGATCCGCCTGCCTATGTCTCTCCCAAGGGCTGGGATTAAAGGGTGTGTCACCACTGAGTGGCCAGGAAAGATTTTTTTTAATATCTACAGATGTCAAACATTATAATTTCTGGTAACTTTTGAACAAATAGGCTATTTAAATCTTATTTTACTGTGCAGTTTGATTGTTTTCATCACTGCACTGCTTAGATGAAAAGGGGAAGAATCCACTAAGCAGTCCCTCCCATCACAGGAATTCAGGGGCTTTATTTTATCTACTTATTTATCATATTTACTTACGTTTGGTTTTTGAGACAGGGTTACTCTGTGTATCCTGGGCTGTTGGTTGTCCTGGAGTCACAGCAGGCTGGCCTTGAACTCACAGAGATCCACCTGCCTCTGGCTCCCGAGCACTTGGATTAAAGGTGTGCACTGCCACGCCTGGCCTCTGGAGTTTTATTCAGTTAGTCATCTAAGTTACTTTGGGGTATACAGTATATTTCTACATGTACTAACTATACATAAATATACATTAAGTATGATGTTAAGTAAAGTTGCTTACATTTGAAGCATTTTTTACAATTATAAGCCTCTGATTTGAGACTATTTAAAATTCTGAATATAGTTTTTGTAAATAAATTCCGCTAATGATAAAAACAGAAACCTCCCATTCCTAGATTACATTCCATGTCTAGACCAAGCATTAAATCCAACAGTCAGAACACACCATTAAAAGTTTGGGCAGTTGTCTCAGTGGTTTGTAGGTAGCAATGGGATAAGTGTCTGCCTTCTTACATCCTAGGACGTAACGCTCAACTCAACATGTGATCTGACTAGCCAACACTTTATCAACATAAGTAGTAAAGTATTAGTCTTGAACCCTAGCGATAGTTTCAATAACCAAAGGATTCAGCTGGTAACTTTCTAGGCAATTCCCTGTCCCCTCTTCTATGTGACTCTTGTAGCAAGCTACGTCTTCACTTCTTTACTGCTGCACTCTGGGATAAGTCTGTAGGAATGGACATTTACTTCTACTAAATTTCTTCTGATTTAGAGACAATATATAGTACATTTTAAACTGGGAGGCTTGGGGGGAGCAATGAGATGGCTCAGCAGGTAAAGACACCTGCTGACAGAGTGACAACCTGAGCTGGTGGAAGGACAGAGCTGATTTCCAAAGCTGTCCTCTGTCCTCCATGTATGCATGTATGTGCACAGAGATACACACCCCCCACCACCACAAAATAATTTTTTTTCTTGAATGTTGATTCTGTCATCTATTGTATTATTAGCTTCCTCTACCAAATTCCTGTCAACTTTGATAAGTAAATCACACAGGTCTTCCTTTATTTCCTGTTAAAGGTACAAACCCAAGCAAGACACGGTACTGTAACTTTCCAACTAAAGCATGCAGTCTCTTTTGTGTAGTTACTTAACTACAAGACCAAGATAGTTAACTTTATTACTGCTACCGATGGTGGCTTACAGATTTCTTTAACCCCATAACACACATTTATACAATGAAAACAAGAACCAAGTCAAGTGTAGTGACACAGACCTATAACCCCAGCACTTGACAGGCAGAGGCATCAGGAATTCAAAAGAAAGTACCAGGTGAGCTTGGAAAAGACTTGAAAACAAAAACAAACAAAACAAAACAAAACAAAAAAACCTAAGCAACCAACCTATCAATCTACCCAAACAACAAATATCATCAAATAGTGCTATCGTTAATAGGTAAAATTATACTGTATAAGTTCATTATCTTATCATAATTGGACTCTGTATTCTATCTTATTTTGTTCCATCCTACTCCCTCTTTCTAATGGCTGGAGGTAACTCACAAAAGTGACTTCTCAACCTACTGACGAGACCTATAATAAGCAGAAAAAAAAGACTGGAAATTGATCTGAAGGGTCTAGAAAGATGGCTCAGGGGTTAAGAACCCATACAGCACTCCCAAAGAACCCAGGTCCAGTTCCCAGCACTCATGTCAGGATGCTCACCACCTCATATGACTCTAGCTCTGGGGGATATGACAACATATTCTGGCCTCAGCCAACAGAAACAAGCATATGGTATACACATATATGCTGTGTGTGTGCAGCATGTATACACATACCAAGAAAATAAAAAAATACCCCTGAAAAGTTTTGACAGCTTTCTTACTCATATTTTGGACTTCTCAAACTGTCACAAGACAAAGATTTTATCATATAATTTGATACTGGAAATTATAGTTACATATTACAAAATATTACTAATAAACTGTTATGGCTGCTTTCTCTGACTTTTAAAATCAATATAAATTTGCCATTTTTAGTTTTTCTTTATTGTGTGTGTGGTTTTTTTCAAGACAGGGTTTCTCCGTGAAATGTCCTGGCGATCCTGGACTCGCTCTGTAGACCAGGCCTGTCTCTGCCTTCCAAGTGCTGGGAATAAAGGCATGGGCCACCATGCCTGGCTGCCATTTTTAGTTCTATCTACAATGACTCATAGATATTATCAAGGAATTAAAGTCTATACCTCTCATAATTTTAGAATTAATTTTAAAAATGTGAATTTCAACTATTTCTAAACAAATTAGTAGTATATTTTAATAAGAAAAGTTAGACAACTTGTACATGTAAGAATGAGACACCTGGCCCGGCAGTGGTGGCGCACGCCTTTAATCCCAGCACTTGGGAGGCAGAGGCAGGCGGATCTTTGCAAGTTCGAGGCCAGCCTGGTCTACAAAGTGAGTCCAGGACAGCCAGGGCTACACAGAGAAACCCTGTTTCGAAAAACCAAAAAAAAAAAAAAAAGAATGAGACACCTGGGGCTGGAGAGATGACCAAGGTTCAGTTTCCAGCACCCACACTGTGGCTCACAACCACAGCTCCAGGAGATCTAACACCCTCCTTTGGTGTCAACAGACATGAGGGACCCACGTAGTACAAACACATATATGTAGGCAAAATACTCATACACATGAAATGAAAAAGTATGAGAATCTAAATGAGCTAATGAGATGACTCAGTGGGTAAAGGTACTTGCCACCAAGCCTGACAGCCTGGGTTCACTCCGTGGCACCCACATGGAAGAGGGAAAGAATTCACTCCTGAAAGCTGTCCTCTGATTTCCACATGTACAAAGTTAAGATGCAAATATAATAAACCAGTACAGAAATAATATTTTAAAGGATGAAAAAGTGTCAATCTTCAAATAAAGGAACGGCAATCTTTTTCAGGGTAAACCTTTTACTTGCTCTGCCACAAGGCTGTGCAAACACAGTCCATATGATCATGAACAAACATCATGGTCTCACCCACATTTTTGTAAATAAGAAAAGCAAATAGCCAACCCTGCCCTTTAGAAACCAAATTCCTGAAGAAGAACGCAACATTTAAACTGGAACTGTAAACAGATGAGAAAAATCTGAAACAAATTTCAAGAGTGACCAGAGAAAACTACCTTTTAGAAGATTCTCCTTAGGTTGAAAAATTAATAATGTATTAGAAATTTGGTGATTTAAAAAAGTCATACTTAGGCCGGGCGTGGTGGGGCATGCCTTTAATTCCAGCACTCTGGAGGCAGAGGCAGGCAGATGTCTTGTGAGTTCAAGGCCAGCCTGGTCTACAAAGTGAGTCCACACAGCCAGGGCTGTTACACAGAGAAAACCTGTCTCAACACCCCCCCCCCCAAAAGTCATACTTGCAAAAGAAATTACCATATTTGCCTTTAGTCATTTTGATAAAGAACTGTATCTTGAAAAAAATTCAAACTCACAGCTTTAAATGTCTACAGAATCAGATGTAAACTTAGGAAATCACTCTCCTTCAAGGTCTAGCAGTACTATTTTTGTTCTGGCCAAATGCCCACAAAAGCACAAACACACTGCAAAACCAGCCCAGGCTGCATCACCATAGTTGGAGATTTGCAGGTTTGTTTTCTTTATAACTACCCAAAGGGTGACAAATAGTAGTATCAGTGTAAATAAATTTCTTCAGCAGAAGTATACGGAGACAAATGCACAACTGCATGGCACTTTAGACCGGGATCATGTGGAAGAATGGGTCTCAATATTCCTAATGCTGTGAACCTTCAATACAGTTCCTCAGGTTGTGGTGACCTCCCCCTCCCAACCATAAATTTGGTTTCACTGCTACCTTATAACTGTAATTTTGCTCCTGTATGAATCTTAATATAAATATTTGATACGCAGAATATCTGATATGCAACTTCCAAAGGGGTGGCAACCCACAGGTTGAGAGCTGCTGATGCAGAGCATTCTACCAAAGATGACCTTTCTCTTACCCAGACACCATAGCCTTACTACCCTCCATGTCAATACATTAACTGGCACATGAAGGCTTGATCTTAGGTTGAAAGAAGAGTACTCAATGAAACAATGAGGCTAAATAGTGTTTAACATCAGAGGAAGCAACTGGATTGCAGCTGTCAACTAGCTGTCAAGATCACACAAAAAGTAGTTGCATGTGCTTTTGGAGGAAATAAACATTTCCACCACGCCGGGCGATGGTGGCGCACGCCTTTAATCCCAGCACTTGGGAGGCAGAGGCAGGTGGATCTTTGTGAGTTCGAGGCCAGCCTGGTCTACAAAGAGAGTCCAGGACAGCCAGAGATATTCAGAGAAACCCTGTCTCGAAAAACCAAAAAAAAAAAAAAAAAAAAAATTTCCACCACATACCAACTCAGCTCATGGATCTAAAAAGATGACATTATAAGAAGTAGAATAAGAAGATAGGTACACAGAGCAGACTTCCAATCTATACAACAACAAACACCACATTACTGTATCCTAATGAAAACCCTCATCAATACCAAGTTTGGAGGACAGGCAAGGCACTCTACGCTCTAAAGGCAGCATCAAGGTGATGGTTCTCTCTGAACATGCTCTTAGACATTGACACAAAGCTGTATGCCAGTCTAAAGTCTGACAGAGAAACAAATTATTTCAGAACACTGTCAAGCTCTGTGGGTAATCAAGAATGGAATGAAAAGGAAGAAGTGTTGTTTACAGAGTGGCCACATGCCTTCTTTTATTTCTCAAACATTCCACTCACTCCTGATGTGTTGACAGCTCAGTACAGCAAACTGGAAAATCTGCCTTTTCATCTGAAATCTCTTATCTAAAATGTAGGAAGCAATAGCTTCTTACATCCAAGGGAGCATAAGAAGTTAAGCTGAGAGACACCCCAACCAGAAGAGCTACTTTCATTGAAAACTTTCCTCAATAAATTTTCAACAGAATTTAATTTTTCCTTCGTATTTCAAAACTGGAATGCCACTAACGCAAGTGACTATGAAGACTAGATACCCGAGAGTGCTGCTGCACACAAAGGAACAATTCAAGCACACAATTATCACGTGCAGACATCCCATATCTCTTGCTTAGTTTTTGTTTGTTTGTTTTGTTTTGTTTTCTTAAAGGGATTCTCACAATTTAGCCCTGGAACTCAGAGATCTGCTTGCCTCTGCCTCCTGAATGCTACAATAAATGGCGTGCACTATGATACCCAGCATCTTCTTGATTTAAAAACAAAACTCTTCAAAATATTGAAATTATAGATCTAAGAAGATACTCTTAAAAGTGTGTTGCAAGTTAGTATCAATGTTGAATCAGATATAGACCTTTAAACTCATGGAGATGGTTAGATAGTAGAATGTTAAAGTCAGGGGCCAAATATGTATAAACTGGACATTGGGAAGGTATACTGGGCCATTTAACTCTCATAAATGTGGCATATTTATATCTGTTGTTTTGTATAGTATTCACTGTTATAAGAGAAGGAACCATCTGTTGGACTGAAAGGGGAAACTTCTGGGGGGAAGAGGGTGGAAGGGCGGGATAGGAAGGGGGAATAGGGAGGGGTTTGTGATTGAGATGTAACTTGAAGAAAAAAAAATAAAGTATTTAAAAAAATATTGAAATTATTGTTAACTAAAGTGTCAGCATCACAGTTGATTGAGCAGGTTTGAACTGATTGAAACTGGATTCCCACAGGTGTTCTAAGTGTGAAGCAAATAGGGCGAACTTGTTTTAGATACTGGCAGATGATGATGTAAGCTCAGAAGCATCTTCAGACTGAAATGGCATTAGCTATGGTGCTGATGGCAGCTCTCAAACCTTGTGCTGGCTGAGTTCTGGAGTAAAAGGTCAGTCTACTCAAGCCCAAACACTTCACTTCTATTGTTTTATATAACACACTTCTATGTCATGAATAAAACATAATCTGTTTTTAAACCAAAGTCTTATGTAGCCAAGCTAACCTCAAACTCGATGTCCTCCTCCCTGTGCTTCCCAAGTATGGGATTACTGGCTTATGCCAAGTCACTGGCATATTGTTGGCATCCAAGTCAATGTAAGCACCTAGAATAAAGTCAAGCCCTGGGGAAGCTCTTTACCTTTTGAGGCGGCTGTTAGTGCTTGCTGCCCACCAGGGTTAGCCAATTGTTAAAGCCAGAGCAGTTACCTGACATTATAGCCTTTAATCTTTCTGGTGTCTAATAAAACATTTGGAAGCATGATTACAAGGCCATTATGACAGCTCTGGAGTATCAGAAAATCAATAACTTTAACCTGGTACAGTGGTACATGCCTACAATCCTAGAACTACAGAGGTCAAGATGGAAGAATCACAAGTGGGCCTGGGTTAGTCAGAAAAATAATGATTTAATAATATTGCACTCCAGGTCAATATTATCTTTTAGGTCTTAAACTAAAATATCTTAAGCCTGAGTAGCTCATTTGTAGACACCAAACTAATGATCTTAATTCCTGGAAAAGTCATGCTTCTCTTAAGCAACCAGTTTATTTTGTGTTTTACATATAGTCTTGGAACTGACTCCTATTCTAGCTACTCTACTCAAAGCCAAATGTGGCTTCACCTAAGAGCACTTAAGACACGTGTTTGAGTATTAACTCTTACCCAAGAGTCAATTTGTTATGTTTTTCTATTTTTCCCCCCTATCAGCGAAGAACATGAAAACAAAAATCTAGCCAGGCGTGGTGGTGCATGCCTTTAATCCCAGCACTCGGGAGGCAGAGGCAGGCCGATCTCTCTGAGTTCAAGACCAACCTGGTCTACAAAGTGAGTCTAGGACAGTCAATGATACACAGAGAAACCCTGTCTCCAAAAACCTAAATAAAATAAAATAATAATAAAATCTAAGTTTTGCATATGGGTGCAAACACAAGCTTTTAATCTTAGCACTATGACAAATTTGCTTAGTATTGCAAAATCCAGTGTGTTATTATCACCCTGAAGTGAGATTAGGTAACAATGCTAAGATCCTATGTCAAAAGAGAGAAAGTACATTAAGGCAATCAATACATGGATTTACAGCAAAAAAAAAAAAACAAACTTTTTTTTTGGTTTTTCGAGACTAGGTTTCTCTGTGTATACCTGGCTGGCCTGGAGTCACTTTGTAGACCAGGTTGGCCTTCAACTCACAGAGGTCCTCCTGCCTCTGCCTCCCGAGTGCTGGGATTAAAGGCGTGTGCCACCATGCCCAGGCTGGGACTTCATATTCTTAAGAGTCAAATTCTAGCTCTGACAGTGCTCCAGTCTCCTTAGCAGTGTAAAAGGCAGCCCTGGCTACTCCACTGTGTACAATGTTCACTCATTTGTACAATGTCTATTTAGTTCTCATCATTCTCCTTTCTGGTTAAGAAAAAAACACCATTACACCATGGAAAGATAGTATGAATGTTGAGTCACATATAGACCTTTAAACTCATGGAGTTGGGGAGATAGTAGAATGTTAAAGTCAGGGGCCAAATAGGTATAAACTGAACATTGGGAAGGTATACTGGGCCAATTTAATATCATAAATGTGGCATAATTATATCTATTGTTTTGTATAATACTTACTGTTATAAGAGAAGGAACCAGCTGTTGGACTGAAAGGGGAAACCTCTGGAGGGAAGAGGGTGGAAGGGCGGGTTGGGAAGGGGGAATAGGGAGGGGTTTGTTACTGAGATGTAACTTGAAGAAAAAAAAAATAAAGTATTTATATAAAAAAAAAAAAAAAGAAAAAAACACAAGGTTTTTTTTCCCCAAACTTATGCAGCACACTGTTCAAGCTGCTGTTACATGAAATGCATTGTAGATACTGAGTTTTAAATGTCTGCTTTCATAGAAAATTATTTTTACCAGCTATACAAAATATACTCTATTCAGGCAGTAAAAACATCCATGCAGAAGTTAAAATGGCTGAGCCATACTTGGACATCACACTCTTCTCGTTCAGGATATTAAGAAAGTGCCAATGAATGAAAATGGGGGTGGCAAGCAATAGGTAAAAGACACAATACAACGTGAATGGGCGGCTCCGCAAATGATGAGGTAAACAAAGATGCTGCCCAGTCAACAAACACTGGTTTAGATCAAAGACAAACAGTCTGTCTTTCTCCACTCCCAGGAATGCTGAGCAAATGTAAGTGCTGTGGCTTCTTAGTGGTGGCAGTAGAGAAGGGGACTGAGTGCCTGCGATTGCATATGGTTCGTTCTTTCCGTACTCCCTGGGTACCTTAAAGATACAAGTGTTTATAAAAACAAAGCCCGCTTTTAAGGCTAAGAGCTGAGAAAAAGGGCAACAAATAAGTAGTCTGCGGCGATAGAAATCCAAGAAATTCACTATACTTTTATCCTAGACACCTGAAGAAGCCAGATTAGCACACCAACAATCCTCTCTCACAAAGGTCATACATAGGTCACTAGTTTTTTGTTTTTGTTTTTTAAGACAAGGTTTCTCTGTGTAGCCTTGGCTGTTCTGGAACTGGCTCTGTAGACCAGGCTGGCCTCAAACTCAGAGATCACCAACCTGGGAGACCAGTCCCTACCCAGAACCAAGTTCTGTGAAGAGCACTTATAAAATGCAGTGGTCAGGTGAGACCTCTGCACAGGAAGATGAGATAAGCAGAGAGACACAGGAAGAACAGACAGATCGCTTTAATTTACTGTTCATGACCTGGTGGTACCTGCTGTTTGTGGGATCCACATGCATCTCTTTTTTTCCCCCATGCCCTAAGTAGTTGAGTATTTCCCAAGATAAAACCTTACTAAAATCCCTGCTTTGTTGCAAGAAATGAGAGGGTTCCAATTTATAGCAGAGATGGGGAGGGGCAGTGGACCCAAAACCTCCTAGGTTTCACTGCTGTGGACATCTTTTCCTGAGAAGAGCAGCATTAAGCATGTTTGACAACAGTGGTATCATCTTTGACCCTACCATATGATCTGCATACCCACTCACTTTGGAGGTTATAGATGTGTCATTAAAGGACTGAACAACAAATAGGGGCTGAGTTTGGAATAAGTGGCAGAGTGCTTATTTGGGATGTTCAAGATCCTGGGTTCAATCTCTAGTCCTGAACTAACAAAACCAAGCACAAAATTACTATTATTTGCTTATTCTCGCAAAGTAAAAGAATGTTTTTCAAGATTATATAAGGAAATACAATTTTTCTCCCATAATCATCCTAAACTGAACTTTTTTTTTTTTTTTTTTGGAGACAGGGTTGGTTTCTCTGTGTATCCCTGGCTGTTCTGGACTCCCTTTGTAGGTTAGGCTAGCCTTGATCTCACAGAGATCTGCCTGCCTCTGCCTTCTGAGTGCTGGGATTAAAGGCGTGCGCCACTATGCCCGGCAATTAGATAACTGTGAACTGCTATGTGGGTGCTGGGATTTGAACCTAGGTCCTTTGGAAGAGCAGTCAGTACTCTTAACTGCTGAGCCATCTCTCCAGCCCCCTAAACTGAACTCTTAAAATGACCTTGTAAGCCGGGCGGTGGTGGCGCACGCCTTTAATCCCAGCACTTGGGAGGCAGAGGCAGGGGGATCTTTGTGAGTTCGAGGCCAGCCTGGTCTACAAAGCGAGTCCAGAACAGCCAGAGATATTCAGAGAAACCCTGTCTCGAAAAACCAAAACCAAAAAAAAAAAAAAAATGACCTTGTAAAATAAATATATATCCTTTGAGTATATTTGCTTGTAGATTCAGGCAAGATATGGACAATCAACTAAAAATTATATAAATATGTAGGCAGGTAAATACAGGTACAAGCAGTAGGTAAATAAATATAGATACAAGCAATTATTTGTAAGAGTTACATGGTATCAATATTAACCATTTGAAAACTGGCAGTACATTGCCACTTGGGAAGCTGAGGAAAGAAGTATCATGAGTTTGTAACCAGCTCAAGCTACATAGGAAAACTGTCTCTAAAAATCAAACATAACAAGGCCCAAATAAAACAAAACACAAAGGGGAGATGGCTCTTTCAGTAAATTGCAAACTGGAGAACCTAAGTTCAGACCCCTGGCACCCATATGAAAAAGTTGGGCTTGATGGTGAAAGTCTGTAACCCAAAGCTTGGGGTGGGGGGCTGGTGGGGGAGCACAGGGAGAGACAGGCAAACACCTGGAGCTCACTGGTCAGCTATACCAAGTCAAAGAGATCTGAGGCTCAGTGAAGTCTTTTTCACAAAACAAAACAAAGGGAGTGAAGCCAGGCTGATCTAAGTAGTGAGGCCAGGTGAGACTATACAGTGAAATCCTACCTCAAAATCAATCAATCCACTCCATCCTATCCCCAAAATATAAATCAGAGGGACTGAGGAAGACACCTCTAACTGACATATGGCCCCCAACTCTTTAAGGGTACACACCCATATACATACACAAATTAAAAACAAAACAAACAAAAACAAAGCTATCAACAACACAAATACTGTAACCCCTAAATTCTCTTTGTATTACTTCCTGAGAAGGATGTAATACCAAAGGAAGAGAGAATGCAGACAATTGCTTAGAAGTTCTCCTTTCAAGATTGACTTAGGGCTAGGCAGAACATTTTATAGTTAGATGTACTGTAACATCACAGCTTTCATTCTGAGAGAAATGAATCTCTTAAAAACCGCTTTAGCTTCAAAGACCTGTGAGTGGGTTAACTCCAGAATTAGTGACTTAAAGAGTCAAACTAGGTGGAGACAACAGAACTCTTGCATCATTAAATGGTAGAATGATACTGTCTTCTAACCCAGAGCAATTTGGTGAACTAGGAGAAATTAACTGAGCAATTGTGTGAGGACAAACACAAAGTCAAACTTTCTCTGACAAACTATGGTATTTGTTTATCTCCTAGTAACTATCTCGATCTAGCAAAGTCTCCATTCTGTGTATCTAGTAAGAGCAAAGCACCCTCCACAGGGTCATCTGTGCCCATGTATTCCTTAGTGATTGATGAAAGGTAAGTCTCACTTGGCAAATATTGACAACTCCTTCCGTTTACAGGAGAATATGCCCATGTCCTAATTCTTCAACATCCATCCATGCTGATGGTAGACTGGTGACATTTCCCCTTGAGGCACATATCCCAAGGCTTCCATCTCCCTCAGCAGCCATCATCCTGATGATGAACTGGATGCCCTTTTCCCTCCAAGGCACACACCATTATTTTCATTTTCCTTGTGCCACTTGCACTTTTTTTCTGGTGGTGCTGGGAGTGAAGACAGGGCCTCATGCATGCTAAGTAAGAAGTCTTCTTGTGAGTCTGCTCTACTCTTGTAGAGTCTTGTCAGCTCTATGCTGACTTGACTGCATTTTCCTCAAAGCCCAGTGTCTTCACATGATCTCTCTTTAACTGTCTAAAAGTTTCTTACTAAATAATCTTTTCTCAAGGGCCAGGGGTTATGGTAACTAGCTAGGTGCAGTGAAATCTGCTGATAATCCCAGTACTTATCAAAATGGCTCTAGAAACTATAAAATATAAGAAAGGTTAGTTAAACAGGGAATTTATAGTTTAACAGGGAACTTTTTTTTTTTGAGACAGGGTTTCTTTGTGTAGCCATTGCTGTTCTGGAACTGTAGACCAGGATGGTCTCGAACTCAGAGATCCCACTGCCTCTGTCTCCTGAGTGCTGGGATCAAAGATGTGTGTGCCACCATTCTCCAGCTAGTAGGGATTTTTTAAAGAGGGTAATGACTGATATTTGCTGAGGACTCACAAGAAGAGTGCTCACTTACTGCTTGGTTCTGTTCTATTCACTTCACCTCTATTATCTCACAGCAAGCCTGAGATTTGTCTTTTAACAGAGAAATTCGGAACACGAGCTTCAGGATGTAAACCACATCCTGGTGGGCTGGGCACTGGTGGGTACTTACTTAACCTGGGGCATTCTCTGTCCAGCATTCTCCAAGATGAGAGTGCTAACTAGACCATTCCTAAGCATGAGCTCTTGGAAAACAACACTTGTTGCCGCCTGCTATCCTGCCAGTATAACGTGTTAACCAAAGGGAGAAAATAGCAATATTGGAAGATTTTCTTTTTAAAGGTAATATCTCACTGTAATCGAGGCTGGTTACATTCAACCTTGTGATCTTCCTGCCTCAGTGTCCCAAGTGCTGAGACTAAAGAAATCTCCCACAGGTTTGACTAAGGTCAATCTGACTGATGAGGGCATTTTCTCAGTTGAGGTTTCCTATTCCCACATAACTCTAGCTTGTATCAAGTTGACAAAAACAAATAACAAAAAACAAAAACCAAACAAAGTAAGCAAACAAACCAAAACCCCTAACCCCCCAAACCCAATTACCACAATAGAATTACTTCATACAAGCATCAAAAATATTCCAACTTAAAACAGTTTGGGCCATGGGCGTGGTGGTTCACACCTTTAATTCCAGCACTCAGGAGGCAGAGGCAGGCGGATCTCTGTGAGTTCGAGGCCTGGACAAAGGAGTCCAGGACAGCCAGGGCCCTGTTACAAAATGAAACCCCGTTTTAACTCCCCCTCCCAAGTCTGAATGTTTTACCTACTTAGAACACTGAAAGAAAGGAATTCATTAATAAATGGCTTGGAGTGTCTAGAAATCAACACCTGGCTGTGGCCTCCATCAATCCATACTAAGTTCTAGCTCTGTGGTTTGTAGATTTTACCTTTCCTGTCAGTGGACGAACAATACTTGAACTTCTCATCTTCCTGTAAGACTCCATTTCTTCTCAGCTCCTTAGTCAGCCCTGATGGTAACTTGGTTACACACAGCCCAACCAGGAGGCTTGGTCTGGCTATGTTCCAGGACAAGTCTACAACCCATTCTCTTGTGAACACAAAAAAATTACTACATGTACAAGATAGAGCTATGCACCAGAGTTCTGAATGTAGGACCCTTCTAGATTTATAACCGAGGCCACCGCTTCATTTACTAAACACATGAAAATACTGGGCGCTTAGAATGTACCAGCCACTGGTACATATGTGTAGGCTGGCAATTGTTTTTCAATCTTGTTCTTCCGGCTTACACCTCACAGAATGTGTGTGCTATTCTCACCCTGAGTCGGCATGTGCGGAAGACGCTGTCTACAGCTCCTATTTTAGCTTCTTTGGTGTACTCTAGACTAGTGCTGCCACTGATTACTCCTTGTACTTAATTAAGAGAGAGGTCCCTTTTTCCAGCTATACCAGGACTTCCATAAACATTCAACGTGGTCTGGAGAGATGGCTTAGCAGTTAAGAGTGCCTGCTGGTCTTGAGGAGGACCTGAATTCAGTTCCCAGCACCCAGTTGGGTGACTCATAATCTCCAGTAACTCTAGCTCTAAGGGTTTCTTCACTGCCCACCCACCCTCCACCTGGACTTATATGCACATACCCACATTCAAATACAGTTGAAACATGATTTTTTTTTTCCTCCGAGACAAGGCTCTCACTAGGTAACTCTGGCTGTCCTTGCACTCTATATGGAGCAGGCTGGACTTGAACTTACAGAGACTGGCCTGCCTCCTGAGTGCTGCGATTAAAAAAATAAGCCATTACACCTGAACCTTTTTTCTGGGGGGGAGGCTTATGAAACATAATTTTAAAAAACTCTTGAAAAAAAAAAGCCAAGGGGGGAAACCTCAAATGTGTTATGGGGTCACATATATAAAAAGTAGCCAGCCATGTTTAAGACAAAGTTGATTTAGCCTCTGCCATTACTGACCTCTTCTAAATGTCTCTTTTTCTTGAGTTAAGGCCCCAGTGGCGGTAGAAATATTATAAACAAGAGAACTAAAAATAATCTGTAGGAATGAGAACAGAATAAGAAACAACTTTTATTTTTGTTTTAATGAATTAGAACTACAAGAAATGGGGCTGGAGAGATAGACTAGTGGTTAATAGCACTGGCTGTTCTTTCAGAGGACCCGGGTTCAATTCTCAGCACCAACATGGCAGTTCACAATTGTCTATAACCCCAGGGAATCCAACACTTTCACACAGACTTACACGAAGGCAAAATACCAATGCACATAAAATAAAAATAAATCATTAAAAAAAAAGAACTACAAGAAACTAATCATTGCTGGGCGGTGGTGGCGCACGCCTTTAATCCCAGCACTCGGGAGGCAGAGGCAGATGGATCTCTGTAAGTTCAAGGCCAGCCTGGTCTACAAAGCGAGTCCAGGACAGCCAGAGCTGTTATACAGAGAAACCCTGTCTTGAAAGACCAAAAAAAAAAAAAAAAAAAAAAAA
>CAJQZJ010013540.1:8664735-8680816 GCA_907164525.1 Lophiomys imhausi | reverse complement strand
TTTTTTTTTTTTTTTTTTGGTTTTTTGAGACAGGGTTTCTCTGTTTAACAGCTCTGGCTGGAAGGTAAAACTCTTAAGTGTGTCCTTTCTGCTGACATCCCAACAAATGGCACATTCAACCACAGATCAAAGAGTCCAGGTTCACTGTTGGCTGCTTAAAGAAGAATCCCCAGAGTCATAAAATATCTCTGAAAACACATATGGGGCAGAATAAAAGCTCTGAGAGCTTCGGTTACCGTAAGAGCTACCGTATACACTAGGAATTTGGAACATGACACATACTGTGTACAGCACTTTCTTGTTGAACCTTCGCCACTTCCTTACAGACAGCAATCTATTCTTATTTTACAGACAGGCAAGTCAGGGAAGAATGCACATGTAATATAATCTCAGAAGCATATAGCTGGGACTTAAGTCCTTCTTGTGGCCCTATTAACACTGAGCTTTTAAGCTGTTTCATTTACAGAACTGTCTCTCTGGTACAGCCTCACTCTTACATCTTTTAAGATTATAAATCAGTGTAACCTAAAAATATATCTCAAATTGCATGGTGAGTTATCTCTATCTACTACCTTATATAACACACATCTAGAATACTTGAAAGCATCACACACAGAGTAAGGTTTACAAACTGTTTCATGAACTTCAGATATGGTGCAGTACTCTTTCCAGAGGACCAGGGTTTGATTTCCAGCATTTACAGGGTGATTCATGACCATCTGTATCTTTGGTTCTAGGGTATCTGACACCTTCTTTCTTCTGGCCTTCATGGGCCTGATATGCATGTGGTACATACACATATATGCAGACAAAATATCCATTTGCCAGGTGTGGTGGCGCACGTCTTTAATCCCAGTACTGGGGAGGCAGAGGCAGGCAGATATCTGGGAGTTCAAGGCCAGCCTGGTCTACAAAGTTGAGTCCAAGACAGTCAAGGATACACAGAGAAACCCTGTCTCGAAAAAATGTCATTAAAAAATGAATAAATAACAATTTTAATTCTGATTAAAACAAAGTTGTCAGCCAGGCAATGTGGCACATTCCTTTGATCCCAGCACTCAGGAGGCAGAGGCAGGTAGATATCTGTGAGTTGGAGTCCAGCCTGGTCTACAAAGCGAGTCCAGGACAGCCGGGCATACACAGAAAAACCCTATCCAGAAAAACAAACAAACAAAAAAGCTACAAAAATCATACCAACAAGCATGCAAAGAGAACATTTCTCAATCCATTCCAGTGGAACCTCTTTTAAGGTCTTTGTCAATCTTCCCAGGGGAAGGGACAATATGACCAAATAACCTGAGCATGTAGGGAAGGAAGTACTGCCCATTATGGTGTCGTTAGAAACAGTCATAGTGTGCACTATTTTTCTCTGACAAGCTCTGCAGAAAAATAATCACTGTCAAAAATAAAGCTGAGGCTAAGGATAAAGCCCAGTGGTAGAGCATCCACCTAGAATGCATGAAGTCCTGGGATCAATCATTAAAACAAAACAAGAGAAACAAAAACTGTGCCACATGCCTGTAACCAACACCCAGGAAGCAGGAGCATAAAAATCAGGAATGTAAGGTCCTCCTAAGCTATACAAAAAATTAAAGGCTAGCCTGGACATGAGACCCTACTCCCAACTCCACCCCCTAAAGACTCGTATTAGCGCAGCTAATGCTCTGTCAGAAGACTAACTCCATGAAACACAGCTTGGTAAACTGACAGGAAGTCGGGTGCCCTTTAGCTTTCTCCTACAGTATCTTCTGTTATGTAAAGCACTTTCAAGTGACATACAGCAGAGAGAAGCGAACAGGAAAAGGTACCCTGGTTAAGCAGTTCACCTCCACTGACTACACATTTCACCACACTACCATACACCTGGATCATTTATTATTTACAGAAATATTTTATTTCCTAAAAATACAAGTAAAGAAGAGACCTTAAAAGGTTTTTCAGGCCGGGCGGTGGTGGCGCACGCCTTTAATCCCAGCACTTGGGAGGCAGAGGCAGGTGGATCTCTGTGAGTTCGAGGCCAGCCTGGTCTACAAAGCGAGTCCAGGACAGACAGGGCTGTTATACAGAGAAACCCTGTCTTGAAAAACCAAAAAAAAAAAAGGTTTTTCAAAGGTGAGAACAAAACCACAAACTTTCAGCTGGGTGGTGGTGGCACACTCCTTTAATCCCAGCACTTGGGATGCAGAAGCAGGTGGATGGATCTCTGTGAGTTTGAGGCTAATCTGGTTTACAGAGCTAGTTCCAGAACAGCCAAGGCTACATGGAGATACCCTGTCTCAAACCAAACCAAATGCAAAAACTTTCAATTCCAAAAAACTTACAACTTCTATCCTGAGCATAACTCACAAAAGCTGAACAATGATGAAGCTCTGACTGTAAAGGGCTAAGAACCAGAAAATCTGCATAGACTGCACTGGTGAGCCAAGTTCCTGCCTGCCTGCCTGCCTTCCAGGAGTGACTAGAAGATAAGCAGGCTGATGATAGTTTGCCATTAACGCAGAGAACTGTTTAGCTAGATCAACACTTTCTTGGAGCCAGGCACTTAAAACAATACTTAGCACAATGTTCATAACATGTGAATCAAAAAAGCCATCGGAGGACTTGCTACTCTGAGTGTCCCCCTTGTCTTTCACCACAGTCACAACCCTAGGCAGGCGAGAAGCGGTACCTAAGCTAGTGCAAAAGCTTTATGAAGGTAGACATCAGCAACCAGCAGCCAAGGACCTGCCTCAGGACCGTTCTTGCTATCTCCAACTTGATTCTACAGATTGGGCCCTTCCTTTCCATCACTGCCTTGGGTTCATGTTTTTCCTTCCCTCTAAACAAATGGCTCGTAAGACTTCACAACTGTGACAATGCAACTTACTGGAGGCTTTGAGAACTTGTTAATCACTATCTGACTTACTAAATTGTACTTTACTACCATATAACAGTAGTTCTCAACATTTAAGTAAAAAGGTAGAAAATTAGAAAAATAGACTTTTTGTGGTTCACTTTTACCTTACGCAGAGTATAAACTGGGAGTTAACTCCAGGCACCTGACCAACTGGGAGGAAAAAATGTTCAAGTGCAGTTACATGCCTTTAAGTTCTCCCAAAAAACAGCCTTCAAAACCACAAATACAACCCCAAAGGAAAAAAAGATAGGTCACACCCCCACACAGAATCAGAGAAAATAGGGGCTGGAGATATGGCTCAGCGGTTAAGAGCACTGGCTGTTCTTCCAAAGGACCCAGGTTCAAATCCCAGCACCACATGGCAGTTCACAGCTGTCTGTAATGGCCGGGCGTGGTGGCGCACGCCTTTAATCCCAGCACTAGGGAGGCAGAGGCAGGAGGACCTCTGTGAGTTCAAGGCCAACCTGGTCTACAAAGTGAGTCTAGGACAGCCAAGGATACACAGAGAAACCCTGTCTTGAAAAACAAAAACACAACAAAACAAAACAAAAAACCAAAAAACAGAGAAAATAAGAGTAACCTAGATATTAGGGGTTTATAACCTAGGGCTCTTGGTAGAATTAAGGATGGCTGAAGCACAGAGTGACAACATTATTAGTCATCCCATCAGAACCCAGCCCTGCCCACGGGCCACATCCCACCCATCCTCACAGTAGGAGTAATTTAAAAAATAAATGCTACCTACTGGCCCAACTAAACTATAAACTACTAAGCAAGTACAACTATACAACTAAAGCATTTAAAACAAATGATCTTTGGGGGGATTATAACATGTAGTTATTGTTTAGAAATCAATTAAAAATACTCAACTACCTTTATTTATAAATCTTCATTTTAAAACACTAACTCAAAAATGCCCAACAAGAAACCATACTATTTCATGATGAAGTAATACACAGTCCAGAAAGTTCCTATTTTATTTTATTTTTTTATTTTTTTTGGTTTTTCGAGACAGGGTTTCTCTGTGTAGCCCTGGCTGTCCTGGACTCACTTTGTAGACCAGGCTGGCCTCGAACTCGCAAAGATCCACCTGCCTCTGCCTCCCAAGTGCTGGGATTAAAGGCGTGCGCCACCACCGCCCGGCTGAAAGTTCCTATTTTGAACTGAGACAGACCTGGTTTCCAATTCCAGCTCAACTGCAGTATTTGTATGACCTTAGATAAGTCTTTCCCTTTGGTTTCCCATCTGTAATGATGATGAGACATTACCTACCTTACAGGCTTGTCCAACATGTCAACATGTAATGGTTGCCAGGCCAAGTTTATCTAATAATTGTGGTTCATCTCCCTTGATTCTGTATTTCACCTTTAATCTTCAGAGTGTCACCCCAAACATAATAATGAACATTTGTATGCCAGAATAAAAGATGCATGCTATGTGCTAAAGACTATTTAATATATGCTAAATACCATTTCTGTCCATGTTAAAAAACAGACTCAAAAGACATTACTGTATAAAGTACAAAAATTTCAATCAAGCAATCTACATGAAGAACAGAGACCCAGCTCCAGCTTCGGTTCCACAGCTCATAAGCTGTACAACAATCCTGGGCAAGTGGCTGGACTTTAACCAAACACTGTCTCCAGTTACAGTGGGCTTCAGTGTTTCCATCTGCAGAAAGAACCATTCTGACTAGATTGCTTCCAAAGTTCTAAAGTTTCTTCCACTCAGAACAGTCTATTATTGTCATCTCAAAACTTACGATGTGAGAACAGTCAGTATGTGCCAGGCCCACTACTGCTACAAGCCTCTCAGATGCAGTCATATCATTCCTATCTGAGGAATCTAAGCTAAAATGGAGTTCAGGAACTTGCCTGGGGTTATAGAACCCACTGAAGGAGAGTGGGTTCCAAGTACAAGCTTGTAACCCCGAGATTAATCCTAACCCCCAAATCCCCTGAATCCAAGAGTGGACCACAACAAAAACTTATAAACCCCAACCTGTTTGGGCTGTTTTCCCCTGTGTTTAATATGGCTGGTTTGGAATCTGTGGAGGAAGAACTACGACCAATACAATTAACAGAACCCTATTTGAGGGCAAGTTATTGGCCATTAGACAATGCTATAAAGTAGCAATTTAACACCAAGCCACAAAACCCATGTTGTGTTTCTTAGGCAACATTTTATCAAAATTAATGAGTTGTGATGTTTTAACATTACTGTACTTCCTTGGTCTTAAGCAATGTACCCACTGAATAATGCTCCAAAGAAGAATTGCTCAATAAAACCAGGCTGCCAATAATCACTGATTAACTAGGTTTTCTTTGTAAAATGCCCTGAAAAAGCACGTGCGCGCACACACACACACACACACACACACACACACACACACACACACACACACACACACACACACACGGGGGGGGGGGGGTGGGGGGGGGGTGGGGGTTGATGGTACATGCCTACAAGCCAGTACTTGAGGGAGGAAGACAATACACTGGAAAGAAGACTGGTCTACACCAGTAGAGACCATCATCTGCTACAATGAGAAGCTGCCGCCCCCCACCCAAATACACATAAAGAAGCAAACAAACCTACAGCTTAAAACAATCTGCTCTGAGCCAGGTATGGAGGTACACACCTTTAATCCCAGCACTGGGGAGGCAAAGGCAGACAGATCTCTGTGAGTTTGAGGCCAACCTGTTGTACAAATTGAGTCCAGGACAGCCAGGGATACACAGAGAAACCCTATCTGGGGAAAAAAAAAATCTGCTCTGAATCTATTAAAAGTAACAAGGTTGGGCTGGAGAGATGGCTCAGCGGTTAAGAGCACTGACTGCTCTTCCAAAGGACCCAGGTTCAAATCCCAGCACCCACATGGCAGTTCACAGCTGTCTGTAATTGCTGGGCGTGGTGGTGTACGCTTTTAATCCCAGCACTCAGGAGGCAGAGGCAGGTGGATCTCTGTGAGTTCAAGGCCAGCCTGGTCTACAAAGTGAGTCCAGGACAGTCAAGGATACACAGAGAAACCCTGTCTCGAAAAACCTTAAGAAAAAAAAAAAGTAACAAGGTCTCAAGTTAGAAGAAATAATCAAGAAATAGGCATGTACTGGACACAGCCAACATGAATGGCCTGGGCAGCCTTTACCACTCTTCCTTGGGGCTACTTCACACCTGACTGACTTCTTGCAATTCTCTGCATGTCATTCCCCCTTCCTCTGCCAGTTTAAATTCACAGCTGCTACAGATCACAAGTCTATCTTCCTCTGTCCCTTCCTTCCTGGGGAAAGTAAAAATGGCACCAAAAGTAAGGTCTGTAAGGTAAAAATGTCACGGCAGGGGACGACAAATACTAACGTGTGTGTGCACACGCGACTGACGGCGACGAGCCATTAACCTTCCATCTAAGCCTGCTACCAAAACCATAACATTTCTCAGAGTCCTTGAATGGGTTGGGAAACAGAGGCAAAACACTCATTTTATTCCCAGACTCGTCTACAAGTAATGGTAGTGAAAATACTGCCTCCATCTGTTACCTCCACAATGTACTCTGGATTGATAAAAATGATTAATCAGGTAACACAATCCCAGCACTCTCAGAGGCAGAGGCAGGTGGATTTCTTTGAGTTCCAGGCCAGCCTGGTCTACAAAGCCAGTCCAGGACAGTGAAGGTTACACAGAGAAACTTTATCTCAAATACAGAAAAAAAGGAAGGGAGGGAAGGAGGGAGGGAAGATACAGTTCCATAGTTAAGTATATTCTATCCAAGCAAGATAACTACATTCCTATAACCCCAAGCACTCAAAGGAGGGTGAAATACAGGACCATGAGTTTGAGGCCAGTATGCGCTACATACCTGGGCCTCAACTGAAACAAACAAAAAGCAGAAAAATAAAACTATATGAAGTTAAGAAATCTCACACACAGCTTGAGTTCTTTTACTAAAGGTTGAATATCAGTTTTCTCTCTGATAAAAACCAACAGAATGAGTATATACCCTTGTGCAATTTCAGGCATTGTTTTTTCAGCACACATAGAAATACAGTATCTTTAAACTTTCAGAATGAAATATTGAAAGTAAAAAGTAATCTAGTCAAGATCTTTGGAAATTTCATTTTCCCCATTGTTTAATCACTTGACAAAATTTTGTCTACAAAAATAAAAATTTTGCCATCATCCATACTATCTATGATGGCTCTATTTATATAACACACAAGAGTGTCTATAAAAGCAAACACTTTATTAAAATGACCCATGGAACCAGGTGTGGTGGTGTGCATGCCTTTAATCCCAGCATTTGGGAGGCAGAGGCAAGCCGATTTCTGAGCTCAAAGCCAGCAGGACAAGTATCAACAGTCAGTGATCAATTTTCTCAGGAAAATTATGCTCTTGGTAAAATATAGTAATTGCTACAAAAATCTACACTTAAAAAATCAACCAAAAGCCAGACGTGGTGGTGCATGCCTTTAATCCCAGCACTCGGGAGGTGGAGGCAGGCAGATCTCGGTGAGTTCAAGACCAGCCTGGTCTGCAAAGTGAGTCCAGGACAGCCAAGGATACACAGAGAAACCCTGTCTCGAAAACAAAAAACAAACAACAACAAAACCGACCAAAAGAAAAGCTTTGAATATTAGAAAATAACAAAGATGCTATATGGTATATACACATGCACTATACACTAGAGATTTACATAAGAGAAATTACAAAATCAAATCCAATAAATAACTGGACTTTTTCAAGCTATTTCATATTAATCTTATGAAAACTCAAGTCTGCAGGATATGGTGGCACACATCTGTAATTCCAGTATCTGGCTAAGGCAGAAAGAGCATCACAAGTTCTATGCTGTCTAGGCTACAAGGTTGAGTTCAGGCTAGTCTGTGTAGCAGAGCAGAGGGGAGGAAGGGCCACAACATTACAGTGTACATGAGACAGTGTATGAGCCATGAATGTGATCTTCTCACAGTGGCCTTTAATTTTTTTAAATTGTGTACACATGTAGGTGTGTGATCATGAGTTCAAGCGTCAGTGGAGACAGGAGTGTGTGGAGCTGCACAGGCAGCTGTGAACCGCACTGGATGCTGGGAACCCAAAAGCAGCAAGAGCGGTACACACTCAACCACTGAGCTCCAAGCCCTCAGACCTTCTAAAAGTACTTCTGCTCACACAGCCAGAGCTGTATGCTCTTCTCCATTCCTCATGATCACATACATGCATTCTGCCAAATAAAAATATATTCAATATGCATCAATAAGGTCCATACCTTGAAGAGAAGCTAATAAATATACTTCAAACAAGAAACCTTAAGTAGCAATGCAACCTTGTCAGGTAAAAGCCAAACAAAACATTTATGAAAACTTTTGGAGTGGTGCTGTTGGTTCATGGTCAGCACTTAGGAAGCTGAGTTGGGAGAACTGTAGTTCCAGGACAGCTTGGGCCAGAGTAGGAGGCTGTCTCAAAATGCCAATAAACAAACAAATAAGTAAATAAACATACAAAATATATTTTCTTTATTGAAAATATACACAGAAAAAGACCAGAAAGGAAAAATGCAAAAAAAAAATGTTGACCGCAAAATCTAATTTTTTTAAAGAAAACTTAAAAAAAAATTTAGTCAGTTTTGTGATCATAGCACTTGGAAGCCCAAAGCAGGGTGGGCTTCTGTTTCAAAAGACGGGGGTGGGGTGGGGGAGATGGGGAAGTAGGGAAGATAGACTACTACTTCCACGTTTCAAAGAGTAAGTCTTACTTTAAAAAAAAAAAAGTCTCACTGTGATCTGGCTGGCCTGGAGCTCCTCCTTATGCAGATTAGGTTATTAGGCTGGCCTCAAACTCAAGAGATCTCCCAGCCTCTGCCTCCAAAGTGCTGAGACAAAAGGGTACATTACCAACACCAGCTAGTTTTACTTTGATAAAGAAAAATGTAAAACTGAAAACAAGCAGGTATTTCCTTGTACATATAAGAGGTTACAAAACTAATACTAAGTTGTAAGCCAATTCCTTCAAGTCATATATAGTAAGCTTTTAGTAGTTACTGATGGCTTGCTAGTTTGTTTTGTTTTGTTTTTTTGTTCTAACATATGAATAGAGCTTAAAAACTTTCACTTCTGGAGCGGGATGAGATGGTGCACGCCTTTAATCCCAGCAGAGGCAGGTGGATCTATGTGAGTTCGAGGACAGCCTGGTCTACCAGGTTACACAGAGAAACCTTGTCTCAAAAACCCAAAAGACAAACAAACGAATGAACAAACTTTTCACTTCTGGTCCTCCAGTATTTTCGTAATTAAAAACTAACAATTATGGCCAACTGTCTATCAAGACTAAAGACTATTGCTAACAGTTCGGTTTTTCTTTTTTTTTTTTGGTTTTTCGAGACAGGGTTTCTCTGTGTATCCTTGGCTGTCCTGGACTCACTTTGTAGACCAGGCTGGCCTCGAACTCACAAAGATCCGCCTGCCTCTGCCTCCCAAGTGCTGGGATTAAAGGCGTGCGCCACCACCGCCCGGCTTAGCTCGGTTTTTCTTATTTTTTTAAATAAATCGGGAGTTTAAATTTCTATTCCAACAAACGGGTCCAGAAGTTCTGATGTAATTTTAGAGAACTCACCAACACAAATGCCTTGTGTGTGCCGAGAAGGCTAATTTAGGCACCTCCTTTCACAACTCCTAACAAAAAGGCATCTAGTGACACTTTCTGCAAAAGGCATTTTCCTCGGCTTGGATATAGATTTACTTAGACATCCCGGAAGCTGTCAAAATCTATCTCAAACTGCATTAAATGTTAGAAACAATGTTAACTCCTGACTGTGGCCTTCTCCGCTCTGTCTTTCACAAGAGCGCCTTTAATATGCCCTTGCATACATTTCCGGCCTCGTGAGTCACTGAAAAATGAGTTCTAAGTTTTCCGTGGAAGGGCGCTCAAACAGCTCCTCTACACCATTCAAATATCTGACCCCAACTGCCTCTTTAGTCTTCCCCACCTATCGAGGCCCTGGATGACGGAATTAGCAACATTCCCATGCTCTGTGTACCTTTGTCCTCCAGCTTTGCCCCTCCACGCCCTTCTCCTCTGCAACCCCCTTCTCCAGAATCCAATCGAGCCTTCTAGACCGGGTTTAGCACCGCCTCGCCCAGGAAGCTTCCCAGATTCGTGGGAAGGCGGAAACGATCGACAGGTCCAGTCTCTCCCAGCACCTTTCCAGCACCTGATAGCTCCTAGAGGGAACTTATCTATCACCTCCTGCCTGGTATCTTTGTTAGTTGTGTACTCCTCTTATCTCTCACATCACAGCATTAAAGCTCCCAGGGGGAGGGCGCTTCCGGGCCGGGTTCACCTCCGACTCGCTCCGGCACCGGCACGCAGTCGGCGCTTTGGATTGCTCCAAACGAACCCGGGAACGCGCCCACCGCACAATTCCTCGCCAGAAATCAGTTAGGTTATTTTCCTGAAAGGTTCACTACAAAGATAAGTCTCCGGGTCCCGCTAACAGAGAGGCTGCGCGGGGCCGGGGGGATAGGTGCTCCGAGACCCCGGCGCGGCGGGAGTGACAGCTGGCCGGGCCAGCTCTCCCCGGGCTAGCCGGCAGGCCCCAGGAGCCTAGCTCTGGCGAGGATAAGGGCGGCGCCCGGGGATCCGGCTGCCCCGAGCCGCTCCCGCCGCCGTCACCCGGGAAAATGGAGGCGGGCCGGGCGGAAGCCGGCGGGCATCCGCGTCGCGAGCAGGGCCGGGCCGGGGGGTTACTCACAGGGATGGGCCGGGTCAGGGAGCTCCCTCTCTGCGTCGTCGCCGTCCCCGTCCTCGGCCGCCGCCGCCGCCTCGGGCTGCTCGCTCGGTCCCCGCGGCGCGGCTCGGACGCTCCGGCCCTCCGTTGTCCTCCGCCCGCAGCTGCTCCCGGCGACGGGCTCCCGCGGCGGCGGCGGCGGCTGCGCGGGCGGACGGTGGCCCAGGGGTTCCCGCTGTGGTCGCCGCGCTGCTGCGCTCGGTTGGGCTGCGGTTGCGAGGTCTGGCACTGCCTCCGCCTCTGGGGTCGCCTCCGCCTTCGCTCGGACACTAAAGCCCCGGACTCTCTCAGGCCGCGCGGCTCCTGGCGCCCCGCGCCCAGCTCCGGCCTGAGCCCGGCTTTGACGTGCGCACTGCGCAGCCGCCGAAGGCGCGACGTCAGGCGGCCCCGCAACGCCCTCTGCGGCCTCTGGCGCCCCCGGGCGGCCGGGCGGTCTCAGGGCGCCTGGATCTCAGGCGAGAGAAGAGCTGGGGACACAGAAAAAAAAAAAGGCAGAAACTGAGAAGGAGTCCTCTTCTTATGCAGCCCTCACCTGCTGGTGGGTGCTCGGCCACTCTTCCTGGAGGAACACACGCTCACTTCCTCCAGTCTTAAAACTTCAATTCTGCGGAGGGCTCAAAACTGTTCAAATGGATTCTTTCATGCTTGTGAAGAGCCAGTAACTTCATTTTTGCATCTCCCGACAGGAGTTAAAAAAAAAAAGTGATGAAATATTCCAAAGAAATAGGATTCAGCCAGGGTGCAGATCTTCCAGAGCTGAGTGTAGTGGTGGATGCCTGTAATCCCAGCACTTGGAGACGAATTCAGGAGGAGTAGGAGTTCAAGGTCACCCTAGACTTCAAAGGTTCAGGTCAGCCTGGGCCATGTGAAACCCTGTCTCAAAAAATAAATATAAATAAACGTAGTTATACAGTAGTAACTGCCATAAGTACACGCAGAGGAATAAAATAATGCATTACGGAGGTCTTATGACAGAGTCTGGTACACAAAAATGCCACATATATGTGCTCCGTTGCTTTAGATTTGTAATTTAACACTGTATTTGGATAGCTACCATGTGCTAAGAACTATTCTAGGTGGGGCAGTGAACCTTAAGCAGTCCTTGCTTCTGTGAAAAAGGGAAAATAAACAAAGCAATAATATGTACTAATGAGTAGTTTAAAACCCTGGGTAAGGAGAGAAGGTGGTGAATGTTGCTATTTCCAGTGGCTCGCTGAAGGTGATGTAAGCCTTCTGTGAGGACTTCTTACCTGAGACTGGCTAGCTATTCGGAGGATTTGGAGCAGGAAAAGGACAGGCTTTGGCATTTTTAAAAGGCCTTTTGTCACTGTGCCCATGGTATGAAGAGCGGAGTGAAGGGCCTGAGGAGTTCCCCAAGGATAGTGGTCAGAGGCTGTTGAAGCCCTCTAGTAGGGCTGGGATGTAGCTCAACTGTTGAATGCTTCATCTTATCTAGTATGTTAAAGGTCCTGGGTTCAATCAGAGCTTCTGTGCACCCAGACAAAGCTGAGGCAGAGATGAGGGAGACAGTGAAGAGGACTCATGCCTGTTGTTGTGAGGTAGCCCCCAGAGAAGATCACTTGGACCTGGGCTCAAGTCAACGGAAAGTCTTTATCCGCCAGCTGGTGACTACACCGGGTGTTTGGGACCCAAGTACAGTCTTGAACCTTTCTCAGGGTGGGTTTTAAGCACAAAACCATATTCTGGGCTGACACACCTCAGTTACTTAGCAAGAACAGTCATCCAGATGTGGAACTACAGAAGTCAAAGTGCAAGGCTAGTACATTTATGGACTTTCCTGGAACTAGGGACTTGGATGAAGAAGGTCTCTGTTCCTGTTTTGGCAGGTGTTGCTGCCTATGTCCTGGGTCTCAAGGCCTGAATGATACTTCCATCATGGAGTCAGTTGTGCTAAGGTCTGAGAACCTGTTACACTATAACCCCAGTTCTAGGGAAGCAGAGACTGCAAATTTGAGGCCAGCCAGATCTATGTAGTGAGTTCTAGGGTTCCAGGACCATATAGCAAGATCTTGTATCAACGTGTGTGTGTGTGTGTGTGTGTGTGTGTGTGTGTGTGTGTGTGTAAAAGTCAAGTATAGTAGTGCACACCTCTAATCCTACCACTTAGGAGTAGAGGGAGGAGAATGGAGAATTCAAAAGAATTCTTGGTGATTTAGGGTGGCTAGCCAGACTTATCTCAAGAAACAAAACATCAGCATGCTAACACTTAAAATCCATTCAACCAAGCATACTTCATCTCAAACAGGCTGACAGATTCTAGGGAAACTAGCTAAACTCTGTAAGAGGACTCCAACTTTGGGAATACAGCTGACAAGAGCTGTCCTGTACCTCCTTTCTGTAACTGTGGAGCAGGAAGGTGAGTGCAGCCTTTGGCCCTCTGTAAGTGAAATCTCAGAGGGAACAAATGATACCTAATTCTGAACAGTGGTTCACCGAAGTATTTGCCTCCCACATGGTCCTGGGTTTATTGTTGCTGATGTTTATGAGGTTTTTGTTGGTGTTTTGTTTGTTTGTTGAGGCAAGGTTTTATTGCATAGCCCTAGATTGTATCTAGGCTGACCTTGAACTCACAGAGATCTATCTCTGCCTCCTGAATGGTTGGATTACGAACATGGGTAATTCTACTTGACTCTCTTTGTTTTAAGATGAGAGTCCTTTTTCGTCTCTGTTGTATACATAAAAACATAGCAAGACCCAATTTTCCACCGAATAAAAGAATGCATAGGGTGGATAATTCCACATGTAGAGTTGTGGCTTCTTTGCTTGCAAGCTCAGACTAGCATTCCTAATTAATCTTTTTTTTTTTTCCTTTCCGAGACAGAGTTTCTCTGTGTAACCTTGACTGTCCTGGACTCAATTTGTAATCCTGGACCAGTCTGGCCTCCAATTCAGAGATCCACTTGTCTCTGCCTCCTGAAAGCTGGGACTAAAGGCATGCACCACCCCACTGGGCCCTGGGCCCTGGTTAACCTTTTAATTTGGATAAACCCACACACACAGCAGCTAAGAATTATGCTAGGGAGACAGTAGAAATTTCCAGAACAGGGGTTAACAAATTCTAGTTTGGTCACTTAAATTCACACTGAAAAGGTATTTTCCATATTCTGTTGGGGGGGGTGTGTTCTGGAAAGCTGGATCGTTTTTTGTTTGTTTGTTTGTTTTGGCTTGTATTTTGTTTGTTTATTTACTTATTTTTTGTTTTTGTGTTTTAAGACAGCCCTGGCTGTCCTGGACTCACTTTGTAGACCAGGCTAGCCTTGAACTCACAGAGAGATCCACCTGCCTCTCCCTCCAGAGTGCTGGGATTAAAGGCGTGTGCCACCACAACTGGTGACGATTACAGACAGCTGTGAACTGCTGTGTGGGTCCTTTGGAAGAGCAGCCAGTGCTCTTAGCTTCTGAGCTATCTCTCTACCCCCCTGGAAAGCCCCCTATATTTCTCTGCTTTCTGGAAAGTTCTCCATCGTCATCTTGAAACTTTCTCAGGGGCCTTCATTTTCCTGTGCTGTGTCCAGAGAGCACAGGGTCATAAGGCTGGATGATCAGCATCATTGTCTCCTGAGATCCAGTGTTCGTCCTTTGTAAATCTCCCATCATCCCATCTCTTCCCCTTACTCTGCGAAGAAGCCGGGGCACAGGATGGAAGCATTTCCCTGCCTTAATTAGACCCTCTAGGAAAGGACTTTGTAGCCTGACTCATGGATTCCCTCCCACCTCACCCAGTGCTTTCATTCACCTGGCTATGTCATTGTAACTCACCCTGTTGGATAGTCCCCTCACATGCTGTCTGCTGCACTTCCACAGCCATTAGGCTAGCCCCGCCCTGGACCCTGAAGTTTCCAGAATGACTCTGCTCTTGAAGTTTGAACTCTACAGCACTCCTGTTTGCTTCCTTTCTCATCCACCCACCCGTCCACACCCTCGGACTCACCCAACCTGCTCCAAATCTCATAGGAATTTGTTTATTTGACGGACGCTTCTTGAGAGTAAATGATAACCTCCAATGATGGCTAAAAAGCATCGGCTGAGACACAGTTTCACTCGGCGTCCAGGAAAGACACTCAGGGCAAATGGGCAATTATATGAGAGGGAGGCACAAAGACTAAGAGATTTAGTAAGTTGAATAATGGGGTTAGTGTTCAAAGAAAAACACGTAAGCCGCACAAAAAGTATGGTGCCTTAAGAGGACCTGCCTATGTACAAGTAGTTGTGTGTATAGAGCTTAGAGTTGGGGGTGGGGAGGATAGGAATAGAAAATATTGGAAAGATAAGCAAAATTGTAGTCATTGAAAAACTATGGCCGGGCGTGGTGGCTCACGCCTTTAATCCCAGCACTCGGGAGGCAGAGGCAGGAGGATCCCTGTGAGTTCGAGGCCAGCCTGGTCTACAAAACAAGTCCAGGACAGCTAAAGGATATATAGAGAAACCCTGTCTCAAAAAAAAGAAAAGAAAAACTATGTCCTCCATTCTAAGGAGCCCGGACTTCAGCATGGATGCCCTGGGAGGGTGGATAGGTACACATTGAAACTATGCCATTCAGTGCCATGAACAGATGTGGTTATTTTTCCCTGTTTGTCATCACGACCTCCCCCTCCCCCCAGTGCAGTGCAGAGGGTGAAATCCAAGGCATTGTTTATGCTGAACAAGCAGTGTACCACTGAGCTATATCCCAATACCACATTCAGATGTGTACTTTGGAATTCAAAATACCTCTCTAATCAGACATACACAGAATGACTGAAGGGCCAGTGTTACAGCCAGTGAGGCCAGTTGGAAGCTACTCCCATTCAGGCAAGAGGTAATGGGAGGTCTGAGCTAGGATTGGTGACAGTGAGTGAGGGTCAAAATAAACTAGACATTTTCAGAGGGTAGTATGTAATGATTTGATGGAGATAAGAAAGAATAAAGACTCCAGGAAGAAAACCGGTTTTGATCTGGAAAACTGTTTGGATAATAGAGCTGTTTAAATGGCCATTATCTGGGAGCAATCAGAAGCCTGGAGGAAAACCAGGAAAGCATTGAGTCACACAGGTGCGACTCAGGGAAAGACTAATTAGCAGTCTAAAGCTACTAGAAGAGGAAGAGATAGAAGGTCTGAGTGAACCTGCTGCATGCAGGACATCTTTGGGGACAGAGTCATAAGTGAAGAAGCAGCCTGGTGTTAGAGAACCTAAGACATGACTTCAAGAAGTACAGATTGAAACAATGCAACTACAGAGCACATAGAAAATTCCTGGAGTACAGCTGGAGAGGACCATCATGCTGAGAAGGTTCTAGAAGACAGATGAGGCTTGAGCATGGTGGGGTCACAGGTTTTCAGAGGTCTCAGAGGAAGGAAGGAAGGAAGGAAGGAAGGAAGGAAGGAAGGAAGGAAGGAAGGAAGG
>CAJQZJ010013540.1:8576908-8664725 GCA_907164525.1 Lophiomys imhausi | reverse complement strand
AGGAAGGAAGGAAGGAAGGAAGGAAGGAAGGAAGGAAGGAAGGAAGGCATGCAAAAGCAGAGAAAGAAGAGAAGGTTCAACAAGAGGGAGGCTAAGTGAAACAAAGGGGGAAGGTCCTGGATCCAAGGCTCCAGATGTGTGTTTTGTCAAGAGGGCAATGTGGGGGTACTTTTGTCCTGATGTGAATGAGGAGTTCTAGAATGAGAAAGAGAAAAGTGTAGGACACAACGTGAATGGATATAGGAAGTTAGAGAAGATTCTGGGAAAAGGAAGTTTTGTCATGGTCAATTCTGGCTAAGGTTTGATGAGTTTATTTTATTTTATGGGGTTGTTTTGTTTTTTGAGACAGGGTTTCTCTGTTTCTCTGTGTAGCCCTGGCTGTCCTGGACTCACTTTGTAGACCAGGCTGGCCTCGAACTCAGAGATCCACCTGCCTCTGCCTCCTGAGTGCTGGGATTAAAGGTGTGCGCCACCACACCCCATGATGCGTTTATTTTTCAGACTTTCACAAGTTTTAATTTTAATTAGTGTATGTGTGTGTGTGTGTGTGTGTGTGTGTGTGTGTGTGTGTGTGTACATGCATATGCTTTCTGTGGTGCCCATGTGGAGGTCAGAGAAACTTTGTAGATATTAAGGACCTGAGGTGGGGTTCTCTTCTCAAGCCTGCTAGTGTGTCCAGCTGCTTGCTGCATATTAGCTCAGTGGATCTGATCTTGGTCTTCTGGTCTCTGTTTACTAGAGTGTAGTGAGTATGTTGTTTGAAGCCTGTAGGTACCTAGTGATTTGCTACAGCAGCAAGAGGAAATGAACAGGAGATTGTGGATGGCTAGTTTTTCCGAACTTTTTGTTTTATTTTTGTTTGTTTGTTTTTCTGGGTAGGTTGCCTAAAGGACAAAACACCTGTGCTTTATCTGAATGATCTTTGTGATTTTTTTTCTGACTTTGTAGTTTTTTTTTGGTTACTTAAGAGAACAAAGTCAATCTGAGGAAAAATTGGAATTCATCATGTTATCTCCCACATTTATTTAAAAAATACTGTATCCTTGGCCAGTTGTAGTAGTATAGACCTTTGGTCCCAGCACTTGGAAGGCAGAGACAAATGGATCTCTGTGAGTTCGAGTCCAGCCTGCTCTACAGAGTGAGTTTCAGGACAGCCAGGATAGTGACATACTTACAACCCTGTCTGCGAAACCAAAACAAACAAAGAAACAAACAAGTAAAACCCAAGTGATTACAGAGGACCCACTGTTGGGGCCTGCTTCTTTAGCATAACTGCAGCCATTTTTGTCTTCAGTCTCCATTTTAGTTATAAGATGAAGTTACTCAAGAAATAAAAAGTAAATTAAAAAAAGAATTGATTAAGCATATCAAGGATAAAATTTTTTTAAAAAGATGAAGTTACTCATACTTTGTTGCTTTGTTACCTTGGTACTCTGAAGAGTCTCCAACTACAGCTCCACTTGGGACCAATCAAATTAAAGGTCAGTTAGAAATGCTTTGTCTAGCTAGTCAAAATGATGTAGCGCTGCCATCCCCTTGCTTCCTATAAATAGTTACCTGATTGTTACCTGGATGCAGTTTGTTTCATACGTGAACTTGGTTACCACCTGAATTCCGTTTGTTTCCTATACCTGGTTTCCTGGATATGATTTTTCTTATAAAAAGCCTGCCTTGGAAGCGACCAATGTCTATGTCACAGTTAGACTTCTGGCCCTGTCTATGACCCTGGTCTCCATCTAGCGCAGGCTGCCAGGAAATCAGTGTGTATCCCACAGTGGTCTCAAACTCACAGCAATTCTCCTGCCTCAGCCTCCTGATTTCTGGGATTATAGACATGAGACTTCACATTGAGCTCATGATAGATTTATTGCTTCTGTTTTTCCTGGTATTAGACAACCACAGCATGGTGCTCTGACTGCAGTTTCTACCATTCCTTAAAATAGTGATTTAATACACTTTAGTTTAATCTAATATCTATTAATTCTGGGCTATTTGTTTTCAGTTGGGAACTCATATCACTTACCTATAGAGTTATATGGTTAGGGCCTATTCCAGATCTATAGAATGTCTTTTCTTGATGTTCTTTATATATGCTTAGTATATTCTCACAATGTATTTAATCTGATCACAGTACTTACTATTATGTTATATTTAAACATTTTCCTTGGTGAAGGTTGTGTTCTTTCATTTAAAGAAATGAGAACTAACATTGGTTTTTCTTCTTTGGAAATAGGGCTTTTTCCTACATTTATTGCCATTTTGTCTAAAACATTAAAATTTTTTTTCTTATTTGTTTTTGAGATAGGATCTCACTGTGTAGCCCTGGTTGACCTGGAATTCACTAACTGGGCTGGCCTTGAACTCACAAAGAGCTTCTTTTTTTTTTTTTTCTTGGTTTTTTTTTCGAGACAGGGTTTCTCTGTGTATCCTTGGCTGTCCTGGACTCACTTTGTAGACCAGGCTGGCCTCGAACTCACAAAGATCCGCCTGCCTCTGCCTCCCAAGTGCTGGGATTAAAGGCGTGCGCCACCACCGCCCGGCTCACAAAGAGCTTCTTAATTCTGCCTCTTGAGTGCTGGGACTAAAGGACTATCACATCCTGCTATTTATTTATTGTATGTGTATACATGGGGTTGTGAGTGGGAGAGGGAGAGAGCATGTACCATGGCAGAGGTGGAGGTCAAAGGACAACTTGTAGGAGTCTGCTCTCTCTGTCCCCCTTTTGGGTATGGGGAATTTAGCTTTGATAGTTGGGCTTGGACACAGATGTGGCGCCATTGAACCGGCCTTAAAACTTTAAGAAAGACTTTATTCTTTTGATTTTCTTTTTTTTTTTTTTAAAGATTTATTTATTGTGTATACAGTGTTCTGTCTGCAGGTATATCTGCAGGCCAGAAGAGGGCACCAGATTTCATTTTGGATGGTTGTGAGCCACCATGTGGTTGCTGGGAATTGAACTCATGACCTCTGGAAGAGCAGCCAGTGCTCTTAACCGCTAAGCCATCTCTCCAGCCCTATTCTTTTGATTTTCATGTCACAGTAGGTGGCCACATTTCTTTATCTGTGGAACGGTTTGGTTATAAACTCCCAGATGGATGTTTCACGTTTAAAAATTACCAATAACAGCTTTCAGAGCAGCCAGGGATACACAGAGAAACTTGTCTCGAAAAAAAAATTTACCCCATAGCATCCCTGAACAGTCTTGAAATCAACTACAGACTACAGTGATTATTGCCCACAAAGAAAGGCTCTCTCAGAGCCACGTACTGAAGGACTATGTTTGTACCTTTGTGTGCAAGCTTCTGATAGTTAGTGTGCAACTGAGATGAGTGATTGTAACAAGGTGGCTTTTATTATTTTTGTTTTATACTTTACTATAATTATTTTACTGTATTAATACCTCTACCTCCCTTCTGACCCTTGTTCCTCCCAACCCCCCCAACACTAAGAGGGAGAGAAAGAAGGTTAAAGGGAAAAAGGAAGGAGTTCTCTTTGAGCTACTTCTTCCCGATAAGGATCATTGAGTTATTTGGGGGCAATACTAATCTCAGTAGTCACAATATCCAGAAGTATTGCAACCAGAAACCAGGAAACCGGCAGCAGGAAGAACCAGCAGCAGTTTGGGGGAACACCAGCAGAGGGAGAAAGGCAGCCTCTTTCTTCTTTGTAGTACCCTCTCTCCCCAGGGCTCTGACTTTCTTCCCCTCAGTCCTCAGAATTCACATGCTGCAGGTGGCTAAGCCACACCCCTGCTAGTCATGAGGCACATATTGATTACACCTGGGGACTAACTGAAGAAGCTTCACACGTGGGATTAAACAAAAACATTCTCATAACTGGTTTTTTTTTAAATAAACAAAAATCTTATCAAAAGTGACCACTCCACCCAACCCACCCCCATCCAGTGGAACAGAAATTCTTTACCTAACACATTTAATTCCAGACTTGGAAAGCAGAAGCAATCAGAGCTCCGTGAGTTTGGGGCTAGCCTGGTCTATATAGTAAGTTCCAGGACACCCAGGGCTATATAGAGAAACTTGTTTTAAAAATTCTTTACCTGGGCTGGAGAGATGTCTCAGCGGGTAAGAGCACTGGCTGCTCTTCCTGAGGTCATGAGTTCAATTCTCAGCAACCACATGGTGGCTCACAACCATCCATAATGAAATCTGGTGCCCTCTTCTGGCCTGAAGATATACCTGCAGACAGAACACTGTATACATAATAAATAAATCTTTTAAAAAAAATTCTTGCCGGGCGGTGGTGGCGCATGCCTTTAATCCCAGCACTTGGGAGGCAGAGGCAAGCGGATCTTTGTGAGTTCGAGGCCAGCCTGGTCTACAAAGTGAGTCCAGGACAGCCGAGGATACACTGAGAAACCCTGTCTCGAAAAACCAAAAAAAAAAAAAAATTCTTTACCTAAGATAAAATGAGCTGATTGGGTAAGTTAGTTTTGGGTGTCAGCTTGCAATGACCTAGATTCTCTCTGAGGAAAACCTCAATTGAGAAATCGTCTAAGTAGAGGTTGGCTTATGGGCATGTCTGTGGGGGGGTTGTCTTGATTGTTAATTAACCAAACCCACTGAAGGTGGCACCATTTCCTAGACTGAGCGCTGAACTACATAACAGTGAACAAAGTTAGCCAAATAGGCAAGCAAGAAGCATGCCTGCATTCATTGCTCTCTGCTATTGATTATGGATGTTGTATTAGTCAGAGTTCTATAGAGTAAAAGAACTTATAGAATGAATATATACATGTATATTCACATACGCATATATATATATGTGTACACACACACACACACACACACACACACACACACACACAGTCTGTAAATCATAAAATGATTGGCAGACTGTGGTCCAGCTAATCTAACAATGGATGGCTATGAACAGAAAACTGAATTCCTCAGCTGGTCTATTGACACTGGAATCCTGAAGAAACAGGCTCTGATGCTGGTGAAGAATGGACTTGGTAGCAAGGTCAGAAGAAGGAGACAGAGAACAAAACATAGGGAGCCAGCAGAAGATGTGGCTCAGATTAAAGGTGTGTCTTCCCACCTCAAGATCTGGATTAACGGGGTGTGTCCCCCCACTCCAATCCAGATTAAAGGCAAGTTCAAATTAAGCAAAACCCCTTCACACTTATGTCTTCCATTTTTGGGTTTTAGTTAATTCCAGATGTAGTTAGGTTGACAATCAAGAATGGCTATCACAGATGTGATGTGACTTGAGCTCTTGAATTGATTTACCTGTAATAATGGCTTATCACCTGGAACTAATTGAAATAAAGCCTTCCTTCCTCCATGTTGCTTCAGGGTGTTTTTATCACAGCAACAAAAATTACAGTGAGTCATAATAATAAATTTTGGTTGACATATTGGTGATTTAAAAAAAAAGTTTATGTGCATTGGTGTTTTGCCTGTTTGGTTTTTTTGTTTTGTTTGGTTTTTTGAGACAAGATTTCTCTGTGTAACAGAGCCCTGGCTGCCCTGGACTCACTTTGTAGACCAAGCTGGCCTTGAACTCACAAAGATCCACCTGGCTCTGCCTCCCTAAGTGCTAGGATTAAAGGCGTGTGCCACCACACCTGGCCTTGCCTGTATGTTATCTATGTGAGGGTGTCAGAGCTCCTGTAACTGAAGTCATAGACATTTTTTTTTTTTTGAGCTGCCATGTGGGTGCTGGGAATTGAACCCCTGTCCTTTGGAAGAGCAGTCAGTGTTCTTAACTGCTGAGTCATCTCTCTAGCCTCCTATTGGTAATGTTTAAATGGTTTATTTCCTGGCATTGATGTTTTAATGTCTTTTTCCCCTGGCTTTGTAAGGAGCTGGTTTCTCTTTTGTCTTAAATAACCTGTAACTCATAACAATTTGGCATGTTATACTTTGGTCACCACAGTGAACCATATGTGAATATCTAAAAAGATATTCCATGTCCCCTCCAAAATTTGAATACTCCCACTGAATAGTCTTAATTTCGTACCAATATAGTAATTTGTGTGACTTTGATGAGAATCTGGCATTCTTGTTGACAGGACATGCTTGGAGACATTGGTTAGGCACTCAAGACCATCTCTGGGTCGTCATATTTGAGAATGATGCTCATTTAATCAGATATGATCAAACAATTTAAGAAACTGAGGTTGACTTTATAGGTCCAGTGCTTATAGTTCCCCTAGGAAAATGACCTTGGTGTATAGAGTTGATAGAGCTTCTAGCCTTATAGGAGACTAAGGAAGGTGAATTCCTGGCAAACTTGCTCCAATGTTTATGTTCTGGAAATGAACTCGATGGGAACTCATTGGTTTGGCTTTCCAGTCTCAAAAGGCTTTCAGTAGCTGGGTGTTTTAGTTACACATTATCATCCGAGTACTTGGGAGGCAGGAAGATTAGGAGAGTTTGACTTCATCCTCGACTACTTAAAGAGCTTGAGACCAGCCTGGGCTGCGTGAAACTTAAAAACCCAAGTAAGGAAGTCCACTTTGAGATTGTTTATTGAAATTGCCCAGCAAATCAAACTTAAGATAAATGGCCCTACTTCTTGTTTCTGGGAAACAGTGGCTAAAACTAAGGCCATTGCCTTAGTTTGTGATCAAGAAGAATCTTTCAGATGATCTTTATGAAAAGAGGAAAGAATTCATGTTTCGGTATATGATACACTCTTTCCAGTCATGGGATGCAGATGCTGATTATGCATCTTGGAGTTTCCTGTTTCTCTTCACACACTGCAGGCAGCTGAGGACGAACCATCTTGTCTGATGAGATTTAATTGATCCTCCCCCCCTGCCCCCCCCCCCCCCCTCAAGGAAAAACCTGTTTTTTGTTTTGTTTTGTTTTTTCTCTTTTGAAACTGGATTGTATCCTGTTTCCTTGGCCAAATTGCCTGTCTGTACCATGTTTCCAATTTTCCAGTTTTCTCTCGTATTTCACTATGATTTCCACCTAAGTCAATGTTTTGCTTTCCCTCCCACTGGCCTAGACTGGCATCATCAGGAATTAAAGCTCAGGTCCCTAACAGGAGTTTAGATTGCCTTGCAGCTGACCTATCTCCCAGAACCAATGGAGGTTGTGCAAATGGAAACTCTGACCTGCCATTACTTTATGGGATGAATACCTCAGCAAACTATGAGTGGCAGGCAAGAATTCTTCCTGGACAACTCACTGAGCCACTAAGGAGTCTTGCCAAAATCTCAAGTCATGTATGTCCTCATATGAGAAGAAGCAGGACTAGGGACACGCCTCAGCTTTAGGGAACATAAGGAATGGTACTGGGATATTTTTTTCTTCTGCAGATGTTGGGCTCCACTGAACTAATTCTCAGGGTCTAATTACAGAATTTTAATTGTAAAGCACCTCTTTTAAAATTATTTTATTTATTATTATAATTGTATGGGCCTGTGTGTGTGCGTGAGCACACACACACACACACACACACACACACACACACACACATGCTTGTATGCCACAGTGCACGTGGGAAGGTTAGAGGACAACTTTCAAGAGTCAGTTTTCTCTTTCTACTGTAGGTCCCAGGAATCAAATCCAGGCAGAGTCAGGCTTGCATAGCAAGTATTTTTATCCTCAGAGCCATCTTACCAGCTCGGTAATCGACCTTTTGTATTATTATTTCTCTGTCTCGGGCTTCCCTCTTTTACTTATTTTATTATGTGTTTATTTTGAGACTGTGTCTAGCCCAGGCTGGCGTCACACTCATAATGACCCTTCTTCCTCAGTGTCCCGAGAACTGAGGTTATAGTAAGACATCACTCCCAGATAGGCACCCAGCTCTAAGACCTTAAAAGAACTCACTACTCAACAGATGGCCCAACTGGTCTTTAAAGGAGGCAAGAGAGAGGACTGGGTGTGGGACAAGCCTTTAATGTCAGCACTTGGGAGGACTGCAGGTTCCAAGGACCAGGGATATAGCTCAGAGACAGAGTGTTTTCTGGGAGCGTATGAAGTCCTGGATTCAGTCCTCAGAACTGAAATCAAACAAATGCACAGATTCAACTCAGCCCATGGACACACTTAGGAAGTTTATGTCCACTGGAGTTGTTCACCGGTGGAAGACGCTTATCTCTCGAATGGAAGCTGGGCATGTCGGTGTAGTCTTAGGCAACTACAGCAGTCATGGTTAAGGAATGCCTCTGCTCTTGTATGTTTCAGAAGTGATGCACTCTCTGACTACAAAGAGCCATATAGATCTCACAGTTCTAGTCAGAAACCTCGTTTCCATCCTTTCTTGTGACTCCTGTAGCTTGGAGGGATGGTGCCTTTCTATGACTTGCCTCTACAAACTCCAAGCTCTCTGTCTCTCTCATTTACTTATTTATTTTTGAGACAGGGTTTCTTTGTGTAGCTCTGGCTGTCTTGGAACTCCCTCTGTAGACCAGCCTGGCCTTGAACTCACAAAGATACACTTTCTCTCTGCCTCCACAGTGCTGGGATTAAAGGTGTGCGCAACCATGCCTGGCAGCCCAAGCGCTCTTTAAGGGTACTCAATAAAGAATGGTATCTGCTCATCCTAGCTTGAATAAAACCACCTTCTTTTTTTTTTTTTTTTTTTTTTTTTTGGTTTTTCGAGACAGGGTTTCTTTGTATAACAGCTCTGGCTGTCCTGGACTCGCTTTGTAGACCAGGCTGGCCTCGAACTCACAGAGATCTGCCTGCCTCTGCCTCCCAAGTGCTGGGACTAAAGGTGTGCGCCACCACCGCCCGGCATATAAAACCACCTTCTAATTGTCATCTACCTCTGGCTATCAGAGCACCATTGAGGACTACTTTTTTTTTTTTTTTTTGAGACAGGGTTTCTCTGTATAACAGCTCTGGCTGTACTGGACTCACTTTGTAGACCAGGCTGGCCTCGAACTCACAGAGATCCGCCTGCCTCTGCCTCCCAAGTGCTGGGATTAAAGGCGTGCGCCACCACCGCCCAGCTGAGAACTACTTTTTTTTTAAATTAATTTTTTTTACTCAAGTCAAAGTTTCTCTGTATTGCCCTGGCTCTCCTGGAACTCACTGTGTAGACCAGGCTGGCCTAACACTCGGAGACCTGCCTGCCTCTGCCTCCTGAGTGCTGGGATTAAAGACGTGTAACACAGCCACCACCACCATCACCCAGCTGAGGACTGCTTTTAATATAGCCAATGCAGCCAGCCATGGTGAGTGGATCTCTGTGAGTTCAAGGACAGCCTGGTCTACAAATGAAGTCCAGGACAGCCAGGGATTCACAGAGTAACAGTAACCCTGCCTCAAAAACCAACCAAAAAAAATGTAGCCAACACCTCATGCTGACTGTCTTGCTGGAGTGACAACCATCTGTGCCCTAGAGCTCTTTTTAGTCACCCTGTGGTTTAACTCGGTGAATCATAGTCCCTTCACCATCCCAGGGTCAAACAGGCTAGAGAAGGAAGGTGCTGGTGCTGCAGAGATGACTCAGTGGGCAAAGTTCTGTCTGAACAAGTCTGAGGGGCTGGCATTGGATCCTCAGCATCCCCTTAAAAAGCCGAGCAGGCTGATGTACACCTGTAACCACAGTGCTGCCAAGGCAGAGACAGGAGGATCCCAGAAGCTGGCTGGCTGGCTATCCAGTCTAGGTTGAGGTCCAGGTTCAGTGAGAGACCCTGAAACAAGAAATAAAGTGGAAGGAGTTCTGGGGATGTAGCTCAGTCATTAGAGTGCTAGCTTAGCGTGCATGAGACACTGGCTTTGATACCTAGTACTGCATAAAACTTTGTGCTGATGCATGTTTATAATCCTAGCACTTGGGTGGAGGCAGGATATCCTTGACCGCATAGCGAGTTTTGAGTCTGGTTTTACCTTTATGAGATCCGGTGACTTAGTTGGTGTTCTACCGTTGTGAAGGGACATCATGACCACAGCGATTTAATTGGAGCTGCCTTACAGTGCAGAGGTTTAGTGCATTTTCATCATGGCAGGGAGCATGGTGGCGTGTCAGAAGACATGGTGCTGAAGAAAGTAGCTGAGAGTTCTACCTCTGGATTGGCAGGCAGCAGGAAGAGAGTGTGACCCTGGGCCTGGCTTGAGCACCTGCAAGCTCGAAGCTCCCCCACTTCCTCCAGCAAGGCCACACCTCTTAATAGTACCACTCCTATGGGTCTATGGGGGCCATTTTCATTCAAACCTCCACACCCTACATAAACAAAATAAACAGTTGAAGGAAGATACCCAATGTTGATATCTGGCCTTAACACAATTGTGCACATACTTGGATGTACATCTCCTATATGTGTTCCCACAAACAAACCTGTATGTACACAAACACCACACACAAGAGAGGGGGGGGGGAACCTTTCTATATTCTGTTGGGGTCTGAGATACATCTGACCCGAAATGGTGTTAAAACATAAAGCCAATCTTCTATTAGAAGAAGGAAGTAATATCCAGGCCTCTGAGGTCTAGCCTGGACAGGCATTGGACAGAAGCAGAACTCGATAGGCATAGGGGGTCACTAAGGTGGCTTAGTGACCAGTATGAAGAACAAGGGTGAGCCTTGAGGAGGCTCTAAAAATTAGAGACAGGGAGGCCATAGAGAGAGCCCCCCCCTCAAAAAAAAGCCATGCAAGACTTTAACCTAACTCCACCTCCTTGTTTTTCTTGCCAGGGCAGTGAGAGCTGGCAAAGAAGGACCCCATGGGACAGAATGTATGCAGTCAAGAATGTTTGAAGGCAATGAGTGAAGGGAGACACCATCTGCAACTGTCCTGGGAACTGTCTCCTCCCTGTCAAATAAGCATTATCTGGAGCCAGGTCCCAGGGACTAGTGACCAGCAGGGAACCCTTGAGAATTCCTAGCACCCTTGGATAGCCTATATGGTGTTCTCAGGCCTAGCACAGTGCTGATAGCAAGCATTTCATGGAGACTGAGAGTCTGAGGAAAGTATTTTCTACACCATAAAAGAATGACAGAGCCGGGCAGTGGTGGCGCACGCCTTTAATCCCAGCACTTGGGAGGCAGAGGCAGGCGGATCTTTGCGAGTTCGAGGCCAGCCTGGTCTACAAAGTGAGTCCAGGACAGCCAGGGCTACACAGAGAAACCCTGTCTCGAAAAACCAAAAAAAAAAAAAAAGAATGACAGAGCAGGAAAACTGGACGGAGGCGGGTAGAAGAATGGGTCACACTGATTCTTTGTCATGTTGCCAGGGGTGATATTGAAAATATTTTCTCAAAAGTTAACAACCAGGGCAATGCAGACAAGTGCTAAGCAGAGTGAATGCTGGCTGAAAATGAGCAGTGTCTGGCCATGGCGGAAGCTCTCAGGAACCTGAGTAACTTACTATTTTAATAAAACAGAGATAAAAGAGGCAGATGAGCCCACACGAAGCCACAGACTAGGACTCTGGGATTTGGGTGCTAATCAAGGCCACCAGAGAGTTGATGATTTAAAACACCACCTTGACAAATAGATGGCTGGAAATGAGCCTCTGGTGGTTTGAATAGGAATGGATCCCACAGACTCATGTGTTTGAATGCTTTGCCCACAGGAAGTGGCACTATTAGGAGGTGTGGCCTTGGATTAAGTGTGTCTCTGTAGGGGTGGGCTTTGAGGTCTCCTATGCTCAAGCTCCACCAAGTGTGGGGTAGCCTCCTCCTGGCTGCCTTCAGATCAAGATGTAGAACTCTGGGCTCCTCCAGCACCATGTCTGCCTGCATGCTGCCGTGCTTCCTGCCATAATGATAAATTACAGTTTCAGACTGAAGCTCTGAAACTGTAAGCCAGCCCCAATTAAATGTTTTCCTTTATAAGAGTTGCTGTGGTCATGGTGTCTCTTCTCAGCAATGGAAACCCTAACTAAGACAGAGCCTGTGCTACAGGAGTCCCATAGTATTTCTAAGTATTTGGCCCAAGTGTGTCTGGAAGGGCTTCTTCACTGGCCTACAGGCCCATACCTGAGCTATCTGCTCTTAGGAGTTCAGCTTTATTAATAGACTGAATCCTCTGTGCTGACATTATGAATTGAAAAATGTCAGGGCTGGAGAGATGGCTCAGCGGTTAAGAGCACTGGCTGCTCTTCCAAAGCACCCAGGTTCAAATCGCAGCACCCACGTGGCAGTTCACAGCTGTCTAATTGCAGGTGCGGTGGTGCATGCCTTTAATTCCAGCACTCAGGAGGCAGAGGCAGGTGGATCTCTATGAGTTCAAGGCCAGCCTGGTCTACAAAGTGAGTCCAGAACAGCCAGGACTGGTACACAGAGAAACCCTGTCTTAAACAAAAACAACAACAACAACAAAAAAGATGAATTGAAAATTTTCACCAGTGACTGACAGTCTCTTACTGTGATGGGCCTTATTAGGATTCCAAGACAGGGCCTGGGCACTGGGGAGAAAAATGATGGCTCTGAGTTGTTGCTGTTATTATTTATTTATTTGTTTGTTTACTGTGAATTGGTGTTTTGCCTGTATGTATGTTTGTGTGAGGGTATCTGATCCTCTTGGAACTGGAGTTACCAATAGTTGTGAGCTGCCCTGTGTGTGGGTGCTGGGAATTGAACCCGGGTCCTTTGGAAGAGCAGCCAGTGTTCTTACCCACTGAACCATCTCTTCAGCTCCCCTGTTGTTGTTCAACAAGCTATTTCAAAAAGCTGGCTGGCCTGAGACTTGCTATGTAGATCAAACTGGCTTTGAATTCATAGAGATTCTCCTGCATCTGCCTCCAAAGTGTGGGATCTAAGTACCTACTTGGGATTTGGTGAATATGTAATATATCAGGCCCCTAATTTTCTTTCAAATGGCCTTCTCTTATCTTGGGGTGTCCTTTTTCTGATTCTAGACAGTTAGGACTTGGATTAAGTCCTCTGTTTTCTTTCTTTACAAAGACACTTAAACCTGCTGGGCATGATCACACATGGGCTAATTCCTACAGTAAGTTTTTTTTCTCAGTTGCCTTGGATGGGAGATCTGAACTTCAAGATATGGAGATGACTATTTAGCCATCCTAAATAGCTAATAATCAGGATAGAGCACACCTACCTGTGATGATGTTGACTGAAAGAAGTCTGACGATGCCTCACATCCACGTATCTGAGTGAAGCGGAGACCAAGAGTTTCTGCTTTTTGACACTATCAGCTGTGAAATGTCCATCAGGAGATACAGGCAGCAGTCAAGGAGGTCTGTAGGCTCCCTCTTGGTGGCAGCGAGGCTCCTCAGAGCAGAGATTCAACCATACTATTTACTGGTCCATATTAGTGGGGCACAGGGCTCAGAAATCTCCCCAGTACTTTAACACCTATTGTGACAAGGTATCCACAGATACCTGGATCTTTTCTGCTGTGGGTCGCAGGGATGGGTTTTGATCACTGTTAAACAGAACAACGTATCATGGTTCTCTTAGAAGTTGGCTTATTTGCCCATTATTATGATTTTGATCTTAACTGTTCCTCAGAGATCCACATTTGAAAGGCTTGGTCATCAGCCTGTGATGCTGTTAGAAGGTGGCAGAACCTTTAGAAAGTAGGGCCTAGTGAAAGGGAATTTGATCATTGAGATCAGAACTTCAATAAACCTTTCTTCATTTTACGTCGATTTTTCTCAAGTATTCTGTCACAGCAGTGGAAAACTGACACACCATGTAGGTGATATGATGATTGGCCTTGATTGTCAACTTGAAGGAGCTTAGAATCACAAGAATACCCGTCTCTGGGCATGTCTTAAAGGTACCTCCATGGGGGGAGTGACTGAGAAGAGATCAACCCTCAAAGTAGGACAAACCTTCTGGTAGGAGTCTTTGCTATTAGAGACCTGAGGAAAAAGCAGTATGTGTCACCTGCCTCTACAGTTCCTGAGGCATTTATCCTTGCTGCTACTCTTTTCAGCTCTCGTCAGATACCAGTTTCTTTAGCCTTCCCACGTGGACTCAATGCCAGCTACTGTTTTGTTTTGTTTGTTTGTTTGTTTTTTGAGACAGGGTTTCTCTGTGTAATAGTACTGGCTGTCCTGGTCTCACTTTGTAGACCAGGGTGGCCTTGACTCACAGAGATCCACCTGCTTCTGTCTCCCGAGTGGTGGGATTAAAGGCCTGTACCACCACCACCCTGCTGTCAGCTACTCTTAAGGGAGCTTTAGGCATCATTAGGGCTGTGTAAATGTTGTTTTTATTTCCTCAGATGAGGGAATGAGATGAGATTTGTACCCAAGCTTTATTAATACATGGCTTCAAATGAGCGTGGAGTGTTTTTGTTGAAACATACTTAAATATGTTCTCTGCTTGGGCCTGCTGTAGCTTTTAGCATATCTGCAGCCATTTTTTTCTTTAGTCTCCATCTTAAGCATAAGGTGAAATTAAATTCAAGTTCTCAGGCTCTGCTTGCCTGATATAAAAGTCCCAAGCCCTCTCCTGCCCCAAATCCCAACCAATCAGCTTACATTGTTTTGTCTACCTGCCTAGGCATGATGAACTTAGTGTAGGATTGATGCTTTTTGCTTGGTTGAACACAATGTACCTGGATTGTTATAATTTTTTTATTTTTCTTCCCGCTTGATTATAATTTTTCATTTAAAAATTCACCCTGAGAACAGTTTAGGGACTTACTCCTGGTTCCCGAATCTGGTCAGTCTTCGTTCAGCATTGAATAAACTTCCATCAATCTGAGCCTTGTGTTCGAGTGGTCAATGTTAGGCTATTCCTGAACCCATAACATTTATTTTCTTTCTTCTTCTTTGGTTTTTCAGGACAAAGTTTCTCTGTGTGCATCCCTCAGTGTCCTGTACTCCGTAGACCAGGCTAGCCTTGAACTCACAGAGATCCACCTGCCTCTGCCTCCCAAGTGCTGGGATCAAAGGTGTGCACCACCATGTCTGGTGCCCAGAGTGTTTCTTTCTTTCTTTCTTTTTGTTTTCGAGACAGGGTTTCTCTGTGTAACAGCCTGGCTGTCCTGCACTCACTTTGTAGACCAGGCTGGCCTCGAACTCACAGAGATCCGCCTGGCTCTGCCTCCCGAGTGCTGGGATTAAAGGTGTGCGCCACCAATGCCCGGCATCCCAGAGTGTTTCTATTTAAATATCCCTAGGCCAAGGCCTGGAAACTTCTAGCCTCCATATAATCTAATCTTCTGCAAGCCTGGACCTTGAAGGCTTCAGCTTCTAGACTTCATCTGCTAACATAGGCCTAGAATGTTTTCAGCCTCTGAGATTTACTACTGAATAAACTCCCCCTGTCTAGTTCTTTCTGAACTCTAGCTGGCTGGTCCAACTCAGCTATTCTGGCTCAAAACTCCTCTCAAGCTGATTGATTCAAATTAGCTTGCTTGGCTTCTCACTGAATTGCTCTGCTTGGAAAAACTGCCTCTGAACTCCGCAAACTGAACTGCCCTGAACTCTCTTGTCTGCACTGAAGTCAATGGAACTGCACTGAACCCTATTAACTGCATGAACTCTACTGTATTCCTGTACTGTATTCTACTCCACTGTATTGTCTGTCTCTGTCTCTCTCTTTGCTTGCTCTTAAGGAGCCTCTCCCTTTCTCTTTCTCTTTTAGAGAATTGGGTGTATCCTATCTCAGGCTCATTCTGTCAAATCTTTCTCTGATTTGCCACTTTGTCTGACCCTCAATTAGACTTCATTGTTTGGGATTAAAGGTGATCCTAGCACTTGGGAGGCAGAGGCAGGCGGATCTCTGTGAGTTCAAGGCCAGGCTGGTCCACAAAGTGAGTTTGGGACAGCCAGTAATGTTACACAGAGAAACTTTGTCTTGGAAAAACAAAAACAAAAACAAACCAAAAAAGGTGTGTACTAAAGGTGTTTCTGTATTCTATTATATCCATAGGGATTAAAGGTGTGTATTCCAGCCAGATGACACAGACCTACGTCTTTGGATATGATCCCTTGCCAGAGTAGCCTAGATTAAAATTACTCTATAGGACTGCTGAGACATCTAGCCTTATAGACTGAAAAGCTGCTGGGTTCTCTGTCTCTCCAGTGTGATAGACAGTTATTGTTGTCCTCCTAGTCCCTATTCAGTTAGCTGATCTCATAAACCTTTTAAGTTGGCACAGTAGTACATGGCTGTAATTCTGGTGCTGGAAAGCAGAGACAGGAGGGTCCTAGGGTCTTGCTGACTGGCCAGCTTGACCCAATCAGTGGGCAGGTACCCCGTCTCAAAAAATTAAGATAGAGAGGGACAGAAGAAGATAACCAACATCAACTTGTGGCCTGTGCACCACAGACACACAGACCCCCCTTTTATAATATATCATAATATTATTAGTTCTGTTCCAGCCAGGCACGGTGGCACACGCCTTTAATCCCAGCACTTGGGAGGCAGAGGCAGGAGGATCTCTGTGAGTTCGAGGCCAGCCTGGTCTACAAAGTGAGTTTCAGGACAGTAAGGGATACACAGAGAAACTCTGTCTTGAAAAACCAGAAAAAGGAGAGGGGGGGAGGGAGAGAGAGAGGGAGAGAGAGAGCTTAAACTCTGGTGGTGGTGCAAATAGTTTGCTCACTTTGTTGATGGTGCGTTTGAGGGGAATGCATAGAGTGAGTATACATGGCAGAGGTACGGCAAGATGAAGCCCACAGCACGCAGGCAGAAAGTTCACCAGCCTGTGCCAAACAGTGCTTGCTGGGCTAGTCTGGAAAGCGAAGGGAAACAAAACTCCACTAGCCTGCATCTTCCACTCGGTTTATTCACCACTGAGAAAAAAACATGAGAGACATCGAGTTGAGTCTTTTAGGTGAGCTAAGCCCCAAAACAGGCACACCTGACTGCCTCCTGGGGGTGACCAATGGCCTCTGCCAGCATGTGCAGTGACTTACCTTCTAAAAGTAGGTGGTCCAGGGATTGGGATGGAGGTGTCATGCCACGATGTTCAAGCCTCAGTGTTGGCTTGGAGTCCAGCCATCTCATGATTAAGATACAGTGGAAAAGAGCCCAGGGAAGCTGCCAGCCTCTGTGATTTGGCCCTGATGCTTCCAGAAAAGATTGTTCAGACCTACCTGGAGGTGCAGGCAGGCTCTCTCTAGTCCGAGCATTGTCTGAGCAGAGACCATGCAGTGACTCATGCCTGGATTGGCACAATGAGTGGATGAACTTGGCATTACCATCTCCTTGCCAGCAGGGAACAAGAAGGAACAGTAATGTCTCCAGCTATTTTAGGCCCAAATGCAGAAGATGTTATTTGTATTGTCACAGTGTCTGAGGGGACAGTACGTTATAGTATGCAAGGTACATAAAATATACTGGAGGTGGCCCAGAATGAGTCCTTCAAAATGAAACTCAATTTTGGGGGTCACACGGTCAACCTCAGGACAACTTCTCCAGAGCCCAGAGCCTCCAGCCATACCCATCCTACACCTACTGCATGTTTTTCACCATCCCTAGCATCGTTACAATAAATTCCCAGTCATTTCTGAAGTCAGCCCAGACACAGAATGACTGTCCAATAAACGAGCTACAGATTAAAAGAGGTAAAAATTACTTCCGCGAAGTATGAAGCACTAACAATGTAACATCTTCATTAAACTTACAGTCTGTTTTTATATCCGGGTTGGACACTGGTATGCATTGGCTTATTTTATGATGATTACACCATAAATCACCCCTGAGTGCAAAGCTAGATTATGAATAGATGAGACACTTAAAAAAAACCCATAAAATTCCAATGAATTCACCAATAAACACTGTGTGCCTTGGTTAAAATTGCCAAGCAAATTAGCCCTAAGTAGCACAGAATGTTTCCAATTAATATTACACTAAAAGAACTCAGTTTTGAACTCAGAATTGCAAACTAAGTTCCATTGCCGATTGCTTTAACAAAGTTTTTCTCTTAAGGAGTCTTGATTAAATTAAAGGACAAATTACATCATAGATATTTATAACCTGTGAGTAACTTCAGAGCTATCTTTTGCTTTTTTGAAATAGGGTCTCATGTAGCCCAAGCTGGCCTTGAATTTGCTTTGTAGTTGAGGGTGGCTTTGAACACCTGATCCTCTTGCCTCTACCTCCCAAGTGCTATGATTACTGTCATTTGCCACTGCAATCAGCTTTCACCAAGCTAGTTTATGATAAAAATATCAGTTCTGGCGGGGCGTGGTGGCACACGCCTTTAATCCCAGCACTCGGGAGGCAGAGGCAGGCAGATCTCTGTGAGTTCAAGGCCAGCCTGGTCTTCAAAGTGAGTCCAGGACAGCCAAGGATATATAGAGAAACCCTGTCTTGAAAAACCAAAAAAAAAAAAAATCAGTTCTGCATTTTTGTATATCTGGGTTTTCTGACTGTAAGACTTTTATTTAGCTTTGAATTTCTACTTAGCAGAATTAGACATGCCCCATCATGTGGGGCTGCTACAAAGCCCAAAGATTTCACATTTGATTTATCCTGTCATAAAGGTAACACATACTTGAAAATTCTACCCAGAAAATAATGAACACCCTGAATCATACTTGCATGAGTTTTGCATAAGCTTATTTATCTGGATGTTTTCTATGCCCTTCCTTATTCTTATAAATGGCCTTAAAAAAAACAATAAACTTTTGACATTGATCAGCAACAATTCTCCAGACCATTGAAGATCTAACCTTGTGTTCCCTTTAAGATGGCCCCATTCTGTTAAGTGATAAAATGCTTTCTTAAAAGTTTTTAAGTTACATATAGTGGGGCGTGGGGATGCACACCTTTAATTCCAGTACTTGGGAGGCAGAGGCAGGTGGATCTCTGTGAGTTCAAGGCCAACCTGGTCTACAAAGTGAGTCCAGAACAGCCAAGGATACACAGATGTCTTGAAAAAAAAAATTCACATGTCTGTCTGTCTGTCTGTCTGTCTATCATCTATCTATCTATCATCTATATCTATATGTAAATATGTACTTATGTATGTTTGAAAACATTTTTCATACAATATATTTGATTGTATTTTCCACCCACTTCCTCCCAGATCCTCACTTATCTACCCATACAACTTGGTTCTTTTTGTCTATCTCTTTAAAACAAACAAAAACGACAATAATAAAACAAGAAACACAGAAACTCACCAAAGAAACACAAAAATAGAAACCAAAATAAGTAAACCAAATATATTTTCCTAAGTTTTTGGGTTTTTTTGAGACAAGGTTTCTCTGTGTAGCCCTGGCTGTCCTGGAACTTGCTTTGTAGACCACGCTGGCCTCGAACTCACAGAGATCCGCCTGCCTCTGCCTCCCGAGTGCTGGGATTAAAGGCATGCACCACCACACCCGGCGATATATTTTTTTTTAATCACCTAATGTGTTGTGTAGAATTGATCTAAGTGCTGGGAATACACAGTGAGGATTTGATGCATTTGGCAAACAGTTGGTCACCTGCCCTGTCCTAGGAGCAGTTCAGGCCTCTCAGACTTGCTCACTAGTTGATTGAAATGGACCAAGATGAGGTTGGAGATTGTCTTGCCTTAGTTTTATGTCAACTTGACACAAGCTAGGATTATCTGAGAGGAGGGAACCTCAATTGAGAAAATGCCTCCATAAGATTCAGCTGTAGGGCTGGAGAGATGGCTCAGCGGTTAAGAGCACTGGCTGCTCTTCCAGAGGTCATGAGTTCAATTCCCAGCAACCACATGGTGGCTCACAACCATCCATAATGAAATCTGGTGCCCTCTTCTGGCCTGCAGATATACCTGCAGACAGAACACTGTATACATAATAAATAAATCTTAAAACAAAAAAAAAAAGAAAGTTGTTTAAAAAAAAAAAAAAAGATTCAGCTGTAGAGCATTTTCTTAGTGATTGATGGGGAAGGGCCCAACCCATTGTGGGTGGTGGTATCCTTGGGCTGGTGGTCCTGGGTTCTATAAGAAAGCAGGCAGAGCAAAGCCATGGAAGCAAGCCAGTAAGCAGCACCCCTCCGTGGCCTCTGCATTGGCTGCTGCCTCCGGTTTCGTACTCTGTTTGAGTTCCTGCCCTCACTGCTTTTGATGATGAACACATAATAATGTGGAACTGTGAATGGAATAAACCCTTTCCTCCCCAAGTTGCTCTGGTCGTGGTGTTTCATCACAGCAAGAGTCACCCTAAGACAGAGATGCAGATCTGTAAGTGGAGTTGGACTAGATTTATGGTAGAGTGCTTGCCAAGCATATGCAAGGCCCTGGGTTCAATCTCTACACAAAACAGGCAGGAAGACAGGCAGAAAGACTCACACACACACACACACACACACACACACACACACAGAGAGAGAGAGAGAGAGAGAGAGAGAGAGAGAGAGAAACAGAGAGAGAGAGAAACAGAGACAGAGAGAGAAACAGAGACAGAGAGACAGAAAACTTGTGGCTCACACCTGCATTGCCAGCACTTGAAAACCTGAGAGATTGATGCAGGAGGGTTGTCCTGATTTCAAAACCATCTTAGCTTACATATTAAGTTCCAGGCCAGTATGAACTATGGAGTGAGATTCTTTCTCAAAAAAAAATAAATATGCAGAAGTAAATATTAGTAACAGATCACGTGCATAGATTACTTAGTACTGTGTAAAGTGATTTAGATCTCAAAGGACAGATGATAGCAGTAGCATGATAATTTGGAAGCTGAAAACCAGGACATCGCTTTCAGCCCAGGCCCCAGAGGCCACAGTGAGTCAGAGGCATATGAACTTGGTCTTCACTTCCTTCCCCGAGGTCTTGGCTTTAAGTGTTTACTAGAGTCTCCCAGGGCTCTTATGAAAATGTGCAGTGCTGGGCCTGGATCTCAAGGGCTCTGACAAAAAGACTCCGAGGAACCTGAACCAGAACCTGAACCAGAAAGCACCAGCTGATGCCGCAGGAGGTCCCGAGGACTCTACTTGGAACAACATGAGCCCTTGGAACACATCACCGGCCTAGAGAACTCTGTCCAGGCTCCTGAGCCTCTCAGCTGAGGTCTACAGATTCAGTACAACCCAACCAACATTCATTTATTCAGTTGAAGTTTTTTTTTTTTTTAAAGTTGGGGACAGAGAAGGACAGAATGTCAACATGGAGAAAGAGAACCCCAAAACCCAAATCATGTTACAATAATGACCAGCTCTGTTTGGTTGAAGCACACAAGTTAAATGGCCCAGTTAGAGTAGTTCTGGTTGTGAACAACAGAAAACTATCCTATAACTGGCTGGACCCACGAGGTTCATCCTGTCACAGTAACAACACATCCACTGGCTTCAGGCATTGTGCTGGGGATGCAAGATATCCAGACAGGGTCCCAACATCCTTAAAGAGAAACATGACAGATACCCTGAGATCTGTGTTGTGAGAAGTGGTGAGCTCAAACTCTGCCTGAGGCCACCACACAAGGGGAAAGCTTCCTCTTGGAGACAAAGCCTGAGAAGGGAACTGAGCATGGGTGAGGATGAGGCAGAGGAAAAAGGAGTGGGAGGGATATTCCATTGCTTGTGTCAGAACTCAGCAGGGCAAGGCACTGGATCCTGAGTAACTGGACCGGGAATGAACATGCAGAAAAGACAGGATCCAGCCCCAGGCATACAAGACACCTGGAGGAACTTGGTGGTCCTGCTACATGACACGGTTCAGGGACAGCTGCCGATGCAGTCCATGGGCTTCAGAGGTTTTGTTGTTGTTTTGTTTTGAGTGTGTGTGTGTGTGTGTGTGTGTGTGTGTGTGTTAACTGAGATTGAATCTAGGGCTCACACATGCCAGGCAAGCAGTCCGCTCCTGCACTATATCTCCAATCTCTTCCTTACCAAGTCAGAAATGGATGTTGTTTCTTTTGTTTTTCTTTTTTCAGGGGGGTGGGAGGGTTTTGAGACAGGGTTTCTCTGTGTTTCCCTGGCTGTCCTGGGTTTACTTTGTAGACCAGGCTGGCCTCAAATTCACAGAGATCCACCTGCCTCTTCCTCCCGAGTGCTGGGATGTTGTTTCTTATGCTAACAGTGCTGAAATCAGAATGGGAGCAGCAAGCATCATCCAAGGGCTTTCCCCCTCTAACATTAAGCAGCAATGACTCTTACATCCAGATGTCTGGATTCCATTAAGCCCAGCATTTCCATTTTGTTTTAGGACCAGAAATAATAAAAGCAAAAGGACACTTAGCATCGGACATCTACGTTGTGGCTTATCAAGATCTATGGCTTGAATTCTTAAATTTTGAATTTGAAATTAAAGATTTAAAAGCACAATCTTCAGTCAGAACAGAGGGTTCAACTATTAGGAGCCCTTGCTACTCGGCAGAGGACCTGGGCTTTATTCCCAGTACCCACCCACATTGGGCATCTCCCAACCACCTCTCATTCCGGCTCCATGGCACTCAATGTCCTCTTCTGGTCTCCTCAGACACCTTCATACAGGTCCACAAACCCACACATAAACACAGGCACATACACATAAATAAATAGCAAAGTAATTAAATAAAAATCTTTAAGGTAATTATGAGTTAATTGTCCTTCTAGGCCTCAGAAGTAAGTATTCCTGTAAGAGCCAAGTGTGCTGGCTGGGTAGATGGGGTTAGAAAGTAGGCTAGAAGACATGAGCTCAGGGACAGGAAAACAGAGAGGACACACAGACAGAAACAGAAGGAAACACTAATATTAATCTGTTATTAATTGAATAATCTGTCACCTTGTTGGAACTTTGATTGGTAAGGAAAGGTCAGAGATACTCCAAGCCTGGGGGAATGCAGATGAGTCTGAATGAGCCTCATGAACGCCTCTGCTAAGAGCAAAATAGAACTTCCAGAAGAAATAACCTTAGTCCCAGAGGGTTGGGGTCGTGAACAAATTGTTTAACCATGAATTCTCATCATTGTAGAATTGGAAGCCAGGTGGCGAAATCCCTTTCTTCATGTTTTAATTTGGAAATGTGGAGGCTACTGATTAGTGCAAAACTAAAAGAGAAAAGTAATACAGTCATTAAGATTTAGACTATAGGATGGGGTGGGTATGGTGGCACACATCTTTGATCTCTGTGAGTTTGAGATTAGCCTGGTCTACAGAGTAAGTTCTAGGATAGCCAGGGCTACACAGAGAAATCTTCTCTCAAACAAACACAAAACAAAAGAATGGTGGCTTTAGGGTATTTGTTGGATGAAATGAGTATGTTTTGTATTTCCTCAGACCTTCTTATCATAGCAGAAGAACACAGATCAAGATAGATTATAAAAGACTGACTGTCATCTCTTTTGTACTCCCTCATGGTTCTTCTCATTTATTTGTTACACTGAAGTGAATGTGAATGGTAAAGGTTAGGTAGTAAGGGACAGAGACCTCAGGCCAGCAGCTCTGCCTGCAAGCCTGGGAGTGAGCCTGTGAGCCTGGAAGTGGACCCTTCAAAGCTGAGCCTTTAGGTGAGACTCTGGGCCCAGCAAGTACCTTGAGTTCAGCCTAGTGAGAGACCCTGGACCCAATGACCTAAGATGGTGGGAGATATGTCTCAGAAAACAAGATGGATGGGGGAATGACAACTGAGGCCCTTATCTGACCTACACACACACACACACACACACACACACACACACACACACACACACAGAGACACATACGCACAGACAGACAGACACACAGAGAGAGAGGGGGGGAGGAGAGAGAGATGAAAAGAAAGGCTGGCACACTCCCAGTACTTGAGAGATAGAGTCAGGGGGACCAGAAATCATCTTCAGCTACAAACAGGCTTGAGGCAGCCTGAGTTACACAATACCCTGTCCCAAAAATAAAACAATCCCAACAAACAAATGAAAAACTCTGCAAACAAAAGAATATGAAAATAGGGGCTAGAACTGTGTGTCAATTGACAGAGTGTTTTCCTGGGTTCAATCCCCAGCACTGGCATAAACGTGGAAGTGGAGGCAGGGAGAGTAGAAGTTCAAGGCCGTTCTTGGTTGCTTAGGGAGCTCAAGACCAGTCTGGGATATAACATTCTGATCCCCAATAGAGAAGGAAGGATATGAAAATAAATTCTCTGAAAGTAGCATTAGAGCTGATCCTTTCAGAGACAGATCCCTGAATAGGTTAAACAACAGGTAGAACAGAAAAGGCTTCCAGACATAGGGCACATGAATCTGCATTTTAATCCTTATACCTATTACATACTAAGGTCTGTTTCCATTGCTTCTTTGTCTTCAGGTATCTTCTTTGGGGCTTGCCCCTCAGACCTAGCTGGCTGGACAGTCCTGAGCCAGCAGGACAGTGGTGGTGCATGCCTTTAATGCCAACACTTAGGGAGGCAGAGGCAGGTGGGTCTCTGAGTTGGAGGCCAGCTTGGTCTACATAGTGCATTCCAGGACAGCCAGGGCTACGCAGAGAAACCATCTCTTTTTTTTTTTTTTTTTGGTTTTTCGAGACAGGGTTTCTCTGAATATCTCTGGCTGTCCTGGACTCGCTTTGTAGACCAGGCTGGCCTCGAACTCACAAAGATCCGCCTGCCTCTGCCTCCCAAGTGCTGGGATTAAAGGCGTGCGCCACCACCGCCAGGCTCAAGAGAAACCATCTCTTGAAAAACAAACAAACCAACCAAACAAAAACAAATAAAAAGAAGGTCTGAGCTGGTGGGTGTTGGTTGGGCAGCCTGAGAAATCTGTTGAAGCCTGGATTTGACCTTCATGCTTGTAGGACTGGTAGGGGGCTCTAGGAGGAGATGGGACAGACATCTAAGGAATCCCTGGACTGTTGGTGGACAAGTGGTCACACACATTTCTGCTCTGGTGAAGGGGACCTACAGTGGGGAGCCTGGCTTGGTCAGGAGGCCCAAAGAGACACAGTCAGAATGCTTTGCCTTTTGGTACCTGGAGCTGTGAGATACCCCATTCCCCATACAGTTTGCTGTGTCCTTTGTCTTCAGTGAACTTGAGCTGATGTTCCGCCATTAACACTCTCCTTCCAACATGCTCTAGGATGGAAACTTCCTGAGGGCAGGGACAGTGTTCTATCTCATGTTCACTGCTGTTCTCTGGGTACCTAGCCACAGATACATGACATAGCTGACACTGAGTACTTGTTGGCTGTATGAATGAAACATCAGGAGCAAGATCAGCGCAGGGTACTGGGGTTTTGTCCTTACCAGAGAGTCAGAGACAGGTTTTCTGAAGCTAGGATGCCCAAGTTGAAGAACTAAGCATTGGTCGGGATATGCAGAGGAGAGAAGGCAGTGTAGGTGGGTGCTTAGAAGACAGGACCAGCCTGGTACTCCTGAACACAGAAAGGCTGGGGATGTGGATGGAACAGGAACTGACCGGTACTTGGGCAGGGGAAGAGAGTACATGGGGGTCTTAGTGAGGGACTAGAAAGGAGATGGTAGCTTACAGTGCTGGTCCCTTTAAACTGAAAAACTAAGCCACTCTGTAGTCAATAACACTGGACCCTAGAACCCAGCTGGCATTTGGGAACTTGCTCTGTAAAGGCTTAGGAGTGTGGTCAGCACGTGGACCATCAGGGCTAGGACTTGGTGAGAAGGACACCAGAAAATGGGATATGAGTCAAAGGCTTGGCAGGCCTGTGAGTGGATGGGGACTTCAGTCTGCCTCCCTCGTCTGTTTTTCCTCACTCTGGCCCCTGCTGCTGGGAGCTGCTGCTGGGGAGGGGTTCTGAGAGGAAGAAGGGCTACTTGTTCTCTGCTGGGATGATGCCTGGCTGCTCTGCTTTTAGCACAGCCTGCCCAGGCACCCCACCCTTGGCCTGTTGAAGTGTGAGTGCTCAACTTACAGCCCCCCCCCCCCACCCCCGCTCAGCTGCTGTGGGCTTTAAAGGTCATTCCCAGAGAACTGTGTCTGTCCACAGACTAAGTCTTGAATTCTAAGCCCTGGTGTTGGACCTCCCCACCAAGCCCAGGGGGCTGTCCTCATGGTTCCTGCAGAGGCAGGGGAGTAAGTTCCCTTCAGAGGCCTGTGTGGGCTGGTTTTATGTTAACTTGACACAAACAAGCTAGAGGGAACTAGAATATATCTTCCTAAGATCCAATTGTAAGTCATTGATGGAATTAGTGATGATGGGGGTGTGGGCAGTCCATGGTAGGTGGGGTCATCCCTGGGCACTAGTGGTCCTGGGTTCTATAAGAAAGTGGGCTGAGCAAGCCATGTGGAACAAGCCAGTAAGCAGCACCCCTCCATGCCTCTGCATCAGCTCCTGCCTTCAGGATCCTACCCTGCTTAAGTTCCTGTCCTCACTGCTTTTGATGATGAACTGTCATATGGAACTCTGAGTGAAATAAGTCTTTCCTCCCCAAGAAGTTTTCTTGGACAGAAGCCCAATCTTTGGTTCGTTTGTTCTCTTTTGTTTGTTTGTTTGTTTTTGAGACAGGGTCTTACTATGTAGCTCTGGCTGTCCTTGAACTCAATATGGAGACCAGGATGGCCTAGATCTCACAGAGACCCGCCTGCCTCTGCTTCCCAAACACTGGGATTAAAGGAATGTACCACTATGCCCTGCTAAATTTTTGTTTCTTAACTCACCTTTTAAAACACATTCTTAAAAAATGTCCCCAAGGAAATAGAACAGAGATTCAAGGAAGAGCTTGTGGGTTTCATTAATATTTTTCAAACCCATGGGGCTGGGGATGTTGCTTGGTTGAGAGTGCATACCTAGCATTCATACAACCCTGAGTTTGCCCGCATCAACTGCATGCTTGCAACACTAGCATTCATAAGGTGGAGGCAGGAAGATCAATGGTTTAAGGTCATCCTTGTCTATGTAGCAAGTTAAGGGTCAGCCTGGGCTACGTGAGATCTTGTTTTTAAACAAGTATGTTTTCCTACTCATCCGTCCTTCACACACAAGCACTTTTTTTTTTTTTTTGACAAGAAACAAAAGCTTTTCTCCGGCTATTTGAGAAGAAACAAGCCTTCTTAGTTTCTTCTTCCTATTTTCTGAATTGTGAGCACTTCAAACAGTAAAGGAACTTATTAAAGTCAGGCTCCTTTCTAAAGTTCTAGCAACCCCACACATGCCGTTGTTTCTGGCCTCCCTCTGGAACCCACAGCTGTCTTACGTATTATGGAAGAATGTGAGGTATCTTCCTCTGGTCATCTGTTGTGGAAAAAAAATTCCCCTGGAGACAATGCCAGGGCCTCAGGACACAACCTGAGCAGGCAAGAACAGGTGTCTTTCTTACTTACAGTTGACAGTTGTGTGGGTTCCAGAGGGAGGCCGCAGAAAGGTCAACGTGATGCCAATGGTTGGGCTGCGGCTTTTTGGGCTCTGCCATCTGGACATCTGCAGAATGGGGAAGATGAAGGTGAAATAAATTACAATTCTTTCTACCTGCCTGGGTCCCTGAGTGCTCACCTGTTATGTGAAATCCAAGGAGAAGGCTGGAAGAGAAAATCAAGTCGTCGGCTCAGCTCCGTAGGACTGTCTGTAGGGGTTGGGTAGAGTTCAGCGCCTCCACAGCTGTCTTTGTGCACTCAGCCCTGTGCAATATTTTCCCTGGCCTCCACCCACCCTAATTTGCTTAGTAACCTGCAAAGGACCTTTTCGCCCTGGGGTCCATCCCTATCCCTTTAAAGAGAGACACACTGGGAATTGCTGAAGGTCCCTGCTACTTGCAAGTTGTGTGATTTTGCTCATCTCCAGGAGTCCCAGCGTCTCCGTCTGTAAACTAGGAAGCAGACTTGTACACATCATGAGCTTGTATGAAGATTAGTTTAGATTTTGTTTGAAAGGTGCTCAGTACCCGCCGCTCCAAAAGATCGGGCTTCTGGAGTAATTCAGAACTTCAGAAGCCTGAAGCCAAGCTGGGTAACAGTGGTGCTCACTTTTAATTCCAGGACTCAGGAGGCAGAGGCAGGGGGATCTCTGAGTTTAAGGCCAGCCTGCTCTCCAGAGTGAGTTCCAGGACAGCCAGAGTTATACAGAGAAACCTTGTCTTGAAAAAACAAAGACATGGGGATGGAGAGATGGCTCAGCGGTTAAGAGCACTGGCTGCTCTTCCAGAGGACCTGAGTTCAATTCCCAGCAACCCCATGGTGGCTCACAACCATCCATAATGGGATCTGATGCCCTCTTCTGGACTGCAGATATACCTGCGGACAGAACACTGTATACATAATAAATAAATACATCTTTAAAAAAAAGAAAAAAAGAAGCCGGGCGGTGGTGGCGCACGCCTTTAATCCCAGCACTTGGGAGGCAGAGGCAGGCGGATCTTTGTGAGTTCGAGGCCAGCCTGGTCTACAAAGTGAGTCCAGGACAGCCAAGGATACACAGAGAAACCCTGTCTCGAAAAAACCAAAAAAAAAAAAAAAAAGAAAAAAAGAAAAGCAAACAGAAGAAGGGGGGAGGAAAAGGAGGAAGAAGAAAAAGAAGGATGGATGAACCTGCTGCCTGGAGCCAACCAACAGACTCTGCTTGTAAACCCTGTGGCAGGGTGAAAAGAGGAGGGGCTTAGGCTGTAGTTAGGGAGAAAGAGGAGCCCATAGAGAAAAATAGTGGACAAAGCTGGGGGTGATACTGCTGTGGTTTGCATATGGGCTAGGCATGTAGTTTTGCCCAGGTTTGGCAATGATGCTTGAGTGGTGGAAGCCCAGTAGGAGATGTTTAGGGCACTCTTGCATGGATGGATGTTGCTAGCATGGAACCTGGGCAAGTTCCCAAGAGAGGGAGTTGTTACAGAAGGGGCAAGCCTAGCCCCTCAGGTCCTCTTGCTTCATGCCTTGCCACTGACTGCTCTCTGCCTCAGTCTGTACTTCCACCCTGGTGCCACCTACAATTTCACAATTTAGCCAGATGACCTTCATCAGAGGCAAGCTCTTGGATTCTTAAGGTACACAAACTTATTTTGTTTATACAACACCTAGCCTCTGATATTTTTTGTTATTGTAACAGAAAAGGGATTGATACACTAGGCACAAATAAATTTGGGAGGTGTATAAGAAGGCAAGCTGGGAGGATTGGCCAGGGAAGTGTTCTCAGAACAGCTAGAGTTAGGGTCCTGATGGGAATAGAGTACATGCCTTGTGGGTAAATAAAGCCATCTTTTTGAGGCTGAGTTTTAGTTTGTTCAAGATGAGCTAGCCTCCAGCAGACCCGCATGGAGTGAGCTTTAGGACTTTCTGCTGCCACAAAGGCTAAGTTTAGTAGGCACGTACTATATGAGGATCCCTCATGTATGGAAAAGCTCCAGTAACACAAGGCACCATTGTGGGAAGCATAAATATGTGCCTTGCTCTTCAATATGTACCATTCTAGATGCTTCCTGGGGAGATGCTAGGTAGAGCTAAAGGCTCACTTGTTTTCTTCTGAGGAGAACCCAATTTAGAAGTTTTTCAGAGAAGATCTGGGTTTGGGTTAGTGTGGTTTGGTTCTAATCCCTGACCCTCCTTTATTTTTTCAGTCATGCAAAGCTACTTTATTTAGAAGAAATGCTACTTAGAAAGTTTTTGTTTTTTATTTTTATTTTTTTATTCAAATATCCATGACTGACCTGTGGCTTTGTGGTTATGTGGCAGTGCACGATTTTTAGGAGAGGCTGCAGAAATATTTGGGGCTGACGTGTCCCAGTGTCTACAGCTCACTCTTGAAATCCTTAAATACAGCTGGAGAGAGAAGGCAGCCAACAAAGATGGTTGCTGAGCAAAGATGGGGAGCATCTGCTATACCTTACTTTCCTCTTTTATCTTCCGTGTGGGGATTGGTAAATAAGAAGGTAGGGAAACTGAGTGAACTGGAGAGGAAAAATGAAGACGAATACCTCATCATCACCTCTGGTGTTTTATTTTATTATTTTAAAGAGGACATCTCATATAATCCAGGTTGGCTACAACTTGCTGTGTATGACCTTAAGTCTCTGATCTTCCTGTCTCTACTTCCCCAGTTGCAGGCCATAGGCCTGTGACACCTTGCTTGACTCTGGTTGGTTCTTTGGGGCTTTAGCCTGGTTTACCCCTCTTTTGACTGGATCCAGAAAGGTCTTCTCACTATATGTTTTTATGGCTCTTCATGTTCTTATGCTCTTCAGCACTGAAGCATTCCAGTCACACCCTAAAGGCCCCATTTTCTATTTTTTCACCTAGCCCCCTCCATGCATGCCTCTTCTGGTTTCATTCTTTAGATTATCTGAGGCTCCACTTAATCCATTCCTATTCAACATGGCAGCAGAGGGGCAACTCCTGAAGAAGTATGGCAGTGTGAAGCCTCTAAAGGTCTCCAGATGTGTGTCAGGTTGTCTAAGATCAACATCCTTGCTCATGCTGGCAAGGATGTGGAGTAAGAGGAACACTCATCCATTGCTGGTGGGAGTGCAAACTTGTACAGACACTATGGTAATCAGCGTGGCATTTCCTCAGGAAGACGGAAATTGATCTACCTCAAGATCCAGCTATAGCACTCTTGGGTATATACCCAAAAGACACTTCATCCTACCACAGAGACACTTGGTCAATTATGTTCATTGCTGCTCTATTCATAATAGCCATAAATTGGAAACAACCTAGATGTCCCTCAACCAAGAATGAATAAAGAAAATGTGATACATTTACACAATGAAGCATTACTTGATGGTTAAAAAAATGACATGACATTTGTTGGGGAAAGGCCTTAAGCATGGTTTTCAAATGCTGATTTCAGTGCCCTGATATCTGGTTACCACCCTATCTGAAGCATTCTCTGATTGGATAATAAAAGTTGCTGATAGCCAATTAGTTGGACAGAGAGAGATTAGGAAGGTGGGACTTCCTGAGATGAAGAAAGGAACCCTAGGAAGAGACAGAGGAAGTTCTCTTTTTGCCAGGAGACCCAGAGGAAGACACATGTGTCTGTGAGCTTGGAAGGTACAGCAAGCCATGTGACTGGTTGGGATTAGGTGGTCGGATTAATTTAGGTGAGCTAGTTGAGAGTCTGCCTAGTTAAGGCCTAAGCAATAAAACATTAAAAAGTCTTGGTGTATTTATTTTATGGGCATAAGGGCCACCTTGAGTCTCAGCTCTTTTCATCTGGAGAAATAAGACTCTTAGGCCAATTATAACAGAAATTTGCAGGTAACTGGATGGAACTATTTAAAAAAATCCTCCTGAGTGAGATAGCCCAGACTCAGAAAGATAAATAATATGTATTCAAATACACGTGTATATTAGCTGTTAAGTCAATGATAACCAAGCTACAATTTGTAGAACCACAGAGGGTAGGTATAGAGTAAAGGAATAGAGGGGAGAGATTATATTAAGAAAGAAACATAGAATACATAGTTATTCTATCATGGATGGATAGATGAGTGGATGGGGGCTGGAATGGGAAGATTTGGGGAGAGACAGCTAAGTTAAGGGCCATTTGAAGGATAATATGGAAACTTAGTACAATAGAAACTTCCTAAAATATATACATATATGAAGCAATCTAAATGAAATCACCAAATGGGGGAGACAGAGTCCCAACTGGTCATTTCTTGTCAACAAATGAAGCTTTCAGTACTGGGATTTGGTTATATCTAATTGAGTTGTTGGCCAAAGGGGTCTCATGGGAATCCCCAAACAACCCATGCTGTTCCCAATACTATAGGTTGCTTTCCACAAACTGACAGCAAGTTTCCATTGCTGAAGACAACACCTACATTACTCATTAAACATGGAGGGGCTGGGGAGATGGCTCAGCAGTTAAGAGCACTGACTGGTCTTCCAAAGGACCCGGGTTCACATCCCAGCACTCACATGGCAGTTCACAGCTTTCTGTAATTGCCAGCTGTGGTGGTGCATGCCTTTAATCCCAGCACTCCAGAGGTGGAGGCCGGTGGATCTCTTCAAGTTCAAGACCAGCCAGGTCTACAAAGTGAGTCCAGGACAGCTAGGGCTACACAGAGAAACAGTCTCAAAAAACAAAAAATAAATAAATAAATAAATAAACACGAAGAAGTCAAGCTGGTGGCTACATGGAGCCTTCACTTCTACATTCTAGCATCTTTGGTACAGGAAGACACTCTGCATGCTACTAAAAGAGAAATATAAACACCAAGCCAGTTGCAAACCCTTTGATCTACAATGGTGTCCTGCCTACAAGTTATGCTGCTTGGGTGACCAAGAACCAGAGACTAGATATCTCAGGGACCTAGGGTAAAGCAAAAAAACCAAAACACTGCTGGTATAAAACAACAAGAATAACAATAAAAAAATGTAATGATAAAATGACTCCTAATGATATTCCCCTGTACTCATAAATCTGTGCCTTGCTCACTCATGAACAAAAACAGAGACCCACAGTCAGACATTATGAGGGGAGTGAGAGGCCTTGAAACACTCAGCTCTAAAAGAGATCTCTGCATCAAATCCCTTCCCTTAGAGGTCAGGGAACCCTGTGGAAGAGGGTGCAGAAAGACTGTAAGAGCCACAGAAGATGAAGGACACTGGGAAAAATGGTCTCTAAATCAATACGGACAAAGCTCATATGAACTCACAGAGACTGAAGCAGCGTGCACAGGTCAGCACAGGTCTAGTCCAAGTCTTTTCATATATATCAGGCTTCCAGTTTAGTGTATTTATGGGATTTATGAGTGTGGGAATGAGTGGGTCTCTGATTCCTTTGTTTGCTTGTTTTTGAGACAGTGTTCTCTGTGTAATAGCCCTGGGTAAGCTGGGCGGTGGTGGCGCACGCCTTTAATCCCAGCACTCGGGAGGCAGAGGCAGGCGGATCTTTGTGAGTTCGAGGCCAGCCTGGTCTACAAAGTGAGTCCAGGACAGCCAGGGCTACACAGAGAAACCCTGTCTCGAAAAAAAAACCAAAAAAAAAAATAGCCCTGGGTATCCCAGAACTCTTTGTAGACAAGGCTGGCCAGGGATGGGATAAACGGCATACACCCGTCTGCCCAGCTGGGTCTCTGATTCTTGTGTTTTCTCTTGGGCTCTTTTTCTTCTGTTGGTTTGTCTTGTCCAACTTGGATGTGATATTTATCTTATTATTTTTTTAATATTATCTCTTAGAAACCTGTTCTTTTCTACTGAGAGAAGGAAAAGGAGTGGATCCTGATGGGTGGGAGTGGGGAGGAACTTCGAAAAGTAGAAGGAGGGGAACTCATTAGGATATGTTATGTTAAAAAAAATCTATTTTCTAGCTGGGCGGTGGTGGCGCACGCCTTTAATCCCAGCACTTGGGAGGCAGAGGCAGGCGGATCTTTGTGAGTTCGAGGCCAGCCTGGTCTACAAAGTGAGTCCAGGACAGAAAAGGATACACAGAGAAACCCTGTCTCAAAAAACCAAAAAAAAAAAAAAATCTATTTTCAATAAAAGGAAAATAAAATGAAAATTCAGTATAAAAAAAAGAGTTCTAGGTGGGAGTTCTTTAGGGGGATACAAAACATGAACTTCAAGACAGCCTAAGCAAACACTTGTAGTGCTAAATCTGAGGCAGAGGGGTAGCAGGGCTGAGAGAGAGGACAGGGGCCCCTCTGCAGCTGAGAGTCTGAGGCAGGACTTATAAGAGACTGTCAGTCCAGTGAGTGACCTTCCTGACAGAGCTCTAGGGTGATTTAAAGCCTGGACTCTTTTAACCTTACAGTAATTGCTAAGTTTATCCTTACCCTGCAGTAGCATTTCATGGCACTGTGTATCCAAGTGTTCATTCATTCATTCCACCCAGACTCACTGGGTGCTTATTTTGGTCTTAGCACTGTGCCAGGGCTAGGGACACAGGGCTTCACTGTGACTTCCAAACGGGGACTCTTTGTGAGGTGGCAGCTAGAGGAGAGAAGAAGGTGAAAGGGAGACTGAAGTTAGGGGCACTTTGAGGGGATTGAGACGGAAGACATCATGAATGAAGGTATCCATTGGTCTGCACACATTTTCCGGGATAGAGGAGCTTAATGGGCTTTGTTTGGGCTGTGAAAAATTTATAATTAGCCCTACCAGCTGGCCAAGACTGGGGATGACTCCCCCCTTACTCCTTTTGCCTTCTCTGGTTTCAGAAATAGCAAGTTCATGCAGGCATGATGTACTTTGCCCTGGCAGAGTAGACTACCCAGGACTGACTGGCAGGGCATGTGGATTCCCATCTGGGGCTGGCGGGGTCCCCATCCTGCAGTGTCTGGCAAGAGAGAAGAGCTTCTGTCTTCTACTTCCTCTTTCCCCTTTCGGATCTGTAGTACCTGATGGACAGGATGCCATCTAGGGCAAGTTCAGCTTCCAGGGACAGTGAGATGGGATGACCACAAAGCCTGCCTTCACCCACTTTACCCCAATCCAGACCCTTCCCAACTCTGCCTGAAACCCCCTCTGCTTGATCCCCGTACCCAAACTGCCACACACTTGATGCCACCGAGCCTTACAGGTTTCTTAGACGCTCTCAGACACCTTAGAAGATGCAGAAGCTGTCCTGAATGGGTAAGGATTGGCTACGTGTGTACATGTGAGTGGGTGGGGAAGGGGTGTCCCTGTCTGGTGGTGCTGGCAGTCATGAGGATGAGTAATGGAGCATGGAGCATCTGTCCCCACATCAGAAATCTATGACTCTACCTCCCAGATTGCTATTGCGACTTGGATATGGGTTGTCCCCAGGAAAACTTACACTTCAACTTGGTCCCAAAAGTGGGACCTTTGAGAGAGAGATGGTTGGGTCATCAAGAATAATCCCTCTTGGACCTTGGAAGGAGTTCTCTCAAGTACATTAGACACCATGAGAGTGACTTGGCATAAAGCAGCAATGCCCTTGGTATGTGGCCTCTTCCATGTGCCCAGTTGCCCTTTCGTATCCTACTGTGGGTTGAAGAAGCACAAAGTGTTTGCCAGAATCCAAGAAGGTGGTCCCGGGGACACGTTCTTCTTGAGATTCCCAGCCTGGCAACCATAAGCACAAGCTGACCCAGGCTCTAGTATTCTGTGACAGTGGCAGAGACTAATCAAGATAAACACAAGGGGAGTGCTTCCATGTCTTCTCATCTTCCTCTAGTCTCAGGTGTTACCCCCCCCCTGCTGATCACAAACACCAATATAATTTACAAATACCATTGTGATGGCTCACCCTCATAGTCAACTTGACTGGAACCACCTAGGAGGCATGTCTGTGAGGGCATTCCTAGACAGATCTGATGAGGTAGGAAGACACAGCCTTGTATATGAAGGCTGGGGTCTTGCACTGAAAAACTAGTGGGAGAGGAGAAAGCCATTTAGCACCACTGTCCAGTGCTGTCTGACTCCCGACCACAAATGTAACATGACCAGGTGCTTCCTGCTCCCACTGCCTTTCTTCTTATTTTATTTTTTACAAATTTATTTATATTTATATTATGTGTATGAGTATTTGCCTACACATTTGTATGTGGACCATGTGTATGCAGTACCGGCAGAGGCCAGAGGAGGGCATTAGCCACCATGTGGGTGCTGGGGATTGAACCTGGGCCCTCTGCAAGAGTAGCAAGTTAATGCTCCAGCCCCTAACCTTCCGTAAGTTGCTTTGCCAGGCATCTTACAGAGGTAAGAACAGTAATATTAACAAATGTCGCTGATGGTCACTAGACTCCTCATCTGCACCAGTGCTGGAAGTTTCCAGAAAATGAAGCACAGCTGAACTTGGACAGTGGGACCCAGAAAGTCTTCCTAAGAAGGAGTGAGGGAAGCAGGGTCTTGTGAGAAACTAGCCTGCCTCTGTTTGTGCTCTTACCCCACCCCTGCCCTGGTGCCAGGCATCCCTCATAGATAGCAGTAGTTCACTGAAATATTGACTAGGGCTTTCTTTCCCTACTGTCTTCACTCCACTTCCACCACAACCCTATGTGTTGTCCAATTTGGCTTTGGAAATTAGGTCAAGCCAAAAACGGCCTCTTGCGAGAGTCTTCAATAGGTAACAAGTTGGCCGCTTATGTTAAACACATTTCAGTGGGCGGATGGGTGGGGACAATGGTAAGTCTTTTTAACTTGTTGAATCAGTTTCACAGGAAGTCACAATTAATGACTCTCTTCAAGTCCTATAGAGCCACAGTGACATTTAGGGGCTGCCCCTATAGCCAGACTCCCCGTTACTTTCCAGATCTCATCAGTTCTGTGAATGGTGAGTTCTTCCCTCTCCAAATTCTTTTTTTGTTTTGTTTTGTTTTATTTTTATTTATTTTTTTTCTAGACAGGGCTTCTCTGTGTAACAGAGCTCTGACTGTCCTGGACTCCCTTTGTAGACCAGGCTGGCCTCAAACTCACAGAAATCCGCCTACCTCTCCTTCCTGAGTGCTGGGATTAAAGGCCTGCACTAAATGAGTTAGGCCTACACCTGGCCTAAACTCATTTTAGTAACCCTGTTTCCATGGTCATATGCTCAGGCCTAGAAACTAGGCCTTTAACATAAGAATTTGATCCTAGCACTGGGGAGGCAGAGGTAGGCAGATCTCTGTGAGTTCTAGGCCAGCCTGGTCTGTAAAGGGAGTCCAGGATAGTCAGGACTCTGTTACACAGAGAAACCCTGTCTGGAAGAACAAAACAAAAAGAAAAAGATGAGGTCAGTCTCAGACAATGTGGATCCCTAAGGAGAACATAGACACACACAAAGGGAGAAAACTACATGGAGGTAAAGGCAAAAGCCAGAACAATGTTTCTATAGGCCAAGGAGTACCAGATTGCTAAAACAAACAAACAAACAAAAATCCCATTCCTGTGGGATGGGTCCTTCCCAGCATTCTCAAGGGGAAATGTGACCCAACACAACACACACAGCTTCCCTCCAGAGCTGAAGTGAGTTTCTGGGTTTTTTTTTTTTTGTTGTTGTTGTTGTTGTTTTTTGAGACAGGATTTCTCTGTGTAACAGCCCTGGCTGTCCTGGACTCACTCTATAGACCAGGCTGGCCTCGAACTCACAGAGATCTGCTTGTCTCTGCCCCTAGAGTTCTGGGATTAAAGGTGTTCACCACCATGCCCGACAGAGTTTCTGTTGTTGTCTTGAGTCACCTAGCTCAGGGTACTACTGGAACAGCAGCCCTAGGAAGTAGACCACCCCCCCCCCCCCCACTCCCTAGCATTTGGTGGCTATAATGTTACCTGTCTTGCCTGGGCCCAGATTTATTTGCATTTTCACCTGCTGTTATGGAACTCTGTCTTCTGGACAGTAGATGTGTTGTAGTCTTGGTTCACAGAAAGAAATACTCACAAACTTCCCTCCTTAAGGAAGTTTTGTGTGTGTGTTCAGACCTTCACATGGATTCTACTTACTCTCCCAGCCTGCCTTCCAGTTGCATGTAATCCTACTTTACTGCAAGCGACCTAAGGATGTGCTAGACTTGCAGTGGTTCACAACCTGTGGGTATTTGCCCCTCTGGAGGGGGTCAAACAACCCTTCCACTGGGGTCCCTAAGACCATCTGCTTATCAGATATTTACATTACAATCCACAACACTGGCAAAATTACAGTTATGAAGTAGCAATGAAAATAATTTTATCGCTGGGTGTGGTGGCACATGCCTTTAATCCCAGCACTCGGGAGGCAGAGGCAGGTGGCTCTCTGTGAGTTCAAGGCCAGCCTGGTCTACAGAGTGAGTTCCAGGACAGCCAAGGCTGTTACACAGAGAAACCCTGTCTCAAAAAAACAAAACAAAAAAAAAAAAGGAAAGAAAATAATTTTATGGTGGAAGTCATACAAACAGGCTCTTCCAAGAATTCCAGGTATACATGCATCCTGGACTCTGTTGTAAGGACAAGAAGAGCCCAGTGTTTTGGGAAGAAAGTAAACCAAGGACAGCCTCGGAATGCAAGGGCTTAAGAATAACTAAGTGGCATTTATTCTCTAAGTCTGAAGAGGCTAAGGAAGGATACTGGGACACAGGAGTTGGCTTTAAAACAACAATAACAACACACATGGTCTCACAGTCAGGAATGACTTTGAACTTCTAATCTTTTTCTTCTCTCTCTCTCTCCTTCTTCCTTTTCCCCCTTTCTTTTTATTTTTGAGACAAGGTTTCTCTGTATAGACCTGGCTATCTTGAAAATCACTCTGTAGAACAGGCAGACCTCAAGCTCACAGAGATCCACACACACTTGCCTCCAGAGTGCTAGAATTAAAGGCTTCCGACATCATGCCTGGCTGACCGTGAACTTCTAATCCTTCTGCCACCACCTCCCAGGTGCTGGAACCACAGGCATGGACCCCCAACCTGCTTTAAGTGTGGTTATGGTGTTGGAGACTGGGCATTTTTATTAGCACAGGGAGGCCAAGGAAGCCTCTGCTAACTGCCAGGCAAGGTCTGGAAAGTGAGAGTCAGCCCAATGCTCTTGAGAAGAAGATGTGGTGAGGGCAAAGGTCCTGCATTCCCAAATGGCTAGAGTTGTTCCGTGGTCGGTTGCCCGTGATGTGTGACTCACTGAGCCATCACAGAGATAGGGAAATCCCGGAGGACACTCAATTAAGGAGGAGTTAGCTGCTATGCTGTTGTTCTCAGGCAACTGAGCTGAGTGCTCAGGAGGGAGACCACCAGTTCAGGTGCCTGTGGGGGTGATTCAGGTAAATGGTGACACACGCCTAGACCAGGGTGTGATTGTGGAGGCAGGAGATGCTGGGCAAGCATACATGGAGGTAGGAGGGGGTCTCCTGAGGTAGGAGGGGTTCTCCTGCGGAAGGAGTGGTTCAAAGGGAGCAGGAGTGATAAGAATGAGGGGAAGGCGAAGATGATCAAAATATATTATATACATATATGATGCATATATATCATATATACATATACATATGTCATAGAATAAATAGAAAGAATTGGCAGGCAAAACTCTGGGTTTGAGGCTGGCCTAAAGAAGGAAATCCAGAAAAGCCAACGCTACATAGTGAGACCCTGTCTTGAAAAACAAAACAAAACAAAACAAAACAAAACATCCCAATCAAGATCTGGATAGGTAACTTAGCAGTTAAAAACACTTACTAATCCTGCAGAGGCCCAGGTTCGACTCTCAACACCCACATCAGGCAGTTTACAACCGTAACTCTTCTTGTAAAGGATCCCACGCCACATGCCCACTTGTATGCATGCAGTGCACATAAACATGTACACGGCCACACACGCGCAGATACACACACACACACGTATAAAAAATAAATCTTAGGCTGGATGTGGTGTCTCATGCCTTTAATCCCAGCACTCTAGAGGTAGGGACAGGTGGATCGCTGAGAGTTTGAGGCCAGCATGGTCTACAAAGGGAGTCCAGAACAGCCAGGGCTCTGTTACACAGAGAAGTCCTGTCTCACAAAACCAAAAATAAAAAAAAATAAATAAAGAAATAGAGAAATAATTTTTTTTTTAGAAAAACAAACAGCCTTCATGTGTTGACCGCCCTGCTCCCAGCGTCTAGGGTATGGCTATACCTGACCTATCTTGAAGGAGATTTATTGAGCTCAGGGGGACTGCCACCTACATAAAAAAGAGGAGCTTACAGTACAGGTGCACACAGAGGGAAGACCACATGAAGACCTAGGGAGAAGCCAACCAGAGAAACAACCTTGGGAGAAACACCCTGTCACATTTGAGTACTTGACCTCAGACGAGCAGCCTTCCCTGCCAGGGGAAGAGGCATTTCTGTAGATAAGGCAGTCCTAGGTTACTGCTGCACGGCTAGTTATGTGTGTCTAGCTCCCTTGAAAGGCCTTTGCCTAGCTTGTTGCATTCAGTCCTGACCACAACCCTCAGAGCTTTCATTTCTCAGATGCAGAAGTGGAGCTCTGCAAAGCGGTTATGAGAGGCCTGGGGGAAGAAGACAAGCACTTAGGGAGCAAGGCCTTATGGGGCAGGGGAAGGGTGTTGCCAGACTGACCCCTGGGTCCCTTCTTTATGTGCAGTCCGTGGAAGGTCAGATCTGTCCCACATCTGTCTCTTTCCACCCTGCCCCTCAGAAGGCCAAGGATGGACACCACAACTCTCCTAAGGACCACAGTGTGCCTGTGTCTGTGTAGGGCCTGGTGTTAGCCCAAAGGGCTAGTCTCTTAATTTCAGACACTGAGGTCAATTGGTGGGGGAGGAAGGGCGGGGGTGGGAAGAGAGGGGAGGCAGACTGGCTTTGGGTGGGAAGGGTATGTGAGTGTCTCAATGCTCCAGTTCTCAGGCACAGACTTGCAGACAGTGCTGGGGAGGCAGGGGAGCTAGAAGAGTGTGTGAGAATTCCTCTTCAGCTACCATGTCCAGTGAAGTCATGCCCTAGAGTTCTCACTGAGGCCCCGATCCGTGCCTTAGTGTGTTCTATAATTCTTCTTTGTGTGATCCTTCGTCAGCTGTGAGAGATGCCCACTCTTGTCCTCACCACTGAGGAGACTGAGGCTGAGCTTGCTGCCTTATCCATGAACCGACTCTGCTCACACCCTGCCTGGTGCTGTCCGAGGTTGCAGTTGGCAGCACACTCCCCACAGGTCTGTGTCAGGCAGAGAACCAAGAAGGAAGCTTGGGCGTAAGAGGGTGGAAACTGCCAACCAGCATGACAAAGATCTAAACCGCCCACGTGGTCTGTAATCTGTCTGCCTGCTCCACCTGCCCCACCCATGACCTCAGCCTGAAGACTCAAGCTTGCATACACGCTCTTCAAGGTCTTTCCTATCCGCCATTTCCATAGGGATGTCGAGAGTAGCATAGGAGTTGACCAGGGGCTCCAGCCCTCTGCCTCTGTCAACAGCTGATTGTGACATGCCCCTGGCCAGTGTACACTAGGATAAACCAGAACAAGCAAAGGGAGTACCTTTGAGGGTAGAATTGCAGGAACTATGGTAGCCTTGAAGCAACTGGCTCCCTATCTCCTGCTCTGCAGAGGGCCAGAGGGCTGTCCCTGGGCCCTAATCCTTCCTTCCTCTTTTTTTCTTTTTCTTATGCTGTGAGAGTTTGAGGGACCATACAAGTTCTGTTTCTGGAATCTACCTGGAGGCCTCTTCCTCTTTTATTGAAGTCACACCTGTGGGGACCTGGCCCTTTTCTCCTTTCTCAGGCCAGAGGGGCACTAGTTGTCTAGAGCTGAACTTGCTGGGCTGAGGTGGGGCCAGAATGGAAACTTGGAATGGAGGATGGAGCCCAGAAGCATGGCCAATGTCTGTTAGGGGGACTGCCTTCTGCCTCTGGTCACTGGGCAGCAGGCTGGCAGTTAATAAGACTGACATGGCATAGTTTTTATCTCTGGGACCCAACTTTGATGGGAGACCTGGAGACATAACGGGGTTGCAACAGACCATGCCTACTTGCCCAGGATGGAAAAGGCTGCAGGGCCCCAGATCTAGGTATCCACAAATAGCCCAGCAAAGACTGCTGACTAACACATTCGGGACCTATCAAGCTGTGGCCACAGAGGTGTGATTGGCACCAGCTGAAAGAGGATGACCACAATGTAGGGACCGTCTCTCTGTGTCCTACTGGGTGTTTTTACCTCCAGATCTTACCTCCTACTTTGGGACTTTCTTTTTTCTTTCTTTCTTTTTTTTTTTTTAGTTTTTTTGGGACAAGGTTTCTCTATGTATCCATGGCTGTCTTGGACTTACTTTGTAGACCAGGCTGGCCTTGAACTCATATAGATCCACCTACCCCTGCCTTTACCTCCTGAGTGCTGTGATTAAAGGTGTGTGCCACCCCGCCCGGCAATTACAGACAGCTGTGAAATGCCATATGGGTGCTGGGATTTGAACCTGGGTCCTTTGGTGTAGAGAGCTGCGACGTGTTGCGCCCTAAAGATGACGCCGGTTTCCGCCTTCCACCAGCCCAACGGTGAGCGCTCTCGGTGGTAAACAAGTCCATATTTGGCTAAGACTGCTGATCTGGCTTGCTTCCGCATACGTGGGCCTCTAAGATAGCACCACGTGGCTTTACTTGATTGGCTGTTCATATAGTATTTAGCCTGTGGGTTGGGTCTGCCCGGGTATTCGGAAGACTGTTTTCAAGGGAGCTGAATAAACTGCTGGAGAAGAGCTTTTGCAAGTTGCGTCGTCCTTGCTGGTCGAGGGGGACGCGACAAGTGGTGGCCCGTACGGGGACCCAGAAAAGACTCAGAACTCCTGCAGTCAGGGGCAGTGCACTGGTAAGTTCCCGGGGTAAATTGGGACAATAAAGTTTCGTGGAAATAGCGAACAAAAGGTAAAGTTTCGCAGGAATAGTGAACAAAAAGGGTAAAGTTTTGCGGAAATTGCGAACAAAAGGTAAAGTTTCGCGGGAAAACTGTGAACCGAAAGTAAATTTTTAATCATGGGATTGTCTCAGTCACATCCAATTTTTCTGGCTCTTCAGGAGCTACTTTTAGCTAGGAATTTGAAACTTAAGAAGTCAACCCTAGAGAGATTTTTTAAATGAATGTGACTCCGTGGCTCTGTGGTTTGCGGTGTCCGGGAATCTTACGGTATCCTGCTGGGACAAATTAGGCAGGGACTTGGATTTTGCTTGGGAGCAAGGTACTCTGAAGCATGGAGTAAGACCGATTTGGAAGATGGTGAGGAGTTGTTTAGAAGATCAGAGATGCTGTAACGCAATCAAGGAGGGAGAATCAGCCTTGAAACTGCTGCAAGGGGAAAGATCTGAGCAGGCAGACAGTAAAAAGGGAAACAAAAAAGGCGAAAGATCTGAGCAGACAGACAGTGAAAAGGGAAGCAAAAAGAAGGTCCCTCTCTATCCCGATCTTAGAGATTTTAGAGATTTTGAGGACTCAGAGGGCACAAATTCTGAAGGGGAGCTACACGCTCTAATAGAACAGTTGGAGAGGACTGCTATTAGAAAAAGGAAAAAGAAAAAGGTAAAAGAGAAAGACATGTTGGCGACAGTCGGTGTAAGTGAAGCCGTTGCCGTGGCGCCTTCAACTCCCCCTCCATACCCAGAAGCCGTTCAGATAGATCAGCCTGTTCAGTCCCTAAAAGTAGGGAGATCTTTCTGCCCGGGGATGTGGACACAAATAAGAACAGAATTACAGTTTGCCTATCCGGTATACCAAGACCCACAAGGGAACAGGTACGAGGAACCGCTTGATTTTAAAGTAGTTAAATCCCTTGCAGAGTCGGTTCGTACCTATGGCATTACCGCTTCTTTTACATTGGCTCAAGTAGAAACATTAAGCAGACATTGTATGACTCCGAGTGATTGGAGTGGCCTGGCCCGCGCGTGCTTAAGTCCAGGACAATACTTAGACTGGAAAGCTTTCTTGATTGAGTATGCCACTGAGCAAGCAGCCATTAATCAGAGAGATGGAAATCCGGCCTGGGATAGAGATATGCTGCTTGGGCAGGGGAGATTTGCCAACCAGCAGACAGGATATCCCAATCAGGTTTATGAACAAAAAACCAGACAGCAATCAAGGCTTGGAAATCCCTTCCTAACAAAGGGGAGGTGAGTGGGAACTTAACTAAGATTCTACAGGGCCCCATGGAGCCCTTTTTAGACTTTGTGGCACGATTGGTGAAAGCGGCAGGAAAGATTTTTGGTGACCCGGATGCTGCTATGCCACTAATAAAATAGTTGGTCTATGAGCAATGTACCAAAGAGTGTAGAGCCGCTATCACCCCTTACAAGAACAAAGGGCTAGAAGCCTGGATGAAAGTGTGTAGAGAACTTGGAGGGCCGTTAACTAATGCTGGTCTTGCTGCCACAGTAGTACAGTTGACCAGAAAAGGTGGAGGAAGTTCAGGAGTTTGTTTTAAGTGTGGCAAGATGGGACACTTTAAAAGACAGTGCCCCGGAGGAAGGACCTTTTCCCTGGACTGGATGTCAGGAGCGCAGAGCAGTTTGGGTTCAACAAGATTATTTTTCCTTTAGCCCCATGATTAGTAATATAGTGAATAAGTCTTGTACAGGAATGCTTGATATATCTACTAGGGATCCTCAGCAGACTGCCACCAATCCTTTTGATTTGTGGCTTTTGTGTGGGGTAAATGAAAGTTACATGGACTTGGGACCTGTCATTATGCTTGGGGGAGGAATTTATCAAAGAGGTAATTTTTCCCTAGGGTCCGCTACCAAATTGGATCTTTCTGGCGGTAGTGGCTCTGGTACTTGGAATTCTTTGTTTCATTCTTACCGCAATAAGACCTTTTCAGCCTCGCCAGTATGTCTCTGGCCTCCTTTTCTGTGGATTGTAAGTAATAGGAGTGCATCCTTGGGTGAAGAAAAGTTAGTATGCACTCCGGGCACATGTTTTTATGCCCTGTGCTGGAATGCCACAGCCTTTCCTGTGGCTGTGGTGACTAGAATGCTTCGATATGTACCAGTTCCTGTAGAGGCCCCTAATACCATGATGCTATTCAGGTTTAAAAGAGATTTTGGCCGGGCAGTGGTGGCGCACGCCTTTAATCCCAGCACTTGGGAGGCAGAGGCAGGCGGATCTTTGTGAGTTCGAGGCCAGCCTGGTTTACAAAGCAAGTCCAGGACAGCCAGAGATATTCAGAGAAACCCTGTCTCGAAAAAAAAAAAAAAACCCAGGACAGCCAGAGATATTCAGAGAAACCCTGTCTCGAAAAAAAAAAAAAAAAAAAACCAAAAGAGATTTTGACATCACAACAGCTGTTGTTACTGCCATCACTATTGCTGCAGTGGGGGCTACTGCCTCAGTTATTGCCTTGTCTAGTTCTATACAGACTGCCAATGCCCTAAATAACATCTCAGCCACTGTAACACAGGCATTGGATACTCAGACCTCTATGAATTCTCATCTCAAAGGAGGCCTTATGATAGTTAATCAACACATAGATTTAATACAAGAACAGATTGATTCTCTTTGGCAACTAGCACAATTGGGATGTGAGTGGAAAATACAAGGTTTGTATGTTACTTTGGTGCAGTATCAAAATTTTACAAAGGCTGCTAATCTGTCTAGACAATTGTCAAAGTTCCTCTTACAGGATTGGTCGGCTGAATTTGAAAATTTGATGAGAGAGCTGAAAACAACAATCGTCCACATCAACTCCACTCGGGTGGATCTGAGCCTGGCTACTGGTTTGACTTCCTGGATACAGACGGCTATGGATCATCTTAAGGAGTGGGCGGGCATAGGCTCTTTCACGATACTGATGATACTAGCCTCTCTGGTTTGCCTATGGTACATCTACAAGATGAGAGCCACACAAAAGCGTAATGCAGCCATGATTATACAGGCCCTTGTCGCCATTGAGGCAGGCCAGTCCCCTCAGGCATGGCTCGCTGCCGTGAAGCCTTAAATCTTCACTGAGCATAGTCCCTGCCCACTGAGGTATTCGTTCCATGGGTATTAGGGTCTGGCAAGTCAATGACGGAGTTGACGGGTAAGTCTCGGCCACCTAAGACAGGGCAGCCCCGAGTGGGGAGGCTGACCCAGAGACGGGTAAGAGTTTGAGCATCGCCCTCCTACAGGCTCAGGCCCACTGTGAGATCCCCAGATATGGGGATTACAAAGCCTTTCCAGGGACTTCTACCAACTTTAGAAAAAATAAAAAAGGAGGAACTGTAGAGAGCTGCGACGTGCCACGCCCTAAAGATGGCGCCGGTTTCCGCCTTCCACCAGCCCAACGGTGAGTGCTCTCGGTGGTAAACAAGTCCATATTTGGCTAAGACTGCTGATCTGGCTTGTTTCCGCATACGTGGGCCTCTAAGATAGCACCACGTGGCTTTACTTGATTGGCTGTTCATATAGTATTTAGCCTGTGGGTTGGGTCTGCCCGGGTATTCGGAAGACTGTTTTCAAGGGACCTGAATAAACTGCTGGAGAAGAGCTTTTGCGAGTTGCGTTGTCCTTGCTGGTCGAGGGGGAACGCGACACTTTGGAAGAGTAACCAGTGCTCTTAACCACTGAGACTCTCCAGCCCGGGACTTTCTTTTTAAAACAAACATTAACAAAAGTGCCTTTACTCCTGGATCCCTCATTTTTCCCAACCTCCTGTAACCTACACCCTGCTTCACTTAGGAGACCTCAGTGTTCTGCTTCTCATTTTCTGGGTGATTCTGCAGCTTCAGAAAGTAGAAGCTGCTGGGTTTGGAGAAGGTGCTTTCTGTCTCCTCCTTGGGACTCAAGGGAACATCTTAGACTGCTCAGAGCTGGAGTGGCAGAATGCCAGGGTCTGACCTGACCTCCCTAGGACTGGAACAGGAGAGGATGCTGTGGAAAACAGGATAGCAGGAAATGTTGGGGGGCAGCAGTATCTGATCAGGAGCCCTATGTACTCCTGATGGGGTTGGTGGTAGAGATGGGAAGAAACAGGACAAATGGATAGGGCTAGGGACAGGGATCCAGAGGCTCTGATGGGCATGTGACACCCAGAAGGAAGCTGGTAGTTGGAAGAGGGAGATGGTCCAGGCATGGATCTTTTGTAGATCATGTAACCATCTGATACCCTTAAGGCTCTGCTATGAGGACCTTACTGTGGGTCAGAGCAGAAAGGCCCACGCACTCCGGAGAAGCTGGGAACGGGGATATCTGGGTGAGGGGCTATGGATAGGTCTGAAACTAGGTGAGGACTTGGTGGGCCACAGCCTGAGGCTGGAGATGTCATAGGAGGGCATGGAGCAATTGGCAGAGCCTTAGTACTAAAAGGCAAGAGGTGATGATACTAAGTGATTCATTAGGGGACTGTGCTTGGCCTCTTTTGTGAGCATAAAATGAGATGCTCAAAAATGCTGGCAGCATGCCTTCCCCGGGTAAGCTACTGTCAACAGCAGCTGTGTTGTTACTGAAGAAGCCAGATTTGTCTGGAGCCAGTCTAGGTGCCCTTTCTGTCCTTCCCTGACCATGTACAGGGCTGGACCCTGGTGGTTTCCCTCTTCCTTGCCTATCTCCAGGCCTGGGAACCCCCTTCCCCTGCAGGCCTTGTGGGAGCTCTGTTCCTTGGGTGCCTATCTTTAGTTCCTTGCCATCTCTGGAGGACTCAGCTATGTGCCTACTCTTTCAGCTGGCCATTTTTGTAGAAGCCTATAGATTCCAGTGCCATTCGGAGGATCTAGTTGGGGACGACAGGCTTCTTGGGACACAGGAAGGGACTCTGCTGAGGTCCCTGAAGATATCACTGATCTGGATGTAGGTCCTGGTGTCCTTTCAGACACTTTTGGACAGCCCTGGGGCACTATAGAGAATGTTCCAAATGCAAACAAGGAAACTCTATCCTAGCAAAAGCCCAGGGAAGGCAGGGGTGGGGTTCGAATGGCCATCTGCAAGTCAGAGCCTGCTCTTCATCTACGGAAGTGATGATCACCTGTCCAGTTACTAACCTTCATCTCATCCTTTTGTGACTTCCTGTCCACATGGCATCTGTTTGACTGCTGGTCCCTTTGGACTCTTCAGGTCTTCCTTTCCTGGCCCTCATCTTCTTTAGCCTCTCACCCACTCATTACTGCCTTGCCTGCTCCACAGCTGGCTTCTTTCCAAGCCTTTCTTTACCGCCACACCAGTCTTAGAAATGCAGATCCTACAACTTCCACAATAGCCTTCCAGGTAAGGCAGACAGGCTCCCCTCCAGGTAGACAAGTTGTCTGTTACATTCCCAGCTGTCTTTCTCTCAGAACTTGAGGTCAGGCCCATGGATGTGTCTCTGAAGGCTTAGACCTCTTGATGTAGCCCAGCTGGCCTCAGACTCACTATACAGGCAAGCATGACTTTGAATTTCTGATCTTCCTCTTTTCATTTCTCAAGTACCAGGATTACATGTGTGTCACCACATTCCATTCAGTTGAATTCCTTTCAGTGCTGGGTGTATTTTACACAAGCTCTCTACCAACTGAACCACATTCCCAGCTCCTGAATTTTATTTCCAATGCTTGTCACTATCTTCCTTTCTAAGTGTTCATATTTTAAAAGAATGAATTCATTGTAGCCAGAAGTGATGGTGCACACCTTTAATCTTAGCACTTGGGTGACAGAAGCAGACAGATCTCTGTGAATTTGAAGCCATCCTGATTTATATAATGCATTCTAGGCCATCCAGGACTTCATAGTGAGGTCCTGTCTGGTTAAAAAAAAAAAAAACAAAAACTATTTTATTTATTTATTTTTGATTATTTGAGGCAGGGTCTTTCCATGCAGTCTTGACTATCCTGGAATTGACTATGTTGATTAGATTGACCTTGACCTCATAAGGAATCCTCCTACCTCTGCATCCACAGAGCTAGGATTAAAGATGTGCACCACAGCTCTGGCCTCCAGTATATCTAATTGCTTACTAGGGCCAATATGGTTCATCAGCTCTGGGGACACGGCTTCCGAATTCTCATCTCAGCTAACCTACAGGGCCTCCCTGACATCAAAGGTGTGCACAGTGCTATGGGCGGGACCTTCTGCATATGGCTGTCTCCGGCTTACAACCCTGTGGTTCTGGAAGGTCTTCTTTCTAACTGTTAGTCCTCATTGAAAAGGTTTTATGAGTATCTTGGTGACCAGGAGCCAAGGAATCACACACACACACACACAGACACGCACACACCACACGCATGCACGCACACAAAATCACAGGATACAACAGACCTCAGACAAGAGATTTATTGGGGTAAGGAGAGGGGAATGGGGAATGGGGGTGAAGGGAGACGGTGACCCAGAGCACAATGACTGTCTCTGAGCAGGGTTGGAGACAGCAGTGGACCATTTCATGATGGCGGGCTTTCTAGGGGGGTATGGAGCATGGGTACATGGAGTAGCAAAGGTGAAAACACATCACATTGGCCATTAGTGATGGTGGAGTGTTGGCTCTGAGTCATTGAAAGTGGAGAGGATCCTGGTTCCAGAATGTGGGCAAAGGACTTTTGGCAGTTCTCAGTGCACTCAACACTTAGTACCCAGCACAGTTCCTAAATTTTATTAGGTGCTTGATAAATGGATAGTGTAAAAAAAAATATGGGTAATTAAATTGTTTAACCAGTATTTATATTATCTTTAATTGATTCGGCGTTGTTAATCCTTAACCCACCATTATAAATGAATACACACAAACACTGAGTGGATCTTAACAAGCCTAGGCCTGGGTTGTGCAATCCTGGCCCATCTAAGCTAGCTCATAATTCTATTACCCAAATATGACCCCCATATATACATATGTCCCTTTGGATTAATATTCTCCACGCTAAGCCGATGTTCCAGGCCATGTGGTAGGATCTTCTTTAATCTACCCCATGGCATGTCCTCTTTGTTTACTCCTGGCTTCTCTCCGGCCTCTTCCCAAGAAGCTCTGTCTCTCTCTCTGTAAAAGCCCATGAACCTTAGTCCCAATATCTCTGTCTTTGCCCAATCTCCAGGCCTCAGCATTTATTTAACCAATCAGAGTTAATTAAGTAACAGACAACAAACAGGACCAATTAACATTTAGTATGCTTAACGCCATCCCATCAGGATAGCACCAAATTCAACTAAAAAAGCTACATAGACTCAAAGGCTCAAATCAAGAAAAACTTTATTATTCTACGGTCTTTTCTGCATCTCAGACCCATTTCCAACTGTGGGGGCAGCGCACTTGGCCTTCTAGGAAATTCGACGCTCCTTTTGAACAATACACCTCATGTTCTATTTATTCCATTTTCTCCCTCTTGTTTGTAGCAGAAGCCAAGCCAGGGTGCCCCCTCTGAGGCAGGCAGCACTGTGGGGAAGAGGTAGCTATCAGGAGTGAACTTAATAGTGGCTCCCACCTTTTCCACAATTGACATCTGTCCCTCTAGTCTTTGCTGAAGATGTATTTTATCCCAGATGGTAGAAGGAGACAACTTCTGGGCCTGGTGGCTTCAGTCCTGTCAAAAGAGTCCTTATTGTTCCAAACCCCTAGATCTGCCTTTGAGAAAACAGCTGTAGAGGGAAAGATGATAGGTAATAAGGCCACTAAATCCCTGGGTCCTTCCTGAAGGTGGGATGGGCCCAGTCAGCCACCGAAAATTATTTTAATATGCAAACAAAGCAGAGGATAAGGTTTGAGGATCATCTGTTATTAAAGTTTGTAGGAATGTTCTTAGTGTTGGGGTTGGGGCTTGGGAATCAGTCTAGGAATGAGTAGGGAAGGCAGAGTGGGAGGCTAGCCCAGAGCATTCACATTTACCTTGTCATTGTGGTGGAAAGAGGCCTGTCTTGGCAAACCCCTTTCACAAATCATTGTTATTACTGGAAATGGCATAGGAACTGTTGGTATGTTTCAACACTAATATTCAACGTGCGTTTTCACATGTGAGTAATCAGCATATCCATTACCTCAGCCCTCTCATGTTTGTGTTGAGAACATTCAAGACTCTTGCTCTTTTGAAATGTCCACTAAAGGTCAGCTGCACATGAATTGGAGGCCAAGGTTCCTTCTTCCCCCATTTGTATTTCTTCCAAGTTCTTTGTCCTTAGGGACCCTAGGGGCAGTCCTACTTTCCCAGGGGATTTTGATCTTGGTGTAGTAGCAGCAAAACAATCTGTGGGGTCATCTAGACAAAGGTGGCGAATGGAGGGACCAACCCTTTACCCTTGTGACACACTGGTTTCTTTTAGTAAGTACTGTGGGTAATTCTGCTACATGTCAGTAATCTCTAAGAGAAAAATTGTGCCCAAACTGGTCTGAGACAAAAATATTTGTGAGTAATACAATTATTAACTTCCTCCAGGGGTGGGGATGGGGATCAACATTCCTGGCAAAAAGCGTAAGTAATTTTTCTGATGGAATTTAATGGGATTAAAGGTTATTCTTAGAAACCAGTGGCTGGCCCACCCAGCTGGCTGGAAGGAGGAAGTAGGTGGGCAAGCTTGTGCTACAAGTGCTGGGACAGAAAAACATCTCATCTGCTTCCACAACGAGAGCCTCTAACACAAAAGCAAGCCCTGACACAACATAGTATCAAGTAAAGGTCTACCTGAGACTACACTAAGAAATGGATGTGGGCTACTTACATACTCCAGTAGATAGGTGTGTGTGTGTGTGTGTGTGTGTGTGTGTGATATTGTGAGAAACAAAGTTATGTTTTACATTTCAATTACTGTGCCTAAGAGATAAATAAAACAAAAATGCCTCTAACCTGTAAGCCCCTTGTTGAAGGACAGACACCTCCTGAAATGCTGGAGGCTGTTGTTTATGTAAGATAACAAGTCAGATGCTTTCTTTTTTCTTTTCTTGTTTTGGTCTTTCCATACAGGGTTTCTTGGTGTAGCTCTGGGTGTGGTGGACTCACTCTGTAGACCATGCTGGCCTCCAACTCCCAGAGAACTGCATGCCTCTGCCTCCCGAGTGCTGGGGTTAAAGGTGTTTTTTTTTTTTTTTGGTTTTTCAAGACAGGGTTTCTCTGTGTAACAGCCTGGCTGTCCTGGAGGGGTTAAAGGTGTGAGCCCCTACACCCAGCCAAGTCACAAGTTTTCACTTCCCTAAACAAGTTTGTTTGACCAGGCTCCTCCAGTTGTGCTTGATCACATGTAGGTGTACAAGTAGGAAATATGTCAGGATGTATACTTGCCCCTTACTGGGTGTAGGCAGGAGGTATACAGGCAGGAAGTACATCAGGATATATGGTTGTTCCTGATTGGACCTAGTGGGAAATAGGTTTGCCTTTATAAGCCTTTGCAAAACAAACAAATAAAAAAAATGAAATTTAAAAAAATTTTAAAAGGTGACTCGTCATTTTCTGGGAACCCCAGAATGGTCCTGGCCAGAGTCCCTCATCTTGGCCAGTATCTAATTAAAGCTTGCTTCAAAATTTGGCTCAAGAATTGTGGCAGAGGTCTTATTCTTGCCCAGAAGGAGTAACAGCGTCTTAAGGCGTACAAGAGCTGGACACAGTGAGAGCTGCCCTTTCCTATCCATACATGTGGCAATTGATCTGCTCCCCCCCCCAGGCTGTGAATCCAATGAGCTAAAGATTAGATGAACACATACTTGGACAAGTAGACAACAGCTTGCAAGCCTGAGATTATGACCCATCATGTGTTTCAGAGGTGATCAGGCCTGTTCCAGGAAATCTCAGAGTGGCTTCCGGGTATATACTCTCAAAATGGCCAGCAGAGGTTTGAAGAGATGTTTATATTCTTATGCTCCCAGCGATATTCTTCACGATAGGTAAAACTTGTACGCAACCTGTGTCCATCAGCACATGAGTGGGTAAGAAAAATGTGGCATATCAATGGACTGTTATTCAGTCATAAAAAGGAAAGAGATTCTACCATATACAGGGGGGACTTTTAAGGTTTCCTTCTACTTTTTTCACCTCTGATAGTTTAGGTCTCTGGAATAAGTCGACAGTAGGTAGACAAACTGAACGAGAGAAAACAGATTTCAATTTTATGTGCATGTGCACACTAGTCATATACAGTAGGAGACTAAAGGAACAGCGGGTGGACGTTCGCATAGTATTCTATAGGGATTTACGACTTTGGAGGAGGTGGAGATAGGTTAGGGGAGGATCAGAGGAGGAACTGCATGGCGAACAAAGGTTGTCTTGTTAAGCAGATGGAAGAATAGGCAACAGGTTGTGCCAAAGTCTGTCTAGGTGACACATTCTCTTTTTTTTTTTTTTTTTTTTTGGTTTTTCGAGACAGGGTTTCTCTGCATAACAGCTCTGGCTGTCCTGGACTCGCTTTTGTAGACCAGGCTGGCCTCGAACTCACATTCTCTTTCATGAGTCACTTTCCTCCAGCCAATGAGCTGAGGAAGGGAGTTACCCTGCAGGCAGGTAAGAAAAGTTCACACGTGCCTTTCAGAGAGCCACATCTAGAGGTACTCACCAGATAAGCCTTTTATGACAAGCCAGCCACTAAAGGACATACACCCTAAAAAGTCCAACGAGTTCCACCTGTAGGGTGGAACCTGTTAATAGTTTCACTTCTGTCAATGTGACAAAAATATTCCAACCACTTGACAGAACAGCAGTGACAACAAAAAGTAGAAAACAACTATGGTGGGCAGGCTGCCGCAAGGCTTTAATCCCAGCACTCAGGAGGCAGAGACAGGAGGATCTCTATGAGTTAGAGGCCAGCCTGGTTTACATAGAGGGTTCCAGGCCATGTGGTGAGAATGTGTCTCAGATAAAGAAGTGGGCAAGCAAACAAAAGCAATTTAGGGGAAGAAATGGTTTATCTGACTGACAATTCCAGGCTACTGTCTGTTATTGTGGAGACATCAAGACTTAAAACATGACATCCACAGTCAAGACCAATGGGAAATGAATGCGGGCCTTCTTGCTTGAGTTCCTGCTGCTTATCTAGCTGCCTTCTGTAGTATATAGTTTAGGACTTCCTGGGTAAGGAATAGCACTGCCCACAATGAGCTGGGGCTTTCTACATCTGCTAACAATCAAGACAAACCCCTATGTAGACATACCCATAGCCCAATGTGATTTTGGCCATTCCTTACTTAGTTTCTCTTCTTAGATGACTCGAGGTGGTGGTGACTTGACATCTAAAACCATCACAGAGCTGGCGTGATGATTCAGAAGTTAAAAGCACTTACAACAATAGGGCGTGGTGGCACACACCTTTAATCCCAGCACTTGAGAGGCAGAGGCAGGTGGATCTCTGTGAGTTGAAGGTCAGCCTGGTCTACAGAGTAAATTCCAGAACAGCCAGAGCTACATAGTAAACCCTGTCTCAACAGACAGAGGGAGACAGAGAGAGAGAGAGAGAGAGAGAGAGAGAGAACTCTTAAGGAAAAGTACACACTGCTCTTACAGAGGACATGAGTTTGATTTCCAGTATTAACATCAGACCCAGCAGTTAAGAGAACATACTGTTCTTGCAAAGGAACTTCCTTCTCTTCCTTCTGTTTTTGAGGCAGGATCTTAGGTAGACCATCCTAGCCTCAAATTCTTTCCTCTACTCCCTGAGTGCCAAGACACTCAGCATGCAGTACTACCTCTGTCTGGAAGGCGGGGTTCTGTGCTAATCTCTAAGGCAGAGTTCCTGGTTACTCTCCCTCCAAGACTTGCCTCTCCTGCATTCCTCTGTTAGCTATTTCCCAGGTTTGAGGACTTCTGACTCACAAGCTTCCTTCTAGCAATTTCTTCCCAGTTGCCCTCCATCTCAGACAAGGCCAAGGCCACAGGCATAACCAAGAAAGAAAGAGGGTCTTTTTCTGGCCCCTTATTGACTCTCATTGACTTCCTGCTCCCCAGCACAGGCAGGAAGGCTGCCTCTGCCAATTATGAGACAGCTCATGGGTGTTCTGCTTGAATAAACTCCGTTGTCCTGGAGAATTTTCCCACATCAAACCTTTAATCTGCTGTGTTCCAGGTCAGTAGACAAAGAGATGAGTCTGAAGTTTTAAACAACCTTATAAATGAAAGACATCTGTCTGCAAGGCAGTCACATAACATTTGTTGCATTGTCCCTAGCTTTCAAGACCCTTCCTTAACACACTATTGTTCTATATTTTAGGTGCTAAAAATTATAAGCAAAAAATTAAATATTAGGGGAAATATGTTCTTGGGAGATGGAAGTCCATCAGATCCACCTCCCCAAAACACTCCTCCATGGAGCAATGAACTATTATTAATAGTTTGGTGTTTATTCCTCAGATTTTCCCCATGAACACAGACTTTAGTACTGCCACCATCCGTATCCCCACTATTGCAATTGACCTTGTACAAATGGAACTATGCTAAAGACAGGCCAGTGATTCTCAGCCTATCAGATTGTACAGTTTGTCAGGCACCTTGCAGGGTAAGAGTAAAGTCTAGACAATGACGGGTCCATGGTGACAGAATGACACCTTCATGCGAACTGCTTAGCTGTGCACATCCCCAGCTCTCTGTTTAAACTCTAATCTGACTTCAGGACCCTAAAGATGGATTTGAGGAGGCATCACTGGATCTTTTGGCCCTCTTCCCAAAGTGGCCACATGAAATCCATCTTCCTTTCCTGCTTTTTACTGTTAATTTGGGTGCTTTAATTGGATCCTCACGAATGGTTGGCTGGCTGAACTTGACTTTTTGGGGTACAGGCTATGGCCTCAAGTTTGGTAACATTTTACCATAGATACTGTTTGGCAATTGCCTTTTGGCATATATTAAGCTTCTTTTTGTATCAGGACTTCATTGTTTTCTCAGTTGTAAGATGTTCTACTTTGTCTATGAGTAGGTACTTATTCAACAAGCTTCAGCCGGGCGGTGGTGGCGCACGCCTTTAATCCCAGCACTTGGGAGGCAGAGGCAGGCGGATCTTTGCGAGTTCGAGGCCAGCCTGGTCTACAAAGCGAGTCCAGGACAGCCAGAGCTGTTAAACAGAGAAACCCTGTCTCGAAAAACCAAAAAAAAAAAAAAAAAAAAACAAGCTTCCTGGTGGTGTTTGGAATTGGACCTCCGCCTTCCCAGTTTTTCCATTATATAGTGGAGACACTTGGACATACATTTGTTTACTTGTGTGCTGGAAATACAAGAGCCATTTCCAGAAGCACTTAGCCAGCCTCTGAGTACCAGTCTTAAATGCTAACGCCCAAACAACGGAATTGTAAGAAAAGATATTTAAAATTATTATTATTTATTATGTCTGTGCACTGTGTGAGGGGGAGAATGCCCATGCCATGGCATGCATGTGGCAGTCAGAGGACAACTTGGCAAAGCTGGTCCTCTTCTCCACCTCTACCTGAGCTTCAGGGGTCAAACTCAGGTCAGGCTTGTGTGGCAAGTGCTTTCCACTGGGCCATCTCCCTCTTCCCCAAAAGGTTTCCCTTCTTCGCCCATGGCAAGGATTACAACCAATGCTCCCACAACAAAGACCAGCTTGCTAAAAGAAACGTGCAGTATTTATTAGCTAAAATGTTATGGGAAGTGGGAGCCTTCAGAAACGAAGATGCTTAGACATGGGGAAAACTGGACCTTCATGCTCAGACACAACGGATGGACAGCTGTGTGCAGGACTGGACAGAGGAAGTCTAAGCAATGATCATAAACTAGAGATGGGTGGGTTTAGCAAGGCCTGTTTGTTCGGATTCCTTTTGGCTTCCAGGTATCAGAGAGAACACCTGTCACATGAAGGTTTTGTAACCTGCTTTTTCTGGAGACACAGAGGCTTTCACCATGACTGTGTTTCAGGAGAGGAAGGATGGAGTAGATCAGAGAGATCTTGCTTCTAGGTTTCTCTCTATTCCCTTCAGCCAAAAGTTCTCAGCATGCCAAGGAGTCATACTTTGAGTGGTTTCTCCTGACTTTATAAGAATTATATCTTACCAGGCCCTGGTTGAGCATGCCATTGATCCCAGCACTTGGGAGGCAGAGACAAGCAGATCTCCGAGTTCCAGGCCAGCCTGGTCTACAGAGAGAGTTCCAGGACAGTCCAGGCTACACAGAGAAACCATGTCTTAAGAAACCAAAAACAACAACAACAACAACAAAAAATTTATATCTTGATTGTAGTGGTAGTTGTGTGACTGTATGCTTTTATGAATTAAAAATTAATCAATTATACTATATAATAAGAAATATTTTTTTTAGATTTATTTTATGCATATGTGTGCTCTATCTGCATGTACACCTGCATTCCAGAAGAGGGCATCAGATCACATTGTGGATGGTTGTGAGCCACCATGCGGTTGCTGGGAATTGAACTCAAGACCTTTGGAAGAGCACTAGGCAGTGCTCTTAACCGCTGAGCCATCTCTCCAGCCCCATAATAAGAAATATTAAAATCTCCCAAAAGGTGACTTGTCTTAAAAAAGCCCACATCTATGCTTTTGGGTATATGCTTCTTCTGAGTGCTTCTTTTTCCTGCTTAAGGCTATGCTACAATGTCTTCATTAAACCACACTTCCACATCACTGAAAAACAGTATCAAACTATAAAGGTAAATTACTAAATTTTAACCTCAGGCTACACTCCATTTTAAAAATATTTAGCCAGGTGGTTGTGGTGCACACCTTTAGTCTCATCACTCAGGAGGCAGAGGCAGGCAGATCTCTGAGTTTGAGGCCAGCCTGGTCTACAGAGTGAGTTTTAGGACAACCAGGGGTACACAGAGAAACCTTGTCTTGAAAAAAAATATTATGCATGTTTATGATGTGGGACAGCTGTATGGTGGGATAGAGGACAATTAGTGGAAATGGTTTTCTCCTTCCATGTTTATGTGAGTTCTGGGAATAGAACTCAGTTCTCCATGCTGGGTGACAAGCACCTTTACCCATGGAGCCATCTCACCAGCCCACCTTAATTAAACGAGCTACACCTTAATTGAAACAAATAAAGTGACTTGCCTGTTGGGAATTAGGTCTGCCACCAGCCCCAACTTTGTGACCACTGCATTGTGTGAGCTCTGACCCCATATATGACTCACCTTGCCTGTTCCTAGGGCATCATGGGAGGAAATGGAGCATTTCAGAGGCAGGAAGTCAGAAGAGATATTTGATGAGAATCTGTCTTCTGTTTCAAGATGTGGTGAAACCCCCACTGCCTCCCATCCCCAGGTGTGAGGCAGGAACTTCACTTATGAGTAAAATCTGAACTCCAGTGTGATTAGTTTATTGTCTGGACAAGCAGCAAGAAAGAATTCTCTGACTTATCTCAACACTGACTCAAGCCTTTGGAATCAATCTGTGTCTTCCTGGTGTCTTAGAATTTTTAAAAAGATTTATTTTTTTAAATGTATGAGTGTTTGTCTATATGTAGGTGTATCATACCCTTGTGTGCATACATGTGTGCCTCATGCTCTCAGAGGCTGAAAGGGGTGGGGGTGGTTGGCCCCTGGAACTGGAGTTACTGAGCTAACATGCAGGTATTGGGAACTGAACCCAGATCTTTTGCAAGAGCCAAAGGTGCTATTTCCTGCTAAGCCACCTCTCTACTCCCTGGAGCCTTGGTTTTGGTCCCTTTCAGAAATAGACACCATGATATGAATTTGATTGCAAAATGTGGGGAGGCAGCTAAGAAGATGGCTCAGTGGGTGGAAGCACTTGCCTGATGATCTGAGTTTGGTTCCCAGAGCTCACATACAGAGCTGCTGCAGTGGCCTGTATCTGTAATCCTGACATTGCTACAGGACACAGGAGACAGAGACAAGGGAATCAGCTAGAAGCCCAATGGCCAGCTAGCATGAAACACTTTAGTAGGGACAGAAACAAGGGAGGCTGCTTCAGCAAGGTCAAAGGTAAGATCTGACCTCTGATCTCCATACACCAGGATGCCAGGGCTCATGCACACCTATACTCATATACAACACACACACACACACACACACACACACACACACACACACACACATACACATACACACATACACACACACATACACACATACACGCACATACATACACACACACATACACAATCTATTTCGTTTTTTGAGACACGGTTTCTTTGTGTATCCCTGGCTGTCCTGGACTCATTTTGTAGACCAGGCTGGCCAGAGATCTACCTGACTCTGCCTCCTGAGTGCTGGGATCAAAGGTGTGCGTCACCACACCCAGCAATTACAGACAGCTGTGAACTGCCATGTGGGTTCAGGGATTTGAACCTGGGTCCACAGTCAGTGCTCTTAACTATTGAGCCATCTCTCCAGGCTCCCAAAAATAATTTTGATAAGATTTATTTATTTTTAATTTATGTGTATGAGTGGTTTTCCTGCATGTATGTACGTGCACCATGTGTGTACAGTACCCACAAAAGCCAGAAGAGGAGAAGAGGGCATCACATCCCCTGGAACTGGAGTTACAATACTTGTGAGCCACCATGTGGGTGCTGGGAACCAAACTTGAGTCTCTCACAAGAGCAACAAGTGCTCTCAACCGGGCAAGCATGGCACCCCCTGTGAGATACTGCATCCCCGGTGAAAGTCTGTGCAACTTGGAGGAAGGCAGCCCCGGCAGCGGCACCTACACCCGGCACGGCTACATCTTTTCGTCGCTGGCGGGCTGCCTGATGAAGACCAGTGAGAATGGCGTGCTTTCCGTGATAAGAGAAACAGAGTCCCAGTTACTTCCAGATGTGGGAGCTGTAGTCACCTGTAAGGTCTCCAGCATCAACTCACGTTTTGCCAAAGTACACATCCTGTATGTGGGATCCACGCCACTTAAAAATGCTTTTCGAGGAACTATCCGCAAGGAAGATATACGAGCAACTGAAAAAGATAAGGTTGAAATTTACAAGAGTTTCTGCCCAGGTGACATAGTTTTGGCCAAAGTTCTCTCCCTAGGTGATGCACAGTCCAATTACCTGCTGACCACTGCTGAAAATGAGTTAGGAGTAGTGGTGGCCCACAGTGAATTGGGGGTGCAGATGGTCCCCATCAGCTGGTGTGAGATGCAGTGCCCTAAGACCCACACTAAAGAGTTCCAGAAAGTGGCCAGAGTACAGCCTGAGTTCTAACAGACCTAAGCACACGTTATCCCAAAGGGAGTCAACTGTTTCCAAAAGTACGTGTGTGAAACAAACATCCAGATGCCATGGTCTTTATTAAAGTACCTGCAGTCATCTAGCAACCTCCTCTTGAAAAATGTGCCTGAAATCCATTGATGTCGTAATGGACACCCAAGGCTCCTGCAGCTGAAGACAGGAAGATTGTTAGTTCCCAAGTTTGAGGCCAGCCTGGCCTGCATAGTAAGACTTTCAGCCAAAAAGACAAAAAAGAAAATGTACATTATTTGAAAGAATTCTTGGGAAACGGTGATTTTTATTCTCTGGGTTCATGAATCTCCATTTAAAGGCATTCAGCAAACAAAACCAAGTAATATTGGAAATCGCATATTCCTTTTTTAAATAAATATGTATATATGTAAAAAAAGTGCTCTCAACCACTGAGAACAATTTCACCAGCCCTAAGTAAATTGTTTTAAAGTGAGGAAGTAATAGAGGAAAGAGAATAACAACAAAAGGGAGTTTTCAGGCCAGAGATCAGAGTTATTTCTACAGAGAGGCCAAGGACCTATGGTGCTCACCCAAGAACTTCCCACTCCTTACGTGTTGAGGCCTACTTCTGGTTATTTGAAAATTCCAGCATTCCTACTTTGGGTTGCTTCAGGGTTTCAGCATCCCATCCGGCCAGATAAAACCCCACAGGCAGAGTTTCAGGTATTAGAACAACATGGCACTTCTGTGCAGGGGTGCCACCCACAGATCTGAGCACCACAGTTTCCCCACATTCATTTCGTGATAAGAAAGGACCCCTATTAGTAATCACGTGGGCCACAGAGGAAGTGGAATGACTGCGTTTCCTTCTTGCTCAGGGTCTTCTCTTTTGCACCACTTGCTTCTTTTTGGTCTCTGAAAGACTGAAGGGATCAAGAGAGGAGAGATTAGGCTTAGGAAAGGCTTTATTTTTTTTGTGGGGGGACTTGCTCCATTGTAATTGTATTTTAGTGCTCTCTGGATGGCCAGATGGCCCATTGTGGGATCATTTATTAGGGGAATATTTGGGGGGCATCTCCAGGAACTCTGCCACTTCTGGGTGTGGTGGTTTGAATGAAAATGCCCCTCTCCCATGGGTTCAGATATTTGAGTGTATGGTCTCCAGTGGAAGGTGTTGCTTGTGGGGAGTATTAGATGTGGCCTACCTTGAGGAAGTACAGCACTGAGAGTAAGCTTTGAGGTTTCAAAGCCACACACCATTTCCAGTCCCCCCCCCCCTACTTCCTACTTGCAGTTAGAGATGTGAGATCTGTTGTTTTTCGTGACTGCTGCTGATTGCTCTGATTCCCTGCCATAATGGACTCTTACCCCTCGGGAACCATAAAAGCCCAAATAAACAAATTGCCTTGCCCATGGTATGTCAGCACAGCAACGGAAAAGTAACTAGTATAGGTCACTTCTTCAAAATATCTCATTATGTGTAAAACAAATATCCCCTAAGCTCTGAGAGTTGGAAAGCTAATAATGCTTATGGTCCAGACCTGTTTCATGCTGAAGGCCGCTCAACCTGTATTTCTAAAGGGGACTGTGCAGGAACAAGGTGCTTCCACCAGAGGGCAGAACAGACTTTGCAGAGAGAGGGAAAGGGGCACTCAAGTTCCTCAGGGAAAGAAGCAGCCGGTTAAATGCAAATTCACTAAAGTTTTTCCTCCCTCGCCTACTAAAACCCACCCCAGCCCGAGGTCCTAGCTTTAGCTCTGCGTTTTGTTCTCTGTACTTGCTACTGACCAGAATTGATGTCCGCCCGGAGGAAGGCTGGAGTACTCCCCGAGGATTCCCCAGACCCAAGGTGGCCAACGGGAGAGGCGGCGGGAAGGTGCTGGGGTGGCAACCGTCGTGGGGAGAGAGCATGGAAAGGCTTTGGGGACCGGAGGCCTCAACTCCCAGAGAACTCTTTAACCGTATGGAGTAGACAGCAAACAGGATCATGCGAGAGAACAAGTGTGTAAGTCTCGGTATCTGTGGGAATGTATCATAGGAACGCAAACTCGCTACCTCAGAACAAGGGAGGCGCTTAAGCCTTCATTCTCTTGGAGAAGAGAGGAGGCAGCCTGGGAGGTGCTTTGGGTGGAAATGAACAGAGGGGGGGATTGGAGGGATGATGGCTTGAGATGAGTTCCTCTGAGTTGACTTCTAGCTCCCTCTCCTGGGACGAGCCAATCATTCTTTCCTGATGAAACTCCCAGACAGGCATTGATCTGAGGGAATTCTCTCGAAAGATCTGCGTTTAGGCCGAAGGAAGCTTTTTATTTGCTCATCTCAAAGGGTTCCAAAGTGGTATGTCCTGTATGTAAGGGGGTCGGGGTAGGAGCCATTTACCAACCAGCCTCTGTGAAGCACCCCGCCTGCGGTCAGCTCCTCCTGGGAGGGAAGGGCACCAGAGGGGAGGAGTCTGCTCCCAGAGCCCCATTGCTGTTTTCCGGTTGGTGCCCTGCCCCGCTCATGCGTGGGGTGGGGGTGGGGGACAGCACTGGAGATGCCACTCGCTAACCCCTGTGGCTCTCTATATGTATGTATGTATGTATTTATTTTTTTTTTATCGCACCAGCGGCTGTAGTTTGGGGTGGACCCACTAGCCTTCAGGAAAGGACCTGGCAATTTCTTCCTTCTAGGGCTAGGTTAGCACTTCCTCTTTACCCAAGTTTAACTCCTTGTTTCGTTTTCTGTTAAACTGCTAAGTTTCAAAAGTTTACTCAGACCGTGACTTCTCACCCCTCCCCCTCTCCCCATACCCAATTATGGCCTAATCGAGGGAGGAGGGCAGGCGTCCCGGAAATCTTGTTTTGCCAGTATTATTTTGGGGGCACTGCTTCTTTGTAGAAGCTGTCATCCCGCAGAATAGAAAGCTGGGGTGATCTGCAAGATCTGCTCTGACTCGGCCCCGTTTTGCCTTTTTCTAGCTATTCTGTCAATACTACCCAAAACGATTACAGATTCCCCACTACCCCTACAGAAATTCCAACAGCCCTTTCCACCCTAACCTCCAAATTCTGAGAGTTTGGGTTTTTTCCCCCCAACAGAAACGGAAACACTGATCCTGAGAGCCATATGGCACTGTAGGGTCCCTGAAGAGCCAGAACAATCTTGGAGAAGAATAAAGATGGATGAGTCATACTCTTCATCTTTGAAACATTCTTCAAACCTAGAGCTATCAAGGCAGTGGGATTCTGGCATAGGGACTAACAGATGGATTGAAGAGATGGGAGAGAAAGTCTAGAGATACATTAGCAGACATAGTGGGTTCTCAGCAGGGATGTTAAGACTAAACTTAAAATTTTGAAGGTTTTTGAATTTCATAGGTAAGTACTGTATTTACACCATTTCCCTCTTCCTTCTCCAGTTACCTCCATTCCCTTAAAGTATTGGCCTCTTCCTCCTTCATTGCTATTGTTACACATATATCTGTATGTATGCATGTATTATGTATGTATGTATGCATGTATGTATGCACACATGCACAGCCTGCTGAGTCCCTTTAGTGTTGCTCCTATGTCTATGTGTTTAGGGATGCCCACTTGGGATCAGATGATCTATCAGGTGGTTCATTCCTGGAATTCAACCTCTCTCAGAAGCCATTAATTGCACCCTTTCATCCAGGGGTGGGGCTGCTGTGTGACAAAACAGTTTCCTGGAGAGAACAACACACATCTACTCACCCCAGATAAGGAAATTGTTGTGAGTCTGGGGTCATTTAGAGATTCAATAGCCTGACTCAAATTTTGGTTTTAGTAAATTAGAGGCCTTTTTATTTAAAAAATTGTACAGGCCGGGCAGTGGTGGCGCATTCCTTTAATCCCAGCACTTGGAGGCAAAGGCAGACGGATCTCTGTGAGTTCGAGGCCAGCCTGGTCTACAAAGCAAATCCAGGACAGCCAGAGCTGTTACACAGAGAAACCCTGTCTCGAAAAACAACAAAACAAAAATTGTACAGGACCAAACTAGATAGAGTTCCCTAGGTAAGGAACTGGGCTATTGTTAGTCCAAGGATTATAAAGACAAAAAACCATAAAGTTATAATTTTGGGGAGCCAATTTTACTCATATCTTGTCTGTGTTGCAGGCAAGGCTTGATTTAGTAAGAGATGTCTGGCGGGTGCCTGAGCCATCCAAACGAGTTTCATACAAAAAGTGGGAGTTAGCCGTTAGCCTGTTTGATCTTGTGATTCATTACCTTCTAAAAATAGCTGAGGCAATGAAATATTTTACAACAATCATTAATTTTTTTTTTCAAGGCAGGGTTTCTTTACGTATCCCTGGATGTCCTGGACTCACTTTGTAGACCACTCTAGCGTCGAACTTAGAGATTCACCTGCCTCTGCCTCCCGGGTGCTGGATTAAAGGTGTGCACCAACATGCCTGGCACGATCGGCAGTTTTTAAAGAATAGCCCAGCTGCACCAGGAAGTGGTCCATCAATGGGTACATTCAAGGTAGGATCAACTTCCTCATGGCTTATACAACAAGCTCAAAACAAATTTGTTTTTACAAGCCTAGCACAGTAAACTGATCCTCTAAACATAATGTTCACCATCACAGAATCTATGACAGACCAAAGTATAGATACCACCAATGTCCAACTCGGTGAACTAATGAATTTTATTGGGGTACTTATGGGAATATGGGTGAGGGGTTACTTACAGGAGCAGAAATGACTCAGACAGCTGCATCATCAAACCCTACCCCAACAAGGCCAAAAGCTTACAAAGCACACTGCACAGCCTGCAGGCCGCGCAACAGGTTGGACAATATCCTTTCCTGGTGCCTCAGTTGGTCTAAACCTCTTCCAGGCTGCTTAGCCGTTTCTATTTCTTCAAGGAGGCTGTTGCAATCTCAGAGTCAATTCTTTGCCGCTTTCCTACTCTCAGAGCCTTCTTAGCTGCTCAGCTTGAGTTCATCTGAGAAGCACTCTCAGCTTTTATTGCTTACTCTGGCAGGGAGGGGCCTAGTGGATCTGGTCAGTTTCAGGAACTTCCTGAAGCTATTTTGAGTTGCTTTGTCTTCCTGCTTCCAGAGCTTCCCTGCAGGATGGAATGTTCCAGTCTCTGAGGTACCTGTTATACAGTATTCCATACCTTCTTCTGCTCTTACATTGCATTGTTTTCAACTCTCACAATGATTCCTGAGCATTGGAGGGGGTGACTAGAGATGTCCACCTATGGCCAAGAAACAGACCACCATGCCACAGCAACAAGTCACTTGTTCTATGGCGCTTCACCAGTTGTTATGAGTTAAAGCTGACAACGACAGTGACCTATGGCTGTAAACACACATGTTTAGAAGACAGTTGGACAGGCACATCACATCCACCTAGAAAAACTACAGAAGTTTCTTCCCCATTGGGACCTGTGACCTCCTCAGCTGCATGCTTTTGTACTGGCTTATAGTACCAGATGTGAATTCCCTTTTATGGAGTGGACCTTACGTATAGGTGGAAGGCTGTAGGTCCTACCCATGACAGCTGAGCCACTATTGCTCAATCAGGCACATCCTGCACGTCCACCCACATATGTTACCTTTTGGATTTAAACTCCTTAGATGTTGGTTCAGTCACTGGGGCATACTCAATGGCTTTAAAAGACATTGGTCCTAGGACAGCCTGCATGGCATTGGTGCTGGAGCTTGTAGACATCACATTTCACTGTTGTATGTATGCCAGCACTCGGGAGGCAGAGGCAGGTGGATCTGTGGGTTCAAGGCCAACCTGGTCTACAAAGTGATTCCAGGACAGCCAGGGCTACACAGAGAAACCCTGTCTCGAAACACCAAAAAAAAGTATGTATGCCACCTTTGTAGAGTTTGATTCTGTGCCACACCTGAAGGTAGTTTGGCCTTTAATCTAGACCTTTATCAGAGAAGCTATTTTTACAGTCACTAGGGTGGAACCAGTTATGGATTATGTGTAATAGCCCTGAGGGGAAGGCTTTGAAGGAACTCTAGCCAGGCCAAGCATGGCAAACATGGCTTTGGCAGGCCTTCTCCCCCATTCCCTCTGCCTTGCTGAAAGCCATTAGGTCACATTCCTAAATCCAGCCACCAAGGTCTGTTCCCTTATTAGGCCACTTCCTCCTCCTGAGGCTGACCACCAAGGTCCAGCTATCAATGTATTGAAGTCCAGCAATCAAAAGCCCCTTTTGGCTCACCTAATTAACATGTCCAATTAGAATTAAATACCTCATCCTAACATGGGGTTTCCCTTTTACCTTTATCAACTGCCATTTGTCTACAGGACACATCTGTCTCCTCTCTATCCAGAGGCAGTCCTTTGTCCCCTTCTGGGATAAATACCCCTTCTCTCTCTTCCTTGTTCCTTTTTCCTTCTCCCTCATCCTGTCTTTTGTATTTGTCTCTTATTCCCTGCCCTATGTCCCTCTGGGGCAAATAAATCTCCTTTATGTTGAGAACTTGGTCTCGGAGGTCCTGAGCTGATACTGATCCCTTCAGGCTCCCCAAGTGGAAGTGTTACAGCTCTGAGGGGGGGAGGTTTCCAGATGCAAGTGTTACAGCTCAGAAGGGAAAGGTATCCTGCCAGTAGACAAGGAATACCACAAAGTCACACCATACAACAAACCTTACACAAGAGATTTATTGGGAGAGGCGCAGGAGGGTGGCTGACTCTGAGAAGCAGCAGGGAGATTGGCAGAAGACAGGCTTATGTACAGTTTCTGGGGAGAGGTGCTTTCCGGGGTGGAGATTTCCAGGGTGGGGAGTGGTGAGATTTCAAGTCAAGCTCAGGGATTGATGGGAGTTGGTGCTCAGGGATTAGTGGGGTTTGGTGTTTTTTTTTTTTTTTTTTTTTTTTTTTTTAACCAGGAAGTAGGCTTTGATCTTTTAACCTACAGATTCCTCCAGCCGTAATGGTTTATATATCTCTCACAGTTGCTTGGCTAGTGCTGTGTAATGAGATTCTGCTCTTTTCATTGACTGAGACCCTATTGGAACCATTTGCTCAGGTTGCTCTTGCCATAGGCCCCAATTATAGCCTTCTGAACTTCTGGTGACTTCTAATAGGAAGGGACATTGGGGTAGTGGGACACACGCTGTTTATCCTGTCCTACAAGGGTCTTTAGCCCTATCAAAAGCCTTTATGTCCCAACACCATATTATACTGTTCTTTATCAAGTTATACAGAGAATGGGCAACTTGGGCAAGATAGGGAATGAAAATCTATCAATATCTCAGCGTCTCCCAAACACCCATAGCTTCTTTACATTTTCAAGTGTTTGTTATATTAGCACTCTGTCAGTAACATAGTCAGGTGTCATATGCATCTTACCAGACCATAATACTGCAAGCTGTTGTCTGACTCTTGCATCCTGTACAGACAGATCTCCCATCCTCGTTCCCTTGGATGCACCCGTACGTCTCCCTAATGGCTCTCCAAATCTGCAAAACATTCAGAGGTTACCATTATGTCACCTATGTAGCAAAATCTTCTTCCAGAGGATGAGTAAGTAGGACAAGGCAACATCCCGAACCACCATCCTATAATAAATGGTCGGGTTACACCTTAACTCTGGTGAAGAAGGTTGTCGTCCATTATAAACAAGTGTCAGGTGGTCTAGAGATTTGCAAGTGACAAGACAGCCAAGTCAAATGTAAGTGAGGTCTAATACAGCATGGAAAAGTTTTGTCCATTGCTTCCTCCAGAGATCAAGGCTGAGTACAAAGCATGGTCCTCCTGGTCCTAGCTTAATTGGCTAGCCCGCTGTAATCCACAGCCATTCTCTCTGGCTCATTATGTTTCCATATCTTGCAGCTCGTCCATGGAATCTCCCAAGATTTCCCTGAGCTTAGTGGGCCTGACTTAATCGCTCAGACTTACTGAGGATCAAAGAGGACTGTGGTCTTGCTCTCCTCTGCTGCACCTGTCAACTCCCTGAGTCCGGCAGGCCCTGGGTTGGCACTGTGGATGTTGTCTCCCTATTCGCCATACCTGGATGTTGGGGGAGTTCCTGACTGGGCAAACCATTTGCTTGGATTATAAACAAAAGCCAAAATACCCAGCTTTCTTTTCACTCTCCTAACAGTCCCTGTCTTGTGTGTGCGCATGTGAGAGGTCAGCATCAGTGTGCGCATGTGAGAGGTCAGCATCAGGTGTCGTCCTCTGTCATTCTCCACCTTATTCTTTGAGACTGGGTTTCATTGCATCTGGAACTTGCTAGACTGGCAGGCCAGCAAATCCCAAGGGGGCCTCTATCTCTACCTCTCCAGTGTTGGGTTTACAGGTGCACACCACTGTGTATATGATCTTCCTTCCTTCCCTCCTTCCTTCCTTCCTTCCTTCCGCTCTCTCTCTCTCTTTCTCTCTCCCTCTTCCTTCCTCCCTCTTTCTTTCTTTCTCTCTCTCTCTCTTTCTTCTTTCTTGTTCTCCCTCTCTCTCTATTACTTCTTTTCCACGACAGGGTTTCTCTATGATGTTGAATCCAGATACTTTGCTGAAAAAAATTTTTTTGTTTTGTTTTTTTTTTTTTTTTTTGAGACAGGGTTTCTCTGCGTAGCTCTGGTTGTCCTGGACTCACTTTGTAGACCAGGCTGGCCTTGAACTCACAAAGATCCACCTGCCTCTGCCTCCCAAGTGCTGGGATTAAAGGCGTGCGCCACCCCCCCACCTTCTACGAAAATTATTAAGTCTAATTAGTTTGCTTGTAAATTATTTTAGCTTTTCTATTTTGTTTTGTTTTGTTTTGTTTTGTTTTGTTTTTTGAGACAGGGTTTCTCCGTGTAACAGCCTGGCTGTCCTGGACTCACTTTGTAGCCCAGGCTGGCCTCGAACTCACAAAGATCCGCCTGCCTCTGCCTCCTGAGTGCTGGGATTAAAGGGATACGCCACCACGCCCAGCTGCTTTTCTATTTTTTTTTTGGTTTTTCAAGACAGGGTTTCTCTAACAGCCCTGGCTGTCCTGGACTCTCTTTGTAGACCAGGCTGGGATTAAAGGAATGTACCACCCCAAGTAGCTAGTATTTTTTTTTAAGGTTTATTTAAAATTTTTTCTTTTTCTCACATATTGTTTTGGCTAGTCTTTCCAATACATGTCAAATGGAAATGGTGACAGTGGATACCCTTGTCTTGTACTCAGCTTGAGTGGGAAAATATTAAGAACTTGACTTCAAATGTCATGCTTTTCACAGGGTTTTGTTTTTAGGATTGCCTACATACTTCATTAAATTAATCAATTTACTTTCCAATTCTTAGTTTTCTGAGAGTTAAAATTATGAACAAATATTGCATTTTATCAACTGTCTTTTGTAGTCCTTTTGAAGTTCACGTTTCCAACCATTATTTCTGTCAGTGTGATGATAGAGTGTGATGATATGATCCTTCACTCTTTCTTTTTTAAAATGATTTTTAATTTTTATTTTATGTGCATTGGTGTTTTGACTGCATATATGTCTATGTGAGGGTGCTGGGTCCCCTGGAACTGGAGTTACAGTTTTGAGCTGCCATGTGGGTGCTGGGAATTGAACCTGGGTCTTCTGGAAGAGCAGACGATGCTCTTAACCACTAAACCACCTATGATCCTTGATGGTTAAATGTTAAATTCTTGCATTCCTGGAAAAGATCTTCCTTAGTCATGTGTATTATGCTTTGTGAATAGGTTGGATTCACTGTTTTGTGTTTCCTGCTCTGTATTCCCACAAGACACTGATTTAATTATTTTTCATTTTTGTACACCTTTTAAAAATTTGAGTGTGGCCGGGCGGTGGTGGCGCACGCCTTTAATCCCAGCACTTGGGAGGCAGAGGCAGGCGGATCTCTGTGAGTTCGACGCCAGCCTGGTCTACAAAGCAAGTCCAGGACAGCCAGAGATATTCAGAGAAACCCTGTCTCGAAAAACCAAAAAAAAAAAAAAAAATTGAGTGTGAAGATTTTTCTGTCCTTCTGTAGCAAGTTGGGAAATGTTTTCTTTCTTTCCTTTTTTTTTTTTTTTGTCACTTGCAGAGTTCATGTCAGTTTAGTAGTTTACATTTTTAAAACCATATATGTGAAGTCTTTTGGGCCTGGATTTCTTTTGTGGGAGAGGCTGGGAAATGTGCCATGAAATCCTCATGTTTATTTTCTCACTGTGTTCTCTCCTCTCCCCCTTAGCATGCTTGCAGAGATCCGGAAAGAGGAAAGTTTTAATGAGACATTTTTCAATTACTTCAAGGAAAATAAAATAGAGATAGCCCATGCAATCACCAGGCTGTTTCCTTTCCTAGAAAGGCTCAGGGACCACTCCTTCATCACAGACAAAACCTATGCTGTAAGTGACATGTATCCATCACCCCATGGCAACCCAACCCCGTATTAACTGGTGTTTAATATCCTGGATGCCAGGTTTCTCTAGCTGGCTAGAAAGCCTTGTATGCCTTGCAGGGGAAGACCCTTTTAATCTTTAATCTAACATGTCACGTGGAAGGCAGCAAGCCTCTTCTGCTCCTAACTGAAGGCAATGTGGGCGAATTGCAACAAAGCTGGGGATGGAGAATGACTTGTAGCATTTGCTATGTTCTAATACCCACCCCAAACCTAGTTACCCCTTTCTCCCATATCACCCTTCCGTATACACATGAAAGAAAGAAGGCATTGTTAAGTCCCACTGATGAATAGTGATCAGTGACTTACAGTAAAGAAAGATTAAAATAATGAAAGATATAAAACGATACTATTACCAGATTACCAAGGTCTAAGGTTTGTCAATTAACGATTTATGGGAAAACTGAGAGAATAGCAATTGGTGGAAGGAAATGGTTTGATTTATAATTTTAGTTAGAACTCTCCAGTTTTCAGAGAAAGAAATTTTGATCTTTCTTCATTCTGCCAATAGTAAAGTTGCAATATTTTTTTTAAAGATGACTGGGAAATATTCATATGTAAATTTAGTGAGGAGTTCAAGTTATCAGAACTGAGAAATAAATTTTTCTTTGCTTTGACTGCAAGGCTTCCAGTGTGGGATTTCCTGAGAAACTATAATCCATTATTTCGTTATAATGTCTACTTGTGTCAGATGAAACCATGCTTTGACACTCTCTCTGTTGAACTTTTTAAAAGGATTCTTATGAAGCCTGTAGGAACTTGGTTCCTATAGAGAACGTCGTGTACAGTGTTCTGGATCAGCTGGAAAAGCTATCTGGCCGCTCACTTCTACAGGCTCTGTTTAACAGAGTGAACCTGAAAGCATATCCTGATTTAAGAGAGATTCATAAAAGCCTGGAAACTGGTAATTTCTTTTCTCACCTCCCCTTTACAGTGACGTTCTATCCTAAATTTTTTTTGCTTATTCTTTGACAATCTCATGCAATATTTACAATATATCTAGATCTAAACTGACCCCAACTCCATCCCCCCCCAGCCCTTCCAACATGTCCCCCTACATTTCCATGTTCTTCATCTTCGTTCTTGTTTTCATCTTCTTCCACATTCTCCTTCACCTTCTTATTACCTACTGAGTCCTTAGTGCTGCCCATATGTGCATAATTGTGGGGCATCCACTGAAGAGTATGAACAACCTATCTGCTGCCACACCCCCAAAGAAAAATGACTCTCCCAGCCGCCATGAGCTGCCAATAGTAACTCAGCTAAGGGTGGAGCCTCATGAGTCCCCTCCCCACTAGCGCTGACTTGCTGATTGGCTTGCTCTTACATGCATAATCACAGCTTTTCTGTGTTTGTGAATTCGGCAGTCGTGTAATGTTCAGAAGACAACATTTCACATCTCTGCTCTCCATCCTTCAGCTCTTGCGTTCTTTCTGCTTCCTCTTCTTAAGTGTTCCCTGAGCCTTAGGGTGAGAAATTGAGATAAATGTCCTACTTAGATACGAGAACTCTATATTCATTCATTTAATCAGTACAGCTACGCTGCTGACTGTGTGCCATTACCTGACCTGTCTCGTGCGCTGTGCTGTGTACCGGGCTGGTGCTCTGTCTTACCTTGTGGGTGGCCTCTCAGGTTCTTCTCATGAAATCTTGGCGTTTCCTTCAGGGCAGCTGTGCTGACTGCTGGTTTAGCTCTCAGAGCCTTTTCTCAGTGCTTAAGCCTACACGGTCCCTGGTGTCTGTCTGATGCTTTCCTGGGCTCCCTGCTCCTCCTTCTTTTCCCCAGGGAGCTCGGACTCCCCTCTTCGCTGGCCCTATCTTTGAAGCTCTTGGGCTTTAAAAATATCTATGTGGATCTCTCCATGACCTTATTCACCCTACTCTAGAGCGAAGCCCTGTTCCTCCTCTGAGGTCTGTAGCACAAATGTGACACCCCTTCCCATGAACTGAAGTAAGATTTCACTTCACTCAGTTAAGGAATTAATTATTTTTAAGGGGGGGGGGGAGCTGAGGACTGAACCCAGGCTCTTGTGCTTGCTAGGCAAGTGCTCTGCCACTGGGCTAAATCCCCAACCCCCAATTAATTACTCTTTATGATTTCTCCATTGTGTGTGTCATCATCCTTAAAACCTGAGAAAGGAGCTGGAGAGGTGACTTGGCAGTTAAGAGCACCTGCTCTTCTTGCAGAGAACCCGAGTTTGGTTCCCAGCACCCACACTGGTAGCTCACAACCACGTGTAACTCCAGCTTCAGGGTATCCAACACCCTTTTCTGGCCTCCACAGACACACTCATGAGCACATTGAGAACATACTGACAAGAAGATACATAGGTGCACACATAACTTAAAACAAAACAAAAAAACAACCCAAGAAGTTCATTGTCTAGAGCAGTGGTTCTCAACCTTCCTAATGCTTCCACCTTTTAATACAGTTCCTCATGTTGTGGTGACCCCCAAGCATAAAATTATATATATATATCTATAATATATATATATTATAGATATATATATATCTACTTTGTAACTGTAGATTTGCTACTGTTACAAATTGTAATGTAAACATTCATGTTTTCTGATGGTCTGAGGGGATCCCTGTGAAAGGATTATACAATTCCAAAGGGATTATGCCCCACAGGTTGAGAACTGCTGGATTACAGGTTTTTTTGTGGCTTTTCTCTGCTTTCTCCTTTTGGATGCCCTGTAGGAAGGGGCAAACTATATCCAGTCATAAGCTGTTCATATCCAGAGTGACCCAAGGGCTTGAAGTTCCCACTGAAGTACAAAAACTCACAGACGCTCCATCCGTGTTCTTGTCCCCACTCGTCCCCACTGTCCAAGTGCTGGAGGTGATGCTCTTGTCACTCACCGACAGGGACTAATGGTTATCTCCCTCTGCTCAGAGCTACAGGACAAATACTTTCCCCAGAACATTAAACAAGAAGAACAGAAATTTGCCACTCTGCAGCCAAGCTATGAGCAAGGTATCAGAACTGGGAGAAAGTTTGGTTAACCAAAAGGAAAAGGAATATGGACACTGGAGCTCCTACAATTGGGGGTGGGGTAGGGAGTGAGAGTGGGGGTGGTTAGGTGCTATGAGAGAACTCTGAAGGAGTAGGAAGGTAGATGAGTGCTTATTAAAAGGAGGACTTATTTATTTCATGTCTGTGGGTGTTTTTACTTGCATGTCTGTGCATGGGGTGTGCACCCACAGAGGTCCGAGAAGGGGTCAGATCCCCTGCAACTGGAGTTACAGACAGTTGGGAACCATCATGCAGGAGCTAGGAACTGAACCTGGGCCCTCTGCAAAAGCCCCAAGTGCTTTGAACCACTGAGCCCTAGCTCCAGCCCCAGAGCAGCTTTGTGTCAAGTTACAACGACCTGATGGGGCTGAGACATCTTCTGCTCAGTAAAATTGAGGGTAGACTGTGTATCTGAGTATGGATTCTAAGAGTAAAGGGCTCTTTAGTGGAGAGCTGTGAAGGGCTCAGAATTGTAGGTTGACCATGAACAACATTAAAGAAGAGACATTTGGTGATAGCAAAAGTAAATATAAATCTGGGGACCATTGTTCAAGAGGATAAATATTCCAGGGAAAATATAGACACATAGATATCAAGAAGAAGTAGTGGAAATACAAGAACAGCACATGGTTACTTGGAGAGTCAGAGGCAGGAAGGAAGAAGTGGAAATGAGGGCAGAACAGAAGGGACGAAAGACATAATAAAAGCTACTAATTGCAGACAGCTCACTTGGATTGAGTGTCTATTCTTGACTGCTATGGATTCAGCACACGAGCTGCCACCAAAGATTAGTGTCACTTGGGTGCTCAGTTTGTAGGTAAGGACACTGAACTCTGGAGAGACCACATACACAGTTTTCATGAAAAAGGCATTCAAAAGTCAGAGCCTGCATTCTTAACCCTGTGCTGCTACCCAGACAATTCTGCCAGTAAAAGGCAGAAACAAGTAACAAAATCAGGGGAACGTATATATAGAGAAAGATGCTGGAAACAAGGGATAGCATGAGCTGGAGTAAATGGTTGGGAATGGCACTGAATCCTCATGAAAAGGCCAGCGGAATGTGCCCTCAGACATCCTTTAGCCATGGATATGAAGACAAGTTACCACCACCAGGTGCTAGAGTGGCTCAGACAGGACTCTACTTAGCCATGGATGACCCTTGTACCCTACTCTCATGACCTGAGTCTGACCTCAGGTATCAAGGGGACCTTAGATGAAATCTGGATTGGTGTTTCAAGGGGCTATTTAGACCTTGATTTATAAAAATAAAAAAGAACCCCTGCTTCAACTCCTGAAATAAACATCTACTTTCTTCTCCTTAGGACCTGGTGACAGCTGTTCTCAAGGAAGCCTGACTTGGTCATCCTCAGATCCCTCCTCTTCTGATGGTCTGTTCTTGTTGACTCTCTGTGCCTGTTGTGTTCTCATCCTGTTTTGTCACGTGCTGTGGGGCCATCTGCTTGCATTACTGACTGTCCAGAGTGCTCAGTGTTTGCGCATATCTTTTCTTCAAGTTCAGGGTTTAAATGTCAGAGTCTTCATCTTCTGGATTGCCTAGGAGGGTTTATGTACTTGACTGTTTGATTAATGCCTTAATGTACTTAACTAAAAACTTCAGGTTATTTTATTTATTTATTCATTTTTGCATTTATAGATGTTTGACTTGCACATATGTTTGCGCACCATGTGCGTATAGAGGCCCTTAAGGCCTGAAGGTAGCTTCAAATCCCCTGGAGCTGAAGTTACAGGTGGTTGTTAGCCACTACATGCATGCTTGGAAATTCCTCTGGAAGAGAAGACAGTGTTCTTAACTCCTAAGCCCTCTCTGTAAATGTTTTTATTTCCTCACATGAGGGGATGAGAAGAGAGTTGTACCAAAGCTTTACTATACATGGCTTGGGCTGAGCCCAGAGCATTTCTATCTAACTATTCCTAGGCTTAAGCCTGGAAGCTTTTAGCCTCCATGCAATCTACTCTTCTGCAAGTCCTGACCTTGAAGGCTTCAGCATCCAGCCTCCATCTTGCTAACTAAGGCCTACATTGTTTTCAGCCTTCCAGACTCTGCTGAATAAGCTCACCCTTTCTGGTTCTTTCTGAACTCTGGCTGCTTGGTTCAACTTAGCTGTTCTGGCTCAAAACTCCTCTCCAAGCTGATTGATTCAAACTGGCTTCTCTTGGCTTCTTATTGAATTGCTCAGCTTGAAAAAACTGCCTCTGAACTCCAGGAACTGAACTTCATGAACTCAACTATACTGCACCAAACTGTACTGTCCTCTTGAATTCTGCTGTACTGTCTCCATGAATGAACCTCCTTGCTCTCTCTGCACTCTCTTAAGTAGCTTTTCTTTCCTGTCTGTTTTTGTGAGAGTTGGGTATATCCTATCTCTGACTCATTCTGTCAAATATTTTTCTGATTCATCACTTTGTCTGCCCCTCAATTAGACATCATTTTTGGGGATTAAAAGTGTATACCAAATTCCAGCCAGAGGGATTAAAGGTACGTTGTATCACTATTACAGCCAGAGGGATTAGGGGTGTGTATTCCAGCCAGAGGGTTTAAAGGTGTGTACTAAGAGTGTATCTGTATTCCAGCCAGATCACACAGACCTAGGTCTTTGGATGTTATCCCTTGCCAGAGTAGCTATGTTGCTGGATAAAAATTCCTGTATACATCTCTCTAGCCCCAGATTTTAGGTTCTTATCATGATGTCACAATGCATTGTTTATAAAAGTACATTGCTATCTAGGGTCCATTCAATCTGGAAAAAGAAAAAAATCCTCAGAGTCTACCTGGGATGCAAAGTCAAAGAACACAGAGACAAGCCATTCGATTTCTCATCCGTACAAGTCTCATCAAACCAACCATGAATGCTCCAAATCAGGTGAGTATGGGATAGCCTTTAACTGCAAGGGTAATGAGTGGTGGGTGTCTGCTACATATCCAAGAGCAGTGGAGGTGTCATTGTTATACTGTAAGACTGTAAAAATTAATGAATACATGGCCTTCTCCTCTGTGGTGAGACCCTGACCTCACTTCTTCTGGAAACATTCCACGGAACTCAGTCCTTGAAAATATCAAAGCTTACATAGCTGGCTGGTTTGTTCACACTCCCCTTGGATCCACCTAACTTAACATACTCTTTGTTCCTTTATCACCACCTGTGGCTGTAGCCTGGCGGGCTAAAAAAAGCTATTCCTTGGTGCCCCCACCTTTTGTAGCCGCTTATGTATTTAAAGGGCCCAAGAACCGTTTTACGGGGTTCATTCCTCTACGGGGGAGTCGAACCCTGGCGCGTCAGCTTAAATAAACCTCTTGTCTATTACAGTGAATCTGGGACTTTGGTGGTCTCTGGGCGTCAGGTCCTGGGGAGCCCCCTAGGGTTCAACATTTGGTGCATTGGCCGGGAATTGCCTGAACACCCACAGACCCCAAGATTCCAGGATTCGGAGGTATACATGCTCAAGCAACTCTGTTTGTCTATCTGTCTGTTCTGAGCCACTTTGTTTATCTGTCTGTTCTGTGCGAGTCGCTGTCTGAATTGCCGGTCTCCCGGCGTCTGTAGCTGGTAGCTCCAGCATCTGAGTAACTGGAATTAATTTTCTGGTATCTGTATCTGTAGCTGGTAGCCCCAGCATCTGTACTCGGTAGCTCCGACATCTGGTGGAACCTCTTAGGAGGCTCCCGACTGTTTCTGAAGGCGATTTCAAAACTTTTGTCACGTTGTTTATGTTCTGTGTTATTCCGTATCCTTGTTTGTAATTTGTAACTATTCCCCTTTTCCCTGACAATCTGACGATGGGGCAGATGCTACAGACTCCTCTGTCTTTGACTCTGAGCCACTGGACTGAAGTTAAAAATAAGACACATGACCAGTTACAATTAAAAAAGGAGATGAGAAATTCTGTGTGCCTCAGAGTGGCCTACATTTCAGGTTAGATGGCCACCTGAAGGATCTTTTTTTTTTTTTTTTTTTGGTTTTTTCGAGACAGGATTTCTCTGTGTAGCCCTGGCTGTCCTGGACTCACTTTTGTAGACCAGGCTGGCCTCGAACTCACAAAGATCCACCTGCCTCTGCCTCCCGAGTGTTGGGATTAAAGGCGTGCGCCACCACCGCCCGGCCTGAAGGATCTTTTTCATTAGGCAAAGTTAGACAGGTTAGGTCTAAAATTTTTTAATCCAGGGCCCCACAGGCACCCAGATCAAGTGCCTTGTGTCTTGGTGTGGGAGGCTTTGTTGGTGTGCCCCCCCCCCATGAGTTTGGCTTTTTGTTCCCTCCATAGATGTATCAGCGCAGCCCTGCCAGCCCTCCACTCCATCTTGCCCCGCTGCCCGGGGCCCTGAGGCCGCCGCTACTGCCATGGCCACTGTCGCTGCCAACCCAGAGCCAGATACCGGAGAGTGCCAGCCAGCCACAGACACGGAGCCACACCCCCGAGCCTGGGCAGCGATGCGTGTTCCCAAGCAGCGCGCATGCCCCATGCCTTCCCTCCTGAGCCCCCGCGTTGCAGCCGCTGCCAACACTGCCATGCAGGGGGGCAAGCTACAAGCCACTGCTGTCTCCGCCGACCTGAAACCAGAATGGCCGTGCACTACACTCTCCCCAAGCTATCACCCGGCCCTAAACCCCCAACAACCTCAGGGAGTCCCAGCCGCCCAGCCCTAAGCCCGCTGAAACCCCTGCCAGGAGCCTAGGGAGGGGCCCCTGCCACAGAGACGAAAAAGTCAGAGAGCTGTCACCCCAGACTCCACTACACTCCTGCTCAGGGAATGCGGACCCCCTGATGACCAGGGGAACTGGCTGCTTCATGTCCTCACTATGAGGCCAAAAGATAAGCAGACTGGTGAAAAAAACCCTACTCAGACAATAGATATACAGGAATTGAGTTGCTATTCGCGGCCCCTGATGCAGCGGCCCCGCAGCGCCCTTCCTGGGCTCCACCACCACCGCCGTGCCTGCCTTCTCTGCCTGCTCAGAGCGGTCCACAGCTACCGCTGCCCTTCACCTCCACAACAGGCACCCAGCACCTACTGCTGCTGCCTGCCTGCGATGTGCCTGACTGGGACTTCCGACTGAGAGAGCATCGCCGGACCCTGGCGGGCGCCCAGTACTACCTGTCCTGTCGGCACCAAGCTGGGTCCTGGCCCATAAAATAAAAAACGCGGGGCAGGAGAGATGGCTCAGCAGTTAAGAGCACTGGCTGCTCTTCCAGAGGTCATGAGTTCAATTCCCAGCAACCACATGGTGGCTCACAACCATCCATAATGAAATCTGGTGCCCTCTTCTGGCCTGCAGATATACCTGCAGACAGAACACTGTATACATAATAAATAAATCTTAAAAAAAAAAAAAAAAACGGAGTTCCCAGGGTTGGGATAGGATGGCCGGTAGCAGCGACGCCTCCAGGACCAACACGCCCCGACAACAAGATCCCGAGGCCGAGGCTCACCCACCATCCACACCGGTATGGGGCAGTGTTCACACAGACACACTGAGATGCCTGGCACTGGCCCGGCTGGCCGCCACGCTACTGCTGGCCTCCCCTGGCCTTGGGTACGGCGCCTCCCTGCTCTGCCTGCCCTATACCCCGCCCAAGGACCAGCCGGCCACCCTGGGTTTTGCCCTGGTGATGATAAACTCACTCTGCTTCCTGGATGTGGCCGGCACCTACATCAAACTCTACTGTGACCTGCCACGGGGTAACTTTAAGGCCATGTGGGACTACACCATGAATCTGCCTGAGTGTCTCCAACTCAGTCTGCCTCTTATTTGCCCCTGGGTCCTTCTTCCTTCTGGCTCTTGGAGATAGGAGTCCACTCTCCAAATGTCATAACTGATGTGATCTTCACCCCCCAAAATGGACGAAAGTGTAGCCACTCTGGGTCAGTTGGTCTCTTGTGCTAAAGTAAAATGTTCCTTCCCTGCTGGGATGGTACTGCCAGGTATGTGGACAGACAGCCAGAGACCACTTCCTAAGTCCCAGGTCTGAGTCCTCCTGTTTGTGACTTCCCAAGACCCTCACTCCAGACACAACATTCCAGCCCACCTGATGTTTACATATATATGTAAAACCTACTGTTTGTCTGGATATGCTTTCTCAGGATTTGTTCAGATGGGGCCTACCAGATGAACAATGTGACTGCCCTGCCTGATGTTTATGTGACTACTGTGACAACTTTAGTCAGAGACCCTAACAAGTTGACTTTGGGGCTAGAGTTACGCACTGCCCCGGCTGAAGGGCCAAGTGGAGGCGGAGTCGGATGTCTGGCTGCCCCGGGCCTGCCACATAAAAAAACAACAGCTGCTCCTGGCACACGGATGGGAGCCTTTTAAAAAATATTTTATTTCCCCACTTCAGGGCCCCTAAAACACTGGTGTCAGACAACGGGCCAGCCATTACTGCCCAGATAAGTCAGAAAATGGCCAGGTATTTGGGGACTGATTAAAAGTTACATTACACATATAGACCCCTGATTTCAGGATTGAAATAATGTAAGACTGTAAAAATTAATGAATACACGGCCTTCTCCTCTGTGGTGAGACCCTGACCTCACTTCTGGAAACATTCCACAGAACTCAGTCCTTGAAAATATCAAAGCTTGCATAGCTGGCTGGTTTGTTCATACTCCCCTTGGATCCACCTAACTTAACATACTCTTTGTTCCTTTATCACCACCTGTGGCTGTAGCCTGGCGGGCTAAAAAAAGCTACTCCTTGGTGCTCCCACCTTTTGTAGCCGCTTATGTATTTAAAGGGCCCGAGAACCGTTTTACGGGGTTCATTCCTCTACAGGGGAGTCGAACCCTGGCGCGTCAGCTTAAATAAACCTCTTGTCTATTACAGTGAATCTGGGACTTTGGTGGTCTCTGGGTGTCAGGCCCTCGGGGAGCCCCCTAGGGTTCAACAATACCACATGATCAGTGTTTAAAGAGGAAGCTCCAACCCCAGCAGAATGAACTAATGTCCACAGCAAGGAGACAAATAAGTTAATATTGTATCTGGTAGTTTCTGTGGTGAAGACAGAGACAATCAGAGAAATAGAGGCTGGGACACAGCAGTCAAGGAGAAACAGAGACCTCAAGGAATGAACTGGAAAGTCCCAGTGGAGGGGAAGGAGAGACAGAATTTGGGTGTCCCTAGATGTTGGTGAGGCCAAAATATACCAACACCTCTTTGTGAGAGAAACCACGGTGTATGTAGATGGGACTGATAGAAGCTGAGGAGTGAGAAAGAATGGAAAGAGGAAGAAATGAGCAGGGCTTACTGGAGGTAAGCTGGGGTCCTTAAACAGCCGTGTTTTATCCTGAAGTACAGCTCGTGGTAGTTTCCAACACCTAAGCTCAGAATGGCCACATTTTCTCAGCCATGGCTCCTGGGACTGACCTCTCTTTTTCTGTCTCTTAAATTCTCAGTAAACCCTATTATCTCCCAACTCTAAAAGGAGGAAGGTTAGACAAGACCACTTTCCTACAGCCATGTGAGAGACAAGGCACAGGACTGGGTTGACTCTCACTTTTAAAAAGTACTTTGTTATTTTTATTGTTGTGTATCTGGGTGGTGTGTGTGTGGGTACATGTATGGCGTAGCACATGTATGGTGGCCAGATGACAACTTTCAGGAATAGGTGCTAGGGATTAAACTCAAGTCATCAGACTTGTGAAGCAAGTGCTTTATCCCCTGGGCCATCATACTAGCCCCAATCTCACATTATAAATGACATGTGTATTATATCATTATGTGGGGGGAGGAGATGTTTGTCTTCCCCTCATTCACCCCTTGTACTTTTCACATACCTGAGGCTGCATCTAGCTGTGTCCTAAGATGTGAGGGAGGCAGGTTAGTTAAGGCCTGGGAGATACTAGAGTCCCATTACCCAACATTAAGGATCTTCTTGCTGGCATGACTGTAGAAGAAACTGTCTCCTTAAATCTGACCCCTTAAGGGTCTTGTTTGTTCTGTTGCCTGCTTGCCACTTTCATCCAGCCTGTAGGTAAGGGACAAAGGGGACCCAAGAGTTCCTTGGATGAGAACAAGTAGAGAGTGAGGACAGAGAACATAGATGAACTGTCAAATAGTAAGTTACAGAGGCGAGTTCAGCTTCACTTTAATTTTCCAGCTTGACAGACGTTAGTATGGAGATTATCTTTGTACTGGGTAGAAGCATGGGAATGTGTGTGATGCTCAGGCTAGCAAGTGAGAAAGATCTCTAAGAGGAAGAAGGAGGAGCTCTTCCTGTTCTATCTCACCCACAGAGTGGTGAGATAGAACAGGAAGAGCTCCTCCTTTCCTCAGTGTATGTGTGTGTGTGTTTCCTGGGTACCTCTATTTCTTGAATACAGGATGTTTTTATGTGTGATGCTGAAGCTACCTGGGTTGAGGAAGCAGGGTTCATACCACCCAGGCCTTTGGCAGCCACCCTACAGTGAGCCTAAACAAGCATGATAGGACCAGTCTGTGAGTAGGATTCAGGGCTAGACATCACCACTGTCTGCCCCTGCGCCTGGCGGGCTGCCATTCTGGCAGCTACATCTGCTCCAGCCTCCGTGGCTGCTGGGGCAACCCTTATTGACGGAACAACCATAACTTCTCCTTCACTCAGAGTCTGCCACTTCTCTGGATGTCCCCACTTCACCCCAGCTTGAGTGACTAGCTGCTGCATCCCTCCTAGCTTAGACAATCTATGCAGTTGTCAAGGGAACCTCTTCAGTGAGCTGCTGGGATGTCCCAGTGTAAATGGAAATTTTTACTTAAAAGCCCTATATTTATTAATACTTAATAAACACCTATATCCTATGACTTACAATACCTAACACCTATAAACACTTAATACTGAACAACATCTAACCAATCCTATTCTAACCCTCTTAAAAGGATATTAAAATTCTCTAGTGCAAGTCCATGTGGCATCTTGGTTTTAGCAGTCTGGCTCTGGCAGTCCCAGCAGGTAGTCCTATCTTCAGCTTGGCTCAGCTTCCTCTGGGCCTAGTGTCTGCTGTCCACCTATTCATATGGCCTGTTGACCTCACCGCTCAGCCTGGGGTTGGTTTCCTCAGTTACTTCCACAGGCTCCTCAGCCTGAGCGTGCTTTGTGGCCTAGTCTTACACCTTAAAGCTTTGTACAGTCTCATGTGACAGGGGCCACCCTTTAGCCTGTTTCCTAGGTCCTTGACAGGCCTATGTGCTGCCAGGTGCCAGGCTGATCTGCATACTAATCCGCTAAAGAAAACTCTTTCCCATTATACCCCAGTGGCACGAGGACAGGTGGCCAGCCTTCTTTCTGACTGGAGGTAGATTTTCCTATAGCCTTCTTGGGTGGTGAGCACAGACCTGCTTTCTCAGCTTAGGAACCTTAAGTGTAATGCACCAAACTACGCTCAGCCTCTTCTCCACAAACCTTCCCCCCCTTCAACTCCTCTTCCTCTTTTTTTGCCAAAGATCCCTCTTTGCTAATGTGGATACATGTCCAGGTCTTCAAGCAGGAACCCCAGGAGTCCCCTCGAGTCCTTTTTCCCCTCAGCCCTCAGACTCCATCAGCTACCCCTTTCTGAGAAAATGGCCTGGCTTGAATGTACCATAAGATCTGCCACATAACAACACCCTGAGAATTGGACATGCATTTTGGTATGATGATATTGCTGGTGTGTTTATGTGGAAAACCTCAGGGCCAGCAAGATGGTGCAGCAGGAAAGGGCACTTGCCATCAAGCCTAATGACAGGAGTTCAATTCCTGGAACCCACACACTGAAAACCGAGAACTGACTCTGATGGTGTGGTGTTAAACATTCTAAATGTTAATTAATTGGTCCTGCTTGCTGTCTGTTACTTACATTGACTCTGATTGGTTAAATAAAATGCCAAGGCCTGAGACTGGGCAAAGACAGAGAAAGATGGGACTTCCTGAGATTAGAACAGGAAGCCTGCACTTTAGACAGAGTATTAATGCATTCCAGCCAGAAGCAGGAAGAAGGAGGAACACACCATGGGCTAGGAAAAAGAACCTCATTCCACATGGCCAGGAACATCGGCATATCGTGGAGAATGGCAGTCCAAGGGGATGTATGCGTATATGGGGTCATATTGGATAGTAGAATTAAGAGCTAGCTTAGATGGGCTAGGATTGCTCAATTGAGGCCAAGGCTTGTTAAGTTCCACTTGGTGTCTGTGTGTGTTCATTTATAATGGCAGCTTAAAGATTAACAGTTCCAAACAAATTAAGAATAATATAAATACTGGTAAACAATTTAATTAATTATTTATCTACAAATGGCACCCAATGTAATTTAACTAATTATTGTTTTTACAGACTCCTGCCCTCTGCACCTCCCCAAGGGTACCATAGTGCTCTCTCTCTCTCTCTCTTGCACACATACACACATGTAATACAAAATTAACAGAAGTTGAAAACAACAAAAACAGTTGTAAGAATTACATTTAGCCATACAATTGTCTTTCAGTAGCTACGGGGAATTAAGCAGAAAACAGAAAAGGTGGCATCAGAACATCGAGAAAGAACATGAGTACTGAATTCTTCAGGTAACATTCTCTTCTTTTTCAGGAACAAACTTATGCACAGATGCATACTGGACACAACCTTGTTTTGTGAAACAAATAAACCTACAGCAGAAGCCAAGGACACTGCAGAACAAAGCGGATGAAGTCATTGGTAAGGATAACTTTTGATGCCTGTGGTGATGGGTGAGCCTTGTAAGTCCTAGTGGAGGTGACTGGCTGAGCATGTGCTTGGAGTCCAGCTCAGTGGCTCTGGGAGCCCCAGATAGATGCAGGGATTTATGGGCCGTGGCACTGTTTTGGCTAGGAAAGCAGGTAGGCAATGGGAAAGTTTTAAGAAATCTGGGAGGGAATAGTCACAAGGAGATATGCTAGACAAGGAAGCCAGGCGTGTGTTTTTGTGTGTGGTGGGGGGTGGGAGAGGAGACAAAATGGGCAGAAGCAGAAAGCATCTGATGTCTGCACAATGAGAGACGGCAGAGGTAGGCAGATCTCAAGTGCTTTCTGCTTCTGCCTGTTTTGTCTCCTCTCCCACCTCCCACCACACACCAAACCCACAGAGGCAGAGAAATAAAAAGACAGTGGGAAGAAGAGTAAGGAGACAGAAAAGTGACAAGCAAGGCTTTGAGACAACGAAAGCCAAAGTTGGTGGTCCCTCCAAGGTGTTCTACTTTGAGGGACACCACTTTGGCTGGGACATTGGTGCTTAAACATTGCCCAAGCTTCTGGATCTTTCCTGGAGTCTGTATTCAGGGGTTCCAGTTGAGTCAGCTTTTAAGTCCTTCACTGAGAGCCCTAAGGGGTTTTGTTTTGCTGCGCAGTGATCAGCAGTGAGAGCTCAGAATTCAGTGATTAAGGACAAGCTCCTGGACACCAGGACTGAGGAGGCAGTCAAGGAAGGTGAGTACTGTGTGCCCTGGGCTCCAGAACTCCGAGCTCCCCTCAGGATCTCACACCTCCTATGCCCTGACTGACCACTCTTGGAGGACACAGAGGAGCCCAGGTGCCCATTCTCTGTACCTTACTTTTCCTGACACTTGTGAAGATGTGGAAAGTATAACAAGGTCCCAGACCTTAGCACAACTGACTCCATGATGGAAGAACCATTCAGGCTGTAAAACTCAGCATGCGGACAGCACCACCTGCCAGAATGAAAACAAAGACCCAATCACCATCACCAAAGTCCATAGTTCTGGGAAAGTTTTTAAATGTACTAACCTTTTTTTTTTTTTTTGGCTTCTGTAGTTCCATTTCTGACTAACTGTTCTTGTTAACTGAAGTATGTCAACCCAGAACATGATTTTGGTGCTTAAGAACTCATCTTGAAGCCAGGTGTGGTGGCACATGCCTTTAATCCCAGCACTCAGGAGGCTGAGGCAGGTGGATCTCTGTAAGTTTGAGGCCAACCTGGTCTACAAACTGAGTCCAGAACAGACAGGGCTTGATAAACAGAGAAATCCTGTTTCTAAAAAACAAAGAAACAAACAAAAACAGCCCTTTCCCCCCAAAAATCTCATCTTGAGGAGGGGTTGGGACTATACTGTGCTCCTGAACACCCAGTGTAGTTACTGACTGGCTAGGAAAGACTTTCTATCAGCTTAAATCTGTGTTCAATCTGTTTTCTCTGATGGATAGTCTCTCTGGCCTACAACAGAGAGGTCAGGCAATATTCTACAACTTTGTTGATGTATTGATTGTAGAGTAAAATGAAAATGGTGTAATTATAAGTTTTGTTTTGATTTTTCTCTTTCACATTACCATGCCTATCTGGCACATAATAAAATAGATATTTGACCTTTATTCCCATTTCTTTACATAAAGCTCTTGGAATGTCCTGAGTGTTCATTAACTGGCTGTATCTATAAATATATAAGAGGATGAGGCAGGAGGGCAGCCTGGGCTACAAATTGATATTTCTGGGAGTCTCTGTCTGGAGCAGGTGTTTCCAGGTGTGTTGTTCAAAAAACTGAAGAAGCACAAACAAATAGTACAGTAAAAAGAAACAAAGTAGAAGGTGCAGAATAGATAGACTGCAAGGGAGCATTGGACCCAGAGCAGGCATTCCTCTGCAGCATCTAGTCACTGCCCAGGGCTTTCTTGTATGAGGCCAGGAGAAGTTGGCTGACTATGGACAATTAAGGTTGCTGGAAACTACAGGTCAGCATAACCAATTAGTATGTTTAGATGTGTGTGCATCTTGATGTGGATGACGGTCTCAGGTTGTTGAGCTAGTTGTTGGGAAAGGGCTGTGTGCATATAACTCAATCCAAATGGGGTCTCTATTTGCTAGCTGATCCCTATATTTGCTTATCTCAGTGAGACCCTATCTCAAAACAACACAAATCAAACAAAAACAATAAAATAAAACTTTTAAAATTGTTGAGACATACTTTAGCTCTTAGCATAACTGCGGCCATTTTTTTTGTTTGTTTGTTTTTTCGAGACAGGGTTTCTCTGTATAACAGCTCTGGCTGCCCTGCACTCGCTTTGTAGACCAGGCTGGCCTCGAACTCACAGAGATCCACCTGCCTCTGCCTTAAAGGTGTGCGCCACCACCGCCCGGCTGACTGCGGCCATTTTTATCTTCAGTCTCCATTTTAGTTTTAAGACGAAATTATTCATACTTTGTTACTTTGATACTCTGAAGAGTCCCCAATTAGAGCTCCACTTGAGACCAATCAAATTAAAGGTCAGTTAGAAATGCTTTGTCTAGCAAGTCAAAATGATGTAGTACTGCCGTTCCCTTGCTCCCTATATCTGGTTACCTGGTTGTTACCTGGCTGCAGTTTGTTTTGTACATGAATGTGGTTGCTACCTGGATGTGGTTTGTTTCCTATACCTGGTTACCTGGATATGGTTTTTCTTATAAAAAGCATGCCTTGGAAGCAGAACGACATCACTTAGGCTCTGAGACCTCTGTGACCCTGGTCATGCTGGCCATGACCAGTTTTGGGTATGTGTTCAATAAACCATCAATATCTGCCTGAGATTTGTGACTGAGTGGTTTGTGTGGCTATTCTTGGACTCTAACATTTGGAGGTCCCACCGAGATTGAACTATAACAAAAATCTAACCACATGGCCAGAGGAGTAGATCTTTCAGTATTATATCTTTTCCCTTTTTAAATTAATTAATTTATGTACTTTACATCCCAATTATAGCTTCCCCTTCCTCCTATCTCACCTCCTAGCCTAATAGTCCCTCCCTCTCACCTCCTCTCTCCCATCTCCTGTCCTCCCTTTCTTCTCAGAAAAGGGGAAGCCACCCTCAGATATGACTTAGCATATCAAGTTGTAGTAGAACCAGGTTCAACTTCTATTGTGGCTAGACAAGGCAGCCCAATTAGGAGACAGGGACCCAAAGTAGACCACAGAGTCAGAGACAGCTCCTGCTTCTGCTCTTAGGAGTCCTACATGAAGACTGAGCTGCACAACTGTTACATATGTATAGGGGGCCTAGATCAGTCCCGTGCATGCTTTTTGTTTGGCAGTTCTGTCTCTGTGGGTTCCTAAGGGTCCAGGTTAGTTGACTCTGGATTTTCTTGTGGTGTCCTTGATCCCTCTGGTTCCTGCAATCCTTCCTCCCTTTCTTCCATAGGAGTCCCCAAGCTCTGTCTAATGTCTGGCTGTGGGTCTCTGTCTCTGTTTCCATCAGTTGCTGGGTGAAGTCTCTCAGATGACAGTTATGCTAGGCTCCAGTCTGCAAGTACAGAAGAATATCATTAGTTTTTTGAGAGTGGTGGAGGCTTTCTCAATTCTTGGTAAGCTTAACAATGAAGTCAGGGAAGACCCCCTGCAGATAAGATAAGGCTGCTTTCTAAAGACAGTATAGAGTTCAAAATGACACATATTTTCCTTAAAGGTAGTATGTAAGTTTTTGCTTAGTAACAAATGAAACTCCAATTTAATTATCAATTGTATTTATTACTAAGTATAAACTGTAAGATTAGGCTGGCGGAGCAGCTGGCAGATGGCAGCCTGGCAGGATATCAGCCAGCGGGTCTGGCCCGCCTTAACCGTCTGCCTGATTTATCCTCGGGAAAAAGCCCTGGACCAAGGGTGGCCTACACCACCTGTAACCTAAACTCTGTTAACTAATATAAGTTGTTATATTAGGCCAATAGAATTGCCGGGGGCTTGGCGGAATATTTGCTGGAGCTCGGCAGGAGGCTGATGCCCTGGATTGCTTGGAATGATGGCCTATAAGCCGCCACAGTCCTTTCCCCAATACTTAAATACACCAAGACCTTTTAATCTTTGAAGGCTTAGCCCTTAGCCTCGCAGACTCTCAATTAGTTAATCTAAATTAACCTGGACCACCTAATCTCAAATCACCATGTGCCTGTTATTACCTTCCAGAGTTCTCAAACACATCTATCTACTTCCATGTCTCCTGGTGGAATGAGCAAATCTATGTAAAACGCAGTTCCTGTTTTAATCTCAGGAAGTACCACTTTCCTATACTCTTTCTGCCCAGCTAATTGACTATACGTGACTTTTATTAACCCATCAAGAGAATGCCTCAGAAGGGGCAGTAACCAGATCTCAGCATTGAAATCAGTCTATCAGAAGCAATGTTATTAGACCTTCCCCAACAAATAAATAATAATGTCCTTACTGATCTAATGGATAAATACACATAATCTTTTTTTTTTTTTTTTCGAGACAGGGTTTCTCTGTTAACAGCTCTGGCTGTCCTGGACTCGCTTTGTAGACCAGGCTGGCCTCGAACTCACAAAGATTCGCCTGCCTCTGCCTCCCAAGTGCTGGGATTAAAGGCGTGCGCCACCACCGCCCGGCTAAATACACATAATCTTAAATTTATATATTCTATTAGTCAATGTAAGGATCCAGAGTTAGACTGGGGGAGGAACATGTGTAGGAGTTAGATAAATTAGATTTAGAAAATATATAGGAGTTTCTGATACTGTCTCTTAATTTGGGGCCTGAAGAGCATTATCAGCATGAAGTCAGCAAAAACAGGAAAG